>CP125973.1:52171696-52771696 GCA_030063025.1 Avena longiglumis | reverse complement strand
CGAGATATCAGGCTCCAAGTCGTCCATATCCGCGACACGGCTTTAAAGTTTTACCCGCCGGGTGCACCAATAGCAACACACGCCGATCAACCTCGGAAAAACCAAATCAAAACCCAACGAGGCTTTCACGACCGAACAATCACAGATTCAGAAATATTTCAGGGGCCACCCTTAAGTAGAATCAACGAGTAAGCAAGCTCGAGACGGCCTCAAGGTTATGGGGACTACCGTGAACGATCGGGAACCCGAAGTGTGGCTGGGCTTGTCGACATCATGAATCGCCATGATCCTAAATAGACAAAGGTGCAGACTCGCACAATTTAAATACGTAAAGTAGCATGGCATAAGTACAGATCGTAAATAAAACCTCAAACTAGTTTGTGGCCCCAAGAAATAAGATGAATCAAGCTCGGCTGTGGGGGTCCCATATACCTCCCGGATGTGGATAGCGCGAAAATCAAGGAACAAGTATCAAGTACTCGGGGTCTTACGGGACACAAGTGGGCTCGAAACCAAATATTTTCTATCACCCATCGATGCCTCTGCTTATTTCAATTTTAGTTGTTAAACAGAAATTAAAGTGACGATAAGTAAAACTAGCATCATCTCCAACAACAACATGCGGCAATACATCAGAATCGTGGGCATATGACGACACACATCAAGACTTGGGCAAGCAACTACGACGCATAAGTCCAACTATCTACCAAACAACAGGTAATAGGATGTGTCCAAGGCAATATACGGCTGCAGGGAAATATCACGGGTACGGAAACTAAAGCATCGCAACACAGATAGCAATAGATCAACAGGAGGGGAGTAAATACTATAAAAGTAAGATAGGTAGAAAGGGGGAGATGCTCGCCTGAAACATGTCGAAGGGTTCAACCGGAGATCGGGAGGAAGCTCACATCAACTCAACGGCCTTATCCGCGAAGAAGCAAAATCACTAGAAGAAACACCGGATGCACTATTTAATACAACGGCAGAAGATCGGCATGATGCATGTATGATGTATGGCATGGCAAAGGTGCGATGCAATTAGGTCATATTAAGTGGAACCGGGGTCCCGACAATATTTAGGTGGTTCATGTTGTTTTGCTACCCCGCAATTTAAGTGTTGTTTATCAAGGCAGAATATATCACCGGTTCGCTATTCAAGTTAAATGAGGCCACTATAAGGCTAGATTTGCCCGCATATGGCCCCATATTTAATTATTAGGTGAATCGGCATAAGGCCCCCAAACCACAGAGATGCATGCGAGATGAATGATTTAATGCAACAAGTTGATATCATTTATAAAAATAGGGTATCGAGGAAAAGGGTCACACATTAGAGGGGGCTCGACGATCTTGGGGTTCCGGGGTTCGGGGTCGGTCTCAGGGTCCAGGGTTCGACGGGATCGGTGGAAGCGGATACAAGACGGAGGACTTGTCGTCCAGGGTCTCGGTGTCCGGGGTGAAGCACTTGGCGTTCGAGGGTTCGGCCTTCGGGTCCGCGAAGGCGATCTTGGCGTCCGGGAAGAAGTACTTGTCGCACCGGGGCGCGGTGCCTTAGGGTACCGATTGTAGATCTTGGCGTCCTTGTCGGAGTTCTCGGTGGCGATGTCGGTCTTGGGGTTTGCGCCCGTGTGGAGATGTTGTCGTTCCGTGTTGGCGTCCTCGGTGTCGGGGAAGATCTTGGGGTTCGGCGGAATCGGTCTTCGGGTTCTTTGGTTTTTCCCAAATGGCGGCCTTGACGTCCGGGCATCGGTTCCTCGAGACCGGGGTCGTCGGTTCCCTCTCGACGATCTTGTGGCTCCGAGGGTTTGGGTAATGTCTTGAGGTCCGCTTCGGTGGCGGATCGCGGTTTGTGGACGATCCTATCGCCGATGAAGATCTTGCCGCTTTGTCGGGTTCTCCACGCCCGGTTCTTGGCATTAGTTTTTGCGAAGGGATCATGGCGTTCGAGATGTAGCTCTTGGCTAAGATTCGCCCCTCGCTTCGCCTTGATGGGCTAGAACACAAACGCTATGGCAACGGTATATGCAGGCAGTACCCAAACCACCTAAGGCCAGAAAAACCAAAGCACGGGGATGTGCCCCTGGCGACAGACGGAGGAGGCGGCACAAGAACCTCAAGGGAAGGTGGAAGCTGTGGCCGCGCGACGAGGCTTGGGAGGAGGCGGGGCCGAAGTCCGTCACGCGAGCAGCGACGAGAGAGGCGGCGGCGGGGCCCCTGGGCGACGGCGACGGAGGTGCGGGGGCGCCACTGACGGGGAAGTCGAGGCCTGGAAGGAGGAGGGTCGGCGGCCGACGGAGCCATGGCGTCGGGGAGGCGCTCCCGCGCAGGCGGTGGATGGTGGAGGGAGAGACACCGGGGACGCCAGAGGAGCGAGGCGGCGATGGCGCCGGGCGTCGGAGGAGGACGCCGGAGGGGAGCGGGGCGCGGACGCGCGAGGCGGAGAGGGCGTGGAGGCGAGGCGGCCGAAGCGGAGGTGGAGGCGGGTGCCGGGGCGGCGCGGCGAGGCGAGCCCTGGGGAGGAAGCCGGGGAGGCACGGCGAGCTTGAGGGGCGGCAAAGCTCGGGGGAGGGCGCGGAGGAGGCGACGGAGGGAGCGACGGCTGCTGGGCGCTGCTGTGCGAAGTGGTGCGGCTGCAGAGGAGGGGCGGGAGAAGGCGAAGGCAGGGGCTGCTGGGAGAGGAGGCGGATGCAGAGAGAGAGGGGAGGCTGGGAGAGAGAGACGCGGGGGCGTGGGGAAGAGGAACATGGCTGTGGGGTGGCCCCGGTGGGACAGGTCGGTGGGGTGTGGTGTGCGTGCGTGATCTGCGCAGGAGGGTCTTGGGTGGGACCCAGTGTCGTGGAGAGGAAGGCGGGGCTGACGTGTGTGTGTGTGCGTGTGGTGTGCTCGAGGTAAAGGTGAGTGGTGTGGGTTGGGTTTAGACTAGGTGAGGTGGCAGGATAGGATAGGCCAGGGGAAGGGGATGGCTGATGTGGCGGCCAACGATTGGTTGGGATGATGTGGCTGCTAAGGTGTGTGTAGTTTTCTGGGTGAACTTAGGATTTTGACGGCGGGTCGGTGGACCGTTTTAAAATCTGGGGTGGTCGTTCGGGTCGGGTTGGCCCGTTCGACTGCCCCTACTAAAATAAATAAACTTTTTATTTAATTTAAAAGCACCTTTGGCAAACCGTTAGCATTCAAACAAAATAATCCGGAGACCGGGTTTGCGTGTTTGAATGAAGGCGAGGCGTTCTAGAAACAAAAACCGGCTTTGCGCAAATGGTTTTGGCAAACAATGCATGATGATGACAATGCAATGCACAAATTCAACGCGATTTTCTAGTAGTGGTTTTGCGGGATGCCACAATTCGACACCACTAACAATGGATCTCGCCCTCGAGATCCGCCTCATGGTACCGGAAAGAAAGGTCGGCGATATGCGTCTTCTCGCTTTGTGTAGATCCTCGCGACACCACTAACAAGGGTTCATCCTTCATCTGAAAAACAGCGACACCACCATCAAAGGTTCATTGTTCCTGATTGTCGAGAGAACACTCCGGGGAAACAAAGGACGAAGGTAGAGGTATCAAGCGATAAGGCCACCTCTAACTTCCATGGACGGAGTAAATTGCTGGATCCACTGATTCGACGTACAAGAGAGAATGATAAGAGCCGTGGTAGGGTAGCTACTCCATCCCACACTCAACCATTACTCTGCACGCGAATAGACGGATTATGCAACCGACTCTCGGGATTAGACTGAAGATCTCGACAAGCGAGGTTCGGAACAAAGGAGTGATGCAGACTCTGCATCGGATCTGGCGTAGATGATGTCATCACATCGGGAAACACCGGAAGATACAACAGAAATCGTATGAAAAACACAATGATTAGGTTCCGCGATGGTTCCATTGGCATGAACAACACATGCTCAAGGTATACTCCAACTTCACCAATGCTCGTCCTTCTCATATGTTTTTCAACGTCACTGACATCCGGCAAGGAACACATATGGATAAGGAGCTCAAGAACAAAAGATTGGAAGAAGGGTACAACAGACAAGTTGCAGATTGATGATCGTAGCACCTCCGTGACAAAAGGGAGAAAGCGAAACTCAAGGTAATGACGGAAACCCAACCACGAAATCCTGGACTCGAGAAAAGAAGAGAGCGGATTCAAAACACGAGAGGTAAGAGGAGAATAGCGGAGGGTAAGGAGTAAAATCGACCTAATCGTAACTATCCAACCGATTTTGGAAATAGTTTTGACTCCTACTGCCGTTAGCTAGGTTATCCCACAGTCGGACTTGTGGGTATCGCAACCGCTAAGCTCGATACCACTCAGAACACCTCCGACCGGACCTATGCAAGTTTGACCAAATTCGCCAAACCCGATAGAAACGATTCAAAGGTGCCACCAGCACTTTCGTATGGTGGAAAACGGCAATAACATTACACAACAGTCCTCGATGGGACCCACGTAAGAGATATATAACAATGACTCAAAGAGTCAAGAATACGATGTAATATACAAAGATCCAAATCACCTTGAAAACGATAGAGTCCGACACGGACAAGATGCAAATGGGGCTAAGAGCCTCAAGAATAACCAATGGCGCCCATAACCCTGCAGGCCAAGCCGGAAGGGTAACCTCGCTAACGGCCGATCTCAAAACCTGCTTAAACAAAAGGGTGCCGACAAAGGGCAAAGGAAAAGAGGAGCGCCAAGATCGAGGCCAAGACACGGCGAGGCTAGAATTCGCGGTCCTCGCCACAAAGGTATGGTGGATCGAAAGGCAAAGATGCACGGAACATCCTAGAGAGACTCGATACAACTGGCGGTTATCAGAGAGGGGTAAGAATGACCTATCCGGATCCAACCTGAAGCTAACACCAAACAAACCCATCCTGGTATTTCCCCCTCGAGACCAAACGAGGAAGTCAACCGAGGAACTCACACGGTTGGCAGTTTTACATATTCGGTTTTAGTTGCGGCACTTTACTAGTCAGGTTTAGATAATCGTCCTGATAAAATAAGCAGTGGGCCCTTTTAGTTAATCATTCTGTTATAGTTGCATCAATTACTAATCAGATATGAATAGCATGAGATATCCCATAAAACCCAGCAGTTGTTGGTACTTTTATTCACCATTCCGCTAGAAGTTGCAGATTTACCAAATAAAACCAATGTCGCAAGCGACAAACCAGGCAAGCAATTGTGGGCAGTATTATTAGCCATTCCGTTATAGTGAAGCTGATTACTAGTCATTATAAGCCAAATTTATAACAATAAACTTTAGTTATGCTTGTCTATGATCGAGATATCGTCCAAGTCGTCCATATCCGCGACACGGCTTTCGTAAAGTTTTACCCGCCGGGTGCACCAATAGCAACACACGCCGATCAACCTCGAAAACCAAATCAAAACCCAACGAGGCTTTCACGATCGAACAATCACAGATTCAGAAATATTTGGGGCCACCCTTAAGTAGAATCCGCAATGTAGTAAGCAAGCTCGACACGGCCTCAAGGTTATGGGGACGCAGGAACGATCGGGAACCCAAAGTGTGGCTGGGCTTGTCGACATGAATCGTGCCATGATCCTAACAAGACAGCAGCAGACTCGCACAATTTAAATACGTAAAGTAGCATGACATAAGTACAGGATCGTAAATAAAACCTCAAACTAGTTTGTGGCCCCAAGAAATAAGACTGAATCAAGCTCGCTCGGGGTCCCATATACCTCCCGGATGTGGATAGCGCAAAAATCAAGGAACAGTATCAAGTACTCGGGGTCTTACGGGACACAAGTGGGCGTGAAACCAAATATTTTCTATCACCCAATCGATGCCTCTCGCTTATTTCAATTTTAGTTGTTAAACAGAAATTAAAGTGACGATAAGTAAAACTAGCATCATCTCCAACAACAACATGCGGCAATACATCAAGAATCGTGGCATATGACGACACACAAGACTTGGGCAAGCAACTACGACGCGCAAGTCCAACTATCTACCAAACAACAGGTAATAGGATGTGTCCAAGGAAATATACGGCTGCAGGGAAATATCACGGGTACGGAAACTAAAGCATCGCAACACAGATAGCAATAGATCAACAGGAGTGGAGTAAATACTATAAAAGTAAGATAGGTAGAAAGGGGGAGATGCTCGCCTGAAACATGTCAAAGGGTTCAACCGGAGATCGGGAGGAAGCTCACATCAACTCAACGGCCTTATCCGCGAAGAAGCAAAATCACTAGAAGAAACACCGGATGCACTATTTAATACAACGGCAGAAGATCGGCATGATGCATGTATGATGTATGGCATGGCAAAGTGCGGCGCAATTAGGTCATATTAAGTGGAACCGGGTCCCGGCAATATTTAGGTGGTTCATGTTGTTTTGCTACCCGCAATTTAAGTGTTGTTTATCAAGGCGTAATATATCACCTGTTCGCTATTCAAGTTAAATGAGGCCACTATAAGGCTAGATTTGCCCGCATATGGCCCCATATTTAATTATTAGGTGAATCGCATAAGGCCCCAAACCACGTAGAGATGCATGCGAGATGAATGATTTAATGCAACAAGTTGATATCATTTATAAAAATAGGGTATCGAGGAAAAGGGTCACACATTAGAGGGCTCGACGATCTTGGGGTTCCGGGTTTGGGGTCGTCTCAGGTCCGTGGTTCGACGGATCGGGAAGCGGATACAAGACGGAGGACTTGTCGTCTGTGGTCTCGATGTCGGTGAAGCACTTGGCGTCGAGGTTCGGCCTTCGGTCCGAAGGCGATCTTGGCGTCCGGGAAGAAGTACTTGTCGCACCGGGGCGCGGTGCCTTAGGGTACCGATTGTAGATCTTGGCGTCCTTGTCGGAGTTCTCGGTGGCGATGTCGGTCTTGGGGTTTGCGCCCGTGTGGAGATGTTGTCGTTCCGTGTTGGCGTCCTCGGTGTCGGGGAAGATCTTGGGGTTCGGCGGAATCGGTCTTCGGGTTCTTTGGTTTTTCCCAAATGGCGGCCTTGACGTCCGGGCATCGGTTCCTCGAGACCGGGGTCGTCGGTTCCCTCTCGACGCTCTTGTGGCTCCGAGGGTTTGGGTAATGTCTTGAGGTCCGCTCTTCGGTGGCGGATCGCGGTTTGTGCGGACGATCCTATCGTCGATGAAGATCTTGCCGCTTTGTCGGGGTTCTCCACGCCTGCTGTTTTGGCATTAGTTTTTGCGAAGGGGATCATGGCGTTCCGAGATGTAGCTCTTGGCTAAGATTCGTCCCCTCGTGCTTCGTCTTGATGGGCTAGAACACAAACGCTTATGGCAACGGTATATGCAGGCAGTACCCAAACCACCTAAGGCCAGAAAAACCAAAGCATGGGGATGTGCCCCTGGCGACAGACGGAGGAGGCGGCAACAAAGAATCTCGGGGAAGCAGGGAAGCTCACGGCCGCGACGAGGCTTGGGAGGAGGCGGGGCCGAAGTCCGTCACGCGAGCAGCGACGAGAGAGGCGGCGGCGGGGCCCCTGGGCGACGGCGACGGAGGTGCGGGGGCGCCACTGACGGGGAAGTCGAGGCCTGGAAGGAGGAGGGTCGGCGGCCGACGGAGCCATGGCGTCGGGGAGGCGCTCCCGCGCAGGCGGAGGCGGTGGCCAACGGGTGGAGGGGAGACACCGGGCCGGCGGGACGCCAGAGGAGCAGAGGCGGCGCGATGCAGAGGGCCGGGCGCGGCGGTTGTCGGAGGAGGACGACGCCGGAGGGAGCGGGGCGCTGGCATGGACGCGCGAGACGGAGAGGTGTGTGGAGGCGAGGCGGCCGGAGCGAGGTGGAGGCGGTGCCGGGCGGCGCGTGAGGCGAGCCTGGGAGGAAGCCGGGGAGGCACGGCGAGCTTGAGGGGCGGCGAAGCTCGGGGGAGGGCGCGGAGGAGGCGACGGAGGGAGCGACGGGCAGCCGGGCAGGCAGCTGGCGGAGCGGTGCGGCTCAGAGGAGGGCGGGGAGAAGGCGAAGCTGGGCGCGGGCTGGGAGAGGAGGTGCGGATGCAGAGAGAGGGGGAGGCTGGGAGAGAGACGCGGGGGCAGGTGGGGAAGAGGAACATGGCCAGGGGAGTGGGCCCGGGGTGGGGACAGGTCGGTGGGGGGTCTGGGTGTGGGGTGTGTGCGTGCGTGATCTGCAGGAAGGGTGCTGGGTGGGACCCAGCGGTCAGGGAGAGGAAGGCGGGGCCTGACGTGTGTGCTTGTGTGCGTGTGGTGTGCTCGAGCGTGGGGGCAGGGTGAGTGGTGTGGGTTGGGTTTAGACTAGGTGAGGTGGCAGGATAGGATAGGCCAGGGGAAGGGGATGGCTGATGTGGCGGCCAACGATTGGTTGGGATGATGTGGCTGCTAAGGTGTGGGTAGTTTTCTGGGTGAACTTAGGATTTTGACGGCGGGTCGGTGGACCGTTTTAAAATCTGGGGCGGTCGTTCGGGTCGGGTTGGCCCGTTCGACTGCCCCTACTAAAATAAATAAACTTTTTATTTAATTTAAAAGCACCTTTGGCAAACCGTTAGCATTCAAACAAAATAATCCGGAGACCGGGTTTGCGTGTTTGAATGAAGGCGAGGCGTTCTAGAAACAAAAACCGGCTTTGCGCAAATGGTTTTGGCAAACAATGCATGATGATGACAATGCAATGCACAAATTCAACGCGATTTTCTAGTAGTGGTTTTGCGGGATGCCACACTTTCCCTCTGTTCGCATCCGTAGAAAATTTTGCTTTACTATGTCGCGAAACCCTTCAAAACAAAACTATACTAGACACATTACCAAACCATAAAGCTAACACGAACACCCTCTCTTACATAAGCAAACCCTAACCCTAACCCTAACCCTAGCCATAACATTCCAATATACCAAACAATGTCATTTCAATAACCCTAAACCTAACTAAATGCTTCATACACATCTTTATAACCAACATTGGCCAATGAATCTAACAAATTTACAAACATTTCTCTCCAAATCAAATTTCTAAGGTTTCAAGCCAAGTCCAACCAAAATGAAAGATTTCAAGAGGTCAAAACGGAGGGGGATGAGGGAGGGTACCTCTAGCAGCTGAGGAGAGGCACAAATCCACCAAATAAAGCTTCCAATGTGAGAGATTTGAGGGGGGAGAAGAGAGGGGAGAAGGGGGCGCCTCCTTGCTGTTCTTCTTGCTTGGGTCGAGCTGGGAGTGAATGGGGAGGGGGCTGGGCGCGACAGGTTAAGTCCCAAAGTGTAGCGCCTATCAGATAGGCGTTACATCTTGGGCATAGCGCCTGGGTGTTACTCGCCCTAGGCATAGCGCCTGGGCGTCACACGACCGGGTGGCTGTGGAGGGGCCAGCGGTGCCACTGGCAGGGGCATAGCGCTAGCGCAAGCCACATCAGAGAGTGTAGCGCCTAGGCACATGTTACCTAAAGGGTTAGTCCAGTAAAATAGCTATCCAAAGAGGTCATTTCGTAAAATCCTTTTCATTTTGGGTTATTTTTGTCCATTCTGCCTTCTCTCCCGTCGCCTTCTCATTCTCACAGGATAGAAAAACACTTTTACTATTAAACAGCTACTCCCTCCGTTTCAAAATATAAGATGTTTTAGGTTTGTAAAGCAAATGTATCTATACTGCTTTTAGTGTGTAGGTTCACTTGAGCTAAAACATTTTATATTTTGAAACAGAAGGAGGAGATGTTTTAGAACAGTCACTTTTTCGGGAGATTTTATTATTTGCCACAGATTAGTCAGGTTCTTTATAATTTGCCACACATTACTTTGTCTTTTACTTTTTGCCACACATTACACAAGTTTCTTTCTAATTTGCCATGTTTCTCCTTTTGTAGGTATATTAATTTTTATAACTCTCAAATACATTGTGAAATACGTATCTTTGTACCACACGAAAAATAATACACGGTTGGACTGAACCAAGCCTGATTTGATTGGTAGTCAAAGGACCTAGTTGTCTTGTGCAGCGGAGATAAACAGGGGATCCCGATAAACAAAGGAGGACGGGTGCGCCGGCGGAGACAGCGGCCGGACCACCGGTGGCGCAGCCATGAATAGCGACGACGGCCGGCAGCCACAATTCAGGTAATCCATTATTCTTCCATTACTCGTCCTCTCTCACTCCGATCCGCGACCATGAACGGCAGCACGTATTATGCTCAGAATATACTCGCAGATCATGGCCAGGGACAGAGGCAGAATTGCTAAATCACAGATCACGAATGTTGTTTAACTATCTCATTTTAATCAAATCTTGTCTTTAATTCATGATCAAATTTCTTTAATAGTTTTGCTATCCCTCCCCTCCTACACAATATTCCATCGGCTCCCTGCTATGTTTCCTCACAAACTGAACATTGCTATTTTGTTTTTGAGTAGGGCATCGACAACGAATACTACCAACATGTTTACTTCGAATATGTCCAATTCAATGATGGAAGTGGTTCAATTGATAGAGTCATTGATTGGTCCCAAATTGGGATAGCACCTGCTAATGAAGATGAAATTTATGTTCCTATAGCAGAAGAGAACTTGTGCTTGATGCTTGGAATTCATGATAAATCCAGGCATCGACGAGCTAAAGCTGCAGCAGCTATTGAGGCATCCATTGGGAATATCAATGCTTGTATGGATGATATTAATGAAGATTTACTTGTTGATGCAGCTCTCCCTGTGTCTGACCATATGTCCGAAGAGAATCACTTTTGGTATGACAAAGAACATCCTGTGATAGAGGAAGGTTTCTTGTTTCCTTCAATGGAAGAGTTCAAGATGCTCTTGAGAACATTTGCTATTAGAGGAAAGTTTGACATTAAAAAAAAAGTTTCATGGAGACATTTTTGGTCAGATGTGGCCAGCAGCCAAGGCTTATCGTGTGGAAACATTTAACCACCATATGTCCAAGATATTTGAAGTTAAACCTGAGGTAGGTACCTACTTGAGTACTTATCATAACTTGAAGTGGATGAGATGTGACTTCAACATGGAAATAAAATGTGATTACATTCACAATAATCTAGCTGAGAGCTTCAATAGCTGGATTAGAGGAATGAAGGACCTTCCCCCAGATGAGCTAGCAGACTCACTAAGAGAGAAAATCATGAAGCTTTTTCATAGGCGGAGAGAGGTTGGAAAAATACTCCGTGGAATTATACTACCTGCTATTATTCAACAGATAAATAATAGGACTAGACAAGTTGATCATTTGGATGTTGGAAGATCAACAGGAGAAAGTTGTGAGGTCAAGGACACTAAAAAGAATAACCTTAGGCATATTGTGAAGATAGGCAGTCGTGAGTGCACCTGCCTAGAATGGCAGCACACCGGGAAGCCTTGTGATCATGCACTTGCATTTCTTGTAGGGACTGCAAATACAAACTTTCATCCATATGTGCATCAGTACTACTCTGTGACTATGTTCTGAGCAGCGTATGCTGGAGAGATTGAACCCATCATAGACATGTCTCAGTGGCCTCAAGTTACTCTAGATTTTGAGATGGTGCCACCGACCTCAAAGAGACCCATTGGGAGACAGAGGAAACTGAGAATCAAAGGTTGTCTTGAAGACGGTGGTAGTAGCAGTAAAGGAAAGAAAAATGTAGATGGCAAAGGAAAAGATCAGGACGATGGAGATAAAGAGAAGACGCAAGAAAATGGTGTCAAAGGGAAGGCAAAAGAGAAAAAAAGATTTGGCACCACAAACAGATGCAAACAATGTGGAGAGTTGGGGCATAGGAAAACATCATGTCCATAAAATGAACCTACAAAAAGATAACATTTGTATTGTTGTATGAGTATCACATCTATATCAATATCTTATTTCTAATATCGTGTGCATTGAAACAGAAAGAAAAAGACGAAAAAGTTCATAAAAGCGAGGATCGTGTTTCTAGAGAGCTGATTGAGCAGGATACATTTCCAGCTGTTGTTGGGACATCGCAAAGAACTACAATCACGTTGCCTCCTAGACTTCATGACAGCCCGGGGCCTATTACAAGGAGGTAATTCTTCTGCTTATATACACAAAATCATGGGGAAAAGCTATTTTCTAACCTGATGTTTAAATTGTAGGAGACTTGCTATGGCTACGGCTGGAGATGGTGCATCGCAGCCACCTGTGACAACTAATGCATCTCTAGCAAGACCTAGATTTGAGGAGCCGTCAAGTTCAAATGCAGGCAGGAAAAAATTAACTCCAAAGAGGAGGAAGAAAAATTAACTCCAAACAGTTTTTTTTCAATTCCAAGATAGATGTGTTTGGATTGTCTCTATTTGTTAAATAATATCACGGTTAGTTAAACCGGTGTAAGATATAAATTAATTAGCTCAACATATTGTTGGTGAATCTGCGTGTGATGAATAATGCCAATTTTATATAGTCACACAGATATTGTGGTATATGGATGGATACTGTCAAAATTTCAGATCTGGCACAACTAGTGCATCCATAGCATGAAGTTTGGCTATATGACTTTTCTCATTCCATATGTTGTATCAAATGCCAGGATGAAGTTTGGCTATATGCCTTTTGTCATTGCAATATGTGAACTAGAAGAGCTGTCAGATTAATTTTACAATGCTAATGAGTCAATTTAAACAGTAATTTCTAAACCTGAATCTTGGTCATTGGTGAACTAGCTACAACATGGGCAATTATTTTAGAGAAGAGGCTTTACAACCCTGCTTTTAAGAAATCATCACAGGTTAATGGAACACCAGTTTACAATACAAAAGGTAAAAAAAAATCAGGAATCAGTTTACAACAGGGACACTGTCTCCACCGTCAGCAAGAACAAGCACACACACAAAATTCTACTTGACAGTTTGCAATCTTCCAATCTTTGTCGTAGAACAGTGCTTCAATCTGCGAGTCCACCTCTAGGAGGAGGCGCTGCCTCAAGGAGGGCTTCTACCCTTGGTGCGGTCGGCATCGTTGGCGAGCGGCAGCTCTACACCTCCTCCAACGTTCGTGGTGGGCGCGCCGTCTGTGGTCTCCGTCGGCAGGAAGGTCGTTGCGATAGTCCGTCTGTGGTGTCCGGCGGCGGAGGCTCCCGCCTCCCATCGCCCGACCGCGGCCGGCGGCGCTCCCCTCCCATCTCCTCTGTTTCTCTCCGCTGCCGGCGGCAACCCGTCCAGGTAACTCGAGCTGGCTCCTTTGGATGAACCGATGGAACAGACCTGGTCGGTCCATCCAGATACGTATTTCACAATGTATTTGAGAGTTATAAAAATTAATATACCCACAAAAGGAGAAACAGGGCAAATTAGAAAGGAACTTGTGTAATGTGTGGTAAAAAGTACTCCCTCCGTTTCAAAATATAAGATGTTTTAGGTTTATAAAGAAAATGAATCTAGACTTCTTTTAGTGTGTAGATTCATTCCTAAGTTGAGTAAACCTATATACTAAAACAAGTCTAGATACATTTGCTTTACAAACCTAAAACATCTTATATTTTGAAACGGAGGAAGTAAAAGACAAAGTAATGTGTGACAAATTATAAAGAACCTGACTAATATGTGGCAAATAATAAAATCTCCCCACTTTTTCTAGTCGTTCGATCGTGTTAACTCAGCGCGCATCTTAATGTCATGTGTTCGGGCCTCGCTATCTTTTGCCTGGTTTTTTACGTGTCTTCACTTTTCATTCCCCATCCCGCACGCGAGCCTAGAGGGAGAAACGTCGACGGAGACAGGGAGAGCAGGGCGAGACGGATGGGAGCGGCCGGCGCTGATATAGGACCTTGATTCCCTTGACCTATTTCCTCTTTTTTAGAGCGTTGCAGGGAGAGGTGAGCCATGCATAGGGGTAGACGGGCGCCGCCTCCGGCGTACGGGGTTGGTCTGCGTGTCCGATTTCCTCTTCTTTTTTTACCCGGAGTTCATGTTGTTGTCTAATTTATTGTGCGGGTGCCCCATGGCTGGGTAGTTCAGAATTCGGATGTGTGGTTTTATCCATGTTTTCTCAGTTCATTTCATGAGGATAGGGAGAGCTAGGTGTAGGGTACAGAGAGGATGTAGTGAGGAACCGATAGGGGATTTTCGATAAATTCTTATGTAGGGATTTCGAATTTTTGTAGCGTCACATGTGATTTCAGCACCTGCATCTTGTTAACTGTCCGAGATTCTGTTCTTGCTGTCTGCTGACATTTCCAAGGGACATCTGTAGATCTCATCTTGGAGAATAAAATGCTTACAGTTCATGTTTGAGGAACCATAGTTGTTACTAACATCTTCAGGGCATCTGCCGATCAGTTTATCGAGAAAGAAAATCTTTGTAGTTCCTGTTTTGAGGTACTATTCAGTTACTAGTGATTTTATAATTGTGTTTGATTGAGTGGGGCAACCTACCATCTTCTCTGTTGTTAGAATGCACACATACAGTGTTACTTGTATTAATCTGAAGCTAGTTGTTATCATGAGTTCGCTTAAAATATTGGGAGTGCGTCAGCTATTTGCGCTGTTGATAGTTGTCTTTGTCCTCTATTTTTCCTCTCATTGTCATGGCTATGTTCTCAGGTGTTCATCTGTGTTGTGTTGCATTTTGGGGGAGTCCATGAGTTTTAGTTTTTGATAAATCAACTCTTGCGTCTTGCAGCCTAATAAGCTACACACCAGGGGGAGAAGAAATTGTCTGTTTTGGTATTCGTTCCTGCACTAACCTTTCTACGCATGGCTTCTTATGAGTGACGAAGGTATCTCTGTAGGACAAAAATATTGCGAAAATCATTTGTTATGCAACCATGTTTTTTCCCCTGTGGCAGCTGATTGAGGCAACAATTATTTTTCATCTTGAAGATGCAGAAGAGCATACCATGTCGAGTGATGATGATGCTTTTTTCTGCTCACCCGATATTCCTTCTTTAGTTCTGCTCGTTTTAGTTTTTATTTTCCATATAGGAGACAGGTGTATTTCAAAGAGGAACCGGGTGCAATAATAAGATGTGGTCATTTTTTCAAATGATAAGATGTGTTATTAGGTTTCTTTAGGAAAGTGGTACTCATTCTACTAGAAGTTCCTTAGTTTTTATGTACATTGTCATCTTGGGGTTATTGATTTTTGTACCGTCTTTTGTGTTATTCTTTCTCATTATCTTGTATGGGCAGTAGAACCACTGAGGTGAAACTTAGCTATGAAGTCTGTGCACATTAATCTTTGTTACTCCCTGCGGTCCAAAATACTTGTCGTCTTAGTTCAAATAGTTTAGATCAGAGGGAGTAGCTTTTTTTGTTGGACTTACTGTCATATTACTATTCGCAATCATAGATATGTACATGTAAGCGAATATGATCAGAAAATAGTATTTGCTGTATATACTTCAGAAAAAAGCTTCAAGAGAGATGGTGTTGGGAGTGGTGTCTTCACTAGAGGTTCAATAAAGTATTTGTCAGGTGTACTGAAATTCTTGACCTGCCACAAAAGGACTGTCATTTAGAACTAAAATAACAAATGCCTTTAATGGTTGTTGTCATGACATTGAAAAAATAATAATATGGTTGATGCCATGATAGACACAGTCTCATGGTCGAAAGTCAGTTCCATAATACTTTTATCCATCTTTCAGTGTTTTGGGATCACTGCTAACAACATTGTAAATTTATTTTTTTCTACTATTTTAAATCTATTTCTTAGTTAATGTCACTCACTTATCAGTTTGCAATGCCTTTTCATTCCCAATTTTTAGCTCTAATCATCTCAGTCCTCTTTCTTTAGTATTTTGTATATCTCTTCCCTCCCTCCCTCCCTCTCTCTTAATTTAAGTCAATTAGTTTCTTCTTAGTACCTCAGTTAGCTGATGCAGAAAATGTGTCTTACTCATCATATACCTCTTTCATTTCTTAGTTTTTAGTCCTTAGTTTCTTAGTTTTTTTTCTCAGTTTATCATCTTCATTTACTTAATATCTCAGTTTGTCATGGCAGTAAACGTATTTTCTCAGTCTATCTTTAGAGTTTCTTCAGTCCTATGTTTTTCAGTTATATCATTATATCAGCCTCTTTTTTCTCAGTATATCTTTTCTTAAATTTTTATTTTCACTTCACCTCTTCTGAGTTTTCACTTTGATTGTCTCAATTTTCCACTTCATTTGCTTGTAGTATCTTTTTTCACTAATTCCTCGGCTTTTCATTGTTTCAGTAGATATGTTTATCATTTTCTTCAGTCTTGACCTTTCTTTGTCAGTTTTCAGTCACTCTCGTTTTAGACCCTTTTCTTTACTCTTTCAATTTTAAGTATCTCATTTTTCAGTCACCCATTCCTCAGCTTTTCATTCTTTCATTAGATTTGTTTCTCATTTTCTTCTGTATTTCATTCTTTGTTGATTAGGAGTTTCTAAATTATTTCATTTGTTCAATAACTCTGATTTTATTTGTGGTCTATTCATTCCTGTGCTCATTCTTCATTCTCTTCGGTCATGTGTACCTCTTCATTTCTTGTAATTTTCTATTTATGTATTCCTTTCATCTCTGCGCTTCAGCTAGTGTCTTCTCTTTGTTGTCTCTCTTCATTCTATTTTTGATAAATATATTTTGCAGGGTATTTTTTTCCGCCTTGTGGAAGTGTAGCATAACTTGCACATTTCTCTGGACAACACTTAGTGTGGACACCTTTGTGACAATCTACATGCTCTAGGTGAGGACATCTTGCCGCTATTTTGTCCATTGCTTAGCTAGAACAAACATTACTTTGTTCTCCATGGTAATATGCTTGCCCTTATGATTTTTTCTTCCTTTTTGTTATTTTCTGATTATGAAGCTTTCATGTTACATTTTATTTTATTTATTTGCATCTATTTTTTGTGTCATACAAATACCCAAGGAGGTTGGTTCCTAACTAAATGTACCCGAGAGCAGGCTAGTCGCATTGATGATGGGTGTAGGACATGCAAATGAAATTACATCATAGTAGCGAACGATTCAGTGGTGATTTTGTCTTTATAAGGTGTCAAATATATCAGAGACTGGCATGACGAGTGTTATAGGTGGACCTAGGAGTCCTCTAAACTTTCATGTTGTTTCCTCAGTTTTGAAGCTGCCTTAACGTGATCAGGTAGCAGCACCTTTTAGCAGCTAGGCGCGGAAGACATTTTACAGAAGGCAAGTTCCTCGATATATAGCACATGCAGCTCTGCTCTATTTTCTTCTTTACCTTTTTCTTCTAGTGAAAGCTTCATTTTCTAGTGTATAGTCGATTAGTGCTTGTTTGTGGAGCCTAACCTGATTGTTTGTTACTTGTAGTATAGCACGACCTTCTTTTATTTGCAGCACACCTCAGTATCCTGTTTTTCGTTGATGATGAATTTGTTAGGGGAAATTTGGGGTCTGTTTATGGTGTAGATTTTTAACTTTAATGCTAATGCTTTTGTAGATTAACCCTTTTTCAAGCACATGCGATGCGGGAGAGCTGCTACTGCTGGTACTTGAGTGAAGAACACTGACATATACCCACAATTACTCAGTGTGCTTGAGTAACATAGTTGGTTATTGATCTTACAATCAGTCAGTAGTTTCCTGAAATCTGAACTGAATGTGCAACATTTTGTCCTAAAATCTAAAACTTGTAGCTAGCTGTTTTATGCTGCCTAGTTTCTAATGGTGCTATCAGATTGTAATATATGCTCTGAATATGCCAAGAAAAATGTTTTGAATGTTTCATCTTGTGGGTATTAGGATATGATGCTCAACATGTTTTATTATCACAAAGGTGTTCTGAATGTGCCGTAAAATATTCTTATTTGATAAATTCAGTTCAAGTGGTTCTTTTGATTGGTTGTAGAATATCGATGTTTTGCACTGCTACTTCAGTTTTGCATGAACTAGCTTGTATAACAGTTACGACCTAGCTAGGATGAAAAGCTAGCATTCATGGCAGCAGTAGAAAAAAAGAGTAGAAGGCCGAGAACAACCAGTCCATCGAGAAAGAGAAATGATGACGACAAGGCCCGTAACTAATTCTAGTACAACAGATAGTAGGGTGGTGGTGGAGACAGTTTGTGCAACTATCAGTTTTTAACTAGGAAATTAGGCGCGGCGACACGCCGCACCCGTTAGCTAGCTAGTTATGGTATGCAGCATTATTGGCAAGTATTGCAGGATTCGATTGCATAGTACAACGGAGTAGCTTGATATAAATAGGATATAACACTTCTAGAAAATGTGAAATAGTGATATAACACTTCCAGAAAATGTGAAACAATGTGAAGTATGTAAACTCTATTGCATCATCATTTTCTACTGAATATTTCTGAATATATAGAGCAGCTATTGTTATTACAAAAGGCTTTAGTACAGCGTACATGCCTGCTGAATGTTTGGAAGCTAGTTTCACCGAACACGCAACTATTGATTATCCAATTCTTCCCTTTATCTCTGTTGACGGAGGGTTGGAGGCAACGGTTAATCATCCAGCTCAGCGATTTGCTTGTTGTCGTCACCAGTCACCTAACATATTCATTCTATGATCCAATTCACTATGTATCATAAATATATAGCTGAGCATACTTGGGATGGGAATAGGATCGTCATGATAGAGCAAATCTTGTGAGGAACTACCCCACAAATTTTGAGAACACATGGACCAGTTTCCAATATTAGCACTCCTGTCAACGTGAACACCAAGAGATGTTAACATATTCCCACTATTTTCCAAATTGATGTAGTAGGGAGTATATCAGTACTCTCTCGCCTGATGGTTTGCCAAAACCATACCAGCTGAAACCTAAGCACCATAGAATTTTCAATGAAGTACAAAACCAAGAGGATAATCCATGGAGGTGAGATTGATCCCATAACTAAAAAAACTAATGAAATATGTAACCATTTCTGGAAAGACAAAGGTTGAGTAATCCCAGTTTCTCACCTCTGAATCTAAATAAATGATCAGCAAAGGTGTCAGAAAAATGCCATCCAAGTTCCACTGATAGGATCAGTACAACCAAACACTTGGGAGAAGCCATGTAATAAAGGTCCGGAGGTCATTAACCATACAAATCCTTACATAATGGAATACACAAAATCAGGTAGTTTTCAAATCAATAAAGAATGATATAGAAATCGTCAAATCAATAGAGAATGATATAGAAATCGTCAAATCAATAGAGAATGATATAGAAATCGTCATTCTGTACCTGGAAAAAGCACTTACTAATTAGTTAGTTAACAAAGCATAATGGACCAAGGTTGGCACTGAAACATCTATATATCATTTGCAGAAACAAATAATGCTCTGCATGTGATTGAGTAGGTATGGTTTTATCTTCTCGGCAAATAAATATGCCAGAAGATAAGTAGCAGATGCAGCAGAATTACCCATCTGCTGATTTGTACTCACTCTATGGCGAGGAACAAAAGGTGTAGCAGCAACTAAACGTAAGAAAGCAAGTAAATTTTAGTAATAGCAGCAAAAGAAAAGAGCAGCAAATACTACTCGGACAACGACAAACAGTTGGAAAAAAGACTGAACAAACTTGTACATTCTTTCAGATTTCAAGTCAATGTACCTGGACGGTGGGAAGTCTGAACAGCAGGTAAATCACTCTTATGCAAATCAGTACTGGATGACTCAACATAAATATCATCAGAGTAGGACATAACATCTCCATGTGGATAGGTTAATCCAGAAGGAAAAGCACATGGGAAAGGAACCCACCGTGGCAAGGCATATGACCGGGACACCGAATTAGAATTTATACAGAGGCCATCATTTAAAGCAAATGGCCAACCAGCAGGATTATCGTCTTCGGAAGAATCGTCAGGCAGATCTGCAAACAACACGGGAAAACATTCAATAAAGAGTGCAGCTTCCCTTGTTGGGCTGCCAAGTGAACCATATGAAATATGCAACAAAAGAGCACGAGAGCCAAAAAGCAAACCACGAGCAGAAGAGCTCGCGCCAAAATAAGCAGCCCGTGGGACTGAACCTCTAGCTTGTCTAGTGTGACGAATTAATATCAGCTGCAAGAAAGCAAGGAGGCACCAAAAACCAGTCAGTAGAACCGAAGAGAGCATCAGAGATCACAGTACAAAGAAAAAGGACATCGTCGACAACAGCATGATGAGGAACAGTACCAGCTACATCATACAAAGGACGCTTTCCCATCTTAATCTCTCTTCTACGCGCGGTCTGCTCTTCAGAGAAAAAACCAGCAGGTAGCCCATCAGCCGGCCCGGTAGGTATGTCGTCAGTAGAAGCGATGGAAGGACCAGGAAGGTCGGACCGCAATCCAAAAGGAAGAAGAAGTACCGCCGACAGGCTGAACGTCTATACCGGAAGGAAGCCGCGCATAAGCAGACGAAATAAAGCCGCTAGAACGGCGGGGTCGGCCCTGAGACAACGACCGGACACGGCGGCCACGTACAGACGAACCGGTGCCAGGCCCGCGTTCAGGAGACGGAGAATAAACTCTCGGAGAAGCACCATAGGGTTGCGCATCGAAGACAGTAGAGGCCTCCTCTGAAACACGCCGCCGACATGACACCGGAGCAGGCAAAGGTGAAGCGGATCGGCCCGGCCCCGCCCCGCCGGCGAGAAACGCTGCCTGGGCGAACAACGTGGACAACAATGTCAGAAACTACAGGTACGGCCGGAAACGGTAATCAGCAGAGACCATACCTTGTAGCACACGACATCGCCACGCCGAAGCAGGAGAATTGGAGACAGGTCGCCCGCGCCGTCGGGATGGAGCCGGCACAGGCGAAGAAGCGACCTCAACATGTTGCGTAAGCAGAACATGCGGGGGCGACGCAGAATCCACCGAAGCAACAACCGGTTCATCCCGACGATCAACAGGGGCGGGCTGCACCAACCGGTCAGTAGAAGCAGGACGCGCGGAGGCATCAATTGGCTGAGGCAGGCCAGGCGGCACAGATCGGTCGGAAAAAACAGAACCGCGACCTCGTCTTTGGCGCCGTCGAGAAGCAGCGGGCAAATCTGTAGCATCCCGAAGACCACGACGACGCCGCGGAGAAGGAACTGGAGGCAGACGAAGAATAGGGCCAGAGGCACGCGGAGATACAGCGGCAAACGACATCCTAAAAATCAGGAGCACACACGAATACGCACATCAGCATACGCGCAAGCAGAAAATGAGTAGCTAATGAGAAGATATCGAAGGAGACGAAGGAATACCTAGAAAAGGACCGGCCGAACAACGAAAACCGAGCGGAAGAAGGCAGGCGTAGATCTCATCGGCGTCTCCGATACGAAGGCGATATATAGGGGAAAAAAGCAGAACACGATGGAGAACCAGAGGAGGCCACGTTAGGAGGCACAACCGTTACGTGGCGACCTGGAGTTACGATGAGTTTTACACGTAGGGAAAAAGAGACCAGGATAGCAAAGCCGTGTTGAATTCCTAGAAAATCTATCTGCCTGCGGAGAGACCGCGGAGAGGCAACGACGTGTCCATGTGCCATCGGAGGAGAAGCGAAATCTACAGTAACAATGCCATGCCCGTCATAAACCATGCCCGATCGCTGAGATCGCGAGAATCCTTACGCTCTTAATATAATCTATCTATCTATCTATTCTACAGTAACAATGCCATGCCCGTCATAAACCATGCCCGATCGCTGAGATCGCGAGAATCCTTCCGCTCTTAATATAATCTATCTATCTACTACTATTGGCCACAGAAATCTGACTGTTTTCGAATTGAAAAACAGCTAGCTGTTTGCTAGACACTCCCGATAGAAAAATTCCCCATCGCTCTTTACTGATGTTGTAAAATTTTCCGATCCGCCTAATTTGCATAAGATCTCTCCCGTGCTCTTGGCCAAGGTGTGGGAGCTGCTACACCTGATCATCATAGAGGCCGCGGTGTCTTTTGGTCTCAGCCGAAGGAACGATGGTGGAGAAGACGCTCTTCAGCCGGCCGGCCAGGCGGCCACCTTGTTCCAGTACTCTGTCTCCATGCGCTCCACTACCTCCGCCCGTTCCACACAGCATGAGGCCATCTTGGCCTCGAGTCCTCGGCTATCTCGCGTCGCTGGCAAACGCGCTCCCACTCAAGCTGCAGCTGGACGTGCTTCAGCCACCACGCCACCTGCGCCGGCCACGCGTGGTGCCCCTCGTGCAGGTCCCTGCCTTTGTTCGCCGCTAAGCTACAGCCCCGACAGATTCTGTCCAAGCTAAAGCGGAGCCCAAGAAGTGGGAGAGAATGATTTTTAGTCACATCGACGGATTGTCGGAGCACGGACTTGCGACAGTTCCCTATTTTCTCCAATTTAGAACCACCCCGCAACATTGGGATTGGATGAACCTGTATACTAAGTAGTGTCTAGATTTATCTAAATTTAGACAAACTTGAGTCAACTAATATGGATCGAAGAGAGTAGTTGAGTATTCATGCGTTGCTACGGGTTATCAAGTTTATTTTCTCTTCCTGTGTGTAATCATGCAACAACGGAACTATGGAAAAAACATGCAGTTTAGATTAATCAAACTACATATCATCCTCTTTGTTCTATCATCCTCTCACTCTCTCCCTCCCTTCAGAACAACACGTGCATTTAGTATATTTTTTCTTGTGCATAACTTTCAAATAGATCATTGTTTCTACCAAATACCAATGCCATATAATTATCCATGATACTTTTTACATAAAAGAGTTTAACAGGGATATAGGAAAATTTTCTTTTTTTTCCATCAGTATGATATCGCTACCATCAATATGTAAATTTCTCAACACGTGTAAGGACAAAACATTTCACACTAAAAATTCCACTCCCTCTGTTCTGAAATAAGTGTCACCAATTTGTCTAGATATGCATGTATCTAGACGTGTTTTGGTGTCTAGATACATGTGTATCTAGATAGATCTACGTCACTTATTTCGTAACGGAGTAAGTATTAAACAAAAAAGTCATAGTTTTCCAAAGATGCTATCGAGAAAAGGCACTGCTTAAATATAACTACTTTCCTTATATATATAATCCAATAGAAATCATTTGTACAAACCAATAAAGCAATTATTTACTGTTGGTGTGGCACCTCTCACAAAGGTGCAGTACCTTTCCGGCATGTTGGCTCTCTTCTCCAAGTGCTGCTCCTTGTTTCCTGTACTTGGCCTGAGCTCCATACGATACAACATCAAGAATAAAAATAACTATTACTCCTTATATATAGAATCACTATCAAGTACTCAAGTGTGCCACCATGTACTATTTTCAGAAACATATTAACTGTATAGTTCAGTATTCAATAGCCACTTACCTCTCTTGTGATCAAATTCTGATGAGAAATAGGTTAAGATTGTTGAAATTGTATGAGAAAGCAGTAATGCTGAATAAAAATAATTGCAATTGAATTTTATAAATCTATATAGTTAAAGGTCAAGATCTAATAGAATTTTTTATTTCATAGGTAAGACATGACTACCAATAACAATGAGAATTAAAAATATATTACAGTTTGTCTAAAACCTAAAAAAGTGAGAATTTGTTGTCAAGACATAAGAGACGACAAAGAATGACTAATTCCATGATGCAACTGACTGCTATACCTATATTTCTAGATTTCATCTTGGTTAGGGAGAGCTTCAGGTGGGATATATTGGCACAAATAGAATTCTAATATAAATGAAATTATACAAAGATCTGGCAGTGAAGTTTGCTGCAACAAGAACCAAACAAGCTACCAAGGAGGTTAACCAGTGTACCTGGTATATATCATTTAAGAAGAGGCATATCAAGATGAAGCGAATCATTGTCACACTGATACCTCTTATTGGCCTATTGAATATTAAGTTAACAATCTTTATTAGCAATAAAATTTGTTTTAGATTGCTCTTGCTTTACAATTACGGCGTAAGTTTGAATATACAAGTACAACAACGGAACTAAAGCTGGTAGAAGATAAGTCTATCCAATCGGCAAAAAAAGACAGAAAACATATGTATATTTCACATAAGCACCTTTGAGTAGCTCTGCGCTAAACATACATATGTAGATCTAGCCAAATTACATGAAATCGATTTAGGAAAAATAATTCATTTTCTTGGTCTAGTGAACGTAAGAGAAATTAAAAATTACCACCAGAGCATCTAATCATTAGTAATTGAAGTCATTCTCTTGCAAAAGTGAAAACATTTTAAAAATAAATCCTTTAACCATACAAAGTTGTCAATAGTGTAAAATTAAGAACGTGCAACGATCGGCGCTCAAAACCTATTTTCATTACGAGTGCTATAGAAGACTACTAAAGCAAAGAAAAACTACATCAACAGTCATTGGCATTAAATAGAAAATGTTGCATCTGTATCTAGGCGAAGAAAATTATATCGTCTTCAATTGGATGTTCAAGACTGGTATATTCGCTATCATCATGCTGCTCTCGCATGAAAATATCAACGAGAAGAATGTCATGTAGGACCATGAAGTTCCAAAGAATGTTGCAATGTCCTGTTAAAATAGGTACATATTCAGAATTCATGGCGGTTCATCATTACGGTTGAGCTAGCCTGAATATGATCGGATTTATTAGAAAAGACAAATATGAAATATGGCACGCCTTTAAATATTCCGGACACAATTTCTCAACTGA
Source organism: Avena longiglumis (assembly GCA_030063025.1). Lineage (NCBI taxonomy): Eukaryota > Viridiplantae > Streptophyta > Magnoliopsida > Poales > Poaceae > Avena > Avena longiglumis. The sequence goes on along the minus strand of CP125973.1, from coordinate 52,747,174 downwards.
ATAATAACTTCCTGTTTTATTGCCCAGTATCGATATTTCGCATATGATCGAGATGCCAATGCTTTGCAGTGTAGAGTTAGTTTTAGAGCTCTAACAGTACCAACAAGCAAGTGTAGCACCCCACCTACCATCGATCCCCTGTTGAAGCCCTCAGAGGATCTATGAATGAAAAAATGATTTAAACTTAGATCAACGATCACAGTCTGTTCAAAGAAAACTTTGCATGCCTGCAGTAGACACTGTATTTTGTAGCGAGCAAATGCTTCTAACCTTGCCCGGACCCAAGCGTATCGTCAGTGACCTGTCATGCTTATAGACGATGTTGAATACCGTCCCATCAGGAAACCTTGGGCGGCAAGCTAAATTGAACAGATCGGCTCCAGCCATATGTGAGACTGGCCAATTCCCAAGTACATCGATAAGTGCTCCAGATTATTTGCCTTGGGGAAATAAAAACATGCCCACATCCCTTATTTTATAAAAATAAGTAGTCTTTAGGTACCCTGCACCAAGGACACCAGGCATCCATGACCTTGGACATCCGACATCAATCAAATCCAAGGATCCAATATCCTCTTCCATTCTCCTACAACTCACCAAAATAATTTATCAGTAAACATAAGTGTAAATTCTAAAGTTCCTAAAGCATCATACTTTACGGTCCCTTAAAGCAGGGTATATTAAGCTCTATGCCATCAAGCAAAATAAAGTACGTGTTAATGCTGAAGATTCTTAATAAGCAGAATAAATTGGCATAGTTAACAAGAAAGTAATTAGGTTTAACAGGACATTCACGAGACTCGCATCATCTACCTCAAATCTTGCAAAACATCAGCTAGCTAAAACTTGAGCACATTCAATTTACAGTATGGCATCTAGTTACAATCCGTCGAGAAATATGTCGCAGGGCCCTTTTTCCCTTACCTATTTCAGTCGAGAACATGGGACATATGTGGCGGTCTACAGAAATAAACGACTCTAGCTTGAGACATAGCAGCAGCTTGTTCAACTCCTACCTTATCTTTTTTTAGTTAATAGATTTCCTCAATTGTCTGTTAGCCTACAAAAGAGAAAACTGGAATGTCTCTGGCATTGTTACGCTCATGGCTTTTGACTCACAATACATATACTAATTGTGAATATTAACATTTATAAAAAAATACAACACATAATATTTGATGACATTAAGATTCCAAATTGTTTGAACTGGTATACCTTTTCCACACCTGATTATTGAAGGTACCCTCTTCTCTGTAATTTTTTTCTATTTTCTTTCTGCTGGGCACATTATGAAATTCCATTTACTTGTTTTTCATCTTATCTTAGCACATATTATTGGAAGTAGCTACACTTTTGGCGACTTCAGCCATGAAGCATAATGTCCGTATAGACCTTCATTAACACCCCTCCTCCCTAAAAAACTTATATATTATTTTCTCTATTTGGTGAAATGTTAAAATTAATGAAAAACAAACCTAATTAGGCCATATTCCTATGAACCCAAGGACTATAGGACAACGTCTGGATCAAATCTACTCTTATGTGTGTGCGAGTAAGATATGTACCATTCACCACTATTCTACTTCTACCATGCCTTCAAATTGCCATGACCGCTATTTTTTAAATCTGATCTGATCTACTTACATAAAGTTGTGCATATAACGTACTGAACCTCCGATGGAGGGTGAAGGTCCATCGGTCATACCTTCGTGATCTGTCTCAATATGTCATTAGGAAAGGCCTATAAAACATATCAAAATATGTATTGATAATACTTTGGAGGTTTATATTTTTTATTTTCTTTAGTAAAATTGTTGGCCCATAGACGCAGAGTTCTATTGTGCATTTCCCACCGACCGGTGAACAAATACTGGATGATTAAAACTGTAGCATCTAGCTACAAGTTTTAGAAGCTAGGTCCAAGAGGATGTTGAATATTAGAGAAGATTGGCAATGCAAAATAAATATTATTCTAGAGAACTTTGGCAATGAAATCTCATGGCCTTAAGCTACCTATGCATATAACCAAACATCGATTTTGCAAAAAAGAGTAATCAATCATTGAGCGGCAGTATGCACTCTCATTAAGCTCCATTTACAGTATAAACGACGGATACATTTCACTCTACATGAACGAATTCAATTTTATCTGAACAGTAAATGAACATGAATACAAATGCTAACAAAACTAAACCTGGATTTTTTTAGTGGATTGGAGCGTATCTTCTGCTCCTGATAGTCTTAGTGTCAGAATGTCAGGTTCAAGTTCTCTGTTGAAGTGCTGCGGAATTGCGGTGACCCAGCATACCACTGCATGATGTAGTATACTATAGTCGTTGACATAACACCAATGAAACACCGTTTACTAGTATTACATCCCTCAGAATGGCACAACAGAAACACAGCGGGTCTAATACATGGCTAAAGGTTACAACTCACTCTTTACACAAGATCCAGAGAACACTCTAGGTTAAAGAGAGAGAAATAACTTCTTACGGAGAAGGATCGTAGATAAATAACGCAAGAATGATTATACTATTAAGTCTAGTATTCTGGCTAAGAGGTTGGCATTGCTGCTATTGCAACGCACTACAGAAATAGGTTTTTTGGCTAGATATAATATTCCTATCTAATCAGTAACTTCGTCTTCACTTGAGTTGAGGTATATGTTGACTTCCTTGTCTTTATTGAAGAGCTTTAGCTGGTCTTGATAAGTCCTGGAGCATATCTTGATGTGGTTGTTGTCTATTCCAACTTCAGAATCTAGCAAGGGTTAAGAAGATACTTTGAGTACGAGCGTACTCAGCAAATTCACTAGAAAAGGAGTGTTTGATGCACTATAACTACAGCCACAGACCGTAGGTCAAAGTCAATGCAAGTTTTCATAAACATTTCTTCAAAGGTTGTTTTTACTCTGAAAAGCTATGTCCATCAGTCTTCACGGGTTTACCAGAACTTTCATGGAGTTCCTTTCCTGCCGCGTTCGTAGCTCCTTCCCGGAACAGGGAGTAACAAGTTATAGTTCTAACACTCTGCAGAGGTGCGTTACTTTACCCATGAGAGATCAGCTCTTTGTTGCACAACCGGGCAGCTTATTCCCTTCCATAATTCCATGATGTGGGGCCTAGAAGATGATCCAAGCCAATCACTGCCCCCTTCGCGACCTCGCATGCCTCCTGGGTGTACACCATGCCCACATAAAGGATTATGGCAATGGTTTGTACAAACCGTTAGATGTCATAACTATCGTGGGACGTTGAGGGTTCCCATCCATATGCTGCATATCCTCTACGAATTACCAATTAATATGCACGCTTCGAGGATAACAGCCACGACATGCACATCCGGCTTCATGCGAGAGGAAGAAGATACAGCTGACTTCTCCGTCCCATTCCAAATCTCATGGACAACGCGTAATATACGACGCAAGAATCACTGACGACAATGGTTGTTAAGTCCTAGGTGATATAGTTCTAAACAGTGGTATTCCAACTGTCAGATTTAATAGATTAGATGATCACCCTGGATCAGTAACCAATATTTCACATTATTATCGAAAATAGTGTTTTTTAGACCTTTTTCAAATGCAGGTGATAACAACACTGGATTTGTAAAATACTTTACAGAAAATAAAAAAAGGACATGAGCAAGTGTAAACTTGCCTTTTGTGATTGCAAGATTATGCAATCACGGTCTTCGAGTCAGTATAAGATCCAAAATCTGAAATCAGCATCATTGGTCCGGTAAGGACTATTGTTTAAAAAAGCAATATGCTTTTATGCATAAGTAATGTGATGCACGTTCAAAACACAAATCCCAGGGATAACGTTGTCCTAGGGTTTGGATTCCAGAAATGGTTATTTTGGAATGTGTGGTCCTTTTAGATAGTTTCACATTTGGGCCTCTATTAGAGCTTATAAGTGGTTGTGATGAACACATATGTAACAATAAAATATATACTTATGAAATACTAGTCAAAATTGCTGATATAAGAGTTCTTTTTTGAAGTGGCAAAAAGAATAACCTTCGAAGAAAAGGTTTCTCTTCTAAGGTGTAGACAACCTTTGGGGTTAGTTGAGTTGGGTAGCTGTTATTTATGTTTGCTCAAATGGTTTGGGTTGGAGATGTTTTTATAACTTAACTAATTCAGACCAAAGTTAATTATAAAACATATAGTAATGTTTATGGTATGATATTTAGATTCTTGGAGACTAAAGTTAACTTTAAGATTTAGATAGTTTTGAAGGTATAATACTTATAATATTTGTATCTTGTGTATCTGGAATGTATCCTTTAGGTTACTTAATATTAGTGATCCTTGTACGTAGTGTAGTGGTTTCTTGATTTAATAATGGAGTAGTATCATTTATCTTTTATAAAGGAGTGAGTATAGTTTATAAACCAGGATATACTGTCACTTAATTACTTTTGAAATTTTCTATAGTGTTGTGGTAGTTTTTGTAATTTGGTAGTTAACATGGATGGAAAGGATTTGATTTATTCACAAGGTGTTCTTTAAGGTTTTTATCATAAAGATCGGTGGTACGAAAACCGCTACAGAAAGTCAAACTAGAAAGCATATGTTTGACGCATCTTATGACCAGTAAAGTAAATTGGAATACTTTGAGAATATAATCTTCACTTAGGGTTGAAGATAATTTAATACAAAGATGATTACAATGTTTTAAACCATTATGTCTTCATATTATTAATATTTAAAAATATTACTATTTATTAGACTTAATTGACTCATTTAAAAAATATTAACAAATTTTATTTATCCTTATATGAATTATTAATAAAGTAATTAAGTTTAAATTTGAGTTATTAAATTATTTGAATTTTTATTTAATTCAAAAGTGGAATATTAGATTTTTAACATGTAGATATTATTTTTGATCATTTTGGTATATTACATTTATTTTTGTGATTTATAAATAATAAGGTATGATTTTTACAATTCTTATTACTTTATAATTACTTAATAAATAATAAATATTTACTTAAGTGAAATAATAATACATGATTATGGTTTCAAATTATAACTTTTATTTTTCTTAGATTTTTGGTATTTTATATATATGTTTAACATTTACCATTATTAAAATATGAATTATCAAAGTTTTATTACTTATAAAACTTTTATTAAATACAATTTATTTAAATAATCATCATAATAATATTTGATAATAATTTTAAGTTGTAGATTTTATTTTTCTAAAAAAATTCATATATTATACACATTTTTCTAAATAATAAATCAAAAGTTATTAATTAAACAAAGATTTAATCATTTATTTGATTTCTAGAATATTATTAATTGAATTATAACATTTTATTTATTTCTTAACAGAAAATACTTTTTACACAGCACCAAGAGCTAGCCCCAGTCACTGACTAGTGGGCCAGTGACCACCTTAGCACGTTGTGTAAAGAAAACCCATTTATTACCGACCCTGCCTTGACCCCCAGTCAATGACATATGGGCCCAAGGCCATGTCATCGGCCACGCGGGTAAAGACTAGTCAAACGAGCTAACGTGGTTCGATCATGAGGTGAGCATGACGTAGCGATGGCGTCGGCACCACCACCGTCGTCAGTGGTTGGTCGCCGGCGACGATCTACCGCGATTTAGCATGCGTGGGTTTGTGCGTTGGAAAGAGGGAACATGGGCGAACCTATTGGTGGTAATGCCGCTACTTAATGGTCACCGGAAATACAATGACGACGAGCTTCTGCGGTGGCCAACGACGGTGCTCAACGAAATAGGGTCTACGGTGCGAATCAGCAAACGAAACTAGGGTCCAGAGATGCATAATCTTACCCTGATGACGATAGAGAGGTTGGCGAGGACAGTCGTGGTCGGAGGCGAGCTTTCTGGCAAGATTTCTGACGAACTGCCGCGAGGAAGAACGGCCAAATTCGTCCACTCTGGTGCTCCCCTTGATGCATGATTTCTCTTAGAGGATCTACGGAGGACGACAGTTCTCCATGGCTGCTTGGAAGGGTGTGGGGAGATGTAGTTCGACGACGAGGGGTGGCTCCGGTGAGCTAGGGTTTTGGGTGAGGAAAAGAAGTGAGTCTGGAGAGCGAGATTGAGGATGAGGACGATCAGGGTTGTCGCGGTGGCCTTCTTATCCTCTCCTGGCAACGACGACGTTGATCTTGGCGCAACGACGACGATGACGACATCGGGCGGCGGCAAGCTCCGCCAGCGAGATGTCTGTGTGCGTGACGATGACAATGATGGTTGTTTTGCGAATAACCCCCTGACGATTCTTTCTTCTCAACACGTAGTCCTTATCTGGCCCCACTTGTCAGTCATAGAAGAAAAAGAACGGGGCTGGTTACTGGGTTGTTGTGGGCTGCACATGGGCGTTAGGTAAGCAGGTAGGGTTGGACTGCGGCCAGGTAATGTTTTTTTTATTTTAGTTTTACCCTTTTCTATTTTCTTTTTTCCTTTTTAGATTTGAATTTGACTTAGATTTTGAACTTTTATTTGTAGGATTTCTTTGCTGGATAATTTCAATAATACTAAAATATAGTTAGTATCATTTGTGAATTTTTATTCTATATAATCTTGTTGTATTTCTTTTATTTTCTCAATATATGAACCCCTTTTTAATATTCTGTAGAAGCTTTTTCTTATTATTTTCCTTTCCCCTTTTAATCATGGATTTATTAAATGATACATTCTTATTTGTTTATAAACTTAACTCTAGTTGGCTCATAGTTTGAATAGAAACTTTTATATGTATAATGATCCTATACCATTATTTGATGCATGACATATAAAAGACATTGATATGGTTATTACTACTCCCATTAATTTAGGAAATGCAATGTGCATATTCTATTGTGATAAACAAAGAAGTTTAAGGTTTTTGGATTATGATTATTTACCCTAGGGTTTAGGGTTTTTAATATACTTAGACTCCTTTATGGATGTGGTTAAAGATTCAATAACTAAGCATATTGTTTTCTATTTGGGATATTTGATGGCATCACCTTTAGTACTAGAAAGTTATATCTTGAATGTTTTATAGAAAGGAACTGATAAAGATACTCCTAAGCACATATAATTATGATAATTGGAATAAACAGAGATGTGCTTATGTGATTTGTTATTAGGAAAGTATTCCTATAAAGTGATATATATAAAATGCGGGATTCTTACTATGAAATGGATATTATACTTGGTTTTAAGATTTAGAGTTGATTGCTTACCAAGAATTACTATCGTCCATAATTCATAATTCTAGATTTCTTATTAAATAATTCCTTTCCTAGATATACTACCCTTTTCTATCTATCATCATGGTTAACATGATGAATTTTACTTCACATGAATATTCTTATTCACCTATTATACTTGTAAACTTATTGATAAATCCATTGAGTTGATACTAGAGTATTCATAACTTCCTCATATCATGGCTTGGTTGTATTTACTACTCTACTGTTGATAGCCTTGCATCCAACAAATAGTTCCTTCAACTCTACTCATACTCTTCTTAATCATTCATTACTAATGTATCTTTATTAGTTGTATGCTTCCAACTACTTTTCTCTAAAGTTGACAATCCTTTAATATGAATAACACCACTTCTATAACTCTATGCTATACTAGCTTTAATTGAATAATATCATCTTATATGCACTTTACTCCAACCCTAATTATATTTATGTGGCTTGCAATGACTACTCTAGGATAACTTATCTCTACTAAGGTTCCAATCATGTTCTACCCACCAGTATTACTTATACTGAATATAAGCATTAAATATTTGTGGCTAAAGCATCACCATTATAATCCTTAAATCATTTATTGCTTAAGTTCTTAGTTGACTAAGCAAGGCTTTATCAATCCTACTTTTCATTGTCTTGAAATTATCTTCTTAGTATCTCATATTGGATTAAGGTTATTAATGGATATGCCCTCTTTAAAAGATTTAAGTAGTTATTAGGATAAGATCAGATCAAGGATTGATAGTTAAAGAATTTGTAAATCAATGGGGAATTACCCAACATTGATAAACAACAGATATCAAGATAAGTTCCATAAAGATTGCTATGGAAAGAAAGATATATAGTGGATGATCTTGACTTAATCTCTTTCCAACTCCAACTTATTAAAGAGTTTTAAGGTTAGGTATTACTATTATACTCAGGGTATGTGCAGATGAGATTAAGATATAGTTGTTAATTTCATATTTGGTGTTATATCCTCTAACTTGGTACTCATGAGTGATTATAATGAATACTATAATATGATCACCTAATGATCAAGTATAATTCACATTGTATTAAGGTTTAACTTTTAATACATTTGATCTACCCTTATATCAAATCTCCCTTACCCAAAATTAAGGTTTTAGCAAAGGTCACATTAATCATTGCATTTTATTATTTTAGTGGTAATCTTAACTTATTTTTTTATAGGTTAATACAATGAATAATATGATATGATCCCTTAAGGATCATCTATGAATCATTTAGGCAATGTATTACAAGTGACATATTATTATATCTGGTTTACCCTTAGACCAAATCTTGTTTAACCAAATAAGGTTTTAGAAATGGTCATATTGAAACTTATCACAGTTAACTTGATGATCTACTTCAATTTCATCAAGTTTAAGAGAAGCTTTAATTAATTTGACAAGTTCTGTTTTAAAAGCGCGAAAATTATTCGGATTTTCTATGCATGAATGCAATGCACACATCTGGGTACAGATTATTTTTTAAGCTCTAATGCTGGGATGTTATAGGAATGTAGCAGTTATATTGCCAAGGCTGTTGCGATATCTATGGCAACCTGCAACCTGGTCCGCTTGTTGAGTGGCATCATGAGAGGGTCTGTCCTGAATGCATGATTGGTAGGTGTCAAAGCTTAGCTTAAGAAGAGCATCAGACATCTCTGAAGAAAGCTTTGTAGAGAATTGGATGTTACTATGTAGGCATTCCTTGAGGCTTCTGTTCTCCATCTGATCAAACACCAGAAACCTGAAACAACCAAGATAACAAAATCACACCAGAACGAAAAAAAAAGAAGATTAGGATACGAGATGGCAGGGTGTGATGGAGCAACCTCCTGTTCTTCCTCCTGGCAACATCGCAGTGTTTGAGGCGTCCGAGCAGCTGCAGCTCCTGGTAGAAGGCGCCCTCCTGCTCCTCGTGGTCCCGGTCGCCAGCAGTGCCACGCCGGACCGTGGCGACGAGGCCGTCGGCGAAGCGAGCACGGTAGGCCGTGCCACGAGGCCGCCCATCTCTAGTGTCGTGTTGAACTCGCTCGTCCGGCATGTGCGAAGCGGTGATGTGTGGAGCGGTGATGAGATTTCCAGTTCTTCCTCAAGTCCGGCATGTGCGAAGCGGTGATGTCTTCTTATACACTTAGTTGTACAAAAATTGCATGCACCAGACCATCTTATATAAGTGGTAGAAATCGTTCTATTGAAAAATTAGAAACAATTGTAAAAGTTATCTTTTAACCTTACTAAGTTGCCAATAGTGTGAAGTTCTGAACCTGCAATGATTGATACCGAACCACTTTTTTCATTACAAATGATATACACGATATGCATATGAACCTTCCATGTATATATGGAAACTTCATGAATGAAATATTTCAAATCGACTTGCGGAGATAGTTTGCTTACATACCTTTCGCTTTTCACAGTTGATGAAACCAATTTACAAGCCCCATGAATCAAGTGCTTCTATTTGTTGAAGGAAGCCTTGTTGTAACAACATGATCACCTTCAGCTCTCATTTCATCTATCGAAACTTCCTATTCACTGAATAAACACGGGGTGGACATCTAAACAGAACAACCTTCCTGCTAACGAACCAGACTGCCTTGTTTTTTCATCAATGAGATTTCCATGCTTCTAAATTATCCTATATCAACTGATTATTTTAAGAGATTGAGCACTATTAAAAATCACTTTGTATCGATTTTGATGCTCTATTAATCTTTATACAACTACTCTTTCCGAAGATCTTAACCTACAACCTTTTGAAGGCCTAGTATGGCAAATATTAACCGAGTAACTATTCATTTCACGGCACCAGATACATTTATTCAAACTACCATGCAAAACCATTTACCAAAGCACAACTAAAAATAGAAATATGCAAAGATGCATAAATTAGAAAATAGGGTATCGAAGCTCAGTATTAAAGTATACGATAACTTGAAGAAACATATGGGGTACCTTCTCTTTAATATCATATATGCTTATCAATCTCCACAAGATTATTCCAAAAATCCAGGCATACACAAAATTTTATAAGCAAGAACTTCTGTCCGAGCAAGAGTAGTCATGCATGCTTTTCTCTATAAAGATCATTTCCAAACTGAAAGGGTATTAAATCTCAACAGATGCTATAGAATGTAAAGACTTCCCAATAAATATTGATGAATTAAACAGACACGAGTATGCATGCCAAAAGAGTCAAATTACTGCTACAGCCATAAGAAGAGAAGAGCCAAGTGCAGAGGAGGATAAACGTCCTCTTCTATCCACTTTGTAGTCTTCTATTATCCATCTCCATTTTATATGTAAAGTTGACAAATTGGAAGCTTCATTATCCCTGACTAAATATTCTTTGTATAAAGATTGCATCAGTAGGCCGGCAAATGTTTGGGCAACGTAGTCAGCTCACTGTTGCAAGGTAATAAATAAATTCCGATAGCTATATTCCTATTATGGGTCCACATAAATGTTGCGCGCTAATTAGATTGCACATCCTTTATATATTGTTCTCTTCAACATCCAAGTCTCAGGTTTAAACTAATAGCAATGCAACAAATAGTGTCTTATTGCTACCGCGGGTGCTTACATAGAAATTTCTTGATCAGACAATATCAGAAACACCATCGGCGCAGTTTCATTTAGTTCCCTTGTCAGTTGCTTGCCAACCTCGCCAGTGATGTTGCCGATGCAAGCCTCCACCATGTATCTTGATGAGCTCTGCAACTGTCCTACAATCAAATCACAATGACACTCTGAAGAAGCTGAATACAGAACAAGGTTGTCAAGAAACAAGAAGGTAGCAAGGGGTAGTGCATCAAACCAATGGAGATAGACCATGCCATCTCGCAGAAGATGGAGTAGTTCGTATATCAAGAAGCAGTGTCATGGTAGCTGCGATGGCTGTTGTCGTCTCTCTTGCTCCACAATACAAGGTACAGAAGTAACATAACACAAGCGCTGACCCACCAAGATGCACGACCAAGTCATCATCAAATCAACACCGATTGAGATCATTTGTACCTGCTGCAAATTACAAACTGTATTTCCACAAAATAATAACAATGTCCAGACTTCATAAGTTTAGAGAGAAAGATTAATTGCTGACCAACCTTCCCAGTTAGAGGGTTCATGGAGGACAAGGAGATTAGTGCCGGATCTCTGACGCAAGAACCCATACAAATTTGCAGCAAATATATACTCCAGGAGGAATCAAACAAATTTCCCTCCCCAAATCCCGTTAGATTAACTAATGGAAGATGACGACGATATCCATTAGAGAAAGTTAGACACTTACCAAGAAAAGAAACCAATCACGGATGGATCTCCACACCACGATCTAAGCAAACATGTGTGCCATCGCCGAGTACACCGGTCGCCAGATACCTGCGCGATCCACCGCTGCAGGAACAACCAGGACACAAACCCAAAGATATTGGCCAGCATCTGCCGCCCAAGCTGGCGCTCATCGTCATCGCATTGTCGGACACAGTCGCATCGATCTCAGACCACGGGAGGCTGGAGGCGCTTCAGAGGGAGGAGGGCATCCGGATTGAAGGCTCCCCGGGCTGCTAGTCGCGGCGGGAGGGCGGTTGGGGCGGGGCGAGTGAGGGAGACGGGAGGGACGACCACGGCGGGACTTTGCGCTAGGTTTCATGGGAGGAGGTCAGGAACGATGGGTCGAGGCTGTTTTTTTTACCTGCTTTTTTTGGTGATGGGTCGAGCGGTATTTCCCATTTATCGTGGCAAAGCAATATACTACCTCTATCCCAATAAAAGTCAAATTACCTCAAGTTTGATCAAGTTTTTAGAGAAAAATATTAATATTTATAATACGTAATCCATACCCTTTCATACATTATGAAACATATTTTTACATGGTATCTATATAATATAATACTTTTTGATAGTTTTTTCTAAAAGTTTGATCAAACTTTCCGTGGTTTGACTTTTCAAAAATATTATAAACCTTAAGCCTTGGGATAGAGGGAGTAATTAACTAACGGAGGAACTAACGTACCATTAGATATAGATTGAACAGTCCAGATGCTTGCAATGTTTAATGTTTGAAGACGATCTATAATTATCAATATTTTTTTAATAGTAAAGAAGAACCATATTTGGCTATACATTGTAGGTGTGGGTACCGAGGCCATCCGTCGCTCATCGACTTAACATCCACCTCGCCCAGGAGCTTGGTGGCCGGCGTTGAGCTCTCCAGCGCCGGTGCTCGTGAGTTTTGGTGCTCTGGTACAAGGATGGTGGCTCGAGGCGGCGGATCCGGTGTGGCTTATTGACGACATCGATTGGAGGCTTCGGTTCTGGGGCCGAGGAAGCACGGGGAAAGCCCCGGTCGATGCGCCCCAACGGATGTGCCTCGCCGGTCACGGCGTGGTCCTTCTTCGACTCTCAAAGCCAGGTTTGGCGATGGTGTGACCTCGGCCCTATGGGGAGATGGGGGCTCGTGTCCTCCTCCAGCGTCTTCCGGCGACGGTGGCTGGTCGCGGGCATGGTTTCGGTGGCAGAAAGGCTTCACAGGGACTTGATTGTAATTTTTCTTTATTCATGGGTCTTTTTGCCTTTTTTCTGGGGTACTTTTTTCTTCTCGAGCTTTCTGGAGATTTCTGCGTCTATACTAAGTCTGTCTGTGTGACTGTTGAATGAATGCAGTAATCTTCTCAAAAAAAAAACATCCACCTCGCCTCGCCGTTTGGTCCAGCTAGTTGGACCTCCATCTGTACCTATGCAGTAGTAAACAGCTAAATCTCAATGAATGTAGTGGGTGTTATCTAGGATAATTTTGTTGGGATCCCACTTGACACCCTAGTCTTATCCAAGTGGCATTTTCAATAGCCAATATACCAACGCATATACATCGGGATATACACATACGAAGTGCGATCTGGAGACGTGAGAGCATCTGAACCCGGGATCCATTTCGAATTTCCACGGAAGATTCAGTTTCAAAGATGGTTGATACTACATGAAATTGTTTTTGAACTAATGAGTTAAGAGTCAACATGTAAGTGGGCATGTCCACGGCCGGCCACCTTGCCGCCTGTGCCTGCTTGATTAAACGGGATTAAGTATTTTTGTCTGCTTAAGTCCCGTCTAGTTTCCGCGGTATCCGTTTGCTCGTCAATTAGCTCTAGGCTGTTTGTTTCCCTATCCCTGTACTCCTCCTGCAGTCCTGTTCGTACCAACGGTCTAATCCATCGCGCACGGGACAACCAGTCCAAGAGTCCAAGACATGCTCGGCATGAAGTTCAACTCATGGTCGGACCATTGGCCTCTCCACCGGCGGCCTCCGTTGCCTAGCACCTCCACCGGCGAGAAACCCCAAGGTACCGCGGCAGTCTATTCCTCCTCCTCATGGCGGTTGCGGCGCTCACGCCTGTGGATGCGCTGGCGCTCGGTGGCGAGCGGGGCATCTTGTTCGCTAGCGCTGTCCGTGCTCTCGGCAGCAACTGTAGTTGTCCATTCATTGGGGAAGAATCAGGAAAAACGGAGCAGTCCGGAGCGAGTGGTGAATTTCCTGAGAGAAAACGAGGAGGAATTAGTGCTAGACTCACACATCGAGTCATGTACATGTACATCATGACATCACCATGACGTAAGCATGTAGGTTATACTAGTATACTACGAAGTATATAGGCAGTATAAAGTTAAAAGTTGTATAGGTACCGTACAGCCGTGACTAGTATAGTATCGTCCGCCGCTCTTCTAGCCGGTGGTTGCTGTTGTTGTGCTGCCACCATTGTGCAGTCGATCCATTGCCGCTAAGGTTGCAGGTTCGTCCAATCCGATTAACTAGTGTTGCCGATGGGTGTCTATGGACACGAATTAACACGCAGGGTCACCAGTTAGAGTATCTTTACTCGTCTATCCAGGACGCTGATTCGGACGTTGAAATTAGGTCCGGACGCTGAAAATCGGTTTAGATTATCCAGGACCTGTTTTCGTCCGGATTTTGGCGTGTACCCAGGTTCCTGGATACGCCCTAGAAAGGTCGGACGCCGCGAAAAAGGGCGTGAGCCAGCTCTATCGGCGAGACAGTCCCATTCCCACCCACTCCACTCGCCCAGACTGCGGCGAAGAGCTCTTAGCGTCCCCTGTCGCCATGACTTCGCCGGCGGAGCTCCTCCGCGCTGAGACATGCCCACGCCTCTAGATACGCTCGCCGTAGTTTCCTCCCACCTCGACGCCTTCTCCGCCACCGCTCTCGCCTACCGAGCTTCGCCGCGCCGAGCCTGAACCGGCCGAACTTGGCCGAAATATGTTATATTTTCACTGCAGACCGAACTATGTTTATATTTACGCCGAACTATGTTTAAAATTTCGCTGAACTTTGGCCGTAAATTGTTCTGTATTCATTGTATGCCAAAATCTGGACGAATTTAATCCGAATTTGAGCGGAAACGTATGACCCGGAAGCTCGGCCTGGGTACACGAGTAGGAAACTGGCCATACCCGGGCCAAAATCATGTTCCGTCCAGCTAAAAAAATATCCAGATTTTGGCCTAGGTTCGTCCAACAAATGGAGATGCTCTTACACCCTGAGTTAAGAGTATCATATAGTAGATAGATGAATACAAGATCTGAACAGTCGTCACCATTGCCACTTTTTTTTTGCATGCTATTGATCATAGTTGTGCCAGGCTACTATTATAAATATTTTTATCTTAGCACAATGGCGATGGCGCAAAACAAGTCACACGCTCAACCATGCCTGAGATTTCATAAAATGTGACATAAATTAAGTACTCCTTCCCTCTCAAAATAGATATCTCGAATTTGTCAAAGTTTGTATGAATCTAGCATTATTTAGTATATAGATTCATCTAAATTTTGAAAAACCTAAGACATCTATTTTAAGACCGAGGGAGTAGCAAGTCATAGTGTAAATATAACACAGCAGTGTACGGGAATAACAAAGTTTAAGTGGCACATTACAAACTACTCCCTCAGTTTTAAAATATAAGATGTTTTAACTTTATGAAACAAATGTATCTAGATTTCTTTTAGTATGTAGGTTCACTCAAGTTTGGAGTGAATCTACACATGAAAATACATCTAGATACATTTTTTTCATAAACCTAAAATATATTATATTTTAAAACGAAGACCCATGTGGCAAGCTTAAACTACGTGAAATCTCCAACTCCGAACTCTGGCAGTAAGTCATGTCCTCTTCATGGTACCGTCATGTACGTTGGGTAAGCTTGTCTCCCCCTCCTTACTGAGGGGCATTCTAGCAGATTCCTCTACATCAATAGTCACACGGTCGTCCTGAGGATTCGCTCCAGCACATTCGTACTCAACATTAACAACATCTTCCATTGAAGGTAAGTCTTCAATTTTCTTTAAGAGCTCCATCCTACAAATACAAGGTAATGTAAGTTCTGTATTTTGCTGTGATCTTTCACCTACCAATACAAAGCGTCAACTTACTTAATTAGCAAATTTGCATTGTATGAGAAATAGGACAAATGTTTCCATACAACCACGGAACATCATAGTTTAATGTTGTTTTAATATTACCACTCAATCTGTATTATAAGGTGCCCTTGACTTCTCATATTCTCCAAAGAAAGATTGTATTCATTCACAGTATGCTAGCAAACAAATTATTAAAATCATAATATAAAATAATCCATACTAAGAGTCATGTAAGCGTGCAAGTTTACGCATTATATGTCACACATTGAACCACCTTATTATTAACCATATTAAGATTTTAAAGCTTTGGCAAACAAATGTTTAAGAATCACAAAACACATAATACAACATCATAAATATTGCAAGAAAATTAAAATCAATGTATCCTAGCTGTTTAGGGAGCAATCTAATAAGAAAAACTAATGTGAACTTGCAAAACAAATAGAGCATAATATGAGAGTTTATTTAAAGTTTGATGGAAGGTTAAGACTGTTTGGATTCTTACTCATGTATTTCATATTAATATAGGATATAGATTGTCAAACATATTGATTGTAGTCAAATTCCAAAAGGTTGAATGCACGTTGAAACACCCAACAATTTCTAAATGAGTTGAGTAGTCTTTTCTATTAAGTAACTATATTGTGCTTTTCAAATTAAATAAAAAAATATCTAAATTGTAGAAATAAAAGCAATTAATAAAATTTTACCTTTCTTCCATAGTAAAAGAAGAGGATAGATATCCTAAGAAGGACACAAGCCATGCATGACTATAATCCATAACTATAGTGACCCATTGGCGTAGTGACATCCCTTCTTCAAAGGGAGGCAATGGTTGAGGCTGTGGAGGTGCCCCAAAGTTTGCATATTCGGCATATTGTAGCTTCCAGTGTTTGTCCTTCAGTCCCCACAAACATTTTCTTTGAACATCTAGTTTAAACATTCATCATAAAGTATTTTAACAATTATTTCATAGTTGTATTAAAATAATAAAACTGATTTCAAATGCAACGTATAAAAACAATAATTGAAATTTTACATGGAGTGTCGTCGCCAATCTTCCTACATTCCTCTATAAGTGTACCCAAATCTACATAAAGAAATGATTATATATCAATTTTCATAATATAGCATATATAGTGATAATCATAGAAACATGAAAAGGGATGATATTAGACATTGTTACTTGAGTTGAGTGCTTTGGTAAGGCCACACTGACAATCTTGATATTCCTGAAACACATCCTCCACCCGGCTCATTCTAACTCTTACCGGACTAACTTGTGCTATTGTGAAGCAAAGGATGGCAATTCGTACGTAATCACTAGTCAGCGCGTGACTCTTTGGTGAGACTCGACCTAATAATAACATAAGATAATTTCTTAATTTAAATTAGACATCATTTTTCAATTGGAAGTAAAGAGACGAGACAAAAAGTTAACATCATATTTGTATGGAATATAGTAAATACACAACAATGGAAAATTATTTCTCTCTAGAGATAATTATATTTCTATATATCAAATTATACCTGCCTGAACTAGAAACAATAAAATTGCGAATTAGAAGAAGAAAAAGGCTCAACATATAAAGAATCATTTTAATGAGTGAAATGTCAACTTGGTATTTACAATTGCTTTTTCCTCTTCTGTTACTTCAGATCTCCACTTTTATTCAATTCTTTTTATATCTCGAGAAGGCATGGGAGAGACAGAGACCCACCCACATATATGCACAAGATATAAAGTACAGCTTAGATGCCTTGCTGGTAGTTGATGCGTTGTGGCTGAAGCTTACATATGTGAAATAGATCGTGATTAATTGCTGATTCACAGTGAAATAGTGCCTTGATTTTGCTAGTTTATCATGGATCTAACAAAGTAACAAGCATCTGAAACATGTAGAACACAGATCGAAGATGGAAACATAACAGATAAGGCGCACACGATTCATCTCCGCAGGTACATAGAAGAACAAACATCATGGCGAGCATAAATAACCGCAAAATAAGATAAGAAAAGATCAACAGACGCATGAATCAGGGGCCAATCTAGATGGTGTCCCAGTGGGGTTCAAGAACGCCGGATGGCTAATTGCTCATACCTCAGAGACCAAGGGCCAAAATTACGGGCTACGACTGAGGCGGCAGGAAGGCGATGAGATACTATGGGAACGGCGGTGGCTTGGGGTGAGGGGCGGCGGAGGGGTGAGGGGCGGGCGGGGGTTGGGGCCTTGGGGGCGCAGTAGTTACTGTAGATCCATGATAAACTAGATCGTGTTGGGGCCTTGGATGCGTTTGGGGCGGACTAAGAACGTGTTTGGTTCTGTTTTGTAAATATAATAAAGGACCGAGTTACGTGTACCCGGGAGATAATTGCCCCGGATCCTCCGGGTCCAGAGCCGTCCGATCTAGATCGGTACATCCAATCTCGTTTCTGCTACACGGTAGTAAATAAGGTTCGCGTAGCAAAAACGAAAACAAATCGCGGGCTCGGACGGGTCGTGTGTAGGGCGGCATTGTGTGGACGGAGGCGGCATCATGCGTCGATCTCTCACGCGACCGAGATGAGCCATCTTCGCCCTTCACTGCATCTTTCCGCCATCCCCACCACCTAATATCGCCGCCAATTGTCGCTTCTAGTGGTGGATCGAATCCTCTCACACGGCGGCGCCATGACTCCGATTCGGCGAACGCCGGTGCCTCTAAGACGTTGCAGCAACCGAATCAAGCCCAACACGCGAATCTTCCGTGTTTTTCAATCAAAATCTTGTGGTTGAAGCTCCAGCTCCATCGGTGATCACTCCCCCTCTCCCTAAATTTCCTTCTTAGGGTTTCAATCATTGTTGCTTCGGATAGTGCTACTAGGTAGCAGAAAAACTAAAAAATGTAGCAAGTATAGTAGTGAATCATTGTTGCTTCAGATGGTACATTGTAGCAAATTAGGGTGCTGCTAGGAAATTGTAGTAGATGGTGCTACTAGGTAGCAGATAGTGCTACTAGGCAGAAGATGGTGCTACTAGGCAGAAAACACCAAGGAAATTATAGTAAAACTAAAAAATTATAACACCAAGGAAGCAAAAAGTATGCATCAAAAGTAAAAATAGAGGAATCAAAAAGTATGCAGCATAATAAGTAGAACATGTGTTTATTTCTTGAAGAACATGTGTTGTATTATACTATAGCAGTAGTCTTGCTACCACTAATATTGATTCATTTTGATACGTTGCACAATTATGCTTCGACCTGAACTTTTGTTATTTAAATTGCAGGGGTTTGTTGCTGACAGTATACTTGGAGGATTCGACCTTAACCAGTCTGCTGATGGATACGATCCTGAAGGATATGCTGATGAAGGATTTGCTCCACCACAATATGCTTCTGAAGAGTATGCTGCTGCAGGAAACTATGGACAAAAATTTTCTACAAGAGCAGAAAGTGCAGCAAGTAGCAATGCTTCTTTTGCTGCTGAAGAAGCCGGTGAAGGAATTTGCCCACAGACTCTTGTTTCTTACGTTGGAATGACATTTGATGACATAAAGTATACAATGACTATGCTTTCAAGCTTGGATTTGGTATATGGATTGGTAACACCAAGTATAGCACAGCAAGAGGTGTGTCAAAAGATGCAATTCTTAGTAGGGGTTTTAGTGTGTCCATGCTAGAAAACCGGTTGATGAAGCAAAAAATGCTACTAAGGATAGTTCTGGAGAAGGAGGTACCATAGACATGAGCAATTTCAGTGCACAAAAGTCACGTAGCAAACAAGCTGGACTCAAGATGGATATAGCAGATTTGAGGCAGAAGAATAGGGTGCTACAATATGATTGTAAAGATAGAATGCTTGTTGGAAAGAGAAATGGGATATGGACTATCACGGTATTCCATGGAGAGCACACACACCAGATGGTGAAGCAAATTGGGATAAGACTGTACTACCGGTCTTACAGGAAGGTGACTGGGGAGGACTTTCAGTTCATCCAAACTTTACATAACCAAAACATAAGCACAACTCAGATGATGGTATGCCTCGGAAGTGTGCACGGAGGCGACCCAAGGTGCCTTGGTTTTGTGAAGCGTGATGTGTCCAACATAAGAACTATGCTACATGAGGAAGTTTCGCAGCGAGATATGTCCATGACTATTGAGTACTTTGAAAGGA
The DNA here is from genome assembly GCA_030063025.1 of Avena longiglumis. Classification (NCBI taxonomy): domain Eukaryota; kingdom Viridiplantae; phylum Streptophyta; class Magnoliopsida; order Poales; family Poaceae; genus Avena; species Avena longiglumis. The sequence goes on along the minus strand of CP125973.1, from coordinate 52,727,320 downwards.
GACAAGCAGAAAGCCCTACATTCTTTTTTGATAAGCAAGTGGATGAAAACAACACAGTGAGAGCTCTCTTTTGGATGGATGGCAGGATGATGCGTCGTAAACGTATCTATAATTTTTGATGCTCCATGCTTGTTTAGTATCTACTTTGCTTTGCGTGTCTATACTTTGAGGTGCTTTTTACATGTTTTCTGGTACTAACCTATTAACAAGTTGCCACAGTGTCAGATGCCTATTTTCTGCTGTTTTTGGTTTTAGAAAAGTTAGTAAAGAAATATTATCGGAATTGGACAGGACAAACGTCAAAGTCAATTACTTTCCATGAGGAATAAGAAATCCAGAGGGGAGACGAGGAAGCATGCCAGGGAGGCCAACCCCCCCAGGCGTGGCCAGGGGTGGGCCCGCGCCTGGGTAGGGTTCTCCTCGGCCTCCCCCTTCGCCTATAAGAAGCCCCCGATGCAGAAATCCTAAGCACCCGATCAAATCTCCATAAAACCGTATGTAGCCGCCGCCACCATCGTACCTAGATCGGGAGGATCTGAAGTTCTTCCCGGCACCCTGTCGCAGGGGAGATCATCCCGGAGGCCTTATCTCCGGTATGATGCGTGAGTAGTTCCACCTTGGACTATGGGTCCATGTAGTAGCTAGATGGTTGTATCTCCTCCTTTGTGCTTTCATGTATAGATCTTGTGAGCTCCGTTCATGATCAAGATCTAATCTATTTGTAATCATGCATGTTGTGTTTGCGGGGATCCAATGGATATTGAGATTATTATGTCGGTCTGATTAATGGTTTTGTCTTTATGATTCTATCATGTCTATGTTGTTTGTGATCTTGCATGCTCTCTGTTGTTAGTAGCTATCTTGGCCAAGTAGTTGCTAGTGACTCCAAGAGGGGGTATTTATGCTCGATAGTGGGTTCATGCCTCTAGTTTCCAAGGGAAGTGCCAGAAATCTCTTCGGTTGTAGATGTGTTGTTGCTACTAGGGAGAAAACAATGATATCTTGTTCATGGAACATGTGGACTGTTTACCTTACACACTTTGCTTAAAGCAGTTGTCTGTTGCTTGCAACTTAATACTGGAGGGGGTTCGGATGATAACCTGAAGGTGGACTTCTAGTCATAGATACAGTTGGATGGCGGTCTATGTATCTTGTTGTATTGCCCAATCGAATCTCATAGGATCTTTCTGACTAGTAATTGCATTGTTATGCCTTGCTCAGTTCCTGTCAATTTTCCCGTTATTGGGGATATACTTTTCGAGTATACCCACAGGACTCGCTGACCAGGCTGGCCCACCAACGGGTTAGAGCTTTGCTTCACGGGCGGCCCAGTCAGAGAAAGAGGAAGAGCCAGTTCCGGCTATGACAAGGCCCATAAGAGTTATCGACTTATGCATGTAGTATTACTTATATTCCAAGCTGTACGTAGTTACCGACTCTGTAACGTAGCCGGATATGTCTCTCTTTGTAACCATAGGCCCTGGTGACTATTTAAACCGGCCCTATGGGAGCCTTTAGGGCACAATACAATGTAACAACTCAATAGGCAATCACAACCAACTCGCACAGGCGAACCTCTCTTGTAATCCGCTGTAACATCCGGCTTACGCCGATATATTACTGGGTTGCTAGCAGGAGTAGGATCCGATCACCGCAGTCGGATCTGAACCTGGGTAAACTTGTGCTCACCACTCCTGGAACATCTGACGTCTCACACCCCATCCCTCCAACGCCACTAGGACCCCCTATGGTGTACTTGTCGACAATCCGACGATAGTTGGCGCCCACCGTGGGGCTGGTGACCTTTGGAGCATCGTTCCATGCGGAATCTGCATGTGCAGGAATCGGCAAAACAATCGCCATGGGTCGCGTGGTCTACGCCAGTGATGTACCTCTCATCCTCCTAGATGAGACTTGGATTTCGGCTTCCAGTCCCGTGACGACCTACACAATCATGTCAATCGGCAAGATCGATATTTATCTCGGTTTCGTTGAACCCGCCCAACCCACCCTTGAGGTGACGACCATGGCGAAAGAAAAATCCGGATCTACTTTGTCCGCAGAGGCGGAAGAGTTCAAGGTATCGGAGAAAATCAAACCCGCCCAACCCACTCCTGAAGTGGAAGAAGAGGTGGAAGAAGAATTCAGATACGATCTCTCCAGCGAGATCGGGTACACAGACGAGGAGTACATCCACTACGGATCCAGCTTTGCTGATGTCGAAGCGGAAACCAATTTATACAAGTACCTCAAGAAGATAAATAAGAAGAAGCATTGTTTCGTGTACCACATAAGCTATGGATCCGACTCTGTCAATGCTAGAGCTGGTAGCGACTCGGTCCTAAACGCAATCGAAGAAAACGCCGACTTACCTGGCTCCCCAACGGAGTCAATCACGTCGCAGGAACTTCGAGACTTCGACAAGGAGATAGAGGAGTACGAGCAACAACACGTCTCCATACAAACGCTAGGTGAGCCGGAAACTCCTCCTAGTCCATATGATAGCATGGATGAAAGCTACATCTCGTAGGATGACATGGACACCGGAGATTCCTCCGAGGTATACAAGCCAACCATGACGGAAAGTACCGACGAAAGTTTATCCCCCGGTACCGGACCAAAAGTCGTCTTTGCCACGGGTAGGCACGTTAAGGCTATCAGGCGGTCAAAGAAGAAGAAGAAGAACAATAATCCGACTCCGGCAAAGCCGGACGTCGAGGAAACTAATGAAGAAAACGTTGATGAAGATATCGAGATGGAGAATTAGGACACATATCCGATTAATCCCACGCGATCGATCCTCCTGTGGATGGACACGTTGTCACCAAGGGTGCACGCGAAATCTACAGAGATGCTCTCACAATTCCAATCCCAACGGCTTCGGATCTTACATCGGTGGCACTGGAGAAAAGGGATGAGGACTTGGAAAAACACCGCATGTTTCTACTTGAAGAGGCCACACGCCTCGTCGAGATGAGACAACAGTTAGACAGTGATCCTGCTAGATATCAGTCAGATTTCAAGCAACATCCAAACACAACAAGGGGAGGTCCGTTTCTTGCAAACAAGAACCCGGATGTCCACAAAGATCTATTCGATGGAAAATATGGAGAGAAGATCCGAGTCTACAGCACGCCGATGGAAAATTCTGCTACAGCTCGAGCCATCCTCGCCAACAATCCGCCTCCACAGCAGGTCCAGCAATGCGCCGCGTTGTTGGACAAAGGATTAAAGCAGCAGAAGACGACCGCATCATTTAGTGGCAAGCTGGCCTCAAAATCCAAGATTTTCCACACTGACGCTGACCAAAGCGCTGACGTAAAGCTTCGCAGGGATACGGCTCAGCGCTACCGTCCCCATGGAAAAGAAGAAAATTCTAGGACCGGCTCCAACAACCACTCTCATCGGCCGGCACGTGACTGGGCAAGAGTTATTCCAGCTACGGCTGAAGACGCCATCAGGGCAATGGTTCCCCATCAGGACCATCGTCGGCAAAGTAATCGCTATAGAGAAGACTCGGAAACACGCCGCTAGCGAGAGGAGCAAGATCGGCTAAGGATGCCACCACCAAGCCATCCGGCTGGCAACGCCGGACGAAGAGATGATCCGTATCGTCCTGAATCTAGTAGGGACGGTGCGCGAAGAAACAGGCATCAGATTCAGCATAATGAGGCTCCACCTCCACCACCAAGAAACCCAGCCGTAAATAATCCACCAGGGCCACCATCGCCTCCCAACAGCGACCATGAAGGATCACGTTGTAGCCACGGAAGCCGTAGGGGCGGGGGCGGCAATGGTGAGAGAAGAAGCAGAAATCTGACTCCACCATGCAGAAGCCGCGAGCCTCCAAGGCGCAGATCACTCTCGCCAAAATGACGCTCGCCATCACATTGAATCAAATATAGAAGCGCAGAGGTACGAGGAAGAAGATGTGTACGTGGGACCCAAGTGCTTTGGTCCACGTATACGTCAGACAAAATTTACGGTTGACTTTGGCATCGCCAAACACATTCAGCCCTATGAAGGCGCAGCTCGGCCAGATACTTGGCTCCAAGATTTTTTTCAGGCTTGTTGCATCGCCAAAGGAGGAAACAACCTAGTTGCAGTCCGATATTTCCCACTGATGTTGAGAAAGACGGCTTGATCATGGCTCAATGAACTGCCAGAGAATTCAATTCATATCTGGTATGATATGCAAAGTGCGTTCTTTTCAAACTTCGAGGGAACATACAGGAGACCCTGCACAGTCGGAGACTTGCAGCGTTGCACCCAAAGACCCGGAGAAACTTGCCAGGTTACCTCGGACGATGGATCAATACAAAGAACTCATGCGAAGGAGTAAATGAGCAAACTGCGATAGAAGCTTTTATTGCAGGACTTCCAGTCAGACTTTTACGTCACAGGCTGAAGCGTGACCACGTCATAGATTTGGGAGAAATGATAGAGACTGCAAGCAAGTATGCTGACGCCGATGATGATTCAGAAGGGTTGCTAAATATTCTGGACAATCCCAATGCGGCTAAACAGCCAAAGCAAACTCAGAAGCGCAAGAACACATCGGACGAAAAGCCGGCTCCGGAAAATGCAGCTGCCAATGCAACATTTGGGTCTGTAGGATGAGGAGGGCGCGTAGGCGGCTGTGGTAGAGGCCGAGGAACTTCCCGAATTCAGGGCAGAGGATACCAACAACCCGGAAGAACCTATACCTAGGCTGACATTGCCAATAATCCCTGTGTCCACCACCTGGATAGCAACAGAGGATCTACCCATACAAATGTCGAGTGTCGTTTCAATGACGACATCAAGAAAGACGAATCCACTGGCTACAGAGCCAAGCAACGAAAAGGAAAGAAAATTTTTGAGAAAGGAAAGGAGCCCAAGGAAGATTCCGACATGGAAGAGGCGGAAGCTGCCGCAGAGCCCAAGTCGGATGGAAAGAAGACTTTTCCGACTAAAAAAGATGCATATGTCTGCTTCCTTGGATCCCAAACAGCTAAGGACAAAACGACGGTTATTCGTGAGCTCAATGCCACGATTCCGGCTGTCCCTCAATTCCTGGAATGGTCAGAGGTGACCATCACCTTTGATCGTTCAGATCACCCGAGGAAAACACATCATCAGGGAAAGTATCCTCTGGTTGTCAATCCTCTTATTGACGGCTATGAGTTCTCAAAAACACTCATGGATGGTGGGAGCAGTATCAACATTCTCTATGTCAAGACACTCCACCGCATGAAGCTACATGAGAGCCAGTTGAGTTACAGTAGTGTAACTTTCCATGGCATTGTACCAGGGAGACAGGCAAATTCTCTGGGTGAGAATACTCTGGACGTGATATTCGGAACCCGAGAAAATTACCGGACCGAGCAACTCTCCTTCGAGGTGGTACCGTTCAAAAGTGCTTACCATGCCATCTTCGGGCGTCCGGCTTACTGGGCGTTCATGGCCTGTCCCTGTTACATCTACAACATAATTAAACTTCCAGGTCCAAAGGGCGTAATCACCATACGAGGGAATCCGAGGAAGGCGCGAGAGTGCGACAAAGGATTTGCTGCCTTCGCCGAAGCCGTGTTGCATGCCCAGGAGTACCAGGAGATCAAGAAGACCATCAATCTGTCCGAGATGCCCGCTATGAAGAACGAGGTACTGAAGCCAAGTTTGCAGTTCAAGGCGTCGGAAGATACGAAGAAGACGTCGTTGAAGAAAGATGATCCCTCCAAGACGACGAACATAGGGGTAGGCTTAGGCCACGCATAGGAAAGCGCGCTCGTCGAGTTCCTCAAAGCCAATAGTGATATCTTCGCATGGCAGCCATCTGACATGACCGTAGTACCTAGGGAACTTGCCGAGCACTCTCTTAATGTGTACCTTGATGCTAAACCCGTCAAACAGTCCTTATGATGGTTTGGTGATGAAAAGCGCAAAGCAATATGTAACATCCCAGGATTAGCACCTAGAAATAGAGAGGACACAGGTTTGTGCGTTGCATTCATGCATAAGAAAATCCGGGGAATTTTGCGCAAAACTAAAAGAGCTATGGAGGGATCGGGATCTCTCTTGTACTGAAGGAAACTTCAGAGCAAGTGCGATAGATTTCGACATGACCTTTATAGAATTCTTTGTTTCGGGGAAAATTTGTTCAAACATGTATTTGAATTTCAAATATGAAATTCAAATGAATTATAAAATTCACAAATAGGAATTGGAAATATTTAATAACTTGAAATAAAATGATTACATAAATAATATAAAAAGGATTCTTTATTAATATAAATATATATACATATAGTATTACTTTACAATAGATAAATAAAAGTAAAGTACCAGGAAACAAATAAGTAGAAAAAAGAATTACATTATTGAAATAAGAATTCTTAATTACAACAAAATATATATGACATTGTATTTACAATTAGGATTTACAAAGGAAGAATTAATAAATAAATAGTTCATTATTTACAATCACAATAATAATACAAAATCTTTACACATTTGAATAAAAAGGAAATAACAATGTTATAAGGAAAAGAAATAATATTTAATACATCAATAATGTTACAAGTATTCTTTATTCTGTACATGAACATATTACATTGTTCTTACAAGATAATAATGAGATAAACCTAAACTATCTTTCCTATCTAATTCTTGATCTTCTCATTATCTCTTTGATCTTGATTTCTGAAAAATAAAAACAATAGACTAACAAAAGTAAAAGAATAAGGGGGGTAGTTTATTAATTGTACTGTCATATTTGGCCTAGAGATGCTAGAGCCTGAATTCATCATTGAGTATGATTTAAAAAGGGGATAAATCACAGTATCTATTCTTAATCAGATAGTGGCCTCAGTACATCATCATTGGCTTAGGGGCAAGTTTCACCAAAGCCAGATAAGAAGGTAGAGAGGTAAAACATCAGGAAATATCAAGCTTTTACTTGATCTGATCCCCAAACGACAACATGCAAGCAGGCTGCTCACTCACCAGCATGCACTAGTGTGCTGTCAACACCACAACAACAGCTAATGCACATAAAAGGGATAACACAGCCATAGCAGCTCAACTAGAGCTAATCCATTTCTATCTATAGCACATCAACACACACCCCAACTCATTTCTTAGCACTAGAGCTCCCAATCCCACACATAAACAACCACAAGATCACCATCAACCAGCAACTGGTTGCTCCCAAGATCCATCCAAGAGCTAGAATCAGGGGAAGACAGATCCAGGAGCACAAGCAAGATTATTAAGATCCACATCAGGAGGAGCAGGCAACAACTACATCACAAGGACAAATTAGGCTAACTGATCAAGTGCTAGTACCAGCATAGAAACCTCAAGTCCAGCATCAGGTTACTACTCAACACCAAGATCATGCTTAAGTATCTGTTCTTATCATTTTGTTTAGAGCATGAGGTTAGAGAGAGAGAGAGAGCTCTCAGACTAGGTAGAAGTGCTACTCCAGTATCATCCTAGAGCTAAGATAAAGCCAAGTGAAAGAATCTGTATTTCAGCCACTACACTAGCTTCAACCTTTTTGCATCATGAGCTAAATTTCTTTTCTTTTGACACCAACATCAACTACATCACTGTAGATGTTCCCAGCAACAAGTCATGCTACCTGGGCTACCATTGTGCACTCTCCAAGGTTGGAGGCACCACAGTAGCAGCCCAAGACAGCAGAAGCCACCAGAATAATTCTTCTGTATTAGCTAGCTCTCAAGTTATTCAAGCAAATGATTTTATCATTTTCCTAGACAAGTAGTCTAGGAATCATCTATAAGGAAATCTTATCTATTCTTATCAAATTTAAGCCTCATACCATGCATCATTGGCATTTAAATTGTAAATCTCAGCCAGTCAATCCAAATAGCAGATCAAGTTATCTCAATGTGTTACTGAAACAAAAGTTCAGTATACCAAGGGATGGAATGCCAACTATTTAAGCCACATCATTAAATTTATTGTTCACAAGGTGGGTAACCACTTAGAATCATTTTCCTAGCTAAATAGCTAGAAATCATACTATATCCAACAATTGAACTCCTATCACATACCTTAAATCACCATTGTGTTCACTCCCAGTGGGAGGCATCACAGTAGCAACCCTAAGGCAGTAAAAGTTACTGTATTGCTGACAATTGTAAGGGCATTGCTAAGCAAGGTCACAATAGGATACAGGAGCAACAATCTAAGCAATCATTACAGTTTTCCTGATCATCTGCTAGTAAGCAGTATAAAGGTTCATATCATTTTCCTAGTAGAAACCGAGGAATCAAAATCATAAATTAGATTCACTGTCCATATGCATAAGAATGTTACATCTATTCAAGCCATTAAGTTAACATTGCAGCTGAGCACTAGGACAGTTCTTTTGAATCAACAAAATAGTGAAATGTCCAAATAGACAGTTATAGAATTTAGTATACTGAGTTTATTCCATAGTAGTCAATATCTTATAGGAATATTCTATTAACAGATTGATTCCATAACTCTAATGAGATATGCATCAACAACCATCAAAATAAATCTGGGTAAATTAGCCATTTGAGCAAATATGTTCAAAAGAAATATTTGGGATGAATAATCCCAAACAAAACCATCACTTACTATACCAACAGGTCTGATATTGAGAGTATAGGATTGTTTACTGAATCCCAATCAGTCAGAGGAACAAGTAGTGGAAGATTACACTAGCAAGCACTAATAATTATTCAGCAGTACCATAAATTTACCCAATAGCAATGGGAACTAATAAGGGTCATGAAGGAACCAAGAATCTGATGACAGCATGCTCAACCAAGTAGATCAGATAAGTTATGAGCATCCGAGAATTTAGACAGTAGAGTAAAGAGAATTGAAGCAGAGGGATAAACACCTACCTATAGCAAGCTACAACTTGTCGGAGAGGAAGAATAATACGGCGGTGAAGCAGTGAGCGATGGAGGCCACAACACGATGGCATAGGGGGCACGGGGTGCTGCACCTGCGCCTAGTCACGACCAGCAGTAACAACAGCAACGTCACCATGCCAATCCCAGCCATACTCCACCTGCCAGCGGGCATCAACAGATCACCAGAGTGGCAGGGTCAAGATGACCGAAACCCTAGCACCCAGCAAGGAAGGGGACGGCCTAGGTAAGAGGCAGTTTTCAAATCGAGACGGATCCCGTGAATCACCATCCAAAACCACTCCGATAAACACCATAGCAGCAGTCAGGGCGGTTGAGCTCGTCGAAATCGAGCAACACCAGTGGCGAGCTAGCATAGGCGCCAGGGAGAGGCTGGTCGAGAGGGGGAAGACGAACTGGATCGAGTGGGTCGGTTTGACCGGCTCGGTTCACCAATCGGGTTGGTCTAGCCCAACCATGGGCCAGACTGACTGGTGGGTCCAGGGTCTCATTTAAAAATAAATATTACCAAAACACCCCAAATATTGTTTCATCTCTCGAAAAATATAGAAAAAAATCCTAAAAATACATATAATATATCAAAATGTTCATAAAAATAAGATCTATCTAATAAAAATATAACTTTATTTATTTAAAATAAATATAAAGAACATAAATTTTAAAATCATTAAATCCTGAGTAAAATTTCATAAAATAAGAAAAACTCCTAAAAATAAATAAAAATCTTTTTTGTGTATAAAAATAACTCTACTATTTTATAAAAATACTAACTTAGAGTTTTACAAATAAAATATAAAGCAAATATTTAAAGACACTTAATTCTTTGAAGAATTTTATAAAAATAAAGGTAATACTTAAAAATAAATAAAATTCATTTTTAAGATCTTGAATAAATATATTTTACTAGAAAAATACTATATATATTATTCAAAAACATTTAAATAACCTTAGATAATAAAACTCATTTACTTATTTTACTAAAATAAAATAACCACTTTGTTAATTCCCTAAAATTATTTACTAAGAAAGAAATAATCACATTTCTTAGTAAAAACACTAAATCCTTTAAATTTAATTATGAAGTCTAATTCCATAATCATAATTCATAATAAAACTTAAGTATAACTATTAACTTTTAAATACTCTTATTAAATCTTAAATTCTAATAAAACTCCTTTTAAATAAATATTACATATCACTCATGTATAAGATGGTGAATAATCTCCAACTCTTAACCACTCTTAAAAATGACTCTAAACTCTAATAAATTTATAAGATCATCTAATTATGCTCCCATTAATAAATTGCATGTTATTAAACTCATCTTTCACTTACATTAAAGAGGATCATTCATAATCATATTTGTCAAAAACCCTAAAACTAGATGATATTCTAAAACTCATCATATCTTAAGATTCACTTCTATTTTTATAGTTAACATTGGTCTAAACAATTATAAACATTTCATTTGAAGTTTATTCATGTTTTAAAGTTAACTTTAGTCACTTGTATCATCAATTGAAATATGATAACTCAACATCATTTGTAACCCTCACAAACCCTAATGTAAAACCTAATAACCCTTAAGACTAATTAACCTTAACTAAATACTAGTTTCTTCAAATGTTATTCTTTTTTCCATTTCACACAAACAAGTCTATAATAGTTCCTTCAGCTCTTAACAACTCAATCTAAGGACTTTTTATCCCAGTCATCAGATAACAATTAATCATAATCACATTACTCTATCCGTACTTATATATTTTGGATTGTTAACACTTAAGTTCCTTATAAATGTCATTGCTTATGAAATAAACTTAAAGATAAACCCAATCTTAAAGAAGATACCTAAGATCAACTTATTCAAAATACTAAGGGTTTCACTGTGGGAATTATAAAATTGCATAGAATTATTTATGCATAATGGCATCTTGCTTATTTAAACATTAGTCCTTACCGAACCAATGATGATGATTTCAGATATTGGATCTTATATTATCTCGAAGCCTGTGAGTGCATAATCTTGCAATCACAAAAGGCAAGTTCACACTTGCTCATGTCCTTTGATTATTTTCTATAAAGTATTTTGCAAATCCAGTGTTGTCATCACCTGCATTTCAAAAAGGTCAGAAAACACCATTTTCATAATAATATGATTATAGGTTATTTACCATGAGGTAATAACCTTCCATGGAAGTTCCGGTGGTAAAGGAACATATTATCTAGGACTTAACAACCAATGTCGCTAGTGATTCTTGCGCCGTATAATACGCGTTAACCATGAGATTTGGAATGGGACGGAGAAGTCAGCTGGATTGGCTCTCTCTCGCATGCCAACGGATGACCGTGCCATTGTTGCAACTCCTCTTGTAGAGGGTTCGCAGGTTATGGGTGGGATCCCTCAACGTCCCACGGCTTCTGGTATCTATGAGGGTTGTACACCTTAGGCTGATAATGGAAACAAGTTTTATCCTAGGTCTAATGTGCAATCCATCGGGTATGCGGGGTCGCGGAGAAGGACAATGATTGGCTTGGATCTTAGTCTGGGCCTCACACCAAGTAAGTGTGAACGAGCCTATAACTCGGATGTGCAACAAAGCTAAGATCTCTCATGGGTAAAGTGACGCACCTCTGCAGAGTGTAAGAATCAGAATTGTTACCCTGTCCGGAAGGAGGCTAATCAAGCTGTGGAAAGGAACTCCATGAAAGTTCTGGTAAACCTGTGAAAGCTGATGGACATAGCTTTTCAGAATAAAAGCAGCCTTTGAAGAAATGTTTATGAAAACTTGCATTGCCTACGACCTATGGTCTGTGGCTGTAGATAGTGCATCAAACACTTCTTTTTAGTGAACTTGCTGAGTACGCTCGTACTCAACGTATATTCTTAACCCTTGCTAGATCTCGGAGAAACCAATGGCATTCCCAGGAAATAAGTTACTTGAAGAGTTGAAGATATCTCAGTGAGATCAACGGAGTCAAAGTCCTTACCGGAATCTATCAAAGACAAGCTGAAGCGTAGAATATAAATAAAACTCCTAGAATCTAGAACCTACTTCTATAGAACAATACTATAGTAGTACTTTCAAGCCTTATACATATATTAATAGTAGTACTTCTAAAGTAACTTCGAGTGGATCTTTCTGGTTCTTTCTGTATAATATTCCTCACTGTTCGAGGAAGTTCTCTGGATCTTTTGTAATATGTTATATGTAATCTAAAGTGTTGTCTTGGACCCGCGATGTTTCTGTTGTACCACTCTGAGGGATATAATGCGGATGGAACGGTGTTCCATTGGTGTTATGTCCATGAATATAGTGTACTACTGTTATCGCCATATTTTGGCCAAAGGAGGAGATGGGCTGTGATCAAGATGGGCTTAGAAGATACGTATATGCAACGTGTTGTTGAATCGGCCTCGTACGTTGATTTGGGCTAAATTGCCCGTGTATCTTATATTGTAATAGGTTACGTTTCGGTTTAGGTAGAAGATAGAGTTGTAGAGTTATTCCAAAGATAGAAAGTCTCCGGACTATAAATATGTACCTAAGGTTATCGAGAAAAGGAGGACAATCACGTTCACAACAAACACAATCTCAAGATCGCCACCCTTGTTTCTAGGATTTTTTCTCGTAAGTGCCATGTTGCCTAGATCGCATCTTGCGATCTAGGCGATTCTACTTATGCGATTATTTGGTGTTACTGCATCAAGCCTTGTTGATGGCGAGTAATACTATTATCATAGATTTGTTTAGGCTAGCATCGGTACCTTTTGCTATGATTGTTTAGTTATGTCGCCTCTAGTTATCTCGCCCTTTTGCACCTTTTCGGGTGTAAGGGTGGCATCTTGCTTGATCTTTATTTAAGTCGTTTTGATCATTATAGTTGTGCCTTGTTCTCCAAGGTTTAGTTTGATATCTACATGATCGTGCCTTGCAAACGGGTTGAACGATCCAAGAGTATGTAAGATTTGGTTTGCCAATCCGAGAGGAGTTGTTCCGGAATTGACTTTATGTTGGTTTTAGGCCTTCTCTAGGGTTAGTTTTCTATCATCTTTTGTACCTACCAGGCTCAACTACGTGTAGGATGTTCCAATTATGTGGTGCAAACATTCACCCGTCGTAGATCGATTTAACTTGTATTGATGAAGCCAAAACCCCATGTTATCGTAGATCTAATGCGTAACCATGGGTTAATCGGCTCTAGGAGCCGATTCACAGGAAACACAGGGAGTCACGGCTCAATTTTACGTATACTTGTTTACCATGCAGAAACCAATCGAAGCAATCCTTCACCTTCGACCAGGTATAGGTCGGGTGGCACGCCTCGAACCAAGCCGGGGCGTGTCGGAGTTTTGCGGGCCGTTGCCCGAGGGACCAGGCCCACCAGCAGTTTTGGGAGCCTCCGGCTCTTCGTGTTGCTTTCGTTGCTTTCGCGGTGGGTTTTGACAGCAACACATTACAGCACGGTGGGACCATCAACAAAGACTGCATCAACATCGGCCGAGATGGGGGACAGACCGATCCACGTACAACGAGCTGCCCGAGGAGCACAAGGCGAAGTATGATGACATCAAAGCTCTCTTCGAAGCCGATCTCATCATCTCTTTTGAGAGGACCCGTAAGCATGGCATCAGGTGGAAAGGGTTCTCGCCCGAGGGTGCTCTTGATGAGGTGGATCTGTTTGTTCCTTCAGAGGAGCGCACTGAGCTCATGACAGAAGTCAACTACATGGTGGCTCATTCTCTTCGCCATTCGACGAGCCTGGTGAACGCTTTGAGCGGATCGCGATTCGCGTAGTTCAGGAGATCATGAAACATCGGTACTCTCCGTCGGGCCTACTCGGGACTCACCAGGAGAAAGACGCCTCGTGCCGTGCCACCGTGCCATTTACACTTGCAGCCGGAGCCACGAGGCAGCGACGACGTCGTCTACAAGGTCGGAGGCGACCCAGCGATTGCTAGTTCTGTTTGAGCCACCTAAAGAAATCCCCCATGGATATGTGTGCACCCACGTGCGGATCGCAATAACGACGCACCAACCAGATTGCGCGGGATTTATGCGGGAGTTCTGGAGCGGGTTTCAGAGCGGCGTTTCAGCAGCGATGTATGGGATGGACGCCGACAAACAGCGTGGCTAGCCAAGTATCCAATCGAACGAGTCATGAGAATCTAGCCCTGCAGCTCAAACGATTGGAGCAAATCCGTACCATCCCGAGAGACCGGTTCCGTGCGAAGAAGGACAATCGGCTATTCAAAGCCGTACTAACGAAGTTTGACGATTCGCCGCCACCCAAGTATCGGCTCCCGAGTTCTCAAGGTTTAGCGGATCGGAAGGGTCGAGCTCGATCGAGCACGTGAGCCGATACAGCGCGATTAGGCATGATTTCAGCATCGGATCAGTTGCGCGTGAGGTTCTTTGCGCAATCTCTGACGGGACCACCTTTCGGGTGGTACACCTCGCTGCCACCTGATTCGATCCAGACGTGGAAGCAACTGGAAGAGCAGTTCCACATTCAGTATCATTCAGAAGCTACCGAGGCTGGCATTGCACTGCGCAGTGCGGCAAAAGCGGGGAGAAACTATAGCCGAGTACATCCAGCGTTTCAGGACTGTAAAAAACCGATGTTACTCGGCTCGTTTAACCGAAAGAAAAGCGGTCGGTGGCGGTGTTGGGTCTCTCGGCACCTATCAAGGATCGCTTTCCAAGTAGAGTACAACTCATTGGCGCACATGGCCCGAAGCGATGTATGAACAACGCCACCACGAGTTGTACCAAGACAAGTTCAAACGTCCGATAGGCCCGGTCGATGTAAGAAGAGGATCCTACACAAGACCGTGAGGTGGCCGTGGCTGAATGGGCTCGGGCGAGATCACTGTCCTGCAAATGGGTAAAGCGGCAGGGGCTGCAAAGGGTTCGACTTGACGTAAGCAAAGCTGACAGATATTCGATTCTTCTTGAAGGAGAAGCGGTGAAGTTGCCGAAGGCCACAAAATCCCTGACTCAAGAGATGAACGGAAGACCATCGCAAGTGGCATCACTCGTTCACCCACACCACCAATGACTGCAAAGAGCTACGCCCAGATCCAAGCGGCGATAGAGCAGGGCCGTCGATCTGGGACAATTCGCCATGAAAGTAGACACCAACCCGTTTCCCGACGTCAACATGGTAGAGCACAGCCACTCCACGAGGCGCCAGTTGGATTTCTCGTTCGATGTCAACATGGCAGGGCCTGTGTACAACCATGGCACGTACAAGGAGGAAGGCGGTCACTCGGGGCAAAGAAAGAGGAGGCTGGTCCACGCGACCGCCCGGCTACGATGATGACGGTATTTAACTGAGGAACAGGTGAGGAGCGTGCGATATCAGAAGCCACATTCCACGCACCTCCTTAACAAGTATGAGCGTCAGTATGACCGACGGCGCCGGCGCGATGGAGACGAGGAAGGATATGAGCACCTCGCTAGGGGACCGTCAAAAGAAAAGGAAGGCGCAGACAAACATTGGGATTGTCCTTTCTTCAAGTATTGCTGGGATGCGGGAATGACCCGATTGCCTACAATCGATAACTGCGTAATGTGGACAGAGAAGGAGGACACGGGCGATCTCGGTGTTCAAGCGTCTAGGGCCTCTCCCACCTCGTAGCCGCACAGGAGTCCACTCGGCGAAAGATCTCGAGGAGCCAATGGATGACAAGAAGAAGGCAGATATCACCGTCAAGGTGGTGTCGATGGACTCAGACACACCAAAAGCGTAGGGTTCGGTGTGCGTAACTTGGAGGAAGCGAGCGCGGTACCTCCATGCTTTAAGGAAAGCACGGCCCGATCTAGCCGCGAAAATTCGCGGACATTGGAAGCGGAAGATCGTCAAAAGGAGAGTGGCGCCTAAGCGGTAAAAGCCGATGCGAAGACATCGGGCTGGCAAACATGGTGTTCATACTTCTAGAATTACGTGCGCAAGAACCAACGAGCGCCGGTGGCACGGTTTGGCTGCGGCCGGTTATCTTCAAAAGCGTGAAAAGGGCTACAAACATCGAAAGCCACAGCCTGCGAGGTTACATCAATGGGCAACTGTCGGCAAGATGTTGGTCGACACCGAGCAACAATCAATATAATGCCATACTCTATGCTACGGCGCTGGCGCCCACCGCAGATCGATCAAAAACGTCACGTTAAGCGACTTCAACGGCCAAACTTCGACACGCGGGGGTACTAAGCGTGGATCTAACCGTAGGCGGAAAAACTATCCCTCGTCATTCTTCGTCGTGACAAAAGCACCTACGTTGTCTTGCTAGGGAGAGATTGGATTCATGCTAAGCTGCATTCCATCCACGATGCACCGATGCTATCTGATGGGATGGAGATGAGGTGGAGGTCATTCATGCAGATGATTCTATAGAGATCTCCATAGATGGCATGAACATCTGGAAGCGAAGACCAAGAGCCGATCTGGAATCGATCTAGACGGCTGTGAGTGCATTGAAGCTACAAAAAGCGGGTGAGGCTAGTCTTATCCATCGGCCGACGGAGTAGCAAAGTCCACGATCGTGATGGTACGGCCGATCCTCGATCGGCCACAAAAATAAAAAGCAGCAATCTTACGACAAGCGGATCATGTAGTCATAGCAGGAGATTCTGCCATTGTAAACGCAAATAAGGTGTAAACCGTCCCTGACTAGTCCAATCAAAAGGGGCGATTGCATAATCGGCCCAAATTATTTTGTTATCCTCACCCCGCTTGCCTGTGTTTAGCATCGATTTAACGGTGTGACGGAAAGCTAGGATATGGGTTTACATCCGTGATGAGCTAGAGGAGATCGACATCGGTCACGGGGATAAGCCACGACCAACATTTATCGGCAAAAGTTAGATCCGAGTCTGCGGGGTCCGATGGTAGCTGTTGAAAAATATCCAGCCGCTTTGGGATTACACAGAGACGCTGGGTTAGGCAGAGCATCATTGAGCATCGACTCCGCTTAAAAGGATTTCGCCATTCAAAGACGAGCACGGCGGATGAAGGCGAAATTTTGGTAAGTGAAGAAAGAGGTCGAGAAAATGTTGGCCAAGTTAATCAGCCATGCGGTATGCGGAGTGGATTTCTATTATCGCACTGTAGAGAAAAGGATGGCCGTGGCGTGTTGCCATAGATTTTCGGGATCTCACAGAGCTACTCGAAGGATGAGTATCCGATGCGATGGCGTAAACGTTAATCAACGCAGGCCGGGTCATAAGGTCTTGAGCTTCATGGATGGCAATGCGGCTACAACCAAATTTTCATGGCTCCGGAAGATATACACAAAGGCGCATTCGAGTCCCGGCTCGTGGGGTTGTTTGAATATGTAGTAATGACATTTGGACTGAAGAATGCCACGTGCCAAAGCCATGAATTACATTTTCCATGATCTGATTGGCAAGCTGGTGGAAATTTACATCGATGACGTGGTGGTCAAGTCTGCTTCAGTACAAGGACACTTGGACGATCTGCAACGCGTCCTGGACCGGACAAGAAAATTCGGGCTACGGATGAATCTAAAGAAGTGTGCCTTGGTGTGACGGGTCGGTTCTTGGGTTTCTTGGTCCATGAACGGAATTGAGATCGGCCGAAAAGTCGGGAGGCAACGAACAATGAAGCCACCTACCACGAAGAAGGAACTACAGTCTCTCATCGGCAAGATCAACTTCGTCAGAAGATTCATCTCCAATCTGTCAGGAAGAATAGAGCCGTTCATGGGACTGGTGAAGATTAAATCTGACGAGGAATTTCGCTGGGGGAAGAACAACAACTAGCCTTCGACGAGATCAAAGAATATCTGACGAAGCCGCCAGTATTGGTTCCATCCTAGCCGGATAGGCCGTTCTACATTTACTTGTCGATGGTAACCGTCCATCGCCTCGATGGTGGTGCAAGTTTATGATGGAAGCGAGTTGTATTTTACATCAGCGGAAGGATGCTGGATGCTGATACAAGGTATCGAAATCGATAAGTTGTGCCTCTGCACATTTTTCACTGCAAAGTCGCGCACATCTTGCTCTCAGGAGATTATCATCATATGCAAATCGGATGTCATAAAGCACATCTTTGTCGGCCCCTATGTTGAAAGGCCGACTTGGCAAATGGATGTTTGCGTTATCGAATTTGACATCGGTATCAACCCGCGAAGCGATTAAGGGTCGCATTGGCGACCTTATTGCCGAAAGGATCAACACTAATATAGCGCTGTCCATACGGCGTGGGCTATGTTTTTCGATGGATCGGTTTGTGACGATGGTTGCGGCATCGGCATTCTACTCGTGTCGCCCGGGCAACATTTTCCTTCTCCATCGGTTATCTACCCTCGCACCAACAACGTCGGGAGTATGAGGCGATACGCAAGGGAATGGAGTTGCTCATCGAAGCTGGATCAGAAGCAGTGGAAATTTTTGGAGACTCCAAGTTGGTGATTTCTCAACTCACGGAGGAATACAAGTGTGAGAGCGAGTCGCTCTTCCCATTATGGATGCAATGCCGTGAGCTGATGGCACAGTTCCGGTACATAAACTTCACTGGATCCGCGATTGCGAATCACCGAGGCGAATGATCTTGCGCAAATGGCTTGGGCTACAAGGGCGTAGGGAGCCGATGTTCGTACAATTCACGGACGCAGACGATCGAGAGCCGATATCTTCAATTACTTGAAGGATTCGGCTGGGGCACCTAAACGGATAAGGTACAAGGCCATGAAGTATGTGCTTATTGGCGGCGACATGTTTCTGAGGACTCGAGGGTTATTGCTCAAATGTCCGGGGACATGAGGCCAATCGGCTCCTACATGAGGTACAGGCGTCTGTGGAACTCACCAATCGGCTCACAAGATGAAATGGTTGATCAGGCGGTCAGGGTTTTATTGGCCCACCATGCTTGAGGACTGTTTCAAGTACTACAAAGGGTGTCAAGCATGTCAGAAATTTGGGAAAATTCAGATGGTACCCGCGTCAGCAATGAACCCCATCATCAAGCCTTGGCCATTCCGAGGTTGGGGCATGGATATGATCGGCAAGATCAATCCTCCATCAAGCAAAGGCCACATGTGGATTTTGGCCATTACTGATTATTTCACTAAATGGGTGGAGGCTATCCCGATGAAGTCAGTAAACTCAAAGGATGTTATCAATTTTGTGAAAGAACATGTCATCCATAGATTCGGGATTCCCCAAACTATCACGACCGATGGAGGTTCGGTCTTCATTTCTCACGAGTTTAGAAAGTTCTGTGAGGACACGGGGATTAAGCTGATTAGATCATCTCCATACTATGCTCAAGCAAATGGGCAAGCTGAGCGTCAACGAGCCTCATCAAAGTGATCAAGAGAAAAGTCGATGAGCACCCTAGGCGTTGGCGAGGTTTTGCGAGGCGTTATGGGCTTATCGCATGTCATGCCATGGGCGATAAAACCTCGCCATACCATCTAGTCTATGGACAAGAAGCCGTGTTGCCACGGGAAATTACGGCCGGATCGAGACGTGTCACTTTTCAGACAATCTAACAACGAAGAATATGCAACCACGATGAGTGGCGTGTTGAAGATTTAACTGAGCTCAGGCTGTGGTCGCTTGAGAAAATCAAAGAGAACAAGGCCAAGGTAGCTCGTGCATATAACAAGAAAGTGAGGCCAAAGGAGTTCCACGTTGGTGATCTCGTATGGGAAGCTGTGTTGCCATTAGGGACTAAGGATGCAACATATGGTAAATGGTCTCCAAATTGGCATGGGCCGTACAGGGTCGATCAAGTTTTAAGAGGAAACACATACATGCTTGAGGAGGGCGGCGTAAAATTCCCAAATGGTCAACGGTCAACATCTCAAGAAATATTTCCCAAGCATGTGGGATGATGGACAGTAAAATATGGGGGCCGATACATGAAATCAGCCAAGTAAAAAGCACGTGAGACGATGGACAGTGAAATGTGGGGTCCGATACACGAAATCGGCCAAATAAAAGACAAAATATATAGCCGATGCACAGTCATCGACTCTAGAGGTTCAAACTGTTACAAGCGTGCGGTTTACACACGAACTCATCAAGAAATGCCTCAAGGCGTGGAGGCGTCAAAGACGACACGATCCACCTCGGCGATCTCGGCCGTCATCTTCGCCCTTGCCCATCACTAGCTGCTTGTTCAGGCACGATTTCGCCAGATCGGTCTTGATTGAGCTTTGAGGCTCTGCTTCGCCTTGGGAGCGATGGATTCTTCCTTGTCGCGAATGAGCTGTTTAGTCGGACCTTCTCTTCAAGATCTTCCAACTCCTTTTCAAGGATGCGAGCTCGTGATGCAGCGAGAGGTGTCGGTTTGGCATCGAGACGCCTTTCTCGTTGAGTCAGCCGACATCTGCGATATTGGCCTTCGGAAGTTGGGCGCGGGATGATCCTCTCACGAGCTAACTTCACCCTTGGCCCGTAGAAAGACAGAGTTACAACTGGCCAAAGCTTCACCTGCAATGCTACTGGGAGTTGGTCTTTTATTTCAGTCAAAACGCTCTTCACCTCCTCAGAAACCTCGATCAACTCTTCGATCGGGGAGGACAACGGGGCTTTAAGACGCTGGAATTGAGGAGGAACAACCCTGGCTCGTGGTTCATCGCCAGAGAGGAGTTGGTTCGATGGATTCGGTCGAACGTCAAGAAACCTAAAATATCGCAACTCGCAGCCCAAAAAGCGTCGATGTCGTCCAAACGTAAAGATGAGCCGAAAGAAGCTAGCTTACCTCTCCAAGATCGAGGGATAGCGGATGAGGAGGCGATCGGCCAGTGGGGCTTGTCCAAAGTGGTAGCGTTTCATCACCTTCGGGATTGCTAGATCCGGCTTGGCTAAAAGGCATCGCCTTGACTTTCCCACTAGAAAGCGTCGTAATGCGCATGGAAGGTGCTTAGCCGATGTAAATAATGATAAATCGGCAGACAAAAGAAACAAGTAGTAAGAGCATGAAGGGTGGTGATTTTCGAAACCTCCTGGCTCGACGAAGAAGCTTGCAGTCCCTTGAGAGCTCTCTTGGGACCACTGGCCCGCCTCGACGCCGGGGCGATGGGTTCAGGAACCGACCTTTTCCTAGAAGCCGATGGTGGTGAATCTGGCTGGCTCGGTGTGATGGTCCTCTCAGAATCTGTTGGGCCTAGTTCTCCTCGATTGGTCTGAGTATCCTCACTAGAGGTGTCTTCGACGGAAGCCTGTACAAAAGGAGAACCAGTAAGCACGAGCATGTCTGCAAGATGGAAGAATTAGAAGGATCGACCAAAGCATGGATCACCCTACATGCGAGCTTTCTGGAGAAGGGCTCCGGCGCCTCAAGGTTTTCCTGGCAGCTACCTTCCTCGCCATCGTTCTTGCTTTGGTTGGAACTCGAGGGGCAGCTGATTGATTACAAAAGGAAACCTACTACTACTACTATTACTAGTTCCTAATCTAGAGGCCGAGGTCGTCGCCGCTGTCTTCGCCGCCGTCTTGTTCGCTGTCAAGATCGCCTTTGCTGCGTCGTCTTATTCTTCTTCTTGAAGAAGCGTGAGGCCTCCTCGTCCTCGTCGTCGTCTTGTGTCCTCTGGACCCGGCGGAAATACTTCACCGGGGTAGTGCTCGTCGGAGGAGGTGTCCTCTCGCTTCCTCCTCGTCGGAGAGTCGATGCCGCCCCAGACATGGCGTCGTCGGTCGTCGCCTCAGTTCCCCATCGGCAAGGAACTGCAGGCCCTCCTCGCCATCGGTCAAGGACTCGTCGTCCTCGGACCAGGTGGCGAAATCCCAATCCCTCTCGTCCCACCATTGTGGGGCGAGAGCGTGGTACACCGCCATCGGCGGGTGCTCTGGCGTCGGCTCCCGGTCGCTCATTGTGTTGGAGGCTTGGGAGGACAGGCCAGATGAAGCAGAGGAGGCCATGGCGGAGAAAGAGGGTTTTTTCGGCGGAGGAAGAAGGGTTTTTTGGCTGCTGGAGGAAGATGGGGCTGCAAACTGCTCAGATGAATTTAAATAAGGGGAATAGTGGGAAGTGGTTCAATGCTATAGCGGTTTCCCAGAATGTGCTGCCAAAATTGTCAAATCATGCACTGCGGAGAAGTGGAGAAGACAGGGCATCATGATGAGGGGGTGGCGTGATGATTCTGTTCTGCAACGCATTCTGGCAACGCGTAACCCGATAAAAAAAAGGGGAGGAGAAGGAAAAAACAGAGTGGTTTTGGAATTATTATTGCCAAAACCAGGGGGGCATGTGTTATCGCCATATTTTGGCCAAAGGAGGAGATGGGCTGTGATGAAGATGGGCTTAGAAGAAGATGCATATATACGCGTGTTGAATCGGCCTCGTACGTTGATTTGGGCTAAATTGCCCGTGTATCTTATATTGTAATAGGTTACGTTTCGGTTTAGGTAGAAGATAGAGTTGTAGAGTTATTCCAAAGATAGAAAGTCTCCGGACTATAAATATGTACCTAAGGTTATCGAGAAAAGGAGGACAATCACGTTCACAACAAACACAATCTCGGCGCATCGCCACCCCTTGTTTCTAGGGTTTTTTCTCGGGTAAGTGCCATGCTGCCTAGATCGCATCTTGCGATCTAAGCAGTATCTACTTATGCGATTATTTGGTGTTACTCGTACTGAAGCCTTGTTGATGGCGAGTAATAATATTATCATAGATTTGTTTAGGCTAGCATCGGTACCTTTTTGCTATGATTGTTTAGTTATGCTGCCTCTAGTTATCTCGCCGCCTTTTGCACCTTTTCCGGGTGTAAGGGTGGCATCTTGCTTGATCTTTATTTAAGTCGTTTTGATCTGTTATAGTTGTGCCTTGTTCTCCAAGGTTTAGTTTGATATCTACATGATCAGGCCTTGCAAACGGGTTGAACGGTCCAGTAGTATGTAAGATTTGGTTTGCCAATCCGAGGGGAGTTGTTCCGGGAATTGACTTTATGTTGGTTTTTAGGCCTTCTCTAGGGTTAGTTTTCTATCATCTTTTGTACCTACCAGGCTCAACTACGTGTAGGATGTTCCAATTACGTGGTGAAAACATTAAACTGTCGTAGATCGATTTAACTTGTATTGATGAAGCAAAAACCCCATGTTATCGTAGATCTAATGCAGAACCATGGGTTAATCGGCTCTAGGAGCCGATTCACGAAACACAGGAGTCGGTCACGCTCGAATTTACGATACTTGTTTACCATGCAGAAACCAATCGAAGCAATCCTTCACCTTCGACCAGTATAGGTCGTGTACGCCTCGAACCAAGCCGGGGCGTGTCTTGAGTTTTGCGGGCCGTTGCCCGAGGGACCAGGGCCCACCAGCAGTTCTGGGAGCCTCCCGGCTCTTCGTGTTGCTCGTTGCTGCTCGCCGGTGGGTTTTGACAGGCAACAACTACATCATGTAGTGGTATGCTGGGTCACCGCACAATAGCCAAGGAATTAGCCCGCTTAGAGCTAGCGGATTTCATAACAGAGGTCATCCATACAGATTGGGTGGCAAATCCTGTACTCGTCCCTAAAAAGGACACCATTGATTTAAGGATGTGTGTTGATTATACCGCTTTGAACAAGGAATGCCCAAAAGATCTGTTTCCTTTGCCAATAATCAATCAAGTTATCGATTCAACAGCAGGGTCGGAATTACTCTATTTTCTCGACGCATATTCCGGATATCACCAAATACTGATGAAAAAGTCGGATAAAATCAAGACATCTTTTGTCACTCCTTTCGGAACCTTCTGCTACAAAACTATGCCTTTTAGCTTAAAGAACACAGGAGAAACATATCAACATACCATGCAACGTTGTCTCAACGACCAAATCGGACGCAACGTCCATGTATACGTAGACGACATAGCAGTTATGTCCAAAAAGAAGGAAACCTTAATTTCCGACTTGGATGAAACGTTTGCTAGTCTACGAAAATTCAACATGATGCTAAATCCGAAGAAGTGTTTCTTTGGAATTCCAGCCGGAAAATTGTTAGGTTTCATCGTCTCTGAGCGAGGCATCAAGGTAAACCGGGACAAAATCAAGGCTATCTTAAACATTACCAGGCTGACTCGCCTGAAGGACGTACAACGCCTCACTGGTTACATTGCAGCAGTGAGTCGGTTCATCAGCTGGCTTGGCGAAAGATCCACACCTTTATATAAACTCTTGAATAAAACCGACAAACTTGTCTAGACCCCAGAAGCTGAAACTACACTGCAAAGTTTGAAAGATTTGCTTTCAAATCCACCAGTTCTCGCAGCGCCAGAACCTCCGGAACCTATGTTACTCTACATTGCAGCGACCAACAAGGTCATAAGCGTGGTGACAGTAGTTGAGCACGAGGAAGAAGGCCACGAGCATAAGGTGCAGCGGCCAACTTATTATCTAAGTGAGGTCCTGACAGAATCAAAACAACGGTATCCACATCATCAAAAGCGAGCTTATGGAGTGTTCTTTGCATCCAGAAAGCTACATCACTATTTTCAAGAGCACAAGATCATAATAGTGAGAACGGCTCCTCTGTGAGATATAATCAACAACCGCGATGCCATAGGACGTGTCGCAAAGTAGGGAATAAAGCTTGCAGCTTTCGACATTGAGTATAAACCACGTACAACGATCAAGTCCCAAATTATCGCCGACTTTGTTGTTGATTGGACAGAAACGGCAGAAAACACATCCCCCCAGACTCGGAATTTTGGACCCTTCACTTTGATGGATCAAAAGCACGAGGAGGCTCGGGGGCTGGCGTGGTGCTCAAATCACCCCAAGGAGATAAGCAATTATATGTGTTGCAAATACACTTCACGACAACCAATAATATTGCCGAGTACGAAGCACTGCTACATGGAATACGCATGGCCAAAAACATTGGCATATCAAGACTCATGTGTTAGGGAGACTCGGATTTAGTTGCTCAGCAAGTATCCGACATTTGTAACGCAAACAAACACATGTCAACATACAAAGCTGTTGTAGATGAATTATCCAAACCGTTCGATGGTTTTGAGGTTCAACACATCCCTCAAGCAGAAAATGAGGAAGCAGATGCCCTATCAAGGATAGGCTCCGCGCAGAAAAATTATTAGATGGAGCTTTTCTAGAGCATTTAAGGGTCTCCTCCATAGTCAGAGTTGATGAGGACTATCCAACGAAATCCGACTCACCTTTAATAGCAGTTCTGACTGTAATTCCTAGCTATACAAAACCCTATCTGGATTTCCTAATAGACGGAAAATTACCCGAAGACGAAGTCTTGAGCCGACATATTGTCCGACGAGCAAAAGCATACACTATAGTAAATGGTGAGCTCTATAAGCGGAGTGTTTCTGGCATGTTTCAGAGATGTATTTCTTCGGAAGAATGAGTGGAAATCCTAAGAGAAATACACGAAGGTGAGTGTGGTCACCATGCTGCAACCAGATCCTTAGTGGCAAAAGCTTTTTGACACGGATTCTTTTGGCTTACAGCTAAGGCAGATGCTGATAAACTGGTCAAAACGTGCAAAGGCTGCCAAAAGCACGCTCATCAGGCACACATTCCGGCTGAACAGCTGCGAACAATCCCTATTACATGGCCGTTCATGGTATGGGGGCTTGATATGGTAGGGTCGTTTCACACGGCAAAATGTGGACTCACTCACCTACTAGTGATGGTGGATAAATTCACAAAATGGATTGAGACTAAACCCATAACAAGTTGCGATGGATCCACATCCAGAAGATTCGTTGAGGACGTAATCATTAGATTCAGATATATGCACAGTATAATTACTGACAATGGGAGCAACTTTTCCATGGGGGAACTTACCGAATTCTGCGAAGAACAAGGAATCCGACTTGATATTGCATCAGTCGCACATCCACAAGCCAATGGACAAGTCGAAAGAACTAATGTCCTTATTCTATAAGGAATCCGACCTCGTCTCGAGGCACCGCTTCGTCGGGTCATGGGGGCTTAAGCGTAAGAATTACCGTCTGGATTTGGAGCTTACGAACAACTCCTAATAGATCAACCGCTATACTCCTTTCTTCTTGGTCTATGGTGCGTATAGTTCTTCCGAAAGTGATCGATCCATCAAGCTCCACGATTCAAAGCGTATATCAAGAAGATGCATAAGTTTCTCGGCAAATGATCTTGATATAATCGAAGAAGTACGTTCTTTGAAGAGATCTACACCTATCGCCAGGTTACTAAGTATCATAGTCGAGAGTGCAAAACCGTTCTTTCGTAAAAAGCGATTTATTTCTCCGACTTGTGAAAAAGAAAAAAGCACAAACTTTCCCCAATTTGGGAAGGACCTTTTATGGTTAGCGAGTTACGTATAATGGGTCATATTATTTAACCGACATGAGACCGATCATTGAAAGACACGATACTCGGAAAGGAAGAGAGAGTGACAAAGAGACCCAGATGAAATAGACTGTCCATGGAATATTGCATAGCTACGTCCCTTCTATTCTTAGTTATATTTCCTTGTAATCTATGTATATGTTCAAAGTGAAATAAAGTGTTGGTTTCCTCATATTGTTATTTTTGAGACGTTTTTGTCATCTTATTTCCAAAAGAGCATGTAATTTTTTCAAAAATCACAGAATACTTGAAAGTACTTTGTGCTCATGTTTGTTCTGGTTACGATTTTTGAACAATCTACAAAAAAATGTTACCTTAGGGTAAAAAGTTTAAATTATTATCTATACTTTGATTCTTTATTTGATTGCTTAGACGCGGGCATTTTCCGAGTAATGAGTTGTTGGTACTGGAGGCCGACTTTGTTTCCGAGTTTAAACTGGTTTAGCAATTGCGCTTCGTTGCTCGGCAAAGTTTTCGTGCTAAAGGTTGGCCGACCCATGAAAGGGACGAGGCAGAGAGCCAGATAAACCGATAAGTATAGACATAAAAAAAAGAGTGCTAAGATAGTAAAAGCATAAGTTTTTACAGACCAGCAGAAAAATAAATATTGTAGCCATCATTACATTGTCGTAAGCTTCAGATAACGCATAGGAAATGTTTATGATACAGGCGATGGTGATGAAGCAGGTGGAACACTGGAGTCATCAGTAGTGTCGCCCTCGATCTCAGACTCGGAGGCGTTACTGGTCTCTGGCTCTTGAGGCGAAGGAGGCACGACGACAGATTCGAAGAATGGCGTCGTATAGTTGGTCATCTCCGCCACCCGACAAGCGTAACCTGCACAAGATTCTTGGATGGCCTTGATATCTTGCGGGTTACCCTCATCATCCTCCTCGGCATGCCTTTAGTGACGTGCCAGATTTCCATTTCGCTATGGTCGCTCATCACCATGGTCAGAGCTGTTTGCGCAGCAGTCCGAGCATAGGAGATCATCCAGTCCTCAATCAGCTTCGGAATCTCCTTCACTTTGTCCCTCACCTCGCGCACTGACATTTTGTGCAAATCGGAAAGCTTGACGGCTTCGCCAGCCTCTTCTATTGTTTGGTGGAAGTCGAACAAGACATCTCCGACAAGCTTGATGCGCTCAAGGCGAGGTTCAGAAGTGGAAGAGTCGGAAATATTCAAGGGGGCTGGGAAAGAACCAAAAGTCAAAATTCCGACTAAAACGACAGTCGAAAAATGAATAACATAAAGAAAAGATTCGGAAATCGTACCAAGCACAAAGTGATTCCATTCAGCATGCTCCTTGCGGAGGCTGTCTTGTTCACTTGTTGAGGCCTGGGCAAGATCCTTCTGGATATCAAACTCCTTCTTGATATCAGCAAGTTCTTTATCTCGGAGGGCTAGGAGCTTCTCGAGCCTCACGGTCTCGTGATTGCTCGATTCCAAAACTGCAGCTACGGATTTCTCCGACTCCACAGTTAGGGTCTCAAGCTTTTGCCGGAGTTCAGTATTCTGTGCCTCCAAGACTTTGAAGTTTTCGGTCTACTCCACCATCTTGCTGGATTGGCACAACAATTCTGCAAAGACAAGAATATTAGTCGGATACCGCAAAATCCGACTATGACAAAAACATTTAACTGATAAAGAGGAAGCCGAAAAAGTTTACCTTCTTCATATTTTTCAACTTTTAACTTTGAATTTTCAAAGCGCAAAGCTTTGATTTCTTTGCGCTTGTTGGAAATGTTCTTGAGCAATTCCAGGTTGGAAGATGCAATTTTTTATAAGTTTAGAGACGGAATACCGTCAGACGGCTACTAAGACTCGGGCTGCATATTTAACTAAGTAAAATTACAGCACGATCCTTGGGGGCTACACTACATCGTTCTTTTGCAACCTAAAAGCATCAACCCGGATTTAGTAATGCTTATCCGACTTTATGCTTGGGGGCTAGAGGATATGATAATACATGAAATAAGAATCAGAAACTTACAATGTGTTCCAGATGCAACTTTTCAAATCCGAGCTTGGTGCTGTGAAACACCTTCTCGGTAAGGGTGAGGGATGGAACATCCGTTTCTGGAAGTTCGCCAGATGCGATTTTAGCATCCTGGACCAAAATTTGGTCCAGGAGGTTGACCAACTTGACGTCTTCCTCCTCTTATCTCACTGCTTCTAGGGTCAAGATTTGTTTCTCAAGACTAGACTGAGCCAGTTTGAGGATCTCTTCTTCTCCTTCCTCTTGAGGCCAGGAACAGCTGAGTTGACCACTTTAGCCACCTTATTTGTGGTCATTACCATGGGATCATTACCCTTTTCGGGTTCACCCTTGTTAGTTGCCTGGTCATCAGCAATGACCAAGGCTTTCGAGGTTTTACCAGCATCAGGGGATGCAGAAGCTCCATGCGTTGATGGAACAATGGATGGGGTCGATGGTGTCTGGCGGAGAAACAATAAGAACCTGTTGACGGCTTTCTTACAACGCTTCCGGCTTAATCTTGCTCTTTAACGATGATTTAACTCTAGAACACAGAAATCCTGAGTATTAGGTGTGCTCTAGAAAGATAACAAAGGTACATGAGTACTAAAAATGAAAGGTGAGATGCTTACTTTTTAACTACTGGCAGCACTTGGCTACCAGCAACGATAACTTCCTTCGCCTTACACTTCTTGGAGGCGGAGGCGGCAACTTCTTGCACCTCATCATACTCCGTCGCCTCCGGGTCGTCTGAAGAATAGCACTCTAGTGGAGCTAGCTGGGACTCGGAGAGTTTCTCGAGCTGACAGAATAAAAAAGGCATCGACAAAAATAGAGTCGGAGGAAGAACCAAAGAAAAGGACGAAATGCGAAAGCAGAGTCGAAATATTTACCGGAGTCAGAGGACGGCTGGATGTATACGTCTTCATGGAAACTTCCGGAACTTTTTGTTCCACTCTTTCCTTGACCAAATATTGCATGAGGGTCCTATAGTCCTTCGGCGCGAGCCGGTTCAGGATGACCTCATGCTGTCCTTTTTGTCGCCGGTGATTTGGTTCATGAGGCGGTTGTCGTGGTATTGCCGACGAGTACAAATTAAGAGTTTTATAAATAAAGATTATTTTATAAAGCCAAATTAAATCTTGGCCAAACTTTTTAAATAAAACATTTGGATAAAAACGGTAAAGGTTTATTTAAAATAAATTAATAAGGATTTAATATCCAATTTTATCTAAATAAAAGGTTTTACCATTTTAATTAAAACATCAAAAACTTATTTATTTATTTAAAATAAGATTTCCAAATATCTTTTATTTTCAAATAAAACCTACTGATTTAGTTTTTGAAAATATTTGGTTTTCAAATGGAGTTTTTATTAAATAAATCAAACCCTATTTGATTAAATAACTAAAGGTCTATTTTATCTAATTATTAAATAGATCCTAAAAAGATTAAAAATATTATTTTATTTTGGGATTTGATTTATGTTGTTAAACAGAACCAAATTCAAGTGCAAAGTGTGTTGAATGTTTGATTTGTTTGAATGTTTGAATAATTGTTTGAAATTCAAAACAGAAATTGAAATTGGAAAAAGAAAAAATTTTCAGATAGAAAAAAATAGTGCAAACGACCCAGCCCAACTATCCTAGCCCAAAGACCGCTCCTCTTTCCACCGCGAATCGTTTTGTTTCACCCAGCAACTCACCCACTAAGTGACTCATGGCCCCACCTCCCTTTCTTTCCTTTTGCACCCCACCCTCTCCTGTTCATCGTCCTCACCGCAACGACCTGTTCTTCCTCCCCCACGTCGCCGTTGCTGCCTCTAATTAACCGCATCAATTCGAGTAAATGGCTGAATGAATTCTCCCAGTAACATCACACATTTAATCGCCCATGCTCCCTCCTCCTTTCCCCTCTGTCTCCTCCCCGAAATGCGCCCCCAGGCTGCCTGAATCAAGCTTGCACACCCTCTGCTCCGACCACCGCCTCCGGTCAATTCCGGCTAACCTCTACCGCCCCTTGCCTCATCGACCATGCACACACACTCCCCAGACCTAGACGCATCTCCCTGTACCTCCCATTCAACCGTGGGCGCCCCAGAACGCCGTCTTCGACAAGCTCTAAGCGCCGCCGCGTCTGTCTTCTTTTCCGGCGAGCTCCCCAGGTAGAATCCGACCGCCCCTCTGCTTCTCGATCATGCGAGCATCTTCACCTTGGTCTTATGCACCTAATCATGCCCTCCGTTTGGCTTCTCGTGATCGACAGCGTCGCCTCCGACCGCAACCAGGACCACCCGACGCAGTTCTCTACTCCGGCGAGCAATCGCTGCTATACCAGAGCGCCCCTTTCCATGTTGACCACATGTTGAGCATCTCCGTATCCCTGCGATCACGGTGAGCATCCTCCCCTCTCTTCTAGCTTCCTGTTACACTAAGCGCCCTTTGCTGAGCCGCCGCATGTGCCGTGCGCCGCTCACTTTTGGTCAAACGAATCAGTACCGTAGGATCTAGAGTGAGCGAGCATGATTAGATCACTTAACCGCGAAGAGGTACGAGTCCTGTGCCGCACGATCGATTAGATCCAATGCACCGCAACGCCGATCCGGCCGAACCGGTACCGTCCAGTTAAAACACGACGCGTGGCCAGGACTGTTTAAAAACAGAAGTTTGAAATCTGATTTAGTTGTGAAATTCAAACCCTTGTAACTTTGGATCCACACGTCCAAAAATTACAAATTTTATGTCGTTGGATTCAGGAGAGCAAGCCCTAACCAACCATGCCCTTGGTTTAGTAAATATTATCTATTAATTTACTTGTTTTTGCAGATTCTTTTGTGTGCTTGTTTAGATTAGAAAAATTGTTTAAAAATGATTTTTGGATTAAAACTTTTTCAAAATGGTTTGTTGTGACCATACTGACCCTAGGAACCAACCCTTGGTGTTGAAAATGATTTTGGTAAAGTTTAGGTTGGATTAATTGACTTAGCCATTTTCTAGCCAAATAAAATTATTGATTTTTATTATGAAAATGTTTTTGTAAAGAAAACTTTGGAAAAATGTTTTGGACCAAACCTACTGACCCAAAACACCAAGTTTTGCAATAGCAACTCATTTGGTGAAAAACATAAAGTTTTGCTTTGATAAAAACATTTTTCACCACATAAAATGATGAATGGATTTTAAAATGGTTTATGGACTAAAAACCCTTTTGCAAATGACTTTGCCACTTTGGAAAATGACCAATTTGGAACTTAGAAAGTTTAGAAGCCTAGTGGATACCATCTTTACAAATAGGACCATCTTTTGCATGCTTACATGCATGATTAAATTCCATAGTTTTATGTGTGTGTGAAATGTTGTTTGATTGATTATTTGGAATGCTAGTTGATTTGGTGTTTTCTTGATTGATTGTAGTGAAATTAGCAAAGTGTGAGACTAGCAAGATCAAGGAGTGAACCATCATTCCCTACCAAAAAGGCAAGTTACACTATCATATAAAAGTCCTACTATTTTCATTATATTTAGTGGATTTTGAAAACATGCATGAAAATAATTTTATACTTATGATATTCTAAATCCTAATAGGATTACCTATACATTCCTTAGTGAAAACAATGTAGTTTATACAAGCTTAGCCATGCTATATTTTGAAAAGAGATACATGTTGAGATTTTATGAAGTTGAGAAAAGGACTTGCGTTTTTATATAATAAAACAAGGACTCAATGAACCACCTGGGTGGCCAAGGATACTTTGAGTATTGGAGAAGGTGGCAACAAAAGGAACCATGACTATGGCAATCTCTTTGTGTTGTGCTCCAAAGGAAACCACCCAGGAAACTTAGAGATTGAACATGTTTCTCGTACAGTGGCTTCCGTATGACCACATGCTAAATGGGCTCGCTTAGTCAACTACATAGTGGAAGTCCCATGCATTGGCATCTTCAGTTAACTAGATTTGTGTAAGGAGTAACCCTACATTTGTGCCAGTAGACAAGCTAGCATTTTGTATTGGGAGGACTCCTATGGAAAGACTTTGTCACATTCTCGATCCGGTACTCCATTTTGGTGAGTACTTATCCAGTGACCCTTGGTGGCGTCAAGACGAGGTTGTGTCATGTGGGTAAAGTGTACAACTTCTGCAGAAGATCAAATTCTAAGTACTTAGCCGTGTCCCGGTTATGGACAATCTTGAGCAACTAAGGCTGAAGCTATGGAAGATCTCGACACTCTAATTTCTAAAAGAAAACTTTTAAAACTTGATGCACTTGGGGTTACCAGGTGCTCAAGAGATTTTGACAAGGACTTGAACACTTGAGTTTTACCAAGGAGTTTAAGAGATTTTTGAAAGGAGTTTTGACAAAGGACCAAAACCATTTTGAATAGATAGGATAAAGTATTGCTTTAAGCAAATGAGCCTAAACTCTACTTAGCCAAATATGCATGTATTGATAGGATCCACTCATATTATACATAGTAGTGAAGCTTGCCAATACAATTCAAATGTATTGACCCTTGTGGTCAACTTGTAATGTTGCGGGTTTGATTGATTTTAGTGAAGATTGTTTGATTAGGATTACAAAGCCTACAACAACATGCTGCTGTGGCACTTTGAAGATGAAGGACCCCATGACTATAGTTATTCCGCAGCAATGTAATGTAATAGCCAAATGAGCTATGTATGATGTAATGAAATTATGTTATTCCTGGTTATAAAGTTATATTATGACCTTTGTATCTTGATATTTCATCTTAACTGTGGATGCTAGCTATTGATCCAGGGACTGGCATTGTAAACACAGGGGGCTCTATCTTATTAAAGGTTGGGAAACCCTACACATGCTATGAGGATACCCATATAGCATATCCCCAACAGTAGCCCCCGGAGAACTCCGAGATCTTGCGCCGTCTTGCCTCTTCTCGTGGAATGCTCCGTCTAGATGAATGTCGGCAAATCGTCAAGCAATATCTTGTAGTCCTCCCAAAGAACCCTGCAAAGGTTTCTCCGTCTTCCATGAGTAAATCGGAGAAACGCTGAATCTTCCATCATACGCTCCCGTTGTCGGATTAAATCCGTCCATGCCGGAATCTTTGATGGGACGGCTCATCTACCATGTCAGTTAAGGCAACGTAGGCTGTAGGTCAGCGACGCCTCATAACTCACACATGCAGAGAACGTAATCATATCCGATTTTCCCGCGCGAGCGATACGAACCGTTGGCGGCGACGGTTGGAGACGTGCCGAAATTACCGCGCACGTTCACGAACACGTCGTCTACGCGACAACCGTCCGATTAGCTGCACGAATCTTGACGCAGAGTAAGATAAATAGCGACCGTGGGACACTTGCCACTTTTTCACCCCATTCTCTTACGTCATCGTCTTCTTCCTCCAGCCGCGCGCCTCCTCGAGCTCTCCGCGAAAACCTCGAGAAACCCTAGCCTCTCTCTCGCACCCATCGCGTCCTCTCCTCCTCCATGGCTAGCAGCTCATCCCCATCAATGGCAGCGTCGGCTGAGCCCATGCGGCTTCTTGCTCCGTCGTCGTGCCCCCCAGAGGCTGGTCATCCGCATCGGTGATAGAAACCGGTGGACCATAATCATGGCTGGAGCCCGGAAGAGGAGCCGACTCGCACAAAGGTGACCGTGGCGGCTTGGACATCACCGGCCGCGACATCAAGAGATGGTCGTTGAGGTTACCTCCTGCGACGGAGGGGCTCGCTGGCGGCGGCGTCGGCCGCGAGGACCCCTCTCCCAAGCGGAGAGAAAGTATACCTCAAGGCGCAATTGGTGCGACGTTTCCACCCCATCTCCCACTTCTTCCTCGTCTTGAATCACTTCAAGGTCTAACCCCACAACCTCTCCCCAATAGTATCTTAGTGCTTAGCAACCCCGGCACTTTGTGAGGGTTACACCGGGATTAGGCCTAGGTTAGATTTGTTTGTGTACTTTTCACCGTCAAGCGTGAAGCCGGGACACGATGAGGAGGAGCTTAGAAACTCGGCACCATAAGCTTCAAGATCCGTCTGGCGGCGGTTCCCGACATCGTCGCCACGAGTCATGCAAAATTGGCGTGTCGTACTTCTATGGCCCGACATTCCTTTGGCGGGCCGAGAAGTAACGCATCTGATTTTGTGGACGGAGCAACGCGAAGTCTCCACATGGCAGTCCCATGCCTCCTTCCCTCCGACTCGGCGCTTCTCCGCAGCGATAAGGCGGATCGAGTGGTTCGTAGAGACGGGTCACGGCTTGGACCTAGCCATGTCTTGGTTCATCAGCGGATCCAACCTCTGCAGCACTGAAGTATATGCACGAGTACACTGGCGACCAAAGGGATACCTCCGGATCTCGAGGACAACTTCTCGAGCAACTCGTCAAGTTCGCCTCAAGGACATCGTCAAGGTGAAGGATAAGAAGCGTGGCTTCACCCTCACCTACGACATGTTCGTAGACGGAAAGTGCCCAAAGGTAGACATTTATTTTCCGTGTATGACATTGCTCCAGTTTTTCCGTCTTGTTAATACCATCTTGTCTAACACAATGATTTCTCACTTAACAGCTTAGTGATCTAGAGGAGGGCAACCTGGCTGCCCAAATCTATGATCCCAAGATGAAGGAAGTCACGGTCGTGTCCGACGATGATGTCCCGTTGGTGCGAAAGCGGAAGAGCTCCACCTCTGACGCTGCCGACGGAGGCAAGAAAAAGAAGACGGAGGGTGGAGCCTCCAAAAAAATCTTCCCATGAGGCGGAAAAGAAGAAAGCCACCGGGATGTTTGCTAAAGCGCCCCCTAGTGTAAGCTTCTTATTCTCCGACATTGTCTCATTTATCTGTCTTATTCCTGTGCTTATGCATTTTGCACGTTTCAGGAGAAATCCACAACCAGCCTCAAGAAGTCCTCCAAGACTCTTGGGGCTTCTAGAAATATTAAAGATATGCTGCATCGCGACTCTTCTCCCGCCATCACCCCTGCCACTCCTGCCGTCAAGCCCTCTTCCGCTCCGTCAAGCTCCTAAGTCCAGGAGGCACCAGGCCCTTCCGCCATGGAAGTGGACTCTGGCGCTTCAACCGAGCTTCTTTGTTGTCGGCGCATGCGGCGACGCAGAGAGTCTTGCTCTTCAAATGGTCAAGCTCCTAAGGATGCCATCGGTAGCGGCAAGGCGGTGATGGGAGTTGGTACCTCTGGAAGGTGGCCTCTGCTCCCGAAACCCTTGAGTTCCAAGATTGTTTACCGGCTCATGCCGAGTAACACCACTATGGTTCTGGAGGTGCCGTCATCTCCGACGTGCGGTCTTGAGGAGCTACTCCGGCAAGAAGACATCTTCTTGCGGAAGCAGTGCCTTTGGCAAGTCCAATAAAAGCGCTACAAACCTCAAGATCATCGCACTTGTAAGTTTTACTTTACCTTTTGCATTTCGTATGAGTATCCCACTTGTGTCCAGAGGATGTGAGCGGAAAACCATTGGTTTTGCATGTATATGCTCTAAGAGTGACTAAGTTAGAAAGAACTCTCACTGTAGCCCCCAAGCATTTAGATAGAAGAAATTATTCGGACTAGATGCTTTAAGAGTAGCATACACAGTGTTTATATTTTTCAGTGTCGTAGCCCCCCAAGCGTCTAGTTGTAACTGAATTAGTTCCGACTAGATGCTTAAATAAAAGCTAAGAATTTTCCGAGTTAAAACTTTATACTGTAGCCCCCAAGCTTCTAGTTGAGAACTGAACTAGCTCCGACTAGATGCTTAAAGAAAAGCTAAGCATATTGCTAAGTTAAAATCTTTCGCTGTAGCACCCGAGCGCCTAGATGGAAAATCTCCGACTAGGGGCTCCAAGTAGACTAAACAACGACTTGACTTTGTATTTGTTTCCACAGAACGAGAATGCTCGGAGGGGCATGGACAATGACAAGTACCAGATTATGCGCGCAGACCTTGAAGCTAAAAAGGGTAAAACTACCATCTTGAAGGAACAGATCATCAAAAACAAGAGTCTGTTTTCTTTTTGCGCATTTCCGTCTTACTTTTGTGCCTATAATCTCCGAGTACTCAATGTGTACTTTGGTTTCTCCGACTTGCAGAGCAGGTCGCCAAGGCCAAGGATATTGTCGAGCAGTCCAAGCATATCCAGCAGCTGGACAGCGAGAACAAGAACCTTAAGAAGGAGAGGGAAGAAATGCTGAAGATGCATGAGGATTCCATGAAAGCCCTGCAGGACTCCGCCTCCGCTGAGATCAATCGCTTGAAGGAGGAGCTTGCGATCCTAAAGGATCAGAAGCAAGCTGCCGGTGAGCAAAACCTTCGCCATAGCGAGGCGTTTAAGCTCCTCCAACAAGAGAAGGAATCCTTGGCAGACGTCGTCTGGCAGGCTAAGGCCAACATCTTCAGTAAGTGTCCTCCGCCTTGTAGTTCTGTAGTCTGGATACTTAGAATTTTTGAACTCATACAATCATTGTCGGAATTTTCAGCGCCCATGGGTTTAACCCGCTCGCCTCCTTCAGACAAGGAATGCATGATTCTTGCCGGCAACTTCATCAACACCGCCATCGCCCAAGCCAAGGAGATCGCCAAGCCCCTACAGATTTATATCAAGGCCTCGGACTCCGTGGTGAAGTACTCGGAGATTCTACGCCGAGCCCCCGAGCGTGTTGCAAGCTGGAAAGCTTCATGTGCACGGGCTGGCGCAAGGATGGCGCTGTCTATGGTGAAGGCACACTATGAAGATGCCGACATCGACACGATGACATCTGGTATCCCCGACGTGGATGATGACGACAAGGAGATCAATCACGAAGCCATCCTATCATCACTTGCGGGGTATGATACCAGGGTTGCCGAGTTGGTAGATGTTGACGTCTTCGTGCCCAGGAACTTTCTCGACAACGCCAGCCCGGAATCCTCCGAGTCTCACCATAGCACAGATGCTGAGGGTGATTCTCCGACTGGTGATGATGCGGCCTCCAAGTCTCCTGCACCCAAAGAGTGAAAAACACTTTGTAATTTCTGTTTCACCTCTGGAGTGTGCGCGGAAAAACTTTGTTGATGTAATCTTAAGGCGGAAAACAATGGTTATCATATCCTGCTACTTAAGAATTAAGTTTCAGCATGTATATATTTTTTAAGCAAGTGCTGGCTTATCCATTACTTTGGTTCTTATGCTTGACTTTTCGTGAGTCGGAAGACTCGTTGTCGGAACCATGCGCTTAGGTGATGATGCCCAATGGCACCGTCAATAACCTGAGCACAACATCGCCAACAACAAGTGCCGAAAGTCACTACTCCAGAATCCACATAAAAACAACAAAGAACGTGTAGACCAGAAAACTTAAGCTAAAGCCCGTAGGTGGAATTTTCACAAGTGCAATCGCAAGGCTTGTGCATGCAAAGGTTTATATGATCCAAAATGAACACTAAAGGAGGTAAAGAAGACTCAAGAAATGAGTGAACCAAAGAGCTTTATTTCATTAATCATATAAGAGGTACATGACTAGATAAAAATGCTAAGTGTAGAAAGGACGTATGCTGCTATGTTCCATGGCCGATCAAGCTCCGGTAGTCATCATCCGGTCACACGCTTAAACGCTTATGATCTATCCTCTATCCTTGAGCTGACGATCGTCGACAAGGTAGTAAGACCCATTGAGCAGCGCCTTGCTTATGATGAACGGTCCTTCCCATGGCGGGGATAATTTGTGTGACTTCTTCTGCTTAAGTCGGAGCACCAAATCCCCCTCTTGAAACGAGCGATGCCGAACGCGGCGACTATGGTAGCCGCGTAGCTTCTGCTGGTAGATGGCGGATCTTCGGCATGCCAAAACACGCTCCTCCTCGAGAAGGTCCACATCTAGGCGTCTGGATTCTTCAGCATCATCTTCGTCATAGGCGGCAACTCTTGGTGCATCGTGGAGGATGTCGGAAGGTAGTATGGCTTCTGCTCCATATACCATGAAATAGGGGGTGTAGCCGGTGGATCTGTTGGGTGTAGTTCGTAAACTCCACAGCACAGATGGCAATTCTTCCGCCCAGGCTCCAGCTGCTCTATGTAGTGGTGCCTCAAGACGTGGCTTGATTCCCTGCAGAATTAATCCATTGGCTCGCTCAACTTGACCATTGGATTGTGGGTGTGCCACAGATGCAAGGTCAAGTCGGATGCCTTTGTCCCAGCAATAGGCCTCCACTTCTCCGAGTGACAAGTTGCTTCCGTTGTCGGTGATGATGCTATGTGGGAGACCAAATCTCACCACTAGATCCCGGACAAACCTGAGGGCAGTTGCCCCATCAAGCTTTCTAATGGGTTTAGCTTCTATACATTTGGTGAATTTGTCAACTGGTACAAGCAGATGCGTAAACCCACATGGTGCCGTTTGTAACGGCCCCACCATGTTCAGCCCCATCGCAAACGCCAAGTTATTAGTATTGTTCGCAATTCTTGAGGAACATGTGGTCGGGTATAATATCGCATCCTGCATGTCTCAACCAGCTTGTCGTCATGATCGCCAAGAGAATCCTTGCCGGAAGGATTTCGCGACCAATGATCGAGGAGCGGCGTGATGCCCGCAATCTCCGAGATAGATCTCGCGCAGGATTTCCATACTGTAAGGTTCCCAACCTTTAATAAGGTAGAGTCCCCTGTGTTTACAATGCTAGTCCCTGGATCAATAGCTAGCATCCACAGTTAAGATGTAATATCAAGAAACAAATGTCATAATACAACTTTATAACCAGGAATAACATAATTTTATTACATCTTTAATAGCTCATTTGGTTATTACATTACATTGCAGCAGAATATCTATAAGCATGGGGTCCTTCATCTTCAAAGTGCCATAGGCAGACATGTTGGTTGTAGACTTTGTAATCCTAATCAACACACTTCACTAAATCAATCAAACCTATAACATAACAAGTTACAACCACAAGGGTCAATACATTTGAATTGTATTGGCAAGTGATACTATGGTAGTATAGTGGAGTCTATCATCTATATGCTTTTGGCTAAGTGGAGTTGAGGCTTGCATTGCTCAAAAATAGATTTTTCCTTATCATTTGAAAACTCTAAGTTTTTGCTTGACAAAATAATCTTTCCCAAGGTATCTCCCAATCAAATATTGAAGATCCTTTAACCCTTGTTCAACCAAAAGTTTTTAACTTAGAAATTTGGATGATGAGATTCTTGATAGCTTCCATGTCTTGATGCTCAAATTGTCCTTTACCAGGGACCTGGCTAAGTACTTAGATTTTACACTTTACAGAGGTGGTGCACTTTCCCCACAAGACTTGGTTTCACCAAGACAAGATCTTTTAGAAGTGTAGGGGTTTCCAATCTTTAATAAGATAAAGCCCCCTGTGTTTACAATGCTAGTCCCTGGATCAATAGCTAGCATCCACAGCTAAGATGTAATATCAAGAAACAAAGGTCATAATATAACTTTATAACCAGGAATAATATAATTTTATTACATCACACATAGCTCATTTGGCTATTTACATTACATTGCAGCGGAATAACTATAAGAATGGGGTCCTTCATCTTCAAGGTGCCACAGGCAGATGTTGGTTGTAGACTTTGTAATCCTAATAAATCAATCTTCACTAAAATCAATCAAACCTGCAACATTACAAGTTACAGCCACAAGGGTCAATACATTTGAATTGTATTGGCAAGTGATACTATGGTAGTATAGTGGAATCTATCATCTATATGCATTTGGCTAAGTGGATTTGAGGCTTGCATTGCTCAAAATAGATTTTTCCTTAACTTTTAAAAATACTAAGTTTTGCTTGGCAAAATCATTTCTTCTCAATCAAAGATTTGAAGATCCTTTTACCAAGGCATCTCTCCATCAAAGATTGAAGATTTCAAACAACCCTTGTTCAAACCACAAGATTTTAATTTAGAAATTTGAATGATGAGATTCTTGATTGCTTCCATGTCTTGATGCTCAAATTGTCCTTTACGTGGACATGGCTAAGTACTTAGATTTTACACTCTGCAGAGGTGGTGCACTTTCCCCACAAGACTTGGTTTCCCAAGACAAGATCTTTCAGAAGCCTTCCCTTAGACCAAAATGGACGCGCTCCAACCTATCAAACACTACCACCCACTGTCCATATGGCTAAGTTCTTGCAACCTATATGATCATGGCAGAGCCCATATTGCCAAGTGGTTGCACTTGAAGCTTGTCAACATTTGACATTTCAAATCTCTTTGTGCCTGGGTGGCATACCACAAGTGAGATACACAAGCCAAGTCCATGGCCTTGTGAACCACTCAACCAAAAACCACCAAGCAAGCCCATTCCACCCAGGTGATTCATTAACTTAGTTGTTTTATTACACAAAAAGATAAGTCCTCAGACTTAGAGATTTTTGCACAGTGTGAATATATTTTCCACCCATGTTTTATATTAGCTAGGCTAAGCTTGATAGTAGTAGGAATCTTTAACTTAGGAAAATCCTACTAAGGATTCATCTACTAGGTTTTCTTATAGCAAGGTCTATACTTAGCAAAATCCATGCAAGTTTTACTTAGCAAAATCACTAATGCATAGAGGAAGTAATGGGACAAAAAGTATGGATCCACATCCAGAAGATTCGTTGAGGACGTAATCATTAGATTCAGATATATGCACAGTATAATTACTGACAATGGGAGCAACTTTTCCATGGGGAAACTTACCGAATTCTGCGAAGAACAAGGAATCCGACTTGATATTGCATCAGTCGCACATCCACAAGCCAATGGACAAGTCGAAAGAACTAATGTACTTATTCTATAAGGAATCCGACCTCGTCTCGAGGCACCGCTTCGTCGGGCCGCGTGGGCTTAGGCGGAAGAATTACCGTCTGTGATTTGGAGCTTACGAACAACTCCTAATAGATCAACCGGCTATACTCCTTTCTTCTTGGTCTATGGTGTAGAAGGAGTTCTTCCGAGTGATCTGATCCATCAAGCTCCACGATTCAAAGCATATATCGAAGAAGATGCATAAGTTTCTCGGCAAATGATCTTGATATAATCGAAGAAGTACGCGTCGTTGCTGAACAGAGATCTACAACCTATCAGCAGAAGTTACGCAAGTATCATAGTCAGAGAGTGCAAAACCATTCTTTCAGAAAAGGCGATTTATTTCTCCGACTTGTGAAAAAAGAAAGCACAAACTTTCCCCATTTTGGGAAGGACCTTTTATGGTTAGCAGAGTTCTGTATAATGGGTCATATTATTTAACTGACATGAGACCAGTCATTGAAAGACCTGATACTCGGAAAAGGAAGAGAGCTGGTGACAGCACAGACCCAGATGAAATAGACTGTCCATGGAATATTGCATAGCTACGTCCCTTCTATTCTTAGTTATATTTCCTTGTAATCATATATGTATATGTTCAAAGTGAAATAAAGTGTTGGTTTCCTCATATTGTTATTTTTGAGACGTTTTTGTCATCTTATTTCCAAAAGAGCATGTAATTTTTTCAAAAATCGCAGAATACTTGAAAATACTTTATGCTCATGTTTGTTCTGGTTACGATTTTTGAACAAGCTACAAAAAAATGTTACCTTAGGGTAAAAAGTTTAAATTATTATCTATACTTTGATTCTTTATTTGATTGCTTAGACGCAGGCATTTTCCGAGTAATGAGTTGTTGGTACTGGAGGCCGACTTTGTTTCCGAGTTTAAACTGGTTTAGCAATTGCGCTTCGTTGCTCGGCAAAGTTTTCGTGCTAAAGGTTGGCCGGCCCATGAAAGGGACGAGGCAGAGAGACAGATAAACCGATAAGTATAGACATAAAAAAGAGTGGTAAGATAGTAAAAGCATCAGTTTTTACAGACCAGTAGAAAAAATAAATATTGTAGCCATCATTCCATTGCCATAAGTTTCAGATAACGCATAGGAAATGTTTATGATACAGGCGATGGTGATGAAGCAGGTGGAACACCGAGTCATCGTGAGTGTCCTCGATCTCGCACTTCGGAGGTTCATCTCTGGCTCTTGAGGCGAAGGAGGCACGACGACAGATTCGAAGAATGGCGTCGTATAGTTGGTCATCTCCGCCACCCGACAAGCGTAACCTGCACAAGATTCTTGGATGGCCTTGATATCTTGCGGGTTACCCTCATCATCCTCCTCGGCATGCCTTTGGTGACGTGCCAGATTTCCATTTCGCTATGGTCGCTCATCACCATGGTCAGAGTTGTTTGCGCAGCAGTCCGAGCATAGGAGATCTTCCAGTCCTCAATCAGCTTCGGAATCTCCTTCACTTTGTCCCTCACCTCGCGCACTGACATTTTGTGCAAATCGGAAAGCTTGACGGCTTCGCCAGCCTCTTCTATTGTTTGGTGGAAGTCGAACAAGACATCTCCGACAAGCTTGATGCGCTCAAGGCGAGGTTCGGAAGTGGAAGAGTCGGAAATATTCAAGGGGGCTGGGAAAGAACCAAAAGTCAAAATTCCGACTAAAACGACAGTCGAAAATGAATAACATAAAGAAAAGATTCGGAAATCGTACCAAGCACAAAGTGATTCCATTCAGCATGCTCCTTGCGGAGGCTGTCTTGTTCACTTGTTGAGGCCTGGGCAAGATCCTTCTGGATATCAAACTCCTTCTTGATATCAGCAAGTTCTTTATCTCGGAGGGCTAGGAGCTTCTCGAGCCTCACGGTCTCGTGATTGCTCGATTCCAAAACTAGCCTACGGATTTCTCCGACTCCACGCTAGGGTCTCAAGCTTTTGGAGTTCGATGCATGCCTCCAAGACTTTGAAGTTTTCGGCCTACTCCACCATCTTGCTGGATTGGCACAACAATTCTGCAAAGACAAGAATATTAGTCGGATACCGCAAAATCCGACTATGACAAAAACATTTAACTGATAAAGAGGAAGCCGAAAAAGTTTACCTTCTTCATATTTTTCAACTTTTAACTTTGAATTTTCAAAGCGCAAAGCTTTGATTTCTTTGCGCTTGTTGGAAATGTTCTTGAGCAATTCCAGGTTGGAAGATGCAATTTTTTATAAGTTTAGAGACGGAATACCGTCAGACGGCTACTAAGACTCGGGCTGCAAATTTAACTAAGTAAAATTACAGCACGAGCCTTGGGGGCTACACTACATCGTTATTTTGCAACCTAAAAGCATCAACCCGGATTTAGTAATGCTTATCCGACTTTATGCTTGGGGGCTAGAGGATATGATAATAAATGAAATAAGAATCAGAAACTTACAATGTGTTCTAGATGCAACTTTTCAAATCCGAGCTTGGTGCTGTGAAACACCTTCTCGGTAAGGGTGAGGGACGGAACATCCGTTTCTGGAAGTTCGCCAGATGCGATTTTAGCATCCTGGACCAAAATTTGTTCCAGGAGGTTGACCAACTTGACGTCTTCCTCCTCTTAGCTCACTGCTTCTAGGGTCAAGATTTGTTTCTCAAGACTAGACTGAGCCAGTTTGAGGATCTCTTCTTCTCCTTCCTCTTGAGGCCAGGAACGGCTGATTTGACCACTTTAGCCACCTTATTTGTGGTCATTACCATGGGCTCATTACCCTTTTCGGGTTCACCCTTGTTAGTTGCCTGGTCATCAGCAATGACCAAGGCTTTCGAGGTTTTACCAGCATCAGGGGATGCAGAAGCTCCGTGCGTTGATGGAACAGTGGATGGGGTCGATGGTGGCACAACCGGAGAAACAATAAGCTTCTGTTGACGCAGTTGCTTACCTGGCTTGCTTTCCGGCTTAATCTTGCTCTTTAACGATGATTTAACTCTAGAA
The DNA here is from genome assembly GCA_030063025.1 of Avena longiglumis. Classification (NCBI taxonomy): domain Eukaryota; kingdom Viridiplantae; phylum Streptophyta; class Magnoliopsida; order Poales; family Poaceae; genus Avena; species Avena longiglumis. Next base: position 52,683,352 of record CP125973.1, on the reverse strand, counting down.
CACAGAAATCCTAAGTATTAGGTGTGCTCTAGAAAGATAACAAAGGTAGATGAGTACTAAAAAATGAAAGGTGAGATGCTTACTTTTTAACTACTGGCAGCACTTGGCTACCAGCAACGATAACTTCCTTTGCCTTACACTTCTTGGAGGCGGAGGCGGCAACTTCTTGCACCTCATCATACTCCGTCGCCTCCGGGTCGTCTGAAGCATAGCACTCTAGTGGAGCTAGCTGGGACTCGGAGAGTTTCTCGAGCTGACAGAATCAAAAAGGCATCGACAAAAATAGAGTCGGAGGAAGAACCAAAGAAAAGGACGAAATGCGAAAGCAGAGTCGAAATATTTACCGGAGTCAGAGGACGGCTGGATGTATACATCTTCATGGAAACTTCCGGAACTTTTTGTTCCACTCTTTCCTTGACCAAATATTGCATGAGGGTCCTATAGTCCTTGGCATGAGCCTTCAGATGACCTCATCGTCCTTTTGTCGCCGTGATTTGGTTCATGAGGTTGTCGTGGTATTGCCGAAGTATGCCATGGAGGGTCCTCACGGGCGTGTTTAGAGATGTGGGGTAAGGCGGACGGTTGTGGTGCAGGTAACACACTTACCTAGGTTCGGATCCCACAACGGTGGCGGAATCCTACTCCTGCTATAAATCACTATAATGGCAATACGGAGTTACTGATTAGGTTCACTGCACAGGTGACTAGAAAGTCTAAGTTATCGTGAGATTGTGCCCTAAAGGCTCCCATAGGCCCGACTTATATAGTCGCCAGTCCTAGGGTTACAGGAAAAGTCCTAGCCAGGACAAAGTTCTGAGTCCTAAACCGTCTATTACTAGTCTTGTGTATCTTGCACTCCAAGGCTCCGGGTACGCTGGTGACTCCACCGTAGCCTTCCTTTATTCGGCATGGGCCTCCCTTCTGGATCCACCTAACTGGGCCGCCCAGCAGGCCATAGGCCATGCTACCGACTATGGACCACCCGGGTTATTCGGATAAGAGACATGCTGTCACATCCCAAGATTTTCCAAATCTTGTAATGTGAAAATTATTGAATAAAACAAAATTTTGTTTGATTTTCAGGGCCAGAAGAAACTTTTTGAATTCAATTGGAACCTCAAAACTATTTGGATTAAATAAAATCCTAAAGGGATTTAAAAAGATAAACATTTTAAATAAAGGAAAATAAAATATTTTGGAAATACTATTTTGGATCTTTTAAATAAAAGGATTTGGTTTTCAATTGAAATAAGAGTTTTATAAATAAAGATTATTTTATAAAGCCAAATTAAATCTTGGCCAAACTTTTTAAATAAAACATTTGGATAAAAACGGTAAAGGTTTATTTAAAATAAATTAATAAGGATTTAATATCCAATTTTATCTAAATAAAAGGTTTTACCATTTTAATTAAAACATCAAAAACTTATTTATTTATTTAAAATAAGATTTCCAAATATCTTTTATTTTCAAATAAAACCTACTGATTTAGTTTTTGAAAATATTTGGTTTTCAAATGGAGTTTTTATTAAATAAATCAAACCCTATTTGATTAAATAACTAAAGGTCTATTTTATCTAATTATTAAATAGATCCTAAAAAGATTAAAAATATTATTTTATTTTGGGATTTGATTTATGTTGTTAAACAGAACCAAATTCAAGTGCAAAGTGTGTTGAATGTTTGATTTGTTTGAATGTTTGAATAATTGTTTGAAATTCAAAACAGAAATTGAAATTGGAAAAAGAAAAAAATTTCAGATAGAAAAAAATAGTGCAAACGACCCAGCCCAACTATCCTAGCCCAGCAGCCCAGCTCCTCTTTCCACCGCGAATCGTTTTGTTTCACCCAGCAACTCACCCACTAAGTGACTGACTACTGGCCCCCACCTCCACTCCCTTTCTTTCACTGCCAAGCAGACCCCACCCTCTCCTGTTCATCGTCCTCACCGCAACGACCTGTTCTTCCTCCCCCACGTCGCCGTTGCTGCCTCTAATTAACCGCATCAATTCGAGTAAATGGCTGAATGAATTCTCCCAGTAACCTCACACATTTAATCGCCCATGCTCCCTCCTCCTTTCCCCTCTGTCTCCTCCCCGAAATGCGCCCCCAGGCTGCCTGAATCGAGCTTGCACACCCTCTTCTCCGACCATCGCCTCCGGTCAATTCCGGCTAACCTCTACCGCCCCTTGCCTCATCGACCACGCACACACACTCCCCAGGCCTAGACGCATCTCCCTGTACCTCCCATTCAACCATGGCGTAACGCCGTCTTTGACAAGCTCTAAGCGCCGCCGCGTCTGTCTTCTTTTCCGGCGAGCTCCCCAGGTAGAATCCGACCGCCCCTCTGCTTCTCGATCATGCGAGCATCTTCACCTTGGTCTTATGCACCTAATCATGCCCTCCGTTTGGCTTCTCGTGATCGACAGCGTCGCCTCCGACCGCAACCAGGACCACCCGACGCAGTTCTCTACTCCGGCGAACAATCGCTGCTATACCAGAGCGCCCCTTTCCATGTTGACCACATGTTGAGCATCTCCGTATCCCTGCGATCACGGTGAGCATCCTCCCCTCTCTTCTAGCTTCCTGTTACACCAGCGCCGCCACTGCCTGACCGTCGCCGCCGCTAGCCACCGTCGGCGCCGCTCACTTTTGGTCAAACGAATCAGTACCGTAGGATCTAGAGTGAGCGAGCATGATTAGATCACTTAACCGCGAAGAGGTACGAGTCCTGTGCCGCACGATCGATTAGATCCAACGCACCGCAACGCCGATCCGGCCGAACCGGTACCGTCCAGTTAAAACACGACGCGTGGCCAGGACTGTTTAAAAACAGAAGTTTGAAATCTGATTTGGTTGTGAAATTCAAACCCTTGTAACTTTGGATCCACACGTCCAAAAATTACAAATTTTATGTCATTGGATTCAGGAGAGCAAGCCCTAACCAACCATGCCCTTGGTTTAGTAAATATTATCTGTTAATTTCCTTGTTTTTGCAGATTCTTTTGTGTGCTTGTTTAGATTAGAAAAATTGTTTAAAAATGATTTTTGGATTAAAACTTTTTCAAAATGGTTTGTTGTGACCATACTGACCCTAGGAACCAACCCTTGGTGTTGAAAATGATTTTGTTAAAGTTTAGGTTGGATTAATTGACTTAGCCATTTTCTAGCCAAATAAAATTATTGATTTTTATTATGAAAATGTTTTTGTAAAGAAAAGTTTGGAAAAATGTTTTGGACCAAACCTACTGACCCAAAACACCAAGTTTTGCAATAGCAACTCATTTGGTGAAAAACATAAAGTTTTGCTTTGATAAAAACATTTTTCACCACATAAAATGATGAATGGATTTTAAAATGGTTTATGGACTAAAAACCCTTTTGCAAATGACTTTGCCACTTTGGAAAATGACCAATTTGGAACTTACAAAGTTTAGAAGCCTAGTGGAGACCATCTTTACAAATAGGACCATCTTTTTCATGCTTACATGCATGATTAAATTCCATAGTTTTATGTGTGTGTGAAATGTTGTTTGATTGATTATTTGGAATGCTAGTTGATTTGGTGTTTTCTTGATTGATTGTAGTGAAATTAGCAAAGTGTGAGACTAGCAAGATCAAGGAGTGAACCATCATTCCCTACCAAAAAGGCAAGTTACACTATCATATAAAAGTCCTACTATTTTCATTATATTTAGTGGATTTTGAAAACATGCATGAAAATAATTTTATACTTATGCTATGCTAAATCCTAATAGGATTACCTATACATTACTTAGTGAAAACAATGTAGTTGATACAAGCTTAGCCATGCTATATTTTGAAAAGAGATACATGTTGAGATTTTATGAAGTTGAGAAAAGGACTTGTGTTTTTTATATAATAAAACAAGGACTCAATGAACCACCTGGGTGGCCAAGGATACTTTGAGTATTGGATAAGGTGGCAACAAAAGGAACCATGACTATGGCAATCTCTTTGTGTTGTGCTCCAAAGGAAACCACCCAGGAAACTTAGAGATTGAACATGTTTCTCGTCGATGGCTTCGTGTCTGACCACATGCTAAATGGGCTCGCTTAGTCAACTACATAGTGGAAGTCCCATGCATTGGCATCTTGAGTTAACTAGATTTGTGTAAGGAGTAACCCTACATTTGTGCACAGTAGACAAGCTAGCATTTTGTATTGGGAGGACTCCTATGGAAAGACTTTGTCACATTCTCGATCTGGGTACTCCATTTTGGTGAGTACTTATCCAGTGACCCTTGGTGGCGTCAAGAAGGTTGTGTCATGTGGGTAAAGTGTACAACCTGGAAGATCAAATTCTAAGTACTTAGCCGTGTCCCCGGTTATGGACAATACTGAGCAACTAAGGCCTGAAGCTATGGAAGATCTCGACACTCTAATTTCTAAAAGAAAACTTTTAAAACTTGATGCACTTGGGGTTACCAGGGTGCTCAAGAGATTTTGACAAGGACTTGAACACTTGAGTTTTTACCAAGGAGTTTAAGAGATTTTTGAAAGGAGTTTTGACAAAGGACCAAAACCATTTTGAATAGATAGGATAAAGTATTGCTTTAAGCAAATGAGCCTAAACTCTACTTAGCCAAATATGCATGTATTGATAGGATCCACTCATATTATACATAGTAGTGAAGCTTGCCAATACAATTCAAATGTATTGACCCTTGTGGCTGTAACTTGTAATGTTGCAGGTTTGATTGATTTTAGTGAAGATTGTTTGATTAGGATTACAAAGCCTACAACCAACATCTGCCTGTGGCACTTTGAAGATGAAGGACCCCATGACTATAGTTATTCCGCAGCAATGTAATGTAATAGCCAAATGAGCTATGTATGATGTAATGAAATTATGTTATTCCTGGTTATAAAGTTATATTATGACCTTTGTATCTTGATATTTCATCTTAACTGTGGATGCTAGCTATTGATCCAGGGACTGGCATTGTAAACACAGGGGGCTCTATCTTATTAAAGGTTGGGAAACCCTACACATGCTATGAGGATACCCATATAGCATATCCCCAACAGTAGCCCCCGGAGAACTCCGAGATCTTGCGCCGTCTTGCCTCTTCTCGTGGAATGCTCGTCTAGATGAATGTCGGCAAATCGTCAAGCAATATCTTGTAGTCCTCCCAAAGAACCACAAAAGGTTTCTCCGTCTTCCATGAGTAAATCGGAGAAACGCTGAATCTTCCATCATACGCTCCCGTTGTCGGATTAAATCCGTCCATGCCGGAATCTTTGATGGGACGGCTCATCTACCATGTCAGTTAAGGCAACATAGGTCGTGACGCCTCATAACTCACACATGCGAGAACGTAATCATATCCGATTTTCCTTGCGGCGTCTGAACCGTTGGCGGCGGCGGTTGAGCGTCTTGAAATTACGCGCGTTCACGAACACGTCGTCTACGCGACAACCGTCCGATTAGCTGCACGAATCTTGACGCAGAGTAAGATAAATAGCGACCGTGGGACACTTGCCACTTTTTCACCCCATTCTCTTACGTCATCGTCTTCTTCCTCCAGCCGCGCGCCTCCTCGAGCTCTCCGCGAAAACCTCGAGAAACCCTAGCCTCTCTCTCTGCACCAGTCGCGTCCTCTCCCTCCTCCATGGCTAGCAGCAGCTCATCCCCATCAATGGCAGCGTCGAGCGAAGCCGCGGCGAAGCCGGCGAGCTCCGTCGTCGTACCCCTAGAGGGCCTGGTCATCCCCGCATCAGCGGTGATAGAAACCACCGGTGGCGACCATAATCTGGCGGCGCTGGAGCCCCAGGAAGAGGAGCCAGACCCGCACAAAGGTGACTGGCGCGGCTTGGACATCACCGGCCGCGACATCCAAGAGATGGTCGCTGAGGGTTACCTTCCTGCGACGGAGGGGCTTGCCTGGCGGGTGGCGTCGGCCGGCGAGGTGACCTCCTCTCCCCAAGGTGGAGAGAAAGTATACCTCAAGGCGCAATTGGTACGCGGCGTTTCCCTGCCCATCTCCCACTTCTTCCTGTCCGTCTTGAATCACTTCAAGGTCTAACCCCACAACCTCTCCCCCAATAGTATCTTAGTGCTTAGCAACTTCGCGGCACTTTGTGAGGGTTACCTGGGGATTAGGCCTAGGTTAGATTTGTTTGTGTACTTTTTCACCGTCAAACGTGAAGCCGGACACAGTAAGGAGGAGCTTAGAAACTGCGGCATCATAAGCTTCAAGATCCGTCCTGGCCGGCGGTTCCCCGACATCGTCGGCCACGAGTCATGCAAAAATTGGCAGCGGTCGTACTTCTATGGCCCCGACATTCCTTTGGCGGGCCGAGAAGTAACGTACCCGGATTTTGTGGACGGAGCAACCGCCGAAGTCTCCACATGGCAGTCCCATGCCTCCCTTCCCTCCGACCTCGACGCTTCTCACGCGATAAGGCGGATCGAGTGGTTCGTAGAGACGGGTCTGACCGGCTTGGACCTAGCCATGTGCTGGTTCATCAGGCGGATCCAACCTCTGCAGCACCGCACGAAGTATATGCACGAGTACACTGGCGACCAAAGGGATACCCTCCGGATCTCCGAGGACAACTTCTCGAGCAACTCCGTCAAGTTCCGCCTCAAGGACATCGTCAAGGTGAAGGATAAGAAGCGTGGCTTCACCCTCACCTACGACATGTTCGTAGACGGAAAGTGCCCAAAGGTAGACATTTATTTTACGTGTATGACATTGCTCCAGTTTTTCCGTCTTGTTAATACCATCTTGTCTAACACAATGATTTCTCAATTAACAGCTTAGTGATCTAGAGGAGGGCAACCTGGCTGCCCAAATCTATGATCCCAAGATGAAGGAAGTCACGGTCGTGTCCGACGATGATGTCCCGTTGGCGCGAAAGCGGAAGAGCTCCACCTCGGCTGCGACGGAGGCAAGAAAAAGAAGGCGGAGGTGGAGCCTCCAAAAATCTTGCCATACAGGCGGAAAAGAAGAAAGCCACCGGATGTTTGCTAAAGCGCCCCTAGTGTAAGCTTCTTATTCTCGACATTGTCTCATTTATCATCTTATTCACATGCTTATGCATTTTGCGTTTGAAGAAAGCCACAACCAGCCTCAAGAAGTCATCCAAGACTCTTGGGGCTTCTAGAAATATTAAAGATATGCTGCATCGCGACTCTTCTCCCGCCATCACCCCTGCCACTCCTGCCGTCAAGCCCTCTTCCGCTCCGTCAAGCTCCCAAGTCCAGGAGGCACCAGGCCCTTCCGCCATGGAAGTGGACTCTGGCGCTTCAACCGAGCTTGCTGTTGTCGGCGAGCATGCGACGCAGGAGAGTGCTGCTCTTCAAATGGCTGAAGCTCTGGCTAAGGATGCCATCGGTAGCGGCAAGGCGGTGATGGGAGTTGGTACCTCTGCCGAAGGTGACGCCTCTGCTCCCCAGAAACCCTTCGAGTTCCCGAAGATTGTTTACCCGGCGCTCATGCCGAGTAACACCACTATGGTTCCTGGAGGAGTGCCGTCATCTCCGACGTGCGGTCTTGAGGAGCTACTCCGGCAAGAAGACATCTTGCGCGGAAACAGCGTTGCCTTTGGCAAGCTGCTGGCCAAAAGCGCTACAAACCTCAAGATCATCGCACTTGTAAGTTTTACTTTACCTTTTGCATTTCGTATGAGTATCCCACTGTAGCCCCCGAGGATGTAGACGGAAAACCATTGGTTTTGCATCTATATGCTCTAAGAGTGACTAAGTTAGAAAGAACTCTCACTGTAGCCCCCAAGCATTTAGATAGAAGAAATTATTCCGACTAGATGCTTTAAGAGTAGCATACACAGTGTTTATATTTTTCAGTGTCGTAGCCCCCCAAGCGTCTAGTTGTAACTGAATTAGTTCCGACTAGATTGTTAAAGAAAAGCTAAGAATTTTCCGAGTTAAAACTTTATACTGTAGCCCCCAAGCTTCTAGTTGAGAACTGAACTAGCTCTGACTAGATGCTTAAAGAAAAGCTAAGCATATTGCTAAGTTAAAATCTTTGTAGCACCGGCGCCTAGATGGAAAATCTCACTAGGGCTCCAAGTAGACTAAACAACGACTTGACTTTGTATTTGTTTTCCTGAGCGAGAATTCTCGGAGGGGCATGGACAATGACAAGTACCAGATTATGCGCGCAAACCTTGAAGCTAAAAAGGGTAAAACTGCCATCTTGAAGGAACAGATCATCAAAAACAAGAGTCTGTTTTCTTTTTGCGCATTTCCGTCTTACTTTTGTGCCTATAATCTCCGATTACTCAATGTGTACTTTGGTTTCTCCGACTTGCAGAGCATGTCGCCAAGGCCAAGGATATTGTCGAGCAGTCCAAGCATATCCAATTTGGACAGCGAACAAGAACCTTAAGAAGGAGAGGAAGAAATCTGAAGATGCATGAGGATTCCATGAAAGCCTGCAGACTCGCCTCCGAGATCAATCGCTTGAAGGAGCTTGCGATCCTAAAGGATCGAAAAAGCTGCGTGAGCAAAACCTTCGCCATAGCGAGGCGTTTAAGCTCCTCCAACAAGAGAAGGAATCCTTGGCGGCGTCAATGCAGGCTAAACCAACATCTTGATGAGTGTCCTCCGCCTTGTAGTTACGTAGTCTGGATACTTAGAATTTTTGAACTCATACAATCATTGTCCAATTTTCAGCGCCCATGGGTTTAACGCTCGCCTCCTTCAGACAAGGAATGCATGATTCTTGCCGGCAACTTCATCAACACCGCCATCGCCCAAGCCAAGGAGATCGCCAAGCCCCTGCAGATTTATATCAAGGCCTCGGACTCCGTGGTGAAGTACTCGGAGATTCTACGCCGAGCCCCGGCGTGTTGCAAGTCGGAAAGCTTCATGTGCCGGGCTGGCGCAAGGATGGCGCTCTATGGTGAAGGCACACTATGAAGATGCCGACATCGACACGATGACATCTGGTATCCCCGACGTGGATGATGACGACAAGGAGATCAATCACGAAGCCATCCTATCATCACTTGCGGGGTATGATACCAGGGTTGCCGAGTTGGTAGATGTTGACGTCTTCGTGCCCAGAACTTTCTCGACAACGCCAACCGGAATCCTCGAGTCTCACCATAGCACCGATCTTTGAGGGTGATTCTCCATTGGTGATGATCGCCTCAAGTCTCCTGCACCCAAAGAGTGAAAAACACTTTGTAATTTCTGTTTCACCTCTAGAGTGTGCGCGGAAAAACTTTGTTGATGTAATCTTAAGGCGGAAAACAATGGTTATCATATCCTGCTACTTAAAAATTAAGTTTCAGCATGTATATATTTTTTAAGCAAGTGCTGGCTTATCCATTACTTTGGTTCTTATGCTTGACTTTTCGTGAGTCGGAAGACTCGTTGTCGGAACCATGCGCTTAGGTGATGATGCCCAATGGCACCGTCAATAACCTGAGCACAAAATCGCCAACAACAAGTGCCGAAAGTAACTACTCCAGAATCCACATAAAAACAACAAAGAACGTGTAGACCAGAAAACTTAAGCTAAAGCCCGTAGGAGGAATTTTCACAAGTGCAATCGCAAGGCTTGTGCATAAAGGTTTATATGATCCAAAAATGAACACTAAAGGAGGTAAAAGACTCAGCAAAATGAGTGAACCAAAGAGATTTATTTCATTAATCATATAAGAGGTACATGATTAGATAAAAAATGCTAAGTGTAGAAAGGACGTAGCTGTGCTATGTTCCATGGCCGATCAAGCTCCGGGTAGTCATCATCCGGGTCACGTCGCTTACGCTTATGATCCTCGTTGGGTCTATCCTTGAGCTGACGATCGTCGACAAGGTAGTAAGACCCATTGAGCAGCGCCTTGCTTATGATGAACGGTCCTTCCCATGGCGGGGATAATTTGTGTGACTTCTTAGCTTAAGTCGGGCACCAAATCCCCTCTTGAAGCGCGATGCGAGCGGCGACTATGGTAGCAGCGTAGCTTCTGGTAGATGGCGGATCTTGACATGCCAAACACGCTCCTCCTCGAGAAGGTCCACATCTAGGCGTCGGATTCTTCAGCATCATCTTCGTCATAGCGGCAACTCTTGGTGCATCGTGGAGGATGTCGGAAGGTAGTATGGCTTCATCCATATACCATGAAATAGGGGTGTAGCGGTGGATCATTGGGTGTAGTTAAAACTCCACACGGATGGCAATTCTTCCGCCAGAGCTCGGTGCTCTATGTAGTGGTGCCTCAAGACGTGGCTTGATTCGCAAAATTAATCCATTGGCTCGCTCAACTTGACCATTGGATTGTGGGTGTGCCACAGATGCAAGGTCAAGTCGGATGCCTTGTCCCAGAATAGGCCTCCACTTCTCCGAGTGACAAGTAGCTTCCGTTGTAGGTGATGATGCTATGTGGGAGACCAAATCTCACCACTAGATCCGGACAAACTGAGGCGGTTGCCCATCAAGCTTTCTAATGGCTTTAGCTTCTATCCATTTGGTGAATTTGTCAACTGGTACAAGCGGTCGTAACCCACACGGTGCCGTTTGTAACGGCCCCACCATGTCTAGCCCCTAGACTGCAAACGGCCAAGTTATTGGTATTGTTTGCAATTCTTCAGCAGGAACATGTGGTTGTCGGGCATAATACTGGCATCCTGTGCATGTCTCAACCAGCTTGTCGTCGTCATGTGGTCAGCCAGTAGAATCCTTGCCGGAAGGCTTTCGCGACCAATGATCGAGGAGCGGCGTGATGCCCGCAATCTCCGAGATAGATCTCGCGCAGGATTTCCATACTGTAAGGTTCCCAACCTTTAATAAGGTAGAGTCCCCTGTGTTTACAATGCTAGTCCCTGGATCAATAGCTAGCATCCACAGTTAAGATGTAATATCAAGAAACAAAGGTCATAATACAACTTTATAACCAGGAATAACATAATTTTATTACATCTTTAATAGCTCATTTGGCTATTACATTACATTGCAGCAGAATATCTATAAGCATGGGGTCCTTCATCTTCAAAGTGCCATAGGCAGACATGTTGGTTGTAGACTTTGTAATCCTAATCAACACACTTCACTAAATCAATCAAACCTGTAACATAACAAGTTACAGCCACAAGGGTCAATACATTTGAATTGTATTGGCAAGTGATACTATGGTAGTATAGTGGAGTCTATCATCTATATGCTTTTGGATAAGTGGATTTGAGGCTTGCATTTCTCAAAAATAGATTTTTCCTTATCATTTGAAAACTCTAAATTTTTGCTTGACAAAATAATCTTTCCCAAGGTATCTCCCAATCAAATATTGAAGATCCTTTAACCCTTGTTCAACCAAAAGTTTTTAACTTAGAAATTTGGATGATGAGATTCTTGATAGCTTCCATGTCTTGATGCTCAAATTGTCCTTTACCAGGGACATGGCTAAGTACTTAGATTTTACACTTTACAGGGGTGGTGCACTTTCCCCACAAGACTTGGTTTCACCAAGACAAGATCTTTCAGAAGTGTAGGGGTTTCCAATCTTTAATAAGATAGAGCCCCCTGTGTTTACAATGCTAGTCCCTGGATCAATAGCTAGCATCCACAGCTAAGATGTAATATCAAGAAACAAAGGTCATAATATAACTTTATAACCAGGAATAATATAATTTTATTACATCACACATAGCTCATTTGGCTATTTACATTACATTGCAGCAGAATAACTATAAGCATGGGGTCCTTCATCTTCAAGGTGCCACAGGCAGATGTTGGTTGTAGACTTTGTAATCCTAATAAATCAATCTTCACTAAAATCAATCAAACACAACATTACAAGTTACAACCACAAGGGTCAATACATTTGAATTGTATTGGCAAGTGATACTATGGTAGTATAGTGGAATCTATCATCTATATGCATTTGGCTAAGTGGATTTGAGGCTTGCATTGCTCAAAATAGATTTTTCCTTAACTTTTAAAAATACTAAGTTTTGCTTGGCAAAATCATTTCTTCTCAATCAAAGATTTGAAGATCCTTTTACCAAGGCATCTCTCCATCAAAGATTGAAGATTGCAACAACCCTTGTTCAAACCACAAGATTTTAATTTAGAAATTTGAATGATGAGATTCTTGATTGCTTCCATGTCTTGATTCTCAAATTGTCCTTTACGAGGACATGGCTAAGTACTTAGATTTTACACTCTGCAGAGGTGGTGCACTTTCCCACAAGACTTGGTTTCCCAAGACAAGATCTTTTAGAAGCCTTCCTTAGACCAAAATGGGACGCTCCAACCTATCAAACACTACCACCCACTGTCCATATGGCTAAGTTCTTGCAACCTATATGATCATGGCAGAGCCCATATTTCCAAGTGGTTGCACTTGAAGCTTCTCAACATTTGACATCTCAAATCTCTTTGTGCCTGGGTGGCATACCACAAGTGAGATACACAAGCCAAGTCCATGGCCTTGTGAACCACTCAACCAAAACCACCAAGCAAGCCCATTCCACCCAGGTGATTCATTAACTTAGTTGTTTTATTACACAAAACATAAGTCCTCGGACTTAGAGATTTTTGCAGTGTGAATATATTTTCCACCCATGTTTTCTATTAGCTAGGCTAAGCTTGATAGTAGTAGGAATCTTTAACTTAGGAAAATCCTACTAAGGATTCATCTACTAGGTTTTCTTATAGCAAGGTCTATACTTAGCAAAATCCATGCAAGTTTTAGCAAAATCACCAATGCATAGAAAGTAATGGGACAAAAGTATGAAGCATCACTTGCCTTTTTGGTAGAGTATATAAGTTCACTCCTTGATCTTTGCAATGTTCACACACTTCAAGTCACTACAAATCAATCAAGCAAACAATATTTCAATCTACCATTCAAGCAAAACAACACATAAAATAACAAAGTCAAAGTAATGCATGCAAGCATGCCAAGCTTTGTTTTGTTTGAAAAAGTGGTTCCTAATTGGTCATAAACATTGGAATACACCTAATGGTCATTTTGTAAAGTGGCAAAGTCATTTACAAAAGGTTTCACTTCAAAACCATTTTCAAAACAAAGTATCATTTTATGTGGTGTAGAAATATTTTTTACTAAGGCATTAACCTATAGGGTTCACCAAATATGTTTTCAAACTATAAAACTTGGTGTTTGTGGTCAGAGAGTTTTAAAACAAAACATTTCTCAAAAGTTTTCCTTTAAAATCATTTTCAATAAATAAACCACATTTCTATTTGACTAGAAATGGTTTTAAATCAAAGAATCATTCTTTTGTTTCACCAAATTCATTTTTGAAACCACAAAGTGTTTCCTAAGGTCAGTAGATTTGGTCCAAAACATTTTCTCCAAAGTTTTTTACTCAAAACCATTTTTCATAAACAAAACAATAGCTTTATTTAGCTAGAAATAGACTAAACCAAGTAATCCATTCTAAACTTTTCCAAATCCATTTTCCAAACCATGGGTTGGTTCCTAGGGTCAGTAAGGTCACAACAAACCATTTTGCAAAGGTTTTAACGCTAAAAACATTTTTAAACAATTTTTCTAATCTAAACAAGCACACAAATGAATCTGCAAAAACAAGTAAGCTAACAAATACTATTTTCTAAACCAAGGGCATGGTTGGCTAGGTCTTGTTCTCCTGAATCCAACGACATAAAATTTGTAATTTTTGGACGTGTGGTTTGAAAGTTACACCAATTACAAATTTGCATTCTAATCAGATCAAAATTTTGTTTTAAATCGAATCCGTCCACGTGGCGCTTCGATTGGCGGTACCGATTCGTCGGATCGAGTGATCTGACCAGGATTAAAAGGCAGGTGCGGCTCGGATCGCGATACCCTTTCGAGGATCTAATCCTAGCGGTGATTCGCATCCTCTGGTGCAACACGCTTGCTGAGGGCGGCAGTGGCGACGGTGGCGCGGCTCAGATGATGACGGTGCCGGCGATGCAGGAAGCTAGAGTAACAGAGGGATGGCTTACCAGATTCATGGCTTCTGATGCTCAACGTGGTGTGGTAGGGTAGGCGCACAAAGCGGTCGGCAATCTCGCCGGAGTTGAAACGGCGTCGTGGTCTGGTTGTGGTGAGGAGGCGATGCTGAGATCACACGAAGGTAACAGAGGGCAAGGTTAGCAGCGCAAGGTCGGCGGTGATGCGTGCGTGAAATAGAAGAGGAGGCGGATGCAGTTTCTGGGAGACGTCATCGGAGAAGAACGGGCAGCGGCAGCTCGAGGAAGATGTTGCGGCCTTTCGAGGACGCCGCGTGGTCGAACGAGTGCGGATGGATGCGTCAAGAGGTGGTAAATCTACTAGGGTGCTCGAGGGCGGCGAAGAGGCTCGGATTCCTCACCGGAGTCGTCAGACGGGCGGTGTTCGAGTAAATTCGGCGGCCTAGGGCGTGCTCGAGGAGGATTCAGGGAAACAAGAGAGGAGAGAAGACAATATATCGTACATGATCACTACAGGTTTTACTCATGCATTAAGCGAATTAAGGGAGAAATCAAAAGCACCCAGCGGTGAGGAGGAAGAACAGTCGTGGGGGTGGGAAGATGACAGCGGTCTGCGGGGTCTGTGTCGTGAGAGGGAGTGAGGGAGGGTCCACTAGTCATTGGTTCTGGTCAGGGAGTTGGTGCGAATCGTTTCCTTTCGAGGAGGGAGAGCTGGGCTGGTTATGGGCCTTAGTGGGCTTGGCCGGCTAGGCTGGCTGTTGTTTCATTTTTTTTGTTCAGAATCTTTTTCCTTTTCTAATTCTTTTTCTGTTTTTGAAATTCAAACAATCAAACACATTCAAACATTCAACAAATCACCCCACTTGCAATGTGTTTTTGGTTCTGTTTATCAACATAAACCAAATCCCAAAATAAAATAATATTTTTATTCATTTTAAAATCCATTCATTAATTAAATAAAATGGACCTTTAGTTATTTAATTAAATAGGGTTTGATCTAATTAATAAAATCTCCATTTTAAATCCAAATATTTTCAAAACCAAATCAGTAGGTTTTATTTGGGAAATATAGAATACTTGGAAACTTGTTTAAAACAAAATAACTTTTTATTTTAGGGTCCATTAATAATTAAATACAATAGGCCTTCATTATTAAATCAAATAGAATTTATTTTATTTAAAATATTTATTTTGAAATTTAAAATAAAGCCAAACACTTTAGTAGGTTTTATTTGAGAATATCAAATATTTGGAAAACTTATTTAAAATAAATTAATAAGTTTTGATGTTTCAAAATGGTAAAATCTTTTATTTAGATAAAATTGGATATTAAATCCTTATTAATTTATTTAAATAATCCTTTGATATTTTTATTCAAACCAAAATGTTTTAATTCAAAAGTTTGGCCAAGGTTTAATTGGGCTTTAATAAAATAATCTTTATCTATAAAACCTCTATTTCTATTGAAGACCAAATCCTTTTATTTAAAAGATCCAAAATAGTATTTCCAAAATATTATTTTTTCCTTTATTTAAGTTGTTTATATTTTTAAATCCCTTTAGGATTTTTATTTAATTCAAATGGGTTTGAAGTTCCAATTGAATTCAAAAAGTTTCTTCTGGCCCTGAAAATCAAACAAAGTTTTATTTTATTCATTTATTTTCACATTACAAGATTTTTAAAATCTTGGGATGTGACAGGCTACCACCCTTAAAATAAATCTCGTCCCGAGATTTGGGGAGGCTAGGGTTACAAGCAAGTTCAAAACAACTGAGTACTACCACCCTTAAAAATTTTCAAACAAAAATTACATATTGTCCTTCTTGGGATCCTGGGAAAACTTCTCTAAGCAAACTTTTGCATTGTGTTCTTGGTTTCCATTCTTGACTCATGGGCCAAGGTTGAGTTTCTCCATAGGCTTGTTCAATTTGTTCTTCATCTTTTCTGGACAGTTGCTTGCATAATGTCACGGTTCCTTCTGATTAAAACAATGGATGTCCTTGAGTTCTTTACGTGGCTCTTGTGGACAAGTTGCTACATAGTGGCCTAGCTCTGCAGTTGTTGAACACTACTTGGCCAATCTCTTTATTCTTGGGTTCCTTGGGCATTCACGTAATAGTGTCCCATTTCCTTACACTGATGACATTGCACTTGGCTTTTGTCTATCTTTTGCTTCTTGGTTTTCTTTGATCCTTTGAATTGGGTTGTCTTGTTTGGAGGTATAAGTGGTCCTTTTCCTTTGCCATCAACATTCTTGGCATATTTGGATCCTTCTTGTTTCCTTTGTTCAACAATGGCATAGATGGGGCATTGGATAGGGACATGGTCATTTCCTTCACAAAGGTAACAAATAGCTTGGGAGATGGGACATTGTCCAATAGGATGATTTTCTTCACAGTTAGGGCATTGACCTTCATGCACCTTGGAAGTATGGTCCTTGTCTCCACAAATAATGCAAGCTGGGGCTCCATCTAGAATAACATTCTTGTCATCCTTGTTATCATACACTCTTTTGGGATAGCTTTCTTCCATGTTGATCATTTGATTAGTCACCTTAAGCATCAGTTGGGATTGTTCCTCCAAATTTTTTTGCAGTACTAGATCTTTATCACTATTGTTGGCTATGAACTGAGCTGTCAGTTGGTTCAATTGGTTCTGGGTTGCTATGAGCTCTTTCATGCTGTCCTCTTGGTTGGTGTTGATGTCATCAACCTTGTAGTCTTTTGGAGTAGTCATCTGTTTGGGTTGGATTGGAATTAGAATAGACAAAGATTTCTAAGGAAATAATTCTAATCACTCATATCACAAATCACACAAGCAATGTTTTAACTTAGAAATTTGGATGATGAGATTCTTGATAGCTTCCATGTCTTGATGCTCAAATTGTCCTTTACCAGGGACATGGCTAAGTACTTAGATTTTACACTTTACAGGGGTGGTGCACTTTCCCCACAAGACTTGGTTTCACCAAGACAAGATCTTTCAGAAGTGTAGGGGTTTCCAATCTTTAATAAGATAGAGCCCCCTGTGTTTACAATGCTAGTCCCTGGATCAATAGCTAGCATCCACAGCTAAGATGTAATATCAAGAAACAAAGGTCATAATATAACTTTATAACCAGGAATAATATAATTTTATTACATCACACATAGCTCATTTGGCTATTTACATTACATTGCAGCAGAATAACTATAAGCATGGGGTCCTTCATCTTCAAGGTGCCACAGGCAGATGTTGGTTGTAGACTTTGTAATCCTAATAAATCAATCTTCACTAAAATCAATCAAACCTGCAACATTACAAGTTACAGCCACAAGGGTCAATACATTTGAATTGTATTGGCAAGTGATACTATGGTAGTATAGTGGAATCTATCATCTATATGCATTTGGCTAAGTGGATTTGAGGCTTGCATTGCTCAAAATAGATTTTTCCTTAACTTTTAAAAATACTAAGTTTTGCTTGGCAAAATCATTTCTTCTCAATCAAAGATTTGAAGATCCTTTTACCAAGGCATCTCTCCATCAAAGATTGAAGATTGCAAACAACCCTTGTTCAAACCACAAGATTTTAATTTAGAAATTTGAATGATGAGATTCTTGATTGCTTCCATGTCTTGATGCTCAAATTGTCCTTTACCAGGGACATGGCTAAGTACTTAGATTTTACACTCTGCAGAGGTGGTGCACTTTCCCCACAAGACTTGGTTTCCCAAGACAAGATCTTTTAGAAGCCTTCCCTTAGACCAAAATGGACGCGCTCCAACCTATCAAACACTACCACCCACTGTCCATATGGCTAAGTTCTTGCAACCTATATGATCATGGCAGAGCCCATATTTCCAAGTGGTTGCACTTGAAGCTTCTCAACATTTGACATCTCAAATCTCTTTGTGCCTGGGTGGCATACCACAAGTGAGATACACAAGCCAAGTCCATGGCCTTGTGAACCACTCAACCAAAAACCACCAAGCAAGCCCATTCCACCCAGGTGATTCATTAACTTAGTTGTTTTATTACACAAAAACATAAGTCCTCAGACTTAGAGATTTTTGCACAGTGTGAATATATTTTCCACCCATGTTTTCTATTAGCTAGGCTAAGCTTGATAGTAGTAGGAATCTTTAACTTAGGAAAATCCTACTAAGGATTCATCTACTAGGTTTTCTTATAGCAAGGTCTATACTTAGCAAAATCCATGCAAGTTTTACTTAGCAAAATCACCAATGCATAGAGAAAGTAATGGGACAAAAAGTATGAAGCATCACTTGCCTTTTTGGTAGAGTATATAAGTTCACTCCTTGATCTTTGCAATGTTCACACACTTCAAGTCACTACAAATCAATCAAGCAAACTGTAGTGTTCGCAGCATAGAAAACAAAAATTTTCCTACGATGGGAACAACTATGTACCAAGATCTATCTACTAGATACAAACAACGGGCGGATGTATATCCGTAGAGAACATACCCTTGAAGACCGACAAAGCTTAATGAGTCCAAACTCGTGGTTGATGTAGACGATCTCTTGCCGATCTCAAGATCGAGAGGAAGTCCTAGCGCCGCAAAACAGCAGCGCATCCGTGCTCGCACACACGTTCGAGGCACCGAGCAACCTCCGCCTCCTCGCTCCAGCGATGCAGCAGAAGCACAACTCTTTCTTGCCGAAAAGCCACCGGGAACATGTATCTCGCTAGTCCGAGACCATGGGGAATAAATTCTAGAGGGGGAGAGAGATCCTTCACGAGGAGGTGTGGTGTGAGAGGAGGAGGGGGCCTTTATAGGGAGAGGGGGCACCCAAGGGCCATGCGCCCAGCCATGGGCTTCCCCACCTCTTCCACATTCATGTGGGTGGAGCTCCCCTCAAAATGAAAAGCCTCCACTCCCATTAAAAGCCTCCACTCATAAATCCACTCACATGCATTAAATTTCCACCAAATTTAATGCAAGCTCTCATTAAATAAAACTCTTTTATTTATTTATTCAGAATTTTGTTAATTACTTTAATTAACAAACATTCACATAAAACCCTTGCTAGTATTCCATTTCACATGCGAACCAGTTTGACAATTTCAGCAAAAGCAGTTTGATTGTCTAGTGAAATAAATTCTGCTTTCCTTTTCTTTTCGGCATGAAACTTTTGCTCCAAATGGATGTCGGTGTCTCTTAAGTGTGTCACCCTACGGTTCGCGAATAATGTGGACATGATCGAGACCACTCTCAGATCAATAATCAGAAGCGGGATATGGAGACCCATACTGACTCCCACACATTCAACGAGGACTTTCTTGTGATCGTCGGAACCTTTTACGCTAGTATCTTAATCCCTTTGTTTCACGATATATTACATGTCCGAGATACGATCATCGGTATCTCCATACCTAGTTTGATCTCGTTACCGACATGCACTCTTTTCTCGTTCCCGTGATATAACATTCTAGTGATCAAATCACTTGCTTGCAAGCTAATCAATGTGATATCACCGAGAGGGCCCAGAGTATATCTATCCGTCATCGGGATGAACAAATTCCACTCTTGATCCATGAGCCTCAACATAACACTTTATTAGTTCTGAATCCATCTTTATAATCACCCATTACGGTGTGACGTTTGATGTTATCAAGAAACTCTTAGGTGTTAGTGATTGACATGATCTCATGGTCTAAGGATTAGGATCACTTTAGTTGTTATAGCAATATAAACTCAATGACTTTGATCGTAATGCTATACTTGGATGAATGTTCATCACACCATTACACTAATGTTGTGACCCGTTATTAACAACATCCAATGTCCATGATCGAAACCTTGATCATCTTGTTAATCAACGAGCTAGTTTATAAGAGGCATAACTAGGAACTTTCTTTTGTTTATTAAACACACATGTATTAACGTTTCCGTATTAATACAATTATAGCATGTAAAATAAACATTTATCATAAATAAGGAATACGATAATAACCACTTTATTATTGCCTCTCGGGCATATTCCTTGATCTCCCACTTGCACTAGAGACAATAATCTAGTTTGAAAACTTTGTGTATTGAACACCTATGGCTTTACGGTGTTCCATATACACAATTGCAAGTGGTTAACATAATCTCTGAGTGACGCTTCAGGTCCGTGTGTATTTTGCATGTCTTTGCGTCTTCACGCATCACTCATTCTCCAATGAGATGACATTGTATAAATTTGGTCTTTCGGTGAGACCTTTAGTTCCTTGGGGTTAAAACACATCGATAATATTGTCATACAATATATCTTTAGTGTTAGCCGTTCGAACCACACCTTAGTTTGATAACAAACTACTTGACACAAATTCCTCCTTTCTTTACTATAGCGATATACTTAGCCTTTTGTTGTAGTATTCGTCACAATGTCTTAATTTTGGAACTCTTCCAAATACATCATGGAATCTCCTTTCCATTACATTGTGCCACCCATAGTTTAAATTGAGATAAACTTAATTTGTATCTTGTGACAAAACTAGTATCAATGTAACGCTTTACAATGAACTATTTGTAATTGTTTGTCACCTCTACACAAATATATTCTTAGTTCTTCCAAAAGATCATAAGAATATCTTTACTATAGTCCAATGATCATTTTATGATTCATTCTGGTATATGCTCATAACACTTAGAGCATAGGACATATCTGGATGTGTACATATCATGGTATGATTGATCAAAACATTCTCGTGATTGCACTCATCAAGTGTCAAAGCACTTGAATCTTGTTTCACTTATCAAGTGTCGATACACTTGAATCTTGATTCAATTCCTTTCCATGTGACAAGAACTGTTTCTTGTCATTTCTATATTGAACTCCTTCAATATCTCATATATGTCGTTTGGCATAACCATATTGGCGTCAGTCGATATCCACTATAGACATTCACGCTAAATATTCGGGTTTTGCCTAAGTCTTTCATCAAAATGAAATTCTTAACCTTTGTCAATAAAAGATACATCATTTCCAATCAACAAGATGTCCTCCACATAATGTATTAGAAATATGTCTTAGCGCTCCCACTTAATTTCTTGCAAATGCAAGCATCTTCATCGTCTCCTGATGAAAACTCCTTTTCATCACGGTGAAGATTCCAACTCCGCGATGCTTACTTCAACCATTGAAGTTTGCATGCCCTTTTTAGCATCCTTTGAATTTAACAAAACCCTTTGGACCGTGTCATGTACACGTCCTAGGTAACCATTCTATTAGAAGAACTTTGTTTTGTTTATTCATCTACCATATAACAAATTATATGTAGTGGTTGCTACTTTAATCCGTCCAGACTAAATATCGCTATGAAAGATCAAATCTTGTCATAGTCAACTCCTTGAACATTGTCATAAAATACTTTACGACATGTCGACTATTTCATAGATGTGAAACATCCATGTCTGTTTCTTTATAGATCCAAATACGACCGATAGGTTTTTACACCTTTCAGGAGGGTCTTCCAAGTTCAAAACTTGATTTCTCGTGTATGGAACTATCACGGATTTTATGGCTTCAAGCCATTTGACGGAGTCAGGGCCCATCATCACTTCTTTGTTTGTATTCGGTTCATCATTGTCAAACAATAATGATTTACTCTCAAATCTTAACATTTGATTGTTTAACCGACCTACTTGGTTCAATAGGAACTTAGATCTCCGTGACCGCAACCTTTGAGGCACATAAGCTATGAGCATTATGGCAGCCTCCAGAACGATTTCCGGCGCTGCGCAACTCAGCACATTTAGCTAAGGTTCGTTAACCTTATCAAAGTTCTATTGTCCTCCCACTTAACTTTTGAAAAATTCCTTTTCAAGAAACTTCACATTTCAAGCGACAAACCCTTTTGTCCTTGGTGTTATGGAGGAATAACCAATTGTTATTGAAATAACCTACAAAGACATGCTCATCCGACTTGGTTGTAAACATCTTACTTATGTTTAGCATACCAAAATTTAAGAAATGATAACTTGGGTTTTACCCCAAACCATAACTTCCATGGTGTCATTTCACGGATCAAGATGGAGCTCTTTTCGATTGTAAAAGCGGTAGTCTCTAAAGCTTTAATCTTTTAAAACATAATGGCAGTTTATAAATAACACCTTTGATCCAACCATGTCAAACAAGGTTTCATTACAAATCTCAAACACTCCATACTCCTATGGTGTTTTGGGAGATGTAAATCTAGGTGTTTTGCTAAACTTGCAACTCAAATAAATCCTTTATGATAAAATCATAATTCATTTATTTTCTTGTTACACTTGTAACTCAAATAAATCCCTTTATGATCAAATCATAATTCATTTATTTTCTTGTTACAATGATTTTCCACTTCATCTTGAAAGTCTTTGAAACATTTTCAAATATTTCATACTTCTTTCTCATTAAGTGAACATTCACTCAAAATTCGGAGAAAGCATATGAAGTTGAAACCCATAAACTTTTACTACTCATAATGGACTACATACATCGATATGTATAAATTCCAATAATTTAGTCATTCGTTCTTCTTTGGCCTTTGAGCGAAGTTTTAATTATCACGTGGAAAGTCTCACAAGCGTCACTTGATCAAATCAAAGACTCCAAAATCCATGAATATGGAGATTCTTCATGTTCTCTTTCCAATATAATTTAAGCGATGTCACTGTAAGTGATCTTTCAATCATTTGTCTTGCGACATTTTAGCATCGGGTTTTATGGATGTGATTTCTCCAACTAGATTTTAAATCATCCATCTTATATGGAATACGGTAATTATTTGAACAACCTTTGTTCTTATAATACGATTCAAATAACAATTATTAAAACAAATCTTGAAGTCAAGCTTTGATGTCAACGAGAAATATAAACAACGGTTTGTTTGTTTTCGATGAACATCATCACATATTCTCTTGCTAGTTACTTAGGCCATTGTGGTTCATGAATTGCGTCATTCCGTATGAAATTTCATACCAACCAATTCGGTATCCACTACCCAAGAACCACATTGTTTAACAAGCAAAGAATACAACCATAAAATGTATATCATATATATACCTAAATTGGATATTTACAATCTTTTCTTTTCGCCAAATATATTTTATAGATTCTCTTTCAGCATTTCCTTTTCCTTTTAAAAGAAATTATCAAAATCAACAGTGGCGCTATACACATGACACATAGTCCAAAGCGTGTATATTCAAATAATAATACCTTTGGACTTGCACTTTGAAGTAGATCACCATCATCAAAATGATCGGTATTCTTTCAAAATTCATTCTTTAGTAATCTTTTAGTGTAGTAAACATTTTACATACATATTCTATTCACCCTTATCATGACAACTTTCATGATCAAGCTACTTTAGCTTATAAAGGCGAATGAGTATAACATTACTTTCCAAAACCCTTTTGGATGATTAGGATGTCTAGCATCTCCAACCTTCGCAAATTCTCATCCAATATGAGAACATATATTATACTCTATCATATTGCAACAAAACATTGTTTGAGATATCGTTATATCGCCACACATGATGGTTTACGAAACAATTCTTTCAGCTCCTAGATAAACTTGATGTTTAAATCAAGAATCATGGAGGCAAACATGATACTTAAGATACTAACATGGAATTGTTACTCTCGATTTAATACCAATTATTAAATTTCACGGAGTAAATAGAATTTTCTGAAAGTTTGCAATAGGACTTTAAACTTTAGATTGACACTCAACACAATACGATACCGGTTCGTAAAGTATATATCCGAATTCTATAGTTCTATTATCTCAATTACAACTATGCATAAGGTGGTGAGCGAATGCCAATGACTACAACAAATTATGCAAATTCACTTTGATTTAATTTATGATAAATTGAGTTCTACTAATCCAAATTAGAAATGAACTCCCACTCAAAACGACATCCCTCGTGCCTTTTGGTGATTACATGAACCAAATCCACTACACCAAGTCCGATCATCACGTGAGTCGGCGTAGCTTCAAAGCGAGCATCAAATGGGCATCATATCTACTATATGACTCATGCTTAACCTTTCGGTCCGTGTTCCGAGGCCATGTACATACATGCTAGGCTCGCCAAGTTAGAACCTTAGTATTCGCGTGTAATCGTCTTACACCGAGATATGCTCGTGGATTCAAGTACACCCGATCATCACGTGATGTCTTGAAGCGGCGAAACATTGTCGTGCATACTTAAGGAAGAACACATTTTATCTTGATATCTAAATGAGGGATCATCTTATTATGCTAATAAAACTCCAAACAAGCAATATAATATGCTATCAAACATCACATGTTTATTAGTGGAATGATATGGTTCCCGCATATGATCTCTATCATGTGCACCGTGGTATGATCACTATCATACCTATATGTGTAAATCCACGCCTATGGATTTTACGCTATGTGTGTGTTAGAGTATCATCTCATACTTCTACTTACAACACTACCATATCATAACACTAGCCCAGAACAATCTAAACTAGACCTCTAATTTATCCATTGCAAATTTTACGTGGCTTAGGGCTTTCAAGATAGAACCGTTCTTACCTCGAACATGAACCACAACGAGGATAACCAAATTGTTGACAACTCGTTGCAGATTAGATATTGACTATAGTAGGAGAGACAGACACCCGCTAGCCACTTATGCAAAACTAGTTGCATGTCAAGCGTGGAACAGGTCTCATGTGCGAGGACATGTAAAGTTTGTCCGGGCCGCTTCATCCCACTATGCCACCAATATCCAAAGTACAACTAAGAAGCAATAAAATGATCATCATCGCCCACATACTCATATGTGTTCTATCCGTGCAAAGTATCTACGCATAGATCCGGCTCTGATACCACTGTAGGGTTCGCAGCATAGAAAACAAAAATTTTCCTACGATGGGAACAACTATGTACCAAGATCTATCTACTAGTTACAAACAACGGGCGGATGTATATCCGTAGAGAACATACCCTTGAAGACCGACAAAGCTTAATGAGTCCAAACTCGTGGTTGATGTAGACGATCTCTTGCCGATCTCAAGATCGAGAGGAAGTCCTAAGCGCCAAAAACAGCGCATCCGTCGTGCTCGCACACACGTTCGAGGCACGA
The DNA here is from genome assembly GCA_030063025.1 of Avena longiglumis. NCBI lineage: Eukaryota > Viridiplantae > Streptophyta > Magnoliopsida > Poales > Poaceae > Avena > Avena longiglumis. The sequence goes on along the minus strand of CP125973.1, from coordinate 52,658,335 downwards.
GCAACCTCCGCCTCCTCGCTCCATGATGCGATGAAGCACAACTCTTTCTTGCCGAAAAGCCATCGGGAACATGTATCTCGCTAGTCCGAGCCCATGGGGAATAAATTCTAGAGGGGGAGAGAGATCCTTCACGAGGAGGTGTGTTGTGAGAGGAGGAGAGGGGGGCCTTTTATAGGGGAGGGGGCACCCAAGGGGCCATGCGCCCAGCCATGGGGCTGCCCCACCTCTTCCACATTCATGTGGGTGGAGCTCCCTCAAAATGAAAAGCCTCCACTCCCATTAAAAGCCTCCACTCAAATCCACTCACATGCATTAAATTTCCACCAAATTTAATGCAAGCTCTCATTTAAATAAAACTCTTTTATTTATTTATTCAGAATTTTGTTAATTACTTTAATTAACAAACATTCACATAAAACCCCTTGCTAGTATTCCATTTCACATGCAGAACCAGTTTCAGCAATTTCAACCGAAACAGTTTCGGTGTCTAGTGAAATAAATTCCTGCGCTTTCCTTTTCTTTTCGGCATGAAACTTTTGCTCCAAATGGATGTCGGTGTCTCTTAAGTGTGTCACCCTACGGTTCGCGAATAATGTGGACATGATCGAGACCACTCTCAGATCAATAATCAGAAGCGGGATATGGAGACCCATACTGACTCCCACACATTCAACGATGACTTTCTTGTGATCGTCGGAACCTTTTACGCTAGTATCTTAATCCCTTTGTTTCACGATATATTACATGTCCGAGATACGATCATCGGTATCTCCATACCTAGTTTGATCTCGTTACCGACATGCACTCTTTTCTCGTTCCCGTGATATAACATTCTAGTGATCAAATCACTTGCTTGCAAGCTAATCAATGTGATATCACCGAGAGGGCCCAGAGTATATCTATCCGTCATCGGGATGAACAAATTCCACTCTTGATCCATGAGCCTCAACATAACACTTTATTAGTTCAATCCATCTTTAGAATCACCCTGTTACGGTGTGACGTTTGATGTTATCAAGAAACTCTTCCGGTGTTAGTGATTGACATGATCTCATGGTCTAAGGATTAGGATCACTTCGTAAGTTGTTATAGCAATATAAACTCAATGACTTTGATCGTAATGCTATACTTCGGATGAATGTTCATCACACCATTACACTAATGTTGTGACCCCGTTATTAACAACATCCAATGTCCATGATCAGGAAACCTTGATCATCTTGTTAATCAACGAGCTAGTTTATAAGAGAGGCATAACTAGGAACTTTCTTTTGTTTATTAAACACACATGTATTAACGTTTCCGTATTAATACAATTATAGCATGTAAAATAAACATTTATCATAAATAAGGAATACGATAATAACCACTTTATTATTGCCTCTCGGGCATATTCCCTTCAGTCTCCCACTTGCACTAGAGACAATAATCTAGTTTGAAAACTTTGTGTATTGAACACCTATGGCTTTCTGTTCCATATACACAATTGCAAGTGGTTAACATAATCTCTGGGTGACGCTTCAGGTCCGTGTGTATTTGCATGTCTTTGCGTCTTCACGCATCACTCATTCTCCAATGAGATGACATTGTATAAATTTGGTCTTTCGGTGAGACCTTTAGTTCCTTGGGGTTAAAACACATCGATAATATTGTCATACAATATATCTTTAGTGTTAGCCCGTTGCGAACCACACCTTAGTTTGATAACAAACTACTTGACACAAATTCCCTCCTTTGCTTCTACTATAGCAGTCATATACTTAGCCTTTTGTTGTAGTATTCGTCACAATGTCTTAATTTTGGAACTCTTCCAAATACATCATGGAATCTCCTTTCCATTACATTGTGCCACCCATAGTTTAAATTGAGATAAACTTAATTTGTATCTTGTGACAAAACTAGTATCAATGTAACGCTTTACAATGAACTATTTGTAATTGTTTGTCACCTCTACACAAATATATTCTTAGTTCTTCCAAAAGATCATAAGAATATCTTTACTATAGTCCAATGATCATTTTATGATTCATTCTGGTATATGATCATAACACTTAGAGCATAGGACATATCTGGATGTGTACATATCATGGTATGATTGATCAAAACATTCTCGTGATTGCACTCATCAAGTGTCAAAGCACTTGAATCTTGTTTCACTTATCAAGTGTCGATACACTTGAATCTTGATTCAATTCCTTTCCATGTGACAAGAACTGTTTCTTGTCATTTCTATATTGAACTCCTTCAATATCTCATATATGTACGTTTGGCATAACCATATTGGCGTCACAGTCTATCCACTATAGACATTCACGCTAAATATTCGGGTTTTGCCTAAGTCTTTCATCAAAATGAAATTCTTAACCTTTGTCAATAAAAGATACATCATTTCCAATCAACAAGATGTCCTCCACATAATGTATTAGAAATATGTCTTAGCGCTCCCACTTAATTTCTTGCAAATGCAAGCATCTTCATCGTCTCCTGATGAAAACTCCTTTTCATCACGGTGAAGATTCAAACTCATGATGCTTACTTCAACCATTGAAGTTTGCATGCCCTTTTAACATCCTTTGAATTTAACAAAACCCTTTGGACCGTGTCATGTACACGTCCTAGGTAACCATTCTATTAGAAGAACTTTGTTTTGTTTATTCATCTACCATATAACAAATTATATGTAGTGGTTGATACTTTAATCCGTCGGACTAAATATCGCTATGAAAGATCAAATCTTGTCATAGTCAACTCCTTGAACATTGTCATAAAATACTTTACGACATGTCGACTATTTCATAGATGTGAAACATCCATGTCTGTTTCTTTATAGATCCAAATACGACCGATAGGTTTTTACACCTTTCAGGAGGGTCTTCCAAGTTCAAAACTTGATTTCTCGTGTATGGAACTATCACGGATTTTATGGCTTCAAGCCATTTGACAGAGTCAGGGCCCATCATCGCTTCTTTGTTTGTATTCGGTTCATCATTGTCAAACAATAATGATTTACTCTCAAATCTTAGCATTTGATTGTTTAACCGACCTACTTGGTTCAATAGGAACTTAGATCTCCGTGACCACAACCTTTGAGGCACATAAGCTATGAGCATTATGGCAGCCTCCAGAACGATTTCCGGCGCTGCGCAACTCAGCACATTTAGCTAAGGTTCGTTAACCTTATCAAAGTTCTATTGTCCTCCCACTTAACTTTTGCGAAAAATTCCTTTTTCAAGAAACTTCACATTTCAAGCGACAAACCCTTTTGTCCTTGGTGTTATGGAGGAATAACCAATTGTTATTCGAAATAACCTACAAAGACATGCTCATCCGACTTCGGTTGTAAACATCTTACTTATGTTTAGCATACCAAAATTTAAGAAATGATAACTTGGGTTTTACCCCAAACCATAACTTCCATGGTGTCATTTCACCGGATCAAGATGGAGCTCTTTTCAGTGTAAAAGCGGTAGTCTCTAAAGCTTTAATCTTTTAAAACATAATGGCAGTTTTATAAATAACACCTTTGATCCAACCATGTCAAACAAGGTTTCATTACAAATCTCAAACACTCCATACTCCTATGGTGTTTTGGGAGATGTAAATCTAGGTGTTTTGCTAAACTTGCAACTCAAATAAATCCCTTTATGATAAAATCATAATTCATTTATTTTCTTGTTACACTTGTAACTCAAATAAATCCCTTTATGATCAAATCATAATTCATTTATTTTTCTTGTTACAATGATTTTCCACTTCATCTTGAAAGTCTTTGAAACATTTTCAAATATTTCATACTTCTTTCTCATTAAGTGAACATTCACTCAAAATTCCGGAGAAAGCATATGAAGTTGAAACCCATCGCTTACGACTACTCATAATGGACTACATACATCGATATGTATAAATTCCAATAATTTAGTCATTCGTTCTTCTTTGGCCTTTGAACGAAGTTTTAATTATCACGTGGAAAGTCTCACAAGCGTCACTTGATCAAATCAAAGACTCCAAAAATCCATGAATATGGAGATTCTTCATGTTCTCTTTCCAATATAATTTAAACAACGATGTCACTTCGTAAGTGATCTTTCAATCATTTGTCTTGCGACATTTTAGCATCAGGTTTTATGGATGTGATTTCTCCAACTAGATTTTTAAATCATCCATCTTATATGGAATACGGTAATTATTTGAACAACCTTTGTTCTTATAATACCTGATTCAAATAACAATTATTAAAACAAATCTTGAAGTCAAGCTTTGATGTCAACGAGAAATATAAACAACGGTTTGTTTGTTTTCGATGAACATCATCACATATTCTCTTGCTAGTTACTTAGGCCATTGTGGTTCATGAATTGCGTCATTCCGTATGAAATTTCATACCAACCAATTCGGTATCCAATACCCAAGAACCACATTGTTTAACAAGCAAAGAATACAACCATAACATGTATATCATATATATACCTAAATTGGATATTTCCAATCTTTTCTTTTCTGCCAAATATATTTTATAGATTCTCTTTCAGCATTTCCTTTTCCTTTTAAAAGAAACTATCAACATCAACAGTGGCGCCATACACATGACACATAGTCCAAAGCGTGTATATTCAAATAATAATACCTTTGGACTTGCACTTTGAAGTAGATCACCATCATCAAAATGATCGGTATTCTTTCAAAATTCATTCTTTAGTAATCTTTTAGTGTAGTAAACATTTTACATACATATTCTATTCACCCTTATCATGACGACTTTCATGATCAAGCTACTTTAGCTTATAAAGGCGAATCGTGAGTATAACATTACTTTCCAAAACCCTTTTGGATGATTAGGATGTCTAGCATCTCCAACCTTCGCAAATTCTCATCCAATATGAGAACATATATTATACTCTATCATATTGCAACCAAAACATTGTTTCAGATATCGTTATATCTGCCACACATGATGGTTTCTGAAACAATTCTTTCAGCTCCTAGATAAACTTGATGTTTAAATCAAGAATCATGGAGGCAAACATGATACTTAAGATACTAACACTGGAATTGTTACTCTCGATTTAATACCAATTATTAAATTTCACGGAGTAAATAGAATTTTTGCTGAAAGTTTGCAATAGGACTTTAAACTTTAGATTGACACTCAACACAATACCGTTACCAACAGAAAGTATATATCCAGAATTCTATAGTTCTATTATCTCAATTACAACTATGCATAAGGTGGTGAACGAATGCCAATGACTACAACAAATTATGCAAATTCACTTTGATTTAATTTATGATAAATTGAGTTCTACTAATCCAAATTAGAAATGAACTCCCACTCAAAACGACATCCCTCGTGCCTTTTTGGTGATTACATGAACCAAATCCACTACACCAAGTCCGATCATCACGTGAGTCGGCGTAGCTTCAAAGGCGAGCATCAAATGGGCATCATATCTACTATATGACTCATGCTTAACCTTTCGGTCCGTGTTCCGAGGCCATGTCTGTACATGCTAGGCTCGCCAAGTTAGAACCTTAGTATTGGCGTAATCGTAAGTCTTACACCGAGATATGCTCGTGGATTCAAGTACACCCGATCATCACGTTATGTCTTGAAGCGACGAAACATTGTCGGTGCATACTTAAGGAAGAACACATTTTTATCTTGATATCTAAATGAGGGATCATCTTATTATGCTAATAAAACTCCAAACAAGCAATATAATATGCTATCAAACATCACATGTTTATTAGTGGAATGATATGGTTCCCGCATATGATCTCTATCATGTGCACCGTGGTATGATCACTATCATACCTATATGTGTAAATCCACAGTCTATGGATTTTACACGCTATGTGTGTTGTAAGAGTATCATCTCATACTTCTACTTACAACACTACCATATCATAACACTAGCCCAGCAACAATCTAAACTAGACGCCTCTAATTTATCCATTGCAAATTTTACGTGGCTTAGGGCTTTCGAAGATAGAACCGTTCTTACCTACGAACATGAACCACAACGAGGATAACCAAATTGTTGACAACTCGTTGCAAATTAGATATTGACTATAGTAGGAGAGACAGACACCCGCTAGCCACTTATGCAAAACTAGTTGCATGTCAAGCGTGGAACAGGTCTCATGTGCGAGGACATGTAAAGTTTGTCCGGGCCGCTTCATCCCACTATGCCACCAATATCCAAAGTACAACTAAGAAGCAATAAAATGATCATCATCGCCCACATACTCATATGTGTACTACCCGTGCAAAGTATCTACGCATAGATCCGGCTCTGATACCACTGTAGGGTTCGCAGCATAGAAAACAAAAATTTTCCTACGATGGGAACAACTATGTACCAAGATCTATCTACTAGTTACAAACAACGGGCGGATATATATCCGTAGAGAACATACCCTTGAAGACCGACAAAGCTTAATGAGTCCAAACTCGTGGTTGATGTAGACGATCTCTTGCCGATCTCAAGATCGAGAGGAAGTCCTAGCGCCAGAAAACAGCGGCGATCCGTGCTCGCACACACGTTCGAGGCACCGAGCAACCTCCGCCTCCTCGCTCCAGCGATGCAGCGGAAGCACAACTCTTTCTTGCCGAAAAGCCACCGGGAACATGTATCTCGCTAGTCCGAGACCATGGGGAATAAATTCTAGAGGGGGAGAGAGATCCTTCACGAGGAGGTGTGTTGTGAGAGGAGGAGAGTGGGGCCTTTTATAGGGGAGAGGGGGGGCACCCAAGGGGCCATGCGCCCAGCCATGGGGCTGCCCCCACCTCTTCCACATTCATGGGTGGAGCTCCCACTCAAAATGAAAAGCCTCCACTCCCATTAAAAAGCCTCCACTCATAAATCCACTCACATGCATTAAATTTCCACCAAATTTAATGCAAGCTCTCATTTAAATAAAACTCTTTTATTTATTTATTCAGAATTTTGTTAATTACTTTAATTAACAAACATTCACATAAAACCCCTTGCTAGTATTCCATTTCACATGCAGAACCAGTTTTAGCAATTTCAACCGAAACAGTTTCGGTGTCTAGTGAAATAAATTCCTGCGCTTTCCTTTTCTTTTCGGCATGAAACTTTTGCTCCAAATGGATGTCGGTGTCTCTTAAGTGTGTCACCCTACGGTTCGCGAATAATGTGTACATGATCGAGACCACTCTCAGATCAATAATCAGAAGCGGGATATGGAGACCCATACTGACTCCCACACATTCAACGATGACTTTCTTGTGATCGTCGGAACCTTTTACGCTAGTATCTTAATCCCTTTGTTTCACGATATATTACATGTCCGAGATACGATCATCGGTATCTCCATACCTAGTTTGATCTCGCATCGACATGCACTCTTTCTCGCTCCTGATATAACATTCTAGTGATCAAATCACTTGCTTGCAAGCTAATCAATGTGATATCACCGAGAGGGCCCAGTATATCTATCCGTCATCGGGATGAACAAATTCCTCTTGATCCATGAGCCTCAACATAACACTTTATTAGTTCAATCCATCTTTATAATCACCCGTTACGGTGTGACGTTTGATGTTATCAAGAAACTCTTCCGTGTTAGTGATTGACATGATCTCATGGTCTAAGGATTAGGATCACTTCGTAAGTTGTTATAGCAATATAAACTCAATGACTTTGATCGTAATGCTATACTTCGGATGAATGTTCATCACACCATTACACTAATGTTGTGACCCCGTTATTAACAACATCCAATGTCCATGATCAGGAAACCTTGATCATCTTGTTAATCAACGAGCTAGTTTATAAGAGAGGCATAACTAGGAACTTTCTTTTGTTTATTAAACACACATGTATTAACGTTTCCGTATTAATACAATTATAGCATGTAAAATAAACATTTATCATAAATAAGGAATACGATAATAACCACTTTATTATTGCCTCTCGGGCATATTCCCTTCACAAACAATATTTCAATCTACCATTCAAGCAAAACAACACATAAAATAACAAAGTCAAAGTAATGCATGCAAGCATGCAAAGCTTTGTTTTGTTTGAAAAAGTGGTTCCTAATTGGTCATAAACATTGGAATACACCTAATGGTCATTTTGTAAAGTGGCAAAGTCATTTACAAAAGGTTTCACTTCAAAACCATTTTCAAAACAAAGTATCATTTTATGTGGTGTAGAAATATTTTTTACTAAGGCATTAACCTATAGGGTTCACCAAATATGTTTTCAAACTATAAAACTTGGTGTTTGTGGTCAGAGAGTTTTAAAACAAAACATTTCTCAAAAGTTTTCCTTTAAAATCATTTTCAATAAATAAACCACATTTCTATTTGACTAGAAATGGTTTTAAATCAAAGAATAATTCTTTTGTTTCACCAAATTCATTTTTGAAACCACAAAGTGTTTCCTAAGGTCAGTAGGTTTGGTCCAAAACATTTTCTCCAAAGTTTTTTACTCAAAACCATTTTTCATAAACAAAACAATAGCTTTATTTAGCTAGAAATGGACTAAACCAAGTAATCCATTCTAAAATTTTCCAAATCCATTTTCCAAACCATGGGTTGGTGCCTAGGGTCAGTAAGGTCACAACAAACCATTTTGCAAAGGTTTTAACGCTAAAAACATTTTTAAACAATTTTTCTAATCTAAACAAGCACACAAATGAATCTGCAAAAACAAGTAAGCTAACACATACTATTTTCTAAACCAAGGGCATGGTTGGCTAGGTCTTGTTCTCCTGAATCCAACGACATAAAATTTGTAATTTTTGGACGTGTGGTTTGAAAGTTACACCAATTACAAATTTGCATTCTAATCAGATCAAAATTTTGTTTTAAATCGAATCCCGTCCACGTGGCAGTTTCTGATTGGGCGGTACCGATTCGTGCGGATCGAGTGATACAGACCACAGGATTAAAAGGGGCAGGTGCGGCTCAGATCGACGCATACCCTTTCGAGGGGATCTAATCCTAGCCAGGTGATTCGCATCCTACGGCTGCAACACGCTTGCTGTGGCGGGCTACGACGGTGGCAAGGTGGCGCGGCTCAGATGATGACGGTGCCGGCGATGCAGGAAGCTAGAGTAACAGAGGGATGGCTTACCAGATTCGCCGAAGCTCGCTGATGCTCAACGTGGTGGTCGTAGGGTAGGGGCGCACAAACGGGTCGGCAATCTCTCGCCGGAGTTGAGAACGGCGTCAGGTGGTCCTGGTTGTGGTCGGAGGCGATGCTACAGATCACACGAAGGTAAACAGAGGGCAAGGTTAGCAGCGCAAGGTCAGTGCGGTGATGCGTGCGTGAAATAGAAGAGGAGGGGCGGTCTGGTTTACCGGGGAGACGTCATCGGAGAAGAACCAGACGGCAGCACTGGCTCGAGGAAGATGTTGCCGACGCTCAGGGACGCGCGTGGTCGAACGAGGGGTACGGATGGATGCGTCAAGAGGTGGTAAATCTACTAGGGTGCTCAGGGAGGCGCGGGGCGAAGAGGCTCGGCCGGATTCCTCACCGGAGTGTCGTCGGACAGAGGCGGTGTTCGAGTAAAATTCGACTGGGGCGTGCTCGAGGATGATTGGGGAAACGAGAGAGAGAGGAAGACAATTTATCGTGCGTGATCATCGAGGTTTTACTCATGCATTAAGGCGAATTAAGCCGAGAAATCAAAGCATGCAACGGTGACGAGGGAGGAAGAACAGGTAGGGGGGGAAGATGACACAGGTGTCAAGGGGTCCTGTGTCAGCGAGAGAGGGAGTGAGGGGGAGGGGTCCACTAGTCATTGGTTCTGCGGGTCAGGGAGTTGGTGCGAATCGTTTCCTTTCGAGGAGGGAGAGCTGGGCTGGTTATGGGCCTTAGTGGGCTTGGCCGGCTAGGCTGGCTGTTGTTTCATTTTTTTTGTTCAGAATCTTTTTCCTTTTCTAATTCTTTTTCTGTTTTTGAAATTCAAACAATCAAACACATTCAAACATTCAACAAATCACCCCACTTGCAATGTGTTTTTGGTTCTGTTTATCAACATAAACCAAATCCCAAAATAAAATAATATTTTTATTCATTTTAAAATCCATTCATTAATTAAATAAAATGGACCTTTATTTATTTAATTAAATAGGGTTTGATCTAATTAATAAAATCTCCATTTTAAATCCAAATATTTTCAAAACCAAATCAGTAGGTTTTATTTGGGAAATATAGAATACTTGGAAACTTGTTTAAAACAAAATAACTTTTTATTTTAGGGTCCATTAATAATTAAATACAATAGACCTTCATTATTAAATCAAATAGAATTTATTTTATTTAAAATATTTATTTTGAAATTTAAAATAAAGCCAAACACTTTAGTAGGTTTTATTTGAGAATATCAAATATTTGGAAAACTTATTTAAAATAAATTAATAAGTTTTGATGTTTTAAAATGGTAAAATCTTTTATTTAGATAAAATTGGATATTAAATCCTTATTAATTTATTTAAATAATCCTTTGATATTTTTATTCAAACCAAAATGTTTTAATTCAAAAGTTTGGCCAAGGTTTAATTGGGCTTTAATAAAATAATCTTTATCTATAAAACCTCTATTTCTATTGAAGACCAAATGCTTTTATTTAAAAGATCCAAAATAGTATTTCCAAAATATTTTGTTTTCCTTTATTTAAGTTGTTTATATTTTTAAATCCCTTTAGGATTTTTATTTAATTCAAATGGGTTTGAAGTTCCAATTGAATTCAAAAAGTTTCTTCTGGCCCTAAAAATCAAACAAAGTTTTATTTTATTCATTTATTTTCACATTACAAGATTTTTAAAATCTTGGGATGTGACAGGCTACCACCCTTAAAATAAATCTCGTCCCGAGATTTGGGGAGGCTAGGGTTACAAGCAAGTTCAAAACAACCAGGGTACTACCACCCTTAAAAATTTTCAAACAAAAATTACATATTGTCCTTCTTGGGATCCTGGGAAAACTTCTCTAAGCAAACTTTTGCATTGTGTTCTTGGTTTCCATTCTTGACTCATGGGCCAAGGTTGAGTTTCTCCATAGGCTTGTTCAATTTGTTCTTCATCTTTTCTGGACAGTTGCTTGCATAATGTCCTGGTTCCTTGCAGTTAAAACAATGGATGTCCTTGAGTTCTTTACGTGGCTCTTGTGGACAAGTTGCTACATAGTGGCCTAGCTCTCTGCAGTTGTTGAACACTACTTGGCCAATCTCTTTATTCTTCGGGTTCCTTGGGCATTCACCAGAATAGTGTCCCATTTCCTTACACTGATGACATTGCACTTGGCTTTTGTCTATCTTTTGCTTCTTGGTTTTCTTTGATACTTTGAATTGGGTTGTCTTGTTTGGAGGTATAAGTGGTCCTTTTCCTTTGCCATCAACATTCTTGGCATATTTGGATCCTTCTTGTTTCCTTTGTTCAACAATGGCATAGATGGGGCATTGGATAGGGACATGGTCATTTCCTTCACAAAGGTAACAAATAGCTTGGGAGATGGGACATTGTCCAATAGGATGATTTTCTTCACAGTTAGGGCATTGAACTTCATGCTCCTTGGAAGTATGGTCCTTGTCTCCACAAATAATGCAAGCTGGGGCTCCATCTAGAATAACATTCTTGTCATCCTTGTTATCATACACTCTTTTGGGATAGCTTTCTTCCATGTTGATCATTTGATTAGTCACCTTAAGCATCAGTTGGGATTGTTCCTCCAAAAAATTTTGCAGTACTAGATCTTTATCACTATTGTTGGCTATGAACTGAGCTGTCAGTTGGTTCAATTGGTTCTGGGTTGCTATGAGCTCTTTCATGCTGTCCTCTTGGTTGGTGTTGATGTCATCAACCTTGTAGTCTTTTGGAGTAGTCATCTGTTTGGGTTGGATTGGAATTAGAATAGACAAAGATTTCTAAGGAAATAATTCTAATCACTCATATCACAAATCACACAAGCAATGTTCAAACAATCACAAACAAACATTCCACTCAAACATCAAGTTTCAAGCACATTTTTAGGCAACAAAATATTTTTTTTGTTACACCACATAAGTTGGTGGTTTTGTCTTAACTAAAATATGGTGGTCCATCTATATGGTTCACTTGTGATCTTTCCATCATTCTTGGTTGCTTCTTCTCACATGAGATCATGGTTCCTTGAGAAAAACTCCTTGGTCACAAAACTTCAAGTGGTGTAGGCTCCTTCTAACTTTTGCATTCCCTTAGTCTCTAAATCTTGAGCAAGATTTCCTTGTCTCACTTGTAGTCCTTAGTGATATCCAAGGTTAAAGTCCTTGGTGAATATGCTGAAGATGTTGAAGTCATTAGAGTTGAAGAAGTTGAAGTCATTAGAGTTGAAAGTGTTGAAAAAGTCCTTTGCACATGGTGTAGTCTTTGGTCATGGGGTAGGTTTTTCCATCAAGTTTGAAATAGAAGAGATGTAGAATCAAAACCAAAATGGTTGAGGAAAGAGTTTACAAGAGTGTTTGTAAATAAGTTTTTGAACAAAACAACTCCTATTTTTCTAAGGGTTTTTTGTCCAATCCTAGGTTTACAAATCCTACAGGCAACACAATGCTCTGATACCATCTGTAGGGGTTTCCAATCTTTAATAAGATAGAGCCCACTGTGTTTACAATGCTAGTCCTTGGATCAATAGTTAGCATCCACAGGTAAGATGTAATATCAAGAAACAAAGGTCATACTATAACTTTATAACCAGGAATAATATAATTTTATTACATCACACATAGCTCATTTGGCTATTTACATTACATTGCAGCGGAATAACTATAAGCATGGGGTCCTTCATCTTCAAGGTGCCACAGGCAGATGTTGGTTGTAGACTTTGTAATCCTAATAAATCAATCTTCACTAAAATCAATCAAACCTGCAACATTACAAGTTACAGCCACAAGGGTCAATACATTTGAATTGTATTGGCAAGTGATACTATGGTAGTATAGTGGAATCTATCATCTATATGCATTTGGCTAAGTGGATTTGAGGCTTGCATTGCTCAAAATAGATTTTTCCTTAACTTTTAAAAATACTAAGTTTTGCTTGGCAAAATCATTTCTTCTCAATCAAAGATTTGAAGATCCTTTTACCAAGGCATCTCTCCATCAAAGATTGAAGATTTCAAACAACCCTTGTTCAAACCACAAGATTTTAATTTAGAAATTTGAATGATGAGATTCTTGATTGCTTCCATGTCTTGATGCTCAAATTGTCCTTTACCAGGGACATGGCTAAGTACTTAGATTTTACACTCTGTAGAGGTGGTGCACTTTCCCCACAAGACTTGGTTTCCCAAGACAAGATCTTTCAGAAGCCTTCCCTTAGACCAAAATGGACGCGCTCCAACCTATCAAACACTACCACCCACTATCCATATGGCTAAGTTCTTGCAACCTATATGATCATGGCAGAGCCCATATTGCCAAGTGGTTGCACTTGAAGCTTCTCAACATTTGACATCTCAAATCTCTTTGTGCCTAGGTGGCATACCACAAGTGAGATACACAAGCCAAGTCCATGGCCTTGTGAACCACTCAACCAAAAACCACCAAGCAAGCCCATTCCACCCAGGTGATTCATTAACTTAGTTGTTTTATTACACAAAAACATAAGTCCTCAGACTTAGAGATTTTTGCACAGTGTGAATATATTTTCCACCCATGTTTTCTATTAGCTAGGCTAAGCTTGATAGTAGTAGGAATCTTTAACTTAGGAAAATCCTACTAAGGATTCATCTACTAGGTTTTCTTATAGCAAGGTCTATACTTAGCAAAATCCATGCAAGTTTTACTTAGCAAAATCACCAATGCATAGAGAAAGTAATGGGACAAAAAGTATGAAGCATCACTTGCCTTTTTGGTAGAGTATATAAGTTCACTCCTTGATCTTTGCAATGTTCACACACTTCAAGTCACTACAAATCAATCAAGCAAACAATATTTCAATCTACCATTCAAGCAAAACAACACATAAAATAACAAAGTCAAAGCAATGCATGCAAGCATGCAAAGCTTTGTTTTGTTTGAAAAAGTGGTTCCTAATTGGTCATAAACATTGGAATACACCTAATGGTCATTTTGTAAAGTGGCAAAGTCATTTACAAAAGGTTTCACTTCAAAACCATTTTCAAAACAAAGTATCATTTTATGTGGTGTAGAAATATTTTTTACTAAGGCATTAACCTATAGGGTTCACCAAATATGTTTTCAAACTATAAAACTTGGTGTTTGTGGTCAGAGAGTTTTAAAACAAAACATTTCTCAAAAGTTTTCCTTTAAAATCATTTTCAATAAATAAACCACATTTCTATTTGACTAGAAATGGTTTTAAATCAAAGAATAATTCTTTTGTTTCACCAAATTCATTTTTGAAACCACAAAGTGTTTCCTAAGGTCAGTAGGTTTGGTCCAAAACATTTTCTCCAAAGTTTTTTACTCAAAACCATTTTTCATAAACAAAACAATAGTTTTATTTAGCTAAAAATGGACTAAACCAAGTAATCCATTCTAAAATTTTCCAAATCCATTTTCCAAACCATGGGTTGGTTCCTAGGGTCAGTAAGGTCACAACAAACCATTTTGCAAAGGTTTTAACCCTAAAATCATTTTTAAACAATTTTTCTAATCTAAACAAGCACACAAATGAATTTGCAAAAACAAGTAAGCTAACAGATACTATTTTCTAAACCAAGGGCATGGTTGGCTAGGTCTTGTTCTCCTGAATCCAACGACATAAAATTTGTAATTTTTGGACGTGTGGTTTGAAAGTTACACCAATTACAAATTTGAATTCTAATCAGATCAAATTTTTGTTTTAAATCGAATCCCGTCCACGTGGCAGTTTCTGATTGGGAGGTACCGATTCGTGCGGATCAAGTGATACAGACCACAGGATTAAAAGGGGCAGGTGCGGCTCAGATCGACGCATACCCTTCGAGGATCTAATCCTAGCCAGTGATTCGTGATCCTACGGCGCAACGCGCTTGCTGTGGACCCGCGGTGCTAACGGTGCGCGCGGTGGCGCGCTCGATGATGACGGTGATGCGCGGGAAGCTAGAGGAACAGAGGATGGATTACCAGATTCGCTAGCTCGCCGATGCTCAACGTGGTGGTCGAGGGTAGGCATGCATCGGCAATCTCTCGCCGGAGTTGAGAACGCGCCGTGGTCCTGGTTGTGGCCTGAGGCGACGCCATACGCATCACGAAGGTAAACAGAGGGCAAGGTTAGCTGCGCAAGGTCAGTGCGGTGACGCGTGCGTGAAATAGAAGAGGAGGGGCGGTCTGGTTTACGGGGAGACATCGTCGGAGAAGAACCAGACGGCGGCGCTGGCTCGAGGAAGATGTTGCCGCCTTCGTGGACGCGTGGTCGAACGAGGGGTACGGATGGATGCGTCAAGAGGTGGTAAATCTACTAGGGTGCTCAGGGAGGCGCGGGGCGAAGAGGCTCGGCCGGATTCCTCACCGGAGTGTCGTCGGACAGAGGCGGTGTTCGAGTAAAATTCGACGGCCTAGGGGCGTGCTCGAGGGAGGATTCAGGGGGAAACAAGAGAGGAGAGGAAGACAATATATCGTACATGATCACTACAGGTTTTACTCGCGGCATTAAGGCGAATTAAGCCGGAGAAATCAAAGCCTGCAACGGTGACGAGGGAGGAAGAACAGGTCGTGGGGGTGGGGAAGATGACAGCGTGTCTGCGGGGTCCTGTGTCAGCGAGAGAGGGAGTGAGGGGGAGGGGTCCACTAGTCATTGGTTCTGCGGGTCAGGGAGTTGGTGCGAATCGTTTCCTTTCGAGGAGGGAGAGCTGGGCTGGTTATGGGCCTTAGTGGGCTTGGCCGGCTGGGCTGGCTGTTGTTTCATTTTTTTTGTTCAGAATCTTTTTCCTTTTCTAATTCTTTTTCTGTTTTTGAAATTCAAACAATCAAACACATTCAAACATTCAACAAATAACCCCACTTGCAATGTGTTTTTGGTTCTGTTTATCAACATAAACCAAATCCCAAAATAAAATAATATTTTTATTCATTTTAAAATCCATTCATTAATTAAATAAAATGGACCTTTAGTTATTTAATTAAATAGGGTTTGATCTAATTAATAAAATCTCCATTTTAAATCCAAATATTTTCAAAACCAAATCAGTAGGTTTTATTTGGGAAATATAGAATACTTGGAAACTTGTTTAAAAAAAATAACTTTTTATTTTAGGGTCCATTAATAATTAAATACAATAGACCTTCATTATTAAATCAAATAGAATTTATTTTATTTAAAATATTTATTTTGAAATTTAAAATAAAGCCAAACACTTTAGTAGGTTTTATTTGAGAATATCAAATATTTGGAAAACTTATTTAAAATAAATTAATAAGTTTTGATGTTTTAAAATGGTAAAATCTTTTATTTAGATAAAATTGGATATTAAATCCTTATTAATTTATTTAAATAATCCTTTGCTATTTTTATTCAAACCAAAATGTTTTAATTCAAAAGTTTGGCCAAGGTTTAATTGGGCTTTAATAAAATAATCATTATCTATAAAACCTCTATTTCTATTGAAGACCAAATCCTTTTATTTAAAAGATCCAAAATAGTATTTCCAAAATATTTTGTTTTCCTTTATTTAAATTGTTTATCTTTTTAAATCCCTTTAGGATTTTTATTTAATTCAAATGGGTTTGAAGTTCCAATTGAATTCAAAAAGTTTCTTCTGGCCCTGAAAATCAAACAAAGTTTTATTTTATTCATTTATTTTCACATTACAAGATTTTGAAAATCTTGGGATGTGACAAGAAGCCTTTCCTTAGACCAAATGGACGCGCTCCAGCCTATCATTCCTACTACCACCAACTGTCCAAATGGCTAAGTTCTAGCAACCTATATGATCCAGGCAGAGCCCATAATGCCAAGTGGTTGCACTTGAAGCTTCTCAACATTTGACATCTCAAATCTCTTTGTTCCTGGGTGGCCATCCACAAGTGAGATACACAAGGTAAACCATATCCATGGGCCTTGTGTAACCACTCAACCAAAAACCACCAAGCAATTACCATTCCACCCAGGTGATTCATTAACTTAGTTGTTTTATTAAACAAAAACACAAGTCCTTAGACTTTGAAATTTTTCCATAGTGTGAATATATATTCCACCCATTTTTTCTATTAGCTAGGCTAAGTTTGGTAGTAATAGGAATCTTAACTTACGAAGATTTCCACTAAGGTTTCATCTACTAGGTTTTCCTATAGCAAGGTTTATACTTAGAAAAATCCATGCAAGTTTTACTTAGAGAAAATCACTAATGCATAGTGAAAGTAATTAGGACAAAAGTATGAAGCATCACTTGCCTTTTTGGTAGAGGGTATAAGTTCACTCCTTGTCCTTGCAATAATCACACTCTTCAAGTCACTACAATTCAATCAAGCAAGGCACAAACTCAATTGATGGGGATATGCCTACTAGGGTATACACAGCAGGACGTTTCCGACTGGCCCCTGAGCTGGCGAGTGGGCCTGCAGAACGGCGAGTGGATTGAAGCCCAGCAAGGTACCGAGCGACTAGAAGCTGAAGGCCCAGGCGAGTAGATAGGCCCAGTCGGACTAGGTTAAACGACTACTGAAGCTTTAACCGAATCGGTTGAGATATGTAAACTCTAGGGGAGGTGAGCCTATATAAACCTCCCTATAGGGTGAGTAGAGACACGTTCCCTCATACACCCAAGCGACTCGCCGCCTAGCCGAGCTCACCATTGTAACACCTCCATAATACAATCTAGCAGTAGGTCTTTCTCCGGGCAACTCTGTAAACCCGTGTCTTTGCCCTCATCTCGCCGCAAATGGCTGGCCGCCTTGCCCTCATTTACTACTACTGCCGATTGCAGCATTCGCCGTGACCATTGCCACGGCAAGGGCGCCCACCGTGGCTGGCGGTGTTATGCGGCGAGATCCAATCTGCCCATCAACGAGACGGCCGCCACACCGCCGTATGATAGCGATCGGCGAGATGCTCCAGATCTTGCCGAGCAAAGACGCCCCGGCGCCGACCCGTCACGCGACAGTGATCCCGCCATCGGCACGATCAGCCTCTTCGCCGGCCTCACCGACGCCATCGCTCGGAGGACTCGGCTCGCATCCGTGAGTCGCCGCCACGCGATCGGCTCTCCGAGAGCGATCCGCACGATCCACCGCCTCGAGTATAACTCGCCCACAAAGAACGTGGGCGGAATTCAGCGGCCGCAGAGGATGCGCCTCACCGACGACGCCGACTGCGACCCAGCGCCACTCCGGATCCATCACCGTGCCTCGTCCGGGCTCCATCGCCAGATCTCCAACGCTGGAGACTTCGAGGACCCCTCCATCCTGGATCTTCAAATTCGACTGGTCGGAGAACTCCGCCGACCTCCGACGGAACCGGCCGCCACGCCGCGACCTATGGCCACCGGCGCCGATCCGCCGGAGGATCCTTTCTCCACCCCAATCCTCCTAACGCCACGGCAACGGAGGTCGAGGAACTCCGCTGAAATCGGGCGGAGGCGGTGCAAGGAGCAAGCCGAGCGAAAAAATTTCGCCGAAAGGTGACGCCAGAGCTATCACGCTACCACCAGCGGATCAGGTCACGCTGAACCCCACCGCTCAAGGGCGTGCTCAACTTCGACGACGAACGACCCGGCCCAGGGTCAACGCGCGATCTGCGAGAACGCGCCACCAGGAGGAAGCGCCCGGCCCCCGCCAGGATCAACGATGAGGGGCGCCCCACCACCACCCAACCGCACCCCTCCCAGGGACCAGCCGCGGATAGTAGTCTCCTCACGGGAGCGAGACGCAAACGGCCTCCCACTGTTCTCCACCCCAATGGACAACCTCGTGGCAGGACGAGCAGCAGACAAAGACGGCCACAAAGCGACGGCGCCTACATGATCCAATACGTCAGGCCTCGCCAAGGCCGCCGAGCAGCAAAAGCGGGCGCCGACCGCAGGTCGAGTATACCAGTGCTCGAAGCGAGCGTTTCCTCTGCCGCCCAGCGCAAAACACCTCAACCCGCCACCGTAGCCGCCGCAGCTCCAACACCGACCCGCGAACGCTGCACTCTCCACCAACGACCCCAGCCAAGAATCAACCTTGTCGCCGCCAACGGGCAACCCATCGACGCCGCACCCACATCATCAACAACCAAAGCCGGCGCGACGCCAGCCCGACGACCTGCGACATACCCTAACCAATCGCCGCGACGGCGAGCCCATGGGGTCGCTCAGTCGACTCGGGCCAAAGTGTTTCGGACCAATGATCCGAGGCGAGAAGTACCCGCCAAACTTCAAGGCGCCAAAAATAGAAAAGTACGACTCAGACGACCCCGCCGTATGGCTCGACACATACCTCATGGCGATGGGGATCGCGGGTCAGACTGACTTGCTCGCCGCCCGTTACCTCCCCCTGATGATGGAGGGGACGTGCAGGCAGTGGATCAACACTCTCCCGTGACGTAATCGACTCGGAGGAAATGCGCGACGCCTTCGCCGCACTTCGAGTGCTCCTACACCCGCCACCACTATCGAGGACCGAACGCGCCCAGGACCCCGCGAGTCGACCCGCAATCGGGTCCAACGGTGGCAAGAGCTTTGGTAACGCGGTCGGCATCCACCCGACACCGCGATCCATTGCTTCAAGACCTCGTGCCGCCACGAGCCCCTAGTCGCCAAGATCAAGCGACACCCGCACACTCGACAACATCCCCGACCTCCTCGAGATCGCCAAACGGCACGCCGAGGAAGACCCAAACCAGGAAACCGACGATGAGTCAGAGGTCAACGCCACAAGCGGCAAATAACGGCGGACGCCGAACCGACTTTACGCCATACGCCTCGCCACCGCAAGCGCCGCAGTGACGGGCGAGTCGACTTCGTTGCCAACGCCGGGCACGCGCAGCGCGAGCCCAAGAGCTTTCCCCGCGACGGAGGGCAACGCCGCGACGGCGGCAACTACAAGAACAAGCCAAGGTTCGATCCTGCGGCCCTCCTTAACCAACCATGTGCGTTCCATAGCAGGGAAGGGAAGCCCGCAACGCACACCACCGCCGACTGCCACACCCTCAGGGAAATCGAGAAGGCACGGCGAACGCAGGAGGACCCCGACAACGACCCGCCAAATGGCGGAAAGTTCGGCAAAGTAGCCGGCTCGCTCCACACCTTCACAGGCTTCAACACGAAGCGCGAAAAGAAGGTCATCGCCGCCGTCGCCGCCAATGCAAAGGCCCATAGACGCCCCAAGTTCCTAAACTGGTCGGAGCAGCCCATCACCGAGCCGCCAAGACCACTCGCCACGCATCGAGTACCCGTGACGAGTCGCCTGGTGGTCAAGCCCAAGGTCGGCGACCATCGCTCAAGACACCGATGGACGGCGGCAGCTCCATCAACATCCTCTACCGACACCTTCAGCGGCTCCCCGTAGTCGGCGATCGACACGACCCACACCACATTCCACGGCATCGCCCCCGGTCGGAAGGCGCACCGATCGCAAGGTCACGCTACCACCACCTTCGCACATCGCAAACTTCCGCATCGAGCGGATCGCCTTCGAACCGGTGCCTTCGACAGCCCCTACCATCAAGGCTCCCTGGGCGCCAGCGTTCGCTAAATTCATGGCAGCGCCACCACGCATAACGCGATGAAGCTCCCCGCCGTGCGGCGTCACCATCAACGGCGACCCGACATGGCCGCCGAAAGTGCGAGGCCAAAGGAGCCGAGCTCGCTGACGCCGTCATCGCGGCGGAGACCAACCACGCCGATGAGCTCGCCAAGTACGCGCGCGGGGTCAACAACGACGACCCCACCATACCCAAGAAGCCCAACTCGAGGGCAAACACCTCAACCTTTGAGGCCACGACGACACCGCACCGTCAGCTGGTACCAGCGACCAGCCAGATGGTGACGACGGACGGGCATGAGCCCAGCATAGGAAGGCGCGCCATCGAAGTTCCTCCGTGAGAACAGGGACATCTTCGCATGGAAACCCTCCGACATGCCCGGTGTCCCTAGGGAGCTCGCGAGCACAAGCTAAACGCCGACCCCAAAGTGCGACTGTAAGGCCGCCGCGTCTTCAATGAAGAACGCCGTCGAGCAATCGCCGAGGAAGTGCAGTTTACCGCCGGCTTCATCCGCCAATCAAATACTCCAAGTGGCTGGAAAACCCAGTCCCGTCAAAAGAAAACGGAACCGGAGAATGTGTATCGACTACACAAACCTGAATACCGCCTAAAGGAGCTCGTCTCCCGCTGATCGACAGATAATCGATTCAACCGCTGGCTCGAGTCGCTATGTTTCTCGACGCCTACTCTGGGTACAACCAGATCAAAATGGCCGTCGAAGACGTGGAGAAGACGGCGTTCATCACGCCATTCGGAGCCTTCTGCTACACCGCCATGACCTTCGGCCTCAAGAACGCCGGGGCAACCTACCAGCGGTGCATGCAAGAATGCCTCGCGAGCCAAATTGGCCGCAACATCCACGTCTACATCGACGACGTAGTCGTGAAATCCGCTTGCCAAGGCGACCTACTCACCGACCTGGCGGAAACTTTCGCCAACCTGCGAAGATACAAGATAAAGCTCAACCCAGGCAAGTGCACCTTCGGTGTACCCGTCGGACAACCATCGGGTACGCTCTCCAAACGAGGGATCGAGGCGAACCCCACGAAGATCGACACGATCGCCCGGCTCGGCAAACCCGAGTGCCTGCGCGACGTCCAAAAGCTGGCCGGGCGAGTAGCGGCTCTCAGTCGCTTCATCCCCCGCCTGGGCGAAAAGGCGATGCCCCTATACCGCCTGATGCGCAAGAACCCCACCTTCCAGTGGGACAAGGAGGCGGACGACGCGCTCCGCGACCTCAAAAGGTGCTACTCGCCGCACCGACTAAAGAACCCATGCTGGTTTACGTCGCGGCCCCGAGCGCTGTCAGTCGCGTGATGGTCGCCGAGCGACCGAGGAAGGAAAGGAGCGCCTTCAGCGGGCCGTACTACATCAGCGAGGTCTCACCGAAGTCGCGCCACGGTACCCACAGTACCAAAAGCTAGTATACGGGTTCAGAGCTCAGGCGATCGCCGACTACTTCCAGAGCACCCGATCACGGTCGTCTCCTCAGCACCATTGCAAGACATCATCCGCATCGCGAGGCGACCGGGCGTCGCTAAGGGCCGCCGAGATCGGGCGCCCACAACATCAAATACGAGCCACGAAGGCGATCAAGTCACAGCACCGCAGACTTCATCATCGATCGGGAGGAGGCCCAAGAGCCGAGAAGCCGCCGTTCCACCATCGAGCTCGCACTTCGACGGCTCCAAGAACGCGGACGGCAGGCGCAGGATAGTGTTGACTTCACCAAAGGGCGACAAGCTCCGCTACATCCTCTGCCTCGACTTCACGCCGCACCAACAACATGGATGAATACGAGGCCCTACTCCACGGCATGCGAGCCGCCAAGGAGATGAACGCCAATCGCCCGCGCTACGGAGATTCCGACCTTGTCGCGGGCAAGTCCGCACCGCGACGCCTCCCTACCATGGCGTGTACCGCCAAGCGGACAAGTTGGGCGCCACTTCACCGGATACTGCCGAGTGGATCGACAGCGGAAAACGAGGAGGCCGACGCCTTCTCGCATCGGGTCGGCTCGACCGCACCACCCGCCGCTTCCTCGACACGATCTCCAAGCCATCGCCTCCCGAGGAGATCGACATCGGAGTTCCACTCAACCGTAGGCAGCCTTGGTCGCACTCGTCACCGAGCCGCACGACCGACCAAGCCCTACATCGCCTACCGAAGACGGCACCGCCAGCAGACGAGACAGACGCCGAATGATCGTCGATGCAAGTCCTACACCATCATCGACGGCGAAGCTCCACAAGCGCCACCGGCGTTCCAACGCCGCGTCAACCACCAAGGACGCAAAATCCTCCACGACATTCATTTATTTAGGTGATCGCCACCACGCCGCCGCCGCCCTAGTCACCAAGGCTATGCGACACGGCTTCTCGCCCACCGCGACACGCCGACACCGCCGACTTCGCCGATGCGCCGGTGCCGGCACGCCAATCGACGCGACGCATCGAAGCTCGGCGCCAAAACAATCCCCATCACCGCCATTCGCCGTGGGGCATGGACATGGTAGGCCCTTCAAGAAGGCCCCTCTGGCTACACCCACCTGCTAGTCGCCACGACAAATTCACGAAGTGGGTGGAGGCCAAGCCAGTCCGAAATGCGATGGGAAGACCGCCACTAAATTCTTACGAGCTCATATATCGCCACGGGTTCCCAACAAAGATCATCACGGACAACGGTACCAACTTCGCCAAGGGAGCCATGGCCAATTCTGCGAAGAGCACCATATCCGCTCGACCTCGCGTACCGCCCACGAATCCAACGGCCAGCGGAACGGGCCAACCAGCATCCTCCACGGCCCAAGCCGCGACCAAGTACCACTCGAGCGCACCGGGTGCTGGGTCGAGGAGTTGCCCTCCGTCATCCGGGGATCCGACTACTCACAGATCGACGGATTCACCCTTCTTCATGGTCTACGGTCAAGGCATCATGCCCACCGACCGAACACGACTCGCCGCGATTCGTCCACTATACGGAGGTCGAAACGAGCTGGCCCGCCAAGATGGGGTCGACCAGCTCGACGAAGCACGCGACCGCCGGTCACGCACCGCCATCTACCAGAAGGAATCCGCTACCACACCGGCGGGTGAAAGCTCGCACCTTCCAGAAGGCGACTGGTGTTACGCCTCATCCAGACAAGAAGGGCATGCACAAGCTTTCCTCCGTGGAAGGCCCATTCGCTATCGGTAGCCAGACGGCAACGACGCCTACTACCTCATCGACGTCCTGGGACGGCGAACTCGACGTCAGCGACCATGGAAATGTAAACCTCCGGAAGTTCTACTCCTAGAACCCCACACATGTACTCTCCAACGCTATGAAATAAAAGAAAGTTACCGCAAATTGCGCCTACTCTCCATGACTTGTGCCACTCGCACTGTAAAACAGCGTTATGCTAAATGCGAAGTCAACCTTTGGTACAGATCGGCATGGCTAAGTAGTGCGGTGTAAGAGCACTGAATCACTTCGTGTCTTGCATCGCCCACGAATAACGCCAACCCGGAGCCCCACCGAGTCGCTTAGCTCGACCGGTTCTACGAGCCAAGACAATTGCCCCGCTTCCACAAATGACCTTGGTCCTCCGCATCTCGGCATAGCGAACTAAGTACCACGCTGGGATCAAGACCAGTTCGTCGCGAGCGTCGTGAAAACTCCAAGTAAGAGAGCATGCCCAGACTCACACGCCATCGACCCCACGGGCCGCAGGAGTGACACGCCACACCAACGCGCTTAAGTCCTCAACCACCTCGAGTCGCGCCTAGAACTACCAAGTACCACGCCGGACTTGTCCACCCGACTCGTTCACAAGACGGAAAACGGTAAAGCAGAGCACTCAAGGGAGTCGCTTAGAGATCGGCTCTCCGAGCTCGCAAGTAGTCGACCAAAACAACAAAACACATGATAACAACACACACATCATATACGAGGTAAACCCCACAAATGGGCGGACGCGCTCGGGGACTCCTCCAAAATCAATCACAAGCACACAAACAAATATCAAAATTGACACGACGTCTCATTCAATCGCATGTTGCATTGTTTCATGTTACAAAATATGCCCGCGGCGTAATCGCTGCTAACGCCACAAGGCAACTACCCTACTCTGCAGGCTTCGGCGACTTCGCCAGATCCCCGGCGATCGGATGAACGCGTAATGGGTTTGATGGATACGCCGCTTCGCCCGCCATCTCCGCTAAAAGGCTGCTCGACCTTGAAGTCACGATGCGCGGCTCGTTTCGTTCGCGACAACCGCCTCCGGTACGGCAGAGGTCGCCCATTGCCCGCACATCGCCCGAGTACGTGGCGGCGCTTTGCAACTTGAGGACCTCGGACAGCTCCACCGCGCCACGACAATGGATACCCACTCGTCACATCGCGTCGAAATCTTGGGAAGTGGGCAAGTCCAAGGCTCGGTCGCCGACGCCCACCAAACGCCGACCGCATCATGAACTCAACGACCGGGCGCTTTCTCCAAATACTTCCACACCTCAACGAGGTCGCTGGAATCACCTCCGGCGATATTTCTTGGAGCTAGGCGCGATGCACGCCGCCGACAACGCCGCCGAATCGACGAGCATGCTTACGCCGCTCGCCGAAGCGAGCTCGCTTCTTCTTCGCTATCAATCATGCGACCTGTGAGAAGAAGACAATGATGAGTACGACGGACACCACAAAAACCACAACTATTAGAAAGGGAAGATGCACTCACCAAGCAACGGGCGAGTCCTGATGAAGCATCGGCGACGCGTGTCGCCCCGAAGCCCAGCAATAAGGGCTTCCGACACCTTGCGATCCTCCGCCGCCGCAATGGCGCCTTAGCTCGCCCGTCCGCCGAACTCGCTTTCTCTTCGCCTCCCGCAGTCGGCCGAGGTTGGCGATCCGCTGTTCAGCGGCACCGGAAGCAGATCGCGCCGCCACTAACTCACCAGGACAAGCTCGGCGGCTTCTCCGCCTTCGCAGCAACAGCTGAAGCCCTTTGTTCGCCTCACGGACGAGGGCTCCCTCTCCGCACGCTGTTGTTCGCCAATCGGTCCGCCGACTCAAGCCGCAGACCGCACATCCCCGAAAAGTTAGTCAAAGATTCTTAAGTGCCCACCCGCTGAAATTCAGCGAGTGCGCACTCGGGGACTGGCGATCAAGAAATTCCTAAGTGCCCACCCGCTGAAATTCAGCGAGTGCGCACTCGGGGACTGGCGATCAAGAAATTCCTAAGTTCCCACCCGCTAAAATTTAGCGCGTGCGCACTCGGGGACTGGATGCGAAAATAAAAAGACAATAAATTATTAGAATCAAGCCGCTGCAAAGCACCGACCTGATCCTCGGGGACTGGATGTACCTGGATGGCCGCGCCAAGCATGCCATGGAGTTGTATCGCGTCCACGGACACGAGTAACGCTGGCGTGTGCCCACGACGTTGGTCGACTTCAGCATCGGCGGTCCCAGGAGCGTGGCTCGAGGGCGCAGCCCCACTCGCCGTGGCCGCCTTGGTCACGAAGCGGGGGAAGGTAGCGATAGAGGCACCCGCTCCAAGGGAGGTCGCCTCCGCCGTTCTAGGCAAGGAAGCACCCTCCTTCGTAGATGCGGCTGCCTCCACCGCGGGCCCGGCCGGCGCGACCGCCGTGTCGTCAGAAATCGTGACGACGTCATCACCCTTGGCCTTCTTGCTGCCATCCGCCGAGGCGACGACCTCGTCCGCCTTCCTCTTGCGGGAAGGGTCCTCCTCGCTAATGACGGGTGGCACCTTAGCCACGGTCGGATGGCCCATCCTTTTCACTCCGGTCCTGCGCATCAATCGAGTCAACAAAAGACAATCAAAATAATTATGGAAAATAAGGAGGGGTGAGCGCACTCACTTGGCGCCTGGGATGAAACGCAGTCCCGTACGGAGGTCGTCGGGTTTTCCAGCTCAGGGCCCAGACGGCGACTGAGCCCCAACTCCAGGACGTCGTGTGCCCAAGACACGGACGGCTTCTTCGTCATTGAGGCCGCAGCTGGCGCCTCTGGGATATCCTCGGCGGGAGCCTCCGTGCGGGGCGAAGCCGCCGTAGCCGGAGCCTCCTTGTGAGGCGGTTATCGCTGTCGAGCCTCCCCAGCCCAGATCGGGCGAATGGCGGAGGCATTGAAGCCAGCGGAACTTCCACGTGCCGCCGCGTCAAGGGCCGCTGCCGGTGGCGCCGTCGGCCGGGCTGGGAGCGTCTGAGATGCTCGCCGAGTGACGGGCGAGGCCGCCTCGGCTGCCTTTTTTTTTGGGGGCCTCGCCTCCTTTCCTTCTTCTTCTTCTTTGACGGAGTGGCTTGACGGCGAGGTGGTCTCGATCTCGCGTCGTCATCATGACGCCGAGGCTTCGCTCGCCTCGATCTCGCTATGCGTTGCCGGGTCTTCGACCAGCGGGCGACCTCTTCGGACTCGTCCTCGTCGTCCTCGTTGCCCCTCGCAGGTGGCGATTCGCCTATGTCCTGGGCGGATGGGCCCGGGATCTCATCATCCGAAGGTGGGAGCCACCCTTCCACCACTTGGAATAGCTGCGATGAATACAAAACGGAATCAGAATTACCGCGACTGCATACACTGCGACTGCGAGCAAGGTAAAGAAATTACCGTTGGAGCCGGACGCTTCGCGGTGTAGGGGGCGACCCCAGCCTGCGCGTCCAGGTACACCGCCTGGGTAATCTTCTTCAACGCTGGGAGATAATCCTCCAGCTTCCACTCGTCGAGGCAGGCCTTCGTCGAGTCTCCCCGGCCCGTGTACTGGTACATGTAGTGCTCGCGCTGGGCGAGTGGAACGAGCCGTCGCCCAAGCCAGCAATTGTACAAATTTATCGTCTGGCCTTCTTTTCGCACCACGGATGGTCTGGAGCATCGTCAACGACCATCCGCTGGTCGCCGGGAGCTTGCCGACTTGGAGATGGCGCGGCTCGGGCGATTGGCGAGTACCGCGGATCGCCACCTGCCCTCCGGTCGCCGCCACGAGAACCACGACTTCTTCCAACGCTGCCTTGGCGGGTAGCATCGATCAAAGAAAGAAGCTTTGGACTTGAGCTAGAACGTCAAGCCGCCTGCTAGCATTGTCAGCCGCTTTGCTCCTCGCGGGCTGATCCGTCTGGAACAGATCTTGCCACAAGGGAAAGTAGGGGCAGCCCAGTAGCATTCGCAGAACGCCACGAAGATGGCGAGCTGCTCGATCTTTGGGGACCCAGATCCAAGGCTGGATCTCGAGTAGCGCAAAAGCGCCGGAAGAACAAGGACGTGGGAAACCCTAGCCCCGCCGAGATGATCGTGAACACGAATTCCCTCTCCAGCTGGTTTTGTCGTTTATCCTGCGGGATACGCCAATGGCTCGCAGGATCCCGACCTCCTCGAAGAGGCCAGTGCGCCCTCGTGCACTTGGACCTACCACGCTCGGTGGAAAGGGCCATGGCCGGAGGTTGGTTGGAGATCGGAGGATTTTGGTCGATCGATCGCGGGCGAAGGAAGGAAAATGCGCGACTCGGAAGAAGTGGTGAGCGATTGGCTCTCTGATTGCCTGCCATTCCTCTTATATAGCGGAGTTACCCGCCAAATCAGGTGAGTTACCACGCGGTGATTACACCGAAAGTTACCGTTGGATTACCCCAACGGCTAGTTTGACCACGCCTGACGGTCCAACTACGACCACTCGGCTCGCCGACCTAATCACTAAGACAGTGTTTTCGCCGACTCGACTCGCCAAAACTGCGACCTGGATCATTGGTTGTCTCCTTTATACAGGAGCCCGCCGACGATTCGACTGGTGCCTACTCAGCCGCATACTGATCGCCAAGAGCCACCTCGCCTAATCGACGGCCTCGGGACTACCGATGGGGATATGCCTCTTGGGGTATACCTAGTAGGACGCTTCCGACCGCCCATGAGCCGGGCGAGTGGCTGGCAGAACAAGTGGATTGAAGCCCAAGAAGGTACCGAGCGATCGAAGTCAAGGCCCAAAGTAGTAGATAGGCCCGGACTAGGTTAAACGACTCTTGGAGCTTTAACCGAATCGGTTGAGATATGTAAACCCTAGGGAGGTGAGCCTATAAACCTCCCTATAGGGTGAGTAGAGACACGTTCCCTCATACACCCAAGCGCCTAGCCGCCGAGCTCGCCCATTGTAACACCTCCATAATACAATCTAGCAGAGTAGGTCTTTACCCTCAGGGGCCGAACCTGGGTAAACCCTGTGTCTTTGCCCTCATCTCGCACCGCAGATGGCTGGCCGCCCTTGCCCCTCGTTCTACTACTCGCTGCCGATTGCAGCATCTGCCGTGACCATTCCCACGACATCAATCTACCAATCAAGCAAAACATCACATAAAATCATAGAACCAAGATAATGCATGCAAGCATGCCAAGGATTGTTTTATTTGGAAAAGTGGTTCCTAATGGGACATAAACATTTGAAAACACCTAATGGTCATTTTATAAAGTGGCAAAGTCATTTGCAAAAGATTTCACTTCATGAACCATTTTCAAAACAAGGTATCATTTTATGTGGTGTAGAAATGTTTTTACTAAGGCATTAATCTATAGGGTTCACCAAATACATTTTCAAATCATAAAACTTTGTGTTTAGGGTCAGAGAGTTTAAAACAAAACATTTCCCAAAGGTTTTCTTCCAAAACCATTTTAATGAATAAACCATATTTTTATTTGACTAGAATTGGTTTTAAATCCAAGATTCATTCTTTTGTTTCTCCAAATACATTTGTGAATCCACAAAGTGTTTCCTAAGGTCAGTAGGTTCAAAACACTCCATTTGCAAAAGATTTTAACCCCAAAATCATTTTGGAATAATTTTTACATCCTAAACAAGCATACACAAGTTTCTACAAAAACAAACAATTTAACAGAAACTTTTTACTAAACAAAGTGCATGGTTGGATAGGGCTTGTATTGCTGATTCCATTGATATAATGTTTGCAAAATTTGGACGTGTAGAATAAAAGTTGTGCAATTTACAAATTCACAAATCTAATAGATCAATTCTGTTCTAATTCAACTCATCAGAGACACGTGGCGTGTTTCTAATTGCCCGTACCGATTCGGTTGGATCAGCAATTCAGACCGTAGGATTACACTAATATCGCACGGCGCAGATCGATCGATACCCCTTCGGCTAAGATTCTATCGTGACGCTCGGATCTGGATCTAGTGGCTCACAACAGCTCGACCTCAGATGGGCGGCGCTGGCGCGGCGTGCTTTCGAGGGTGGCTGGTGATGCAGGAAGAAAAAGAGATAGGGGAGAGGCTCACTGAGATCGTCGTGCTTCGCTGGTGCTCAACGTGGCAGTATCTCGTCGAGGGGCACACGGGGGTGAGGACAATGGCTCGCCGGAGTTCTTGCTGGCGTCGGTTGTGCGCGGTCGTTATCGAGGGCGAGGCTGCAGATCGTCCCGAAGCAAAATAAGTGCACGGTTAGATGCGGGTGAGTGCGGTGAGTGCAGGAGTGTCATCGAGAAGGAGAGGGGCGGACGCATGCTTACGAGGAGGGTCGCCGGAGAGGAAGCAGACGGTGGCGACAATGGTCGTCGTCGTTGTCAAGGCTCAGGGGCGCACGCGAGCGAGCTGGCGCTACGGGGAGGTGCGCCTGGGTCTGGGGAACTTGCCTGTGTGCTTGGGGAGGTAAGGGGCGATGCGGTGCTGCCAGAATTGGTCAAGAACCTTGTCGGAGAAGGCGGCGGTGCAGAAGAAATTGAGACACTGGGGCTCTCCTACGCCGGATGTCTCGAGGGAAAGGAAGGAGGGGAGGTGGTTAAAGCGTGATCGCGGGGATTTTAATTGCAGAATAACTCATATTGATTCAAATTAAGGCGGAGAAAGCGAGGCGAGTTCATCGCGGTGAAAACGACGATGATCCAGCTGTGGGTCCCAGCGGTGAGGGAGGGACGTTTCTGTGGGGTCAATGGTCGGTCTGTGTGGGTCGACTCATGAGTTTGAAACGTTTTGCGGGGAGGAGAGGAGCTGGGCTAAGCTGGGCCAGTGGGCTTAGGCCGCTGGGTCGTTTTTTTTCTTTTTTTTGTTCAGATCCTTTTTCCTTTTTTTGTTTGAATTTCCTGTTTTGAATTTCAAACAACAAATCAAACATCCAAAACAATTCAAACCTCCTCCAAATTTGTATTGAGTTTTGCTTCTGTTTAACAACATAAACCAAAGTCCCAAAATAAAATAATTTTATTCTTTTTAGGACCCATTAATAATTAAATAAATGGACCTTAGTTATTAAATCAAATAGAATTTGCTTTAATAAAATCTTTATCTTTTTGAAATCTAAAAATAGTACCAAACCATTCAGTAGGTTTTATTTGAAAATAATAAACACTTGGAAAACTTATTTAAAATAATTTAATAAGTTTTAATGTTTATTTAAAATGGGAAAAGCCTTTACTTTAATAAATTTGGTTTATTAATAAACACTCATTGTTTTATTTAAATAAACCTTTACTCTTTTAATCAAAACAAAATATTTTATTTCAAAAACTTGGCCAAGGTTTACTTTGGCTTTATAAAATATTTAAATTTCTACCTTTTCATTTGAAAACCAAATCTTTTTTTATTAAAAGATTCAAAAATAGTAATTTCAAATATTTTTAGCTTTATTGTTTATTTATCTTTTTAAATCCCTTTAGTATTTTATTTGATCCAAATAGGTTTGAAAGTTTCCAATTGGATTCAAAAAGTTTCTTCTCACCCTGAAAATCAACAAAGTTTTATTTTATTCATGTATTTTTCACATTACAAGATTTGGAAAATCTTGGGATGTGACACATACCTTCTAGCTGGGAGACGCACTTTAGGTATACACCAGTAGTGCTCCTTTTATAGAGTTTCCCATTGATTATGGTATAACCCTTTTCTCCACGTACTACTTGCCGTCTTTCGACCTCGTCGTCGGGCAAAGTTCCGTGTTCGAGATATTCCATGAATGGTTTTGTCCAAGTCAGAGGGATCTTTGTCACAATGTTGATGAAAGAGTCAGCTCTATCCGGATTGTCGATGTCGGCTCCCTTCACGGATGGTGTGCGCTGATTCTCTAGGAAAACTCCTGGTGGAATTTGCTTGCGCCCTGATCCAAGTTTAGACAGTAAATCAGCCGCCTCGTTTTGCTTCCTAGGCACATACTTGACTTCGTAGCCCAAGAAGCTCTTGGCTATCTCGTCCACTTCGTCTCGATATGCCGCCATCATAGGATTCCGC
This sequence comes from Avena longiglumis, assembly GCA_030063025.1. Lineage (NCBI taxonomy): Eukaryota > Viridiplantae > Streptophyta > Magnoliopsida > Poales > Poaceae > Avena > Avena longiglumis. The sequence continues at coordinate 52,626,477 of CP125973.1, read as the reverse complement.
GCATTCCACGTGCCAGCCACCTGCTGGGCAACCAAGTCGGAATCTCCACAGCAAACTATGCGCTTGATGCCAATATCCTTGGCTACACGCAGTCCGTGAATGAGTGCTTCATACTTTGCCATGTTGTTTATAGCCTCGAAGTGGATCTGCAGAACGTAGTGTAGCTTGTCTCCTTTTGGTGACGGTAGAAATACACCAACCCCCGAGCCGTTGAGCAACTTTGATCCGTCAAAGTGCATCACCCAGTACTCTGGTTCTGGCAACGGAGTGGCATCTGGCATCTCCGTCCAATCTGCAATAAAATCCGCCAAGGCTTGTGACTTGATAGTGTCGCGTCTCTTGTAGGTGATCTCGAAGGCGGCAAGTTCAATGCCCCACTTCGCGACCCTTCCTGTAGCGTCGCTGTTCTTGATAATGTCGGACAGTGGAGTCTTGCTCACTACTGTGATTGGGTGCTCCTGAAAGTAATGCCTTAATTTCCGAGAAGCAAGGAATACTCCATAAGCTATCTTTTGGTAGTGAGGGTAACGCTTCTTGGACTCCGTCAAGACCTCGCTTACATAGTAAACTGGTCGTTGAACTCCGTACTCATAGCCTAGTTCCTTCCGCTCTACCACGACGACGATGCTGATAACCCGGTTGGTTGCCGCCATGTGAATTAACAGGGGCTTGCCAGGCTCGGGTGCTGCAAGGATGGGCGCTGAGGAAAGAATCTCCTTGAGCTGCTTCAATGCTGCATCTGCCTCGTCCGTCCATGTGAATTTGTCCGCCTTCTTCAGCAACTTGTACAGCGGCAGAGCCTTCTCTCCAAGTCGGCTGACGAACCGACTAACCGCTGCCACACAACATGTTAGTCGTTGGATGTCCTTTTGGCATGTCGGACGATTTATGTTTAATATGGCCTTGATTTTCTCCGGGTTGACCTCGATTCCGCGCTGGGAAACGATGAAGCCCAACAGTTTGCCAGCTGGAACCCCGAAGACGCACTTCTTAGGGTTGAGCATCATGTTGTATTTCCGGAGATTATCAAAGGTTTCTTTTAAGTCGGAGATTAAGTCGTTGTTTTTTTAGACATCACCGCTATATCGTCCACATAGGCCTGAATGTTCCGACCTATTTGGTCGTGAAGGCAACGTTGCATTGTCCGCTGGTAGGTAGCACCTGCGTTTTTCAGCCCAAAGGGCATCGTGACATAGCAAAACGTGTGCGGGGTAGTGAGCAAGTGGACAATTGGTCCGACTTCCTCATTTTGATTTGGTGGTATCCGGTATGCATCGAGAAAACACAAAAGTTCGAGCCAGTCGAGTCAATGACTTGGTCAATGCGAGGCAAAGCAAACGGATCTTTGGGACATGCTTTGTTCAAGCCGGTGTAATCAACGCACATTCTTAATTCAGTAGTTCCCTTTTTGGGGACAAGTACAGGATTGCCCACCCATCGGGTGTGAAGGACTTCTCGGATAAAACCAGCCTTAAGTAACCTAGCTATCTCTTTGCCAATGGCGCGTCTCTTCTCATCTCCGAAGCGTCGTAGAGGTTGTTTCACTAGTTTACATTTTGGATCTATGTTTAAGCTGTGCTCGGCAAGTTCCCTAGGTACACCTTTCATGTCGGCAGGTTGCCAGGCAAAGATGTCCCTATTCTCACGGAGGAACTCGACAAGCGCGCTTTCCTATTTGGGATCTAGGTTCGTCCCAATGGCAACGGTCTTGGAGGCATCGCCTACCACAAGTTTCACCAGCTTGGTCTCGATGGCGGCCTTGAACGCAGGAGCGGAGTCGAAGATCTGCTTCATCGACGCGGGCATCTCTGAGTCATTAACCTTGCTCTGGATCTCCTTGAATTCTTCGCTGTAGAGGGCAGCTTCTGCAATGGCTGCTTCATTGATCTCGCAGTCCCTTGCCTTGGTAAAGCTTCCGGATACGGTGATGACACCGTTCGGTCCGGGTATCTTGAGCTTGTTGTAGACGAAGCATGGCTTGGCCATGAACGTGTGGAATATGTCGCGGCCGAATATGACGTGGTACACGCTCTTGAAGGGGACCACCTCAAAGGTCATGCGCTCTTGGCGGTAATTATTAACGTCGCCAAAGGCTACCTGAAGCGTGATGCACCCAAGGGACCGAGCCTCCCGACCAGGAACTACGCCATGGAACACGGTGTTGGTCCGCCTTAGGTTTGCCTCCGTCAAGTTCATCTTCTGTAGTGTATCTAGGTACATGATGTTGATGCTGCTTCCACTATCCACCATGCACTTGGTGAACTCCATGCCATCAATCAATGGGTTGATGACCATGGCGTACTGGTTCTCCGGGGGTACAAGGTCTGGGTGGTCCGTCCTGTCCCAAGTGATTGGAACCTCCGACCAGCGCATGTATTGGGGAACTGGGGGGAGAGTAGCCATCAGGATCCTTAAAGAGATCTTCTGTTGTCGGACGTTGGGGGTGCCAAGGAAAGTGTGGTAGACTGGGGCCTTCTTTGCGAAGGGGTTCTTGCCCTTGTCGTCGCTCTTGGCGGCGTGCTTGGGGTCAACGTCCTCGTCCATGTCACTTGAATTGTTGGACTCCTCCTCCTCCTCCTTCTTCCCCTTGCCCTTGCCTCGCGGTCTGTTCTTCCGACTTCGCTTATAGCTAGACTCCGGGTCTTCCTTGAGGTCGTTGACAAACTTGCAGTGTCGATTGGTATGGGTGGCCTTGCCGTTGGCGTCGAGGTGTACGAGGCACGACATATCATGGTACTCTTCGTAGGTTTGGGGAACGCGGAGCAGCGCCGAGTTGGTTTCACGTCCTCGCTGCTGCCCACGGCCTGCTCCCCTTCCTCGGCCATGTTGTCCGCCTTCTCCTCGTCCTGTAAAAGTCATGGCGACCATGTCAGTAGATTGCTTTTCTTCTGGAGCGGTTTTCTGCTTTGTACTGCTGTTCCTCCGAGCTTGAGTTGGAACGGCCGTTGCCGGTAAAGAGCCACGAGCGTCGTCGTCGGCAGCTGCGAACTCACTAGCTAACTGAATCATCTGATTCAAGTCAAGCTGATGATTGTCCTGCAAGCGCATCCGCTTATGTCGGAGCAACGTGCCCCTTTCCAACCCATCGATGAAGGTGGCCATGGCGGTCTGGGCGTGCACTCCTGCGCAGGAATTCTTCATATCCAGCCAGCGGGAGATGTAGGTGCGAGATGTCTCGTCTTTCTCTTGCACGCACCGCTGTAGATCGCCCACCGTGCAGGGACGTTTGTATGTACCCTCAAAGTTCTTGGTGAATTCTTATTGCATGTCCAACCAGTTGTAGATAGATTTATCCGGCAAGTCGTCGATCCATTGACGGGCCGTGCCCGCCAACATTAACGGGAGGTACTTGACGACGACGTTGGGGTTGCCTCTGGCAATCTCCACTGCGTTGTCGTAGTCCTGCAACCATGTGGCAGTCTTGGCGGTGCCATCATAGGGCTTGATGGTCTTGTCAATCCGGAAACCTTTGGGGTAAGTTGCGGACCGTATTGCAGGTCCAAAGCAACATGGTCCCAGGTATGATCCTTCCCGGGCCTCGTGAATCTTATCGATCCGCGAACGTGCATCGTACGGCTCTGGGTTCTTCTTCTTTTTGTCAACAGGGGATGGGCTGCGCGGACGACGCGGGCCTCCTCTGCCATGGTGTCTGCTTGGCGGCGACGGAGGCGGAGGTGGCGGTGGGTTAGCCTTCTTGCTGTTACCCTCCTGCGACGCTTCACGCCTGTCACGGTTGCTTGTCGGACGCGGAGGGTCGTTGCGCGACCTTCTCTTATGTCCTTCGTTGTGCTTTCCGTCATGACGGGTCTGCTCCGCTTTGTCACGGATGACAATGCCACACTGCTTTGGTGGGGGCATATCCGTGCGACGGTGAGCCTTGTAGTCTTCCTTACGTCGGGGGGATTGGGGCGGTGGCGATGGGCGGCGAGGTTGGGCTCTTTCTCCGTGGTCGGAGGATATGGGGATAGCATCCTTCCTGCTGCGCGCATCCCTCCGTCTTCGTTACGATGAACCGTCGTGATCCGACATCTGAGGAGATCATCCCTTGGCGGTTTGTCTTGGCTAGATCGGCGAGCACCAGGTCAGACTCAAGCCTCTGAGAGGTGGCCTTTTCCTGCTGCTTTACCGCCTTGGCCACTAGGTCATAGACCTGTTCCACTGCCTCAGGCGATCTATCCTGCTCCAGAAGGGTCTTGGCGACGACGAGGTTAAGTAGTGGGGTGGGTATCACCTGTTTGCCTTCACTGTCAATGTATGGCTTGGCCTATGCCGGCTTCGAGGGAGCCCATCCTAGGTTGCGCCGTACACCAGGATCGTTGATGACGCGAGCCGGAGCCTTCTTAGCCTTCTGCTGCTGGAGCAGAGTCTTGTACTCGGCCTCCATTGCTCTAGCTTTTTTATGGACTTCTGCGCGTTGACCAGATCTCGATCTAGTTTAGCGCCTTGATCCGCGATGGCTTGCGCTTCCTCCAGCAGCTGTTGGCGCTTCTCGTCGAGCTGAGTCATGTTCCGGATATGATCAACAGTTAGTGGCTCAACGAGGAGGTTGCCGTACATCACTCTATCAGCTGTAGTAACATGGGCTGTTGCCGACGTGGATGCTAGAGGCGGCAAGTTTGCGGTGTTATTGTTGCTCGGACCGGTGTCGAGTTCCTGCGGCTGCTGCACTGGATTAGGAGGAGGAGGCATGACTTTTGCGCGATCATTGTCGGCAGCAATAAGTGGCCCCTTCCCCTTATCCAGCGGCGTAGGCGGAGCTTGCCCGGGCTGGTCTTCATCCATCGCTGTCCCAATGGTGACGAACACCCCTCGGGACATGACGGTGTTATTAGCTTGTTCGTCGCGCGAGTACTCCTCCTCCATCTCCTGCATAGCGGAGTCTAGCTCTTCTGGACTGAAGTCTATTTCCTCTGAATCTGCACTGAAATCAGCATAAAGTGCGTCAATGATAGAGTCGGAGGGTGCCAGGACTTCCTCGATGACGGGCGGTGGAGGTGCAACGGCCTTGACGATGGCCGAGGTGGTGGCGCTTTCAAGATGGCGGCGGAGGCGGTGGTCTGCTGAATCGGAGGTGCTCCGTCGATGAGCTAATGCTATCTGATGCCGCTTCAGCCTCCGCGTAGTTGTTGACGGTGTTCACCATGCCTTCAAAGGTGAGGCGTCCTGACGCCAGTTGCCGTCTTAGAGAGTGTCGGAGAAGCGTGCCATGGTCCAGTCCTTCCACAAAGTGATAGATGGAATCATTATTGGGGTAGTGGGCCAGATCGGCTCGTATACGGAGCCACCTGGCGAGGTAGTCGCGGGGGTTTTCGCCCTCTCTCTGAATGCAGCGCGCCAGATCGAAGATGGTAACCACGCCGACGAACTTGGATCTCTGCTGTCCAGACCTTGCAAGCCGGTGGATTTCTTGATCTTCCACCTTTATATCCTGCATAGGGCGGTTTGGGTGGGTCTTGAATTTTTCGATCTTTGCCGACAAACTCCGAGGAGAGATCCGATATCGATCCTTCATGACGTATCCTGCGTAGGTGGTCCGTGCGGGTCTTGATGCTCCTCCGACTCCCGGGGAACTAGTGCGAGTCGGTTTCGCCGATGAAGAGGTGGATGTCTCCGATAGGAACGATCGAACACCGCGATAGGGTTCGTCTTCGCGAGATCCGAACTCGTCGGGATGATCGAGCGTTCTTGGGAGAAGAGAACGCGACCAATGGCTACGGTTTCGCCGATTCCCGCGAAGATCTTGGTCCTCACCCGCTGAAGAGCCTGAAGCGCCTCTTGCCCCACGATGGGCGCCAACTGTCGTGGTATTGCCGATGAGTACGCCATAGAGGGGTCCTCACAGTGCGTGTTTAGAGATGTGGGGTAAGGCAGACGGTTGATGGGTACGAGGTAACACAGCTTACCCAGGTTCAGAACCCACAACGGTGGCGGAATCCTACTCCTGCTGTAAATCACTATAATGGCAATACGCTGAGTTACAGAGATTAGGTTCGCTGTGCGAGGTGACTAGAAAGTCTAAGTTATCGTCTGAGATTGTGCCCTAAAGGCTCCCATAGGCCCGACTTATATAGTCGCCAGGTCCTAGGGTTATAGGGAAAAGTCCTAGCCGGACAGGTTACAGAGTTCTACACCGTCTATTACTAGTCTTGTGTATCTTGCACTCCAAGGCTCCGGGTACGCTGGTGACTCCACCATAGACTTCCTTTATCCGGCATGGGCCTCCCTTCTGGATCCACCTAAATGGGCCGCCCAGCAGGCCATAGGCCATGCTACCGACTATGGGCCACCCGGGTTATTTCGATAAGAGACATATAGCATATCCCCAACAGCGGTCTCCGTGGTGCTGGAGAGGCTGAATCCGACGCTCTAGCCAACAGTGGATCAAGTCAGATCCACGAAGCCCCTCATGCTTCATCAGAAATTCAACCCGCCTTTTGGCAAGGATAGAAATATACGACAGCTCCGGCGCCTCCGCATCCCATGAATCTTGGTGAGGAGTGGCGCCATTGGCGAACGCCGGAAGACCTTCTGCCTTACACAGAGCTGGAATATCCTTATGATAAAAGAAAGTTCCAGCCCAACGTTTGACAGACTCACTAGCATTAATCCTAGGATAGATTCAATTCCTCCTAAGGACTAAGCTAAGAGTGCCGGTGACATAAGGCACACCAGCACTGATGGAATTCTTCCGAGTACCATAATAGTACCGGAAAAGGGTGAGACTTGTCCTAATGCCAAGAAACCCCTCGCACAGAGCTACGTGAGCACTAAGCTCAAGCAGAGAGTTGGGAGGAAGATTGTGGAGTTGCACACCGTAATGGTTGAGGACCTCGACGAAGAAGTCCGATAGTGGAAAACTAAGTCCGCGGTCGAAGTGAGTGCCGAACATCACCCTCTTGCCGTCTTTTGGTGTCGGGATGGCGTGTCCAGCAGCGCTCCGCCACGCGCCGGCAGCAATGAACCCCTCATCCTCCATGACTTGGAGCTCCGCAGTGTCCATGGCGCTGGGGATCCACAGACCCCGCATCTTTTTCTTATCCGCCGCCGACAAACCAGCCGCCGCCATTCCAGAGGACGAGGCAGATCCATAGTTCTTGGAGTAAAATGGGCTGGTGGGGCAAGGGGATTTTTTTCTCAACAATGGGCAGATTGGAACTGGTGCAGAGAGTTCGAGGAGTACGAGGAAGCAATGAATGAACCGACGGAGAAGTGAATCTAGGAAGGAGGGTTTTCTCTCCTCTTATTTGCCTCTGTGTCAAGATTCGTGCGGTGAGACGCGCGATTATCGCCACGCATATAGGAGAGGGGGAGTTAGCTTCCTCGCGACTCTTCTGCCCCCTCGATTTTCGCGCAGGCATTGAAACGGCGTTCCGCTCCGTAAGGAACGGATCCACCAACGGTCGTGCTGATGGAAATCCTGTCAGTGATGGTACCTGACCTGTAAAGTTGTCAGTCAGCACACCGCTGTAAAATCCGGCTTATGTTTCAAATCAAGCAACGAAAAAAATCAAGGTCAGAGCAGAATATATCCGACTCAATTGATTCGGAATCCTACATAAATGTAAGAAGTTTTCGGGAACCCTTCAAGATTCTCAAGACAAAGAAACCATAAAGCTAGACGATTTATCCGACTTCAGATCTTGGAGGCTTCCGAGGGATACTGTTGGGGATATACTTTCCGGGTATACCCACAGGACTCGCTGACCAGGGTGGCCCACCAACGGGTTAGAGCTTTGCTTCACGGGCGGCCCAGTCAGAGAAAGAGGAGGAGCCAGTTCCGGCTACGACAAGGCCCAGAAGAGTTACCGACTTAGGCTTGCAGTATTACTTGTAGTCCAAGCTGTACGTAGTTACCGACTCTGTAACGCAGCCGGATATGTCTCTCCCTGTAACCCTAGGCCCCGGTGACTATATAAACCGTCCCTATGGGAGCCTTTAGGGCACAATACAACGTAACAACTCAATAGACAACCACAACCAACTTGCACATGCGAACCTCTCTTGTAATCTGCTGTAACTGTCGTGGTATTGCCGATGAGTACGCCATGGAGGGGTCCTCACAGTCCGTGTTTAGAGACATGGGGGAAGGCGGACGGTTGACGGGTACGAGGTAACACAGCTTACCCAGGTTCAGATCCCACGACGGTGGCGGAATCCTACTCCTGCTATAAATCACTATAAGGGCAATACGCCGAGTTACAGAGATAGGTTCGCTGTGCGAGGTTGTATGAATCGATGCCCTAAAGGCTCCCATAGGCCCGACTTATATAGTTGCCAGGTCCTATAGGGTTACAGGGAAAAGTCCTAGCCGGACAGGTTACAGAGTCCTACACTGTATATTACTAGTCTTGTGTATCTTGCACTCCAAGGCTCCGGGTACGTCGGTGACTCCAACCGTAGCCTTCCTTTATCTTGCATGGGCCCCTTCGATCCATCTAATCTGGGCGCCCAGGCCATAGGACATGCTACCAACTGTGGGCCACCCGGGTTATCCGGATAAGTGACATGCTATGAGGATACCCATATAGCATATCCCCAACAGTTAAAGCCGACTTATGCCGATATATTACTGGGTTACTAGCAGGAGTAGGATACGATCACCGTAGACAGATCTAAACCTGGGTAAACTTGTGATCACCGCTCCTGGAACATCCAACGTCTCACACCCCATCCTTCCAATGCCACTAGGAACCCCTATGGAGTACTTGTCGACAATCTGACGACACCTGCTGTAATTTGTTTACCCTTCATGCCATGTTGTTTATCTAAGGAGAGCACCTCTAGTGAACTATGGACCCCGGTCCAATCTTTACCATTGATACATCTTCCACTGCTACTTGTTTACTTTCTGCAAACCATTACCTTCCACACCATACGTTTAATCCTTTGTTACAGCAAACCGATGAGCTTGACAACCTCATTGATTCATTGGGACAAAGTCTTGAGTTTGTGTTGTGCTGGTCTCCATGTTGCTTGCAACACCTTTGAGACGTTTCCTTCCTCCTTCAGGTTCGATAACCTCGGTCTCTACCAAGGGAAACTTGTTGATGTGCTCATCACACCTTTCTCTTGGGGTTCCATCGAAGTGTCCCACGTCAACACTGGGTGCACGCATCAAGATTTCTGGCGCCGTTGCCGGGAAGGCTAAGGACATCTTCACAAGGGGAGTCCTTCACTTCCTTTCTCTTTACTTTGTTTTTAGTTTGCTTCGCTTCTTTTGCTTGGTTTTGTTTTCCTCTTTCCAAAAAACCCAAAAAATTAGTCTAGTTTGGTTTGCTTGCTTTATTCAAAAACACAAAAAAATTAGTTCCTACTCTAGTTGCTGGTCTGTTGTTGCCTTGCTTGGTCATGCTTTCCATCAATGGATGGTTTCTTTGAAACTAGTTCTTATTGGCAAGGTGGTTTCACGGAAGAACAAAATTATTATTATAAGGAACACCGTTTGTCACAAAAAGGGAAACACTTATGGGAACAAATTGATAAATTGAATACTATTGCTAGAGAGGTGTGCTCTACCTATAATGTTACTTACTGCTTTGATAAATCTTGTTGCTGCAGGAGGTATACACACCTACCCTTTCAATGCGAGTATAATGATAATGTTACCATATCTTCTTATGTTAAAGGAAATTATGACTTTTATGATGTGGAACAGATTGAAGAATTTATTGCCATCAAGGGTGCATTTGAACTTGCCAGTTTGCTTGAAAATACTGATGATGCACCTTATGAATATGAGGTTTATGAGATACTTAAGTTTTGCTTTGCAAATTACAAGGAAGAAAATGGCTATATTTTTGAATATTTTAATAGGTGCTTTCCACAAATGGAAGAGACCAATGCCTTGCAGGAGCCTATGGAAGAAGAAATTGTTGAAACTGGAAGCTCGTTATATAAAAAATAGGAGGAGAGTGATGAACAAAAGGAGGAGGAATGGATCTTCCCAAGCCTACCTTCTAATGAGAGTAACTCTTTACCTCTTAGATTATTTGGTTGTCCCCCATGCTTACCAAAGGAGGATGAATGTTATGTTCCTGTGGATCCTTTTGAAATATCTACTTTGGGTAAAACCTGTGAAGGTTTTAATTCCACTATTTTTGAGCTTGATAGAAATTATGTGTTTGTAGATCATGAAAATCATGCTTTATGTGATAGCTATATTGTTGAGTTTATTCATGAGGCTACTAAAAATTATTATGAGAGAGGAAAATATGGTCGTAGAAGTTTTCATGGTACTGAAACACCTCTCTATGTGCTGAAAGTTTTGAAGTTACTCTTGTTTCATCTTCCTATGCTTGTCACTTTGTTTTTTGTGAATTTATTTGCATACAAGATTCCTATGCATAGGAAGTGGGATAGACTTAAATGTGTTTTGAACTTGCTTCTTGATGCTCTCTTTGACTTCAATTCATAATTCTTATGTGAGCATTTGCTCAAGCTATCAAGCCTAACTTAAAGGCGTTAAAGAAAAGTACTTGTTGGGAGATAACCCAAGAGTTTACTTGAGTCTTGGAAGTTATTACTTTAGTAATGACCTCTCCTTATCCTTTATGTTTGCTTTTTGTGCAAAGAATGACCTCTAATGAGAGGGAAGTAAGATTTGGAGAGTTGCTGTCCCGAAACATATTTCTGTACTCCACCAAAAATATTCGTGAGGAGTCTTTGTAACTCGGATTGAGCTCAATATTTACGAATAAATCCCCCAGTATGTTAGCTAAATTTCGTTAGTTCAACACTTTGTGATTTGAGCAACATAAGATGTTCGAAAAAATCGGTTTCTACCTCCTGGTCTGTTTTGACAGATTTCTGCCATTATTTGCATTTGCTTCTTATTGATTCCTTTTTGAGTTCTCTTTATGTGAATTGAGATTTTTGAAGGAGTTACTACAGTAGCTTGTGTTTTTAGTGAAAAGCCTTGCTGTTCCAAAGCTTTGCCAGAGGTCTAATATCTCTTGAATACACTAATGTTGCTAATGAAGATTGTGTAAAGTTTTGTATGAAGGAAAGATTTCAGGTGTAGAGAGTGAATGATGCAATGAGATGAAGAATGGACAAAAGTTCAAGCTTGGGGATGCTACCATGGTGTCACCCCAAGAAATATCCAAGAGGTACAAGCGTCAAAGCTTGGGGATGCCCAAGGCATCCCCTTCTTCATCAATAAAAAGCTTAGGTCTCTCTAGACACTTCGTTTTTATTGTTTCATGCACAGTTGTGTTGTTCTTGTAGCATCTTAGTTTTCGTTTGATTTGCTTAGTTTGTTTAGTTTGCTTGAGTAGTTTGTACCCCCGTTCTCTCTGTGTTGTTTTGCAAATAAGTTGCTTGGTGTTGGAAAGGAGTAGTAAGTTCTTGCTTGAAGTGCAAGAGAAGCTTGCATTGACTGTGACTTAGACTTTAGCATGACATGCTAGGTGTTGTTTTAGAATTATGCTTAGTAATTATTGTTGTAGCATGTCTTGTTCCAAATAATTGGGATTGCTAAGTGTGCCTTGAAGAAATTATGCGTTGTTTTAGCATGCAAAATCATAGTATTATGGTATTCTCCTTTGATGCTTTGCTTGGGTTGACTTGGCACATGCTCACACCATGTTATGACTATGACAAGTCACCATTAGCCTCTATGATCATTTAGTCCTTGACTTGTAGTACCACTCTTTGCTTTGATTAGTATGCTTTGTTGCTCTGCATGATTATGGCCATTATGCTCTCTTAGTTGGTTGCTCCCAGTCTTTTGCTAGCCTCCACTTATATGAGTAAGTTCTACTCATGCCTCCAACTCCCAAGAAACCAAGTTATTCCAAAGTGTCCACTATAAACTCCTATGCATGGTGTGTTACACCATTCCAAGTATATTCTTGTTTTCAACTATCTTCCAATTAAAAACTATTTTGTTATGTGAAAACTTAGTGATTGAAGCCCTCACGAACTTGATGGCACACTTTATATTCTTTGCCCCTAATAAACTTGAACCATTGTGACAACTTTGTTGTATATGCTTGCACTTATAAGTTGGAATTAGCAGAACCATGTTGTCACGGGGAACGTTTTCAACATTGCACTTGTACTTTGTACTTAGTTGATATCATGCTCTTTTGTCTATGGATGTCACCGGTGTTAAATAAAGAGGGAACTTGTAAGTCCATGGAGTTTGTATCCTGTGTTAGAGAAACACCTGGGCCGCTAGCCTAAGCCATGCCTAATCATGGTGGAAACTTGCAACATCACCATAATGAGCTATCTATGAAGCATCCTCAATAAAAAGCTATGTATATGGTAAATAAAAAAATTGCTGAGATGCTTATTGTCTGCTTGCCTTGTCATTTTGGTTATGGGAAAGCTCCTGTACCATGTGCAAGGGGTACCCCGTTGGCGGTTCTTAATGATATGCAAATACTTACAATGACAAGAACTTACCTGGGCCCAAAGTTGAGTATGCATGAGGTGTGGCCCTTGTATTCAAGGGACTTAAGATTGCCAACTTATACTTCGTCAAGCATATACTCCATCTTTGCCACTTTAACCTTAACCACTTCAAGATGCTTATGATAGGGGCAATGAGGGATGAAAGCTAACAAGTACCATAATTTTTGGAAGCTCTTTTTGAAACTTGCAATCCCTGCTTCCTTTACAAAAAAGGGCCTTTCTTCCACCAGTATTTGAGTCTCCACCTTCTACCTATAGGCACCATTAAGAGAGCATAGTTGTCATTCTGTGTGCAGTGTTCCAAAGCTTATTGATTGATGCATATTGTGATATTACTTGTTCTTGTGCTATTTGTTTCTAGTCACCCTTGTGAACTTTGAAGGTGTCATATGCATCTATTTGCTACTCTATGAGGGACAACCTGATTGCCACTATGCCATGTTTTCTGTATATGAAACAAACAAACGTTTTTCAATGCATGTTATTCATGATCTTTGTTTGTTGCTTGTCATGTTGCATGCATAGTTACTATGTCCTACTGTTAGAACTCCATCTTTCATGCACATGTTTAGAGTTCTTTGATCCCAGCTTTCAATGCTTGTAAATGGTTGGATCTTTATTGTGAGGGTGCATGTACCAGCTTTCAATGCTTGCAAATGATCCCAGCTTTCAATGCTTGCAAATGGTTGGATCTTTTATCACTTACCTACTCGAGTACGAGCAGGAGTTAAGCTTGGGGATGTTGATACGTCGGAAACGTATCTATAATTTTTGATGCTCCATGATTTTTTAGTATCTACTTTGCTTTGCTTGTCTACACTTTGAGGTGATTTTTACATGTTTTCTGGTACTAACCTATTAACAAGTTGCCACAGTGCTAGATGCATGTTTTCTGCTGTTTTTGGTTTTAGAAAAGTTAGTAAAGAAATATTCTTGGAATTGGACAGGACAACCGTCAAAGTCAATTACTTTCCGTGGGGAACAAGTAATCCAGAGGGGAGACGAGGAAGCGTGCCAGGGAGGCTAAATTCCCCAGGCACGGCCAGGGGTGGGCCTACGCCTGGTTAGGGTTTGACCCCCTGGTTGCCTCCTCAGCCTCCCCCTTCGCCTATAAGAAGCCCCCGATGTTGAAACCCTAAGAACCCAATCAAATCTCCACGAAACCGTCTATAGCCGCCGCCACCATCGTCCCTAGATCGGGGGGGGGGGGGATCTAAAGTTCTTCCTGGCATCCTGCCGGAGGGGAGATCATCCCGAAGGCCTTCTCTCCGGTATGATGCGTGAGTATTTCCACCTTGGACTATGGGTCCATGTAGTAGCTAGATGGTTGTATATCCTCCTTTGTGCTTTCATGGATAGATCTTGTGAACTCCGTTCATGATCAAGATCTAATATATTTGTAATCATGCATGTTGTGTTTGCGGGGATCCGATGGATATTGAGATTATTATGTTGGTTTGATTAATGGTTTTGTCTTTATGATTCTATCATGTCTGTGTTGTTTGTGATCTTGCATGCTCTCCGTTGTTAGTAGCTATCTTGGCCGAGTAGTTGCTAGTGACTCCAAGAGGGGGTATTTATGCTCGATAGTGGGTTCACGCCTCTAGTTTCCAAGGGAAGTGACAGAAATCTCTTCGGTTGTAGATGTGATGTTGCCACTAGGGAGAAAACAACGGTCTCTTGTTCATGGAACATGTGTACTGTTTAACTTACACACTTTGCTTAAAGCAGTTGTCTGTTGCTTGCAACTTAATACTGGAGGGGATTCGGATGATAACCTGAAGGTGGACTTCTAGTCATAGATGCAATTGGATGGCGGTCTATGTATCTTGTTGTATTGCCCAATCGAATCTCATAGGATCTTTTTGACTAGTAATTGCATTGTCATGCCTTGCTCAGTTCCTGTCAATTGCCCTGCTGTAATTTGTTTATCCTTCATGCCATATTGTTTATCTAAGGAGAGAACATCTAGTGAACTATGGACCCCGGTCCAATCTTTACCATTGATACATCTTCCACTGCTACTTGTTTACTTTCTGCAAACCATTACCTTCCACACCATACATTTAATCCTTTGTTACAGCAAACCGGTGAGCTTGACAACCTCACTGATTCGTTTGGACAAAGTCTTGAGTTTGTGTTGTGCAGGTCTCCATGTTGCTTGCAACACCTTTGAGACGTTTCCTTCCTCCTTCAGGTTTGATAACCTCGGTCTCTACTGCGGGAAACTTGCTGATGTGCTCATCACACCTTGCTCTTGGGGTTTTAACAAAGTGTCCCACGTCAACACTGGGTGCACGCATCACATGACAAGGGCCTTGTACCCCAAGTACAAGGACTCGGTGTTTTTCGACACTACATTTTGTACAAACAAGTACAACATGCCCTTTGATCCACTTGTGGGCATCAACAACCACACACACACAATTGTGTTGGGTTGTTCTCTGTTACCTGATGAGACAACCGAAACATTCAACTAGGTATTCACCAAAATTAAGGAAGCAATGAACGGTTTGGCACCAGACCATATCATGACAGACCAAGACCAAGCGATGGCTGCAACAATTTCGAACATATATCCTGATTCAATTCTCAGATGTTGCATCTTCCATGTGCTACGATTAGCAAGAACAAAGCTTGGTTCTCACTTGAGAGAAGGTAGCCCATTTGTTGCAGCATTCTACTCATGCATTTATAGCACGGACACCGTAGCAGAATTTGAGATATGCTGACGGCATATGTTGGAAACTTCTGCTATGGCTGAGAACACGCATTTGCAGAATATGTGGAAGAGCGGAAACATGTGGGCGCATGTGTACTTCAGACAAAGTTTCTTTCCATCTACAAGCACAAAGGGAAGTTCTGAAGGCCTCAACTCGTACTTTAAATCTTTAATTCGCCCAAGTGGCTCAATTTGGAACTTCATGCAGCAATATGAGTTGTGCCAAAACCTGATGCTAGACCGAGAAGACAATGCAACATTCACCATGGATACAACAACAACACCACTATGGGGAAGGTGAGATTTTCTCTTTACACACTACTGTTCTAGTAGCATTATTTTATATCCGTTGTATCATGTTTGTAAAAATATTGTAGCATAATGTAACACCTGACGTAGCACCACTTTGACAGTCAGCAACACACATTTTTTGCAGCTACAACATTGAAAAGCAGGGGCTGGAGTTCTATACGAGGGAGATCTTCACAAGGTTCCAAAAGATGATTGAGAGGTCTACAAGGTTTTATCCAATGCAGGTTGAGGGTGAAGGCATGTGCTTTGATCTCATTCCAAGCCCTAGTTATGGTGTCAAAACCTACCAGTTGCAAGTCAAGCTTGATGATGAGTTCTACAAGTGCGGATGCAACACATTTGAGATGTGTGGCCTTATATGCCCGCATATATTCAGGGTGATTGTGCACTTGAATGTGCAGCAAATTCTAGAGATATACATGCTACGAAGATGGTCTGTTGTAGCAACAATGCCTACACCTAATCCTGGGACAAATACCATCAGATTTGGGATCCCATGAACTAATACTCTCAAGTACAATGCTTTGTGCAGAAAGATGAATGAACTCGCTTCGGATGCTTGCTTCGGTGATGAAACATATGTTGCTGATTCTAAGATGATTGATGAGGCGAGGCGGGTTTTTGTTGGAGATATGCCCAAGAGGCAATAATAAATAGGTTATTATCATATATTCATGCTTATGATAAATGTTTACATACCATGCTATAATTGTATTAACCAGAAACATTAATACTTGTGTGATTTGTAAACATAAAAGAGACCCTAGTAAAGCCTCTTATTAAACTAGCTTGTTGGTTAATATATGATCATGGTTTCCTGATCATGAACATTGAGATGTTATCAACAACAAGATCATATCATTAGGAGAATGATGTGATGGACATACTCCTGTATATAAGCATAGCATAAAGAGCAAGTCATTTCAATAGTTCGTTTGCTATAAGCTTTCTGATACATAGTAACCTAATTCCTTCGACCATGAGATCATGCTAATCACCATCACCGGATGGATGCTTTGATGACATCAAACACCACACCGTAACTGGGTGGCTATAAAGGTGGCATTGAGTGTTCGGAAAGTATGTGTTGAGGCACATGGATCAAGAGTGGGATTTGTCCATCCATATGACAAATACATATACTCTGGGCCCGCTCGGTGGAATGTCATCCAATTAGCTTGCAAGCATGTGACTGGCTCACAAGGGATCACATATCACAGGAACGAGAAAATAGTACTTATCGGTAACGAGGTTGAACTAGGTATGCAGAGACACCGACGATCAAACCTCGGATAAGTAAACTATCACGAGACAAAGGGAAATTGGTATCGTATGTAAGTGGTTCATTCGATCGCAAAGTAATCGTAGAAGTATGTGGGAGCCATATGAATTTCCAGATTCCTCTATTGGTTATTGATCGGAGAAGTGTCTCGGTCATGTCCACGTAATTCACGAACCGTAGGGAGACACACTTAAGGATTCGATGTTGTTTAGTAGATATGGAATGTAAGTAGGGAGACCGAATGTTGTTCGAAGTCTCGGATGGGATCCGGGATATCACGAGGAGATCCAGAATGGTTTGAAGAATAAGATTCATATAAGGAAAGTCTAATTCCAGAGTTCGGGAATGATTCCGATGATTTCATCAGAGAGGTTCTAGAAGGGTCTAGAAGGTTCACCGGAAACACGAATGTGTCATGGATAAGTGGAATGATTGGATCATGTCCTAGGTCACTTGGTTGGGCATTAACAAGAAAGAAATCAAGCTCCAAATTTAAAGTCAAAAGGCAAGTTTGAAAAGTCAAACTGGGACAATGTGTCCTGGTGGAGGAAGTAAAGAATCCTTCTTTCCCTCCACCACAATCCAACAAGGAGAGGGAGTTGGGGAAGGATTCAAACTCCCCTCTCCCAAGCTGCCATACCTCTCATAAATAGAGGGGAGGGGGTGCCCCAAGGACACACAACCAGCCCCTCCCACCTATTCGCACCGCCGCCGCCAGCCGCCGCCTAGCGCCGCTGTCGGCCACACCTCCTCCTCTCTGGTCCTCTAAATCTAGATCACCGGAAACCCTAGATCCACCATAACCTGCTTCGGCTTAGGCGAGTCCCTGCAGGATTTTCCCTCTACTTCTGACACCACGCCGTCGTGCTACCGGAATCGCGAGGGGAGAAATACAACCTCCACTGCCTTCTAGAAAAAGGGAGAGGAAGTTCTTCATCAAGTACCGAACGTGTGACCGACCGCGGAAGAGCTGCCGGAACGCAGCACCGCAAGGATCGTCTGCGCGATCTTGAGATCGGAAGTGTACGACTACATCATCCACGAGAATCTACTCTCGTTAACCACTTTGGAATCTTCAAGGGTGAGTACTCTATCAACTCGTTGCTACAATCTAGTAGATAGATCTTGGCTTGTGTGTGTTCATGCGGTAGAATTTTTTGTTTTCCATGCTACGAACCCCTACAGTTGTTGCAAACATGAGGAACACACAACATGCTACACAGCAAGGAGGGGAGCAAGAAGGAGAGCAGTAGGGAGGAGGACCAGAAAATGTTTAACCACAGCAAGGTATTCCTCCACAACATTATGTAAACAATCAACATCAAG
This sequence comes from Avena longiglumis, assembly GCA_030063025.1. NCBI lineage: Eukaryota > Viridiplantae > Streptophyta > Magnoliopsida > Poales > Poaceae > Avena > Avena longiglumis. Next base: position 52,608,415 of record CP125973.1, on the reverse strand, counting down.
AAGAAAAACTTAATGATGCTCTTAGTAGAACACTCAAGAACCCTGCAAGGGTAAAGCCAAAAGGAAGACCAACTGAGAAGTCGAAGCGTAAAAAACCATTGGTTGAGATTCGTGATGAAGCAAATGCCAAGAGAAGGAAAAAATCTCAAGAGACAAAGAAGAAGCAAACTGATGCAACAACAAAAACCAATAGGAAGCCAAGAAAGAAAAATGCCCATACTACAATGAAGAGGGTCAGACCATGAAACAATGCGTCTTCATGGAAGCACTAATTGCGAGGAATGCTGTGAAAATAGAGTTGAAACTATAGAGATGCGGCTACATGTACTAGCAAGTGTAGCATTTTTATTGTTACTGTGTAGCATATATATAGTATAGATGTAGCATCATCCTGATGCAAGATATGAATTTTGTGATATGATAGAATCTCTTTGATAGAAAAAGTATTGCCACTTTGGAGCATACAACCTATCATGTGGTAGAATTATTGTTGGTCATATGTAGCAAGAGCTCAAATTGATACCAAAGACAAATCTTGTTCTTCTGAATGAATGTTGTAGCAATATTTGTACTTGGGTAACATTTATTCTTCTTGAATATAGCATTTCTGCACACTTAGAACATTGTGCTGACTAATTTGGTAGCATAAAAGTTCTTTATATACATCAATACTTGAAATTGCTACCTAAAGTCTGTAATGAAACCTAGTAGCAAATCTTGAACACCTGGGTAGCATTACATTTCTATGCATGTAGCAAAGTGGTTACACAAATGTAGCAAATTAACACCTGGGTGGGCAAAAAAATTGACAGCATTTCTGGAGGAATACTCTTTTTTAGCATTTCTGCACCATGTATGTAGCATATACAGTACTTATATTTAGCAAAACAATCACACTATTTGAAGCTTCAGAAGATAATAACAACATGACAAACATCAAAAGCTATATATAAAATCAAATGTAGAGAACCATTCCAAACATGTAGTGGTTATCCATCCAACATAACGATTTGGTAGTACACTAACATGTCCACGATTACATCATTTTGAACATTTACAAGTGCAAAATAAGATCACAAATATGATATTAGTTTTAATGGTTACATCAGTTTCAACCTAGCTACGCTTCTTCTGTAACTCTTCTTCCATTAGCTGTTCAATTGATCCTTTGTTTTGCCTTGCCTCGATCAGATCCCCTGCAAGAAGTTTTTTTAGAAGTGGTATAGCATTGTTGTGGAACGCCGCCATGACCTTGCCGCTGAAGCTTTCCATGAAGAGGATACAGAAGAATCCACAATCAAATCTGCCAAAAAACAAATAAATAGATTAGTAACAACCAAGCAGAAACATATGTAGCAAGTGTAGGAACCTAGAGTAGCATAAGTTGTAAACTAAGGTAGCAATAAAAAACAATAATGTAGCATATGTTTACTGCTAGTGATCAGGACAAGGATTGAAAAAATGGCAAAACAAAAAGAAAGAGAGCAAATCTTACATGGTAGTTTGCTGCGGGTGATCATGATTAGTTAGCAGGAAAGTGTCGAAGTTAATATTGTCTGCTAGTTTCGATTGCTTCACAAGAATTGCAAATTTTGCGAACTGAAAAAAATCAAACACAATGCATGGTTATTGATATGAAGCAATAAAAGGCCCAACTATAAAGTAGCAGACACAATGAAAAAGTGCAGCAAGAGTACTAACCAGATTGCATGCATAATCATCCAACACACTAGCATCCTTGGCCCCTTTCATTGAATCAAAAATATGCATCTACTTTGCTACTAGGTTGATACAAGGAACTTCCCAATGGTTGAATTTCACAATAGAAAAGTATAGCTACATTGTAACATGAATCAATATTTAGCATAATGTATGGCAGCATATAGGAAAAACTTGACTATATGAAAGAAAACATGAACAAGATAGGAAGAGGATGTTTGTCACATCCCAAAATTTTCCAAATTTTGAAATGTGAAAAATAAATAAACAAAATAAAACTTTGTTGAAATTCAGGGTGAGAAGAAACTTTTTGATTCCAATTGGAAACATCAAAACCTATTTTGATCAAATAAAATCCTAAAGGGATTTCAAAATATAAATAAACAATAAAGTCAAAATATTTGGAATCACTATTTTTGAATCTTTTAATAAAAAGATTTGGTTTCCAAAAGAAAAGGTAGAATTATAAATAAGGATTATTTTATAAAGCCAAATTAAATCTTGGCCAAGCTTTTGAAATAAAATATTCCTATTTGATAAAAAGAGTAAAGGTTTATTTAAATAAAATAATGAGGATTTATTAATATCCAAATTTATTAAAGTAAAGGCTTTTCCATTTTAAATAAACACTAAAACTTGTGAAATTATTTTAAATAAGTTTTCCAAATGTTTTATTTATTCAAATAAAACCTACTGATTTGGTTTTGGTATTATTTAGATTTCAAATGGAAATTTTAATAAATCAAATCCTATTTGAATTAATAACTAAGGACTATTTTATTTAATTATTAAATAGATCCTAAAAGAATAAAAGTATTATTTTATTTTGGACCTTGGTTTGTGTTCTTAAACAGCACTAAAAGTTATACAAAGTTTAATGGAAGTTTGAATTCATTTGGTGTTTGAATTGTTTGATTGAAAAACAAAACAGAAAATCAAATAGAAAAAGAAAAAGAATCAGAATGAAAAATAAATAAAGCAGACTCAGCAAAGAAACAAGCCCAACCCATCAGAACTTTACCACGCTGCGTTTTCACCCACACACGCACTGCGATCCACGACAGGCAGGCCCCACTCCCCCTCTCTTCCTCACACTGACAGACAGGCCCCACACCACCTCAGCGTTATCAACCTCGCGCCAGCCGTTCCCTGCCGTTGCTGCCGATTAACTCCGGCGTAAATACGAGTTATTGCGCGAGTAATTCTTGCCAGTGAACACACGTACTTACTCGCCCCTCACTCCTCTCTCTTTCCCCCCAAACACCGCCTCCCCACTGCCCCTAGGCTGCTCCAATTCGAGCTCGCATCCCACTGTCTCCGACGAACTCCTTCGTCAATTCCGGCGAGGACAGACCTCCCCTCGGCCCCTGCTTCACACGGGTTTCATCAGCAGCCTCTTGCGCATCTTCCCGTGCCACTCGTTTGCCCACGCGTCCCCCGTAGCCTAGGCTTCGTCGACACCGAGCGTGCGCCGCCGTCTGCCATTGCTCCGGTGACTCCTCCTGGTAAGCCTCGACCACCCCGAGCCTTCCTATTGATGCTCACATCATCCCCAGTTCAGCCCACGCCTAACTGTTCCCCTGCCGTGCCTCGGCGCGACCTGCAGCCCCATCTCCGACGACACCTGAGCGTGCCCGACGCCGCCACTAACTCCGGCGAGAGATTCCCACCGTTCCTGAGCACCCCTCGCCAAGCCAGCGCCACCTCGAGCTTCTCCACACCTCTGCGAGCACGGTGAGCCCTCTCCCCCTATTCCTTGCTTCCTGGAATCACCGCGACGCCACCGCCAGAGCGTGCTCCGCCGCTCGCCGCCGCGCAGTGCCGCCAATCTTTGGCCCAGTGTCTGTGACCGTTAGATGTAAATCTTGCGGCTAAAATTAGAACTTAAACGGAGAGGTATGAGCGCATCAGAGCCGAACGATCTAACTTAAATCCTACGGTTCGCAGAGGCCGATCCGCACGAAACGGTACCGGCCAGTAGAATCACGCCGCGTGGCACTAGTTTTGTTTAAAACAGAATTTTGAATCTGATTTATATGCAAACTTGTAAAATTCATAACATAAAATATACACGTCCAAATTTTGCAAATTTTATATCAATGGAATCAGTAGAACAAGTACTTTGCAACCATGTATTTTGTTTAATGTTTTGCTTTTGGTAAATTGGTTGAATTTGCAGAAACTTGTGTAGGCTTATTTTGAATATAAAATTTGTTATAGATAAAATTTTAATGTGAAATCTTTGCAAAATGGTTTGTTGTGAACCTACTGACCTTAGGAACCAACTCATGGATTTAAAAATGAATTTTGTTAAGTTTAGGAATAGATACTTGAATTAGCTCATTTCTAGTCAAATAAAAATATTGATTTTGATATGGAAATGATTTTTGAGTAAAACCTTTGGGAAATGTTTTGATTCAAACCTTCTAACCCTAAACACCATGTTTTGTGAATTAACAACTTATTTGATAAAAATATAAAATTATTGCTTTGATAAAAGCATTTTCAACCACATAGAATAATGATTTGATTTGAAAATAGTTTATAGATAAAACCTTTTGCTAATGGTTTTACCACTTTAGTAAGTGACCACTTTGAACCTTATAATGTTTAGAGCCTAGTAGAAACCACCTTTGTAAATAAAACTATCTTTTGCATGCTTGCATGCATGACTTTGTTTCTATTATTTTATGTGTGATGAATTGTTTGAATATTGGTTGGAATGTTAGTTGAATCTATGTTTGCTTGATTGATTTGTAGTGAAGTTAGAAGAGTGTGATATTAGCAAGATCAAGAAGTGAACCAACATTCTCTACCAAAAAGGCAAGTGACACTATCATCCAAGTCCTATTATTTTCATCATACTTAGTGGATTTTTTTGAAACATGCATGATAATGATTTCTATATTCTATGCTATGCTAAATCCTAATAGGATACCCTTATATATTCCTTAGTGGAAACATTGTAGTTGTAGTATGCTTAGCCCAGCTATATATTGGGATGAGATACATGTTATGAATTATATGAAGAGTTGAAAAGTTATAAGTTTTGTATAATAAAACAAGTACTCAATGAACCACCTGGGTGGACAAGGATACTCAAGGTTGGACAAGGTGGCAACAAAAGGAACCATGTTTATATGGCAATCTCTTTTTGTTGTGCACTAGAAGAAATCCATCCAGGGACTTAGGGATTGAACATGTTTCTCGTACAGTGGCTTCCATGTACAGCCACATGCTAAATGGGCTCTGGCTTAGTCAACTACATAGTGGAAGACCCATGCATTGGCATCTTCAGGTTAACTAGATTTGTGCTAGGGAACTTGAAACCCTACATTGGTTCCTGGAAGACAAGCTAGCATTGTGTATTGGGAGGACTCCTATGGAAAGACTTTGTCACATTATCAATCTGCCAGTACTCCATCTTGGTAAGTACTTATCCAGCGGCCACTGGTGGCATCAAGATGAGATTGTGTCATGTGGGTAAAGTGTACAACTTCTGTAGAAGATCAAATTCTAAGTACTTAGCCGTGTCCCCGGTTATGGACAATACTGAGCAACTAAGGCCTGAAGCTATGGAAGATCTCGACATTCCAATTTCTCAAAGTTAAAACTTGAGGGTGACAACAAGGGATTAGAAGCACTTGCAGTTTTTCCAAGAAGTTCAAAAAGATTTGACAAAGAACAAAAAAAACTATTTTGAAAAGATAGGATAAAACTATATTGCTTTCTGCAAATGAGCCTGAACCCCACTTAGCCAAAAATGCATGTAATGATAGGATCCACATATTTCTACTTAGTAGTGAAACTTGCCAATACAATTCAAATGTATTGACCCTTGTGGCTGCAACTTATTATGTTGCAGGTTTGTTTGATATTAGTGAAGTTTAAAGATTAGGATTACAAGTCTACAACCAACATGTCTGCCTGTGGCACTTTGAATATGAAGGACCCCATGCTATTGTTATATTCCGCTGCATTGTAATGAGATAGCCAAATGAGCTATGTAAGATGTAATAAGTTATTTTATTCCTGGTTATAAAGTTGTAGTATGACCTTTGTTTCTTGATATTACATCTTAACTGTGGGTGCTAGCTATTGATCCGGGGACTATCATTGTAAACACAGGGATCTCTACCTTATTAAAGGTTGGGAACCTTACAATGTTAACTCACAAGGTCACACTTGGAAATCTTGAACTTCGCATTCTACTCTTTCAACTCATCCATAGATTCTTTAGCATTGAATACTTTTGTATCAACAACAAGCTTCTCCTGTTTTGTGTTGAAGATAAAAAGAAGTCATATGAGGCAGCAACAGAAGCAAGTAAAAATTGCTACTCCATGTATTGGGTCAGCAAGTACAATGTTCAGAAAAAGTGGAACTGATGTCTACGCACTTCTATTCTTGTAGACAGTTGTTGGGCCTCCAAGTGCAGAGGTTTGTAGAACAACAACAAGTTTCCCTTAAGTGGATCACCCAAGGTTTATCAAACTTAGGGAGGAAGTGGTCAAAGATATTACTTCTCAAGCAACCCTGCAATCAAGATACAAGAAGTCTCTTGTGTCCCCAATACACTTGTCAGGTGTATAGGTGCACTAGTTCAGTGAAGAGATAGTGAAATACAAGTGGTATCGATGCCAGAAAATAGATAATGGCGTGGAGGACTAAAGCAAGCAAACATTCAATAGATCTAGATGCAAACGGTGTTTCAATGTTTAGAAACAAGTACTAGGGATCATACTTTCACTAGTGAACGCTCTCTCATATAAATATCCTCTCTTCATGATACTACTCTTAACTACTCTCTAGTTGGACACTCTAATCCATGGTAGGGATATAACAACACACCTCAAAGTCCGCCTTCTCCAATCTAGATAAACCCACACTGTCACCTTGAGCGCTAGATGGTTCCAACAAACACCACAATTTCATAGAGACATCCAACTCCAAATATAACTCATAACAAATATTCAATCTAGCCAAAGTGCCACACACGATATGCACACTATCACTTTCACACACATGGGGAAAAGCATAGATCTATTAAAGCACAAAGAGTATTTATGTAGATTCAAACCTAAGTGCCACCATGGCGTGCATGTTGTCACTTTCACACACATGGGGAGCACAGAGATCTATTGAAGCACTTGAGTAGCAAGGTAGATCTACTTGATTACAAAGATCATGATCACAATATGACCATGCATAGAGAGAGAGAGATGAACACATAGCTACCGGTAGAGCCCTTAGCCTTGAGGAATAACTACTCCCTCCTCATCATGGGAATCAACAATGGTGATGAAGATGGCGATGGAGATCGATGGAGATGGCTCCAGAGGCACTTCCCCGTCCCAGCAGGGTGCCGGAACAGAGACTTTCTGTCCCCCAAATCTCCCTTTCGATGGCGGCGGCGCTACGGAGGTTTTTCTGGAAGTATGATGGATTGTTTTAGGGTTTTCTCCCCGGGGGATTCTTATAGGCGAAGGAGGCAAGGTCGATGGAGGTCCAGGGGGCCCACACCCCCTGTGGGTGCGGCCAGGGTGGGACCCGCGCCCACCTAGTGTGTGGCCACCCTGGTGTCCTCCTCCGTCTCGTCTTTGATTTTCCGTATCGCTCAGGGAAAAATATGAACTTTGGCTTTTGTCCCGTCCAATTCCGAGAATATTCATTTTTTATCTTTCTGAAACCAAAAACAGCAGAAAACAGGCAACTGGCACTGTGGCATATTGTGAATAGGTTAGTTCCAGAAAGTGTATAAAAATACCTCAAAGTGTAGACAAAACATAGCAAAGTGGATACTAAACAAGCATGGAATATCAAAAATTATAGATACGTTTACGACGTATCAGGAATCAAAGACAGATAACTAATGTAGCAACATAAGATTAGTAATGTAGCAAAAAATAAACAATAAAGTAGCATAGAATGAACAATTTAACACAACTACAAAGTGGATGAAAAGTGATAGCAACTGAATAAAACAAATATAGCAAAATGTAAGGACTAAACTAGCAAGCAATTAATAGTAATGTAGCAGAGCATCTGTCATACATATTGATCAAGTAAAAGATCAATAAAAATTCTTACCACAAAGTGCTGCGTAAAACTGTACTTCCTCTTCTGCCGTGCACTTTTCTTGCAAATGATGTCCGACTCGTAATTAAATTTCTCAATCCAAACATTCATCAACTCACTATCGAGATTTTGGCGCGACCGAAGAGATGTTTGGAAAGTTCTTAGCAGGTATAGTACCGCCCAATCTCCACAAAAACTGGCCTGCACAAAGGAATGCATATGCAACAAACAGTTTTATGTAAAGTAGCAAACAATTCAAGGTAAAGTAGCAAAACAAATGAACTAAAGTAGCAGGTAGACCAAGCAGCAGAGGATTGATACGTCAGAAACGTATCCATAATTTTTGATGCTCCATGCTTGTTTACTATCTACTTTTCTTTGCTTTGTATACACTTTGAGTTGTTTTTATATGTTTTCTGGTACTAACCTATTAACAATTTGCCACAGTGCCAGTTGCCTGTTTTTTTCTGCTTTTGGTTCCAGAAAGGCAGAAAATCAATATTCTCGGAATTGGACGGGACAAAAGCCGAAGTCAATATTTTACCATGGGGAACACGAAGCCGGAGTACGAGACGAAGGAGACCCACCAGGGGGCCACACCCCCTGGCCTCGCGGGTGGGACGACCCCGCGCCTAGGTGGATGCGGCCGCCCTGGTGGCCCCCTGCCTCGCCTCTTCGCCTATAAAGTCCCCCCGATGCCAAAACCCTAAACACCCGATCAATATTCCACGAAACCGTCTATAGCCACCGCCACCATCGTCCCTAGATCGGGGGGATCTGAAGCTCTTCCCGGCACCCTGCCGAAGGGGAGATCATCCCGGAGGCCTTATTCTTCGTCATTCCAGCTTTCGGTATGAAGCCTGAGTAGTTCCACCTTGGACTACGGGTCCATGTAGTAGCTATACGGTTGTATCTCCTCGTTGTTCTTTTATGTATAGATCTTGTGAGCTCTGTTCATGATCAAGATCAAATCTATTTGTAATCATGCACGTTGTGTTTGCGGGGATCTGATGGATATTGAGATTACTATGTCAGATTGATTAATGGTTTTGTCTTATTGATTCTATCATGTATATGTTGTTTGTGATCTTGCATGCTCTCTGTTGTTAGTAGCTATCTTGGCCAAGTAGTTGCTAGTGACTCCAAGAGGGGGTATTTATGATCGATAGTGGGTTCATGCCTCTAGTTTCCAAGGGAAGTGACAAATATCTCTTCGTTTGTAGATGTGTTGTTGCCACTAGGGAGAAAACAATGGTCTCTTGTTCATGGAGAAAGTGGATTATTTACCTTACACACTTTGCTTAAAGCAGTTGTCTGTTGCTTGCAACTTAATACTGGAGGGGTTTCGGATGATAACCTGAAGGTGGACTTGTAGTCATAGATGCAGTTGGATTATGGTCTATGTATATTGTTGTATTGCCCAATCGAATCTCATAGGATCTTTGTGGCTAGTATTGCATTGTTATGCCTTGCTCAGTCCTATCAATTGCCCTGTTGTAATTTGTTTACCCAACATGCTATGTTTGTTTATCTAAGGAGAACACATGTAGTGAACAATGGACCCCGGTTCAATCTTTACCATTGATACATCTTCCACCGTTATTGTTTACTTGCTGCAAACCATCATCACCTTCCACACCATACAGTTAATCCTTTGTTACTGCAACCAGTGAGATTGACAACCTCACGGTTCGTTGGGGCAAAGTCTTGAGTTTGTGTTGTGCAGGTTTCCACGTTGCTTGCAACACCTTTGAGACGTTTCCTTCCTCCTACTAGTTCGATAACCTTGGTTTCTTACTGAGGGAAAACTTGTTGCTGTGCTGCTTCACACCTTGCTCTTGGGGTTTCCCGACGAAGTGCTCTTACAACACCATCAAGCTTTTCTAGCGCTGTTACCGGGGAGGCTAAGGACGTCTTCACAAGGGGAGTCCTCCTCAAACTTTCTCTTTACTTTGTTTTTAGTTTGCTTAGTTTCTTTTGCCTGGTTTTGTTCACCTCTTTCTATCAAAAACTCCAAAAAAAAATTAGTTTAGTTTGGTTTGCTTTCTTTTATAAAAAACACAAAAAAATTAGTTTCTGCTCTAGTTGCTGGTCTATTATTGTCTTGCTTGGTCACTCTTTCTATCAATGGATGGCTTCTTTGAAACTAGTTCTTATTGGCAAGGTGGGTTCACGGAAGAAAAAAAGTATTATTATAAGGAACACCTTTTGTCACAAAAAGGCAAATACTTATGGTTACAAATTGATAAGTTGAATATTATTGCTAGAGACGTGTGCTCTACTTATAATGTTACTTATTGCTTTGATAAATCTTGTTGCTATAGGAGGTATAAACACATTCCTTTTCAGTGTGAGTATAATGATAATGTTACCATATCTTGTTATGTTAAGGGAAATTGTGACTATTATGATGTGGAACAAATTGAAGAATTTATTGCTTTCAAGGGTGCATTTGAACTTGCTAGTTTGCTTGAAAATACTGATGATGCACCTTATGAATATGAGGTTTATGAGATACTTAAATTATGCTTTTATAACTACAAGGAAGAAAATGGCTATATTCTTGAATATTTTAATAGATTCTTTCCATAAATAGAAGAGACTAATGCCTTGCAGGAGCCTATGGAATAAGAAATTGTGGAAACTGGAAGCTTATTAGATGAAAAAGAGGAGGAGAGTGATGATCAAAAGGAGGAAGAATGGATTATCTACCCATGCCTACCCTCTCCCTTACATTATTTGATTGTCCCCCATGCTTACCAAAGGAGGATGAATGTTATGTTCCTATGGATCCTTTTGAAATATCTACTTTGGGTAAAACCTGTGAAGGTTTTAATCCCACTATTTTTTATCTTGATAGAAATTATGTGTTTGTAGCTCATGAAAAGCCTTCTTTATGTGATAGTTATATTGTTGAGTTCATTCATGAGGCTACTGAAAATTATTATGATAGAGGAAAATATTGTTGTAGAAGTTTTCATGGTACTGAAACACCTCTCTATGTGCTGAAAGTTTTGAAGTTATTCTTGTTTTATCTTCCTATGCCTCACTTTGTTCTTTGTGAATTTAATAATGTACAAGATTCCTATACATTGGAAGTGGGTTAGACTCAAATGTGTTTTGAATTTGCTTCTTGATGCTCTCTTTTACCTCAATTCATATTTCTTATGTGAGCATCTTCTCAAACTATCATGCCTAACTGAAAGACGTTAAAGAAAAGTACTTGTTGGGAGATAACCCAAGAGTTTCCTCGAGTCTTGGAAGTTATTACTTCAGTAATGACCTATCCTTATCCTTTTTGGTTCCTTTTTGCGCCACGAATGACCTCTAATGAGAGAGAAGTAAGATTTGGGGAGTTGCTGTCCCAAAACAGATTTCTGTCCTCCACCATAAAAATTCGTGAGGAGTCTCTATAAGTCGGATTGAGCTGAACATTTACGAATAAATCGCCCAGTATGTTAGCTAACTTTAGTTAGTTCAACACTTTTTGATTTGAGCAACAGAAGAGTTTTTGAAAAAATCAGTTTCGACCTGCTGGCCTGTTTTGACAGATTTCTGCCATTATTTGCATTTGCTTCTTATTGATTCCTTTTTTAGTTCTCTTTTGGGGAATTGAGGTTTTTGAAGGAGTTGCTATAGTAGCTTGTGTTTTTAGTGAAGAGTTTTGATGTTCCAAAGCTAAACCCAAAGGTGTATTATCTTTTGAATACATTAATGTTGCTAATGAAGATTGTGTGGAGTTTTGTATGAAGGAAAATTTTCAGCTGTAGAGAAAGAATGATGTAATAAGATGAAGAATGGACAAAAGCTCAAGCTTGGGGATGCCACCCTAGTGTCACCCCAAGAAATATCCAAGATTTACAAGCGTCAAAGCTTGGGGATTTCCAAGGCATCCCCTTCTTCATCAATAATAAGCTCAGGTCTTTCTAGACACTTCGTTTTTATTGTTTCATGCACTGTTGTGTTGTTTTTGGAGCGTGTTAGTTTTAGTTTTCTTTGCTTAGTTGTTTAGTTTGCTTGAATAAATTAGTTCAGACCCCCGTTCTCGCTGTGTTGTTTCAAATAAGTTGATTGGTGTTGGAGAGGAGTAGAAAGTTCTTGCTTGAAAGTGCAAGAGGAGCTTGCATTGACCGTGACTTAGACTTTAGCATGACATGCTAGGTGTTTTTTTTACCTTATGATTAGTGATTATTGCTGTAGCATGTCTTATTCCAAACAATTGGGATTGCTTAGTGTGCCTAGAAAGAATTATGCGTTGTTTTAGCATACAAAAACATAGTATTGTGGTATTCTCCTTTGATGCTTTGTTTGGGTTGACTTGGCACATGATCACACCATGTTATTACTATGAACAAGTCACCATAGCCTCTATGATCATTTAGTCCTTGACTTGTAGTACCACTCTATGCTTTGATTAGTAATGTTTTGTCACTCTGCATGATTATGGCCATTATTGCTCTCTTAGTTGGTTGCTCCTAGTATTTTGCTAGCCTCCACTTGTATGAGTAAGCTCTACTCATACTTCCAACTCCCAAGAAACCAAGTTATCCCAAAGTGTCCACTATAAATTCCTATGCATGTGTGTTACACCATTCCAAGTATATTCTTGTTTTCAGCTATCTTCTAATTAAAAAGTATTTTGTTATGTGAAAACTTAGTGATTAAAGCTCTCACAAACTTGATGGCACACTTTATATTCCTTGCCCCTAATCAACTTGAACCATTGTATCGTCTATGTTGTATATGCTTGCACTTATACGTTGGAATTAGCAGAACCATGCTGTCATGGGGAACGTTTTCAATATTGCACTTGTACTTTGTACACAGTTGATATCATGCTCTTTTGTCTATGGATGTCGCCGGTGTGAAATAAAGAGGAAGCTTGTAAGTCCATGGAGTTATGTATTTTGTGTTAGAGAAACGCCTAGGACGCTAGGCTAAGCCATGCCTAATCATGGTGGAAACTTGCAGCACCACCATAATGAGCATTCTGTGAAGCATACTTAATAAAAAGCTATGCACATAGTAAATAAAAAGATCGCTGAGATGCTCATTGTCTGCTTGACTTGTCATTTTGGTTATGGGATCGCTCTTGTACCATGTGCAAGGGGTACCCCGTTGGCGGTTCTCTATGATACTGATGACGCCCAACACTATTGTGGGATGCTTCGTTGGAAACCCCAAGAGCAGGGTGTGATGAGCACAGCAGCAAGTTTTCCCTTAGTAAGAAATCGAGATTATCGAACCAGTAGGAGGAAGGAAACATCTCAAAGGTATTGCAAGCAACATGGAAACCTGCACAACACAAACTCAAGACTTTGCCCCAACGAATCAGTGAGGTTGTCAAGCTCACCGGTTTGCTGTAACAAAGTATTAAACGTATGGTGTTGAAGATGATGGTTTGCAACAAGTAAACATGTAACAGTGGAAGATGTATCAATGGTAAAGATTGGACCGGGGTCCATAGTTCACTAGAGGTGCTCTCCTTAGATAAACAACATGGCATGAAGGGTAAACAAATTACAGTAGGGCAATTGACAGTAACTGAGCATGGCATAACAATGTAATACAAGACAAACCAATCCTATGAGATTCGATTGGGAGATACAACAATATACATAGACCGCCATCCAACAACATCTATGATTAGAAGTCCACCTTCAGGTTATCATCCGAACCCCCTCCAGTATTAAGTTGTAAGCAAAAGATAACTACTTTAAGCAAAGTGTGTAAGGTAAACAATCCACTTGCTCCATGAACAAGAGACCATTGTTTTCTCCCTAGTGGCAACAACACATCTACAATTGAAGATATTTCTGTCACTTCCCTTGGAAACTAGAGGCATGAACCCACTATCGAGCATAAATACCCCCTCCTGGAGTCACTAGCAACTACTTGGCCAAGATAGCTACTAACAATGAAGAGCATGCAAGATCACAAACAACACAGACATGATAGAATCAAATAGACAAAACCATTAATCAATCTGACATTGTAATATCAATATCCATCGGATCCCCACAAACACAACATGCATTATTACAAATAGATTAGATCTTGATTATGAACGGAGCTTACAAGATCTGTACATGAAAGCACAAGGAGGAGATACAACCATCTAGCTACTACATGGACCCGTAGTCCAAGGTGGAACTACTCATGCTTCATACTGAAGAAGAAGGCCTCCAGGATGATCTCCCCTCCGGCAGGGTGTCAGGAAGAACTTCCGGTCCCCCCGATCTAGGGATGATGGTGGTGGCGGCTACAGAAGGTTTCATGGAGTTTTGATCGGGTGCCTAGGGTTTCTGCATCGGGGCATTCTTATAGGCGAAGGGGCGAGCCAAGGGGGCACCAAGGGGGCCACACCCTACCCAGGTGCGGGGTGGGCCCACCCTCGCCTAGGGGGGTATGTCCGCCCTGTGGCGCCACTCCGTCTCGTCTTCTGGCTTCGTGTCGCCCACAGTAAAATATTGACTTTGGCTTTTGTCCCGTCCAATTCCGGGAATATTGATTTTCTCCCTTTGTGGAACCAAAAACAGAAGAAAATATGCAATTGGCATTGTGGCAACTTGTTAATAGGTTAGTTCCAGAAAAGATATAAAAACACCTCAAAGTGTAGACAAAGCAAAGCAAAGTAGATACTAAAAAAGCATGGAGCATCAAAAATTATAGATACGTTCCCAACGTATCAAGCATCCCCAAGCTTAACTCCTGCTCGTCCTTGAGTAGGTAAGTGATAAAAGAAGAATTTTTGAGGTGACATGCACCATCAAAACCAAGATTAAACCATTTGCAATCATTGAAAGCTGGGATCAAAGAACTCTATACATGTGCATGAAAGATGGAATTATAACAATAAGAAAAAGTAACTATGCATGCAACATGAAAGGCTACAAACAAAGATCATGAATAACATGCATTGAAAAACGTTTGTTTGTTTCACATACAAAAAACATGACATAGTGGCTGTAGAGTTCCCAACCTTTAATAAGGTAGAGATCCCTGTGTTTACAATGCTAGTCCCTGGATCAATAGCTAGCATCCACAGTTAAGATGTAATATCAAGAAACAAAGGTCATAATACAACTTTATAACCAGGAATAAAATAATTCATTACATCTTACATAGCTCATTTGGCTATCTCATTACAATGCAGCAGAATATCTATATAGCATGGAGTCCTTCATCTTCAAAGTGCCACAGGCAATCATGTTGGTTGTAGACTTGTAATCCTATTCAACACACTTCACTAACATCAAACAAACCTGCAACATAATAAGTTGCAGCCACAAGGGTCAATACATTTGAATTGTATTGGCAAGTTTCACTATTATGTAAAAGTAAGTGGATCCTATCATTACATGCATATTTGGCTAAGTAGGGTTTAGGCTCTTTTGCAGAAAGCAATATAGTTTTATCCTATCTTTTCAAAAATAGTTTTGATCTTTTGTCAAATCTTTCTGAACTCCTTGGAAAACTCCAAGTGCTTCAAATCCCTTGTTGTCACCATCAAGTTTTACTTTGAGAAATTGGAATGTCGAGATCTTACATAGCTTTAGGCCTTAGTTGCTCAGAGTTGTCCATAACCGGGGACACGGCTAAGTACTTAGAATTTGATCCTCTGCAGAAGTTGTACACTTTACCCACATGACACAATCTCGTCTTGTTGCCACCAGTGGCCGCTGGATAAGTACTCACCAAAATGGAGTACTGGCAGATCGAGAATGTGACAAAGTCTCTCCATAGGAGTCCTCCCAATACACAATGCTAGCTTGTCTACCAGGCACCAATGTAGGGATATATTTCCCTTACACAATTCTAGTTAACCTGAAGATGCCAATGCATGGGTCTTCCACTATGTAGTTGACTAAGCCAGAGCCCATTTAGCATGTGGCTGTACACGGAAGCCACTGTACGAGAAACATGTTCAATCTCTAAGTCCATGGGTGGTTTTCTTCTAGTGCACACACAAAAAGATAGCCATATAAACATGGTTCCTTTTGTTGCCACCTTGTCCAATCTTGAGTATCCTTTTCCACCCAGGTGGTTCATTGAGTACTTGTTTTATTATATAAAACATATATCTTTCCAACACTTCATATAATCATATCATGTATCCCATCCCAAATATATAGCAGGGCTAAGCATACTACAACTACATTGTTTTCACTAAGGAAAATATAATGATATCCTAATCAGATTAGCATAGCATAAAATATAGTAGACCTATCATGCATGTTACAAAAATCCACTAAGTGTAATGAAAATAGTAGGACTTGGATGATAGTGTCACTTGCCTTTTTAGTAGAGAATGTTGGTTCACTTCTTGATCTTGCAAATATCACACTCTTCTAACTTCACTACAATTCAATCAAGTAAACACAAATTCAACTAGCATTCAAACCATTTCACCACATAAAATAACAAAAACATGGCCATGCATGCAAGCATGCAAAAGATGGTTTTATTTAGAAAAGTGGTTTCTATTAGGCTCTAAACATTTTAAAGTTCAAAGTGGTCATTTACTAAAGTGGTAAAACCATTTGCAAAAGGTTTCATCTCATAAACCAAATATTATGCTAAGGTGATATTTTATGTTGTTGAAAATATCTTTTGGCAAAGTAATAACTTTATATGGTTCATCAAATATGTTCTTAAATCACAAAACTTGGTGTTTAGGGTTGGAAGGTTTGAATCACAACATTTCCCAAAGGCTTTACTCAAAAATCATTTCTAAACCATAAACAATATTTTTATTTGACTAGAAATGTGCTAATTCAAATATTTATCCCTTAACTCCACAAAATACATTTTTAAATCCATAAGTTGGTTCCTAGGATCAGTAGGTTCAAAACAAATCATTTAGTAAAGATTTCACCTTAAAAATATATCTAGAACAATTATTATATTCAAATTGTGCCTACACATGTTTCTGCAAATTCAACCATTTTTCCAGGAGAAAAACATTAAACAAGGTGCATGGTTGCAAAGTACTTTTTCTGCTGATTCCATTGATATAAAATTTGCAAAATTTGGACGTGTAGAATTAAAGTTATGAATTTTACAAGTTTGCAAATCTAATAGATCAAATTTCTATTTTAAATCCTGAGTCTGGCCACGTGGCTCAATCTAACTGGCTGATACCGTTTCATGCGGATTGAGCTCTGTGGACCGCAGGATTTAAGTGAGATCGTGCGGCACAGAGAACACGATACCCCTTCGCTTATAATCTAATCTCAGCCGCAAGATTAAGATCCACGGCACGATCGTCGACCAAGGATCGGGCGGCGGCGGCGGACGGCGGCGCACGCTCGGGCGGTGGCGTTGGCGACGATTTAGGAAGCGAGGGAGAGGGAGGAGTAGCTCACCGTGCTCGCGGGTGTGCGGTGAAGCTCAAGGAGAGGTCGGCTACTCGAGGGGCGCACTGGAGCAGCGGCTATTGCTCGCCGGAGCTAGCGGAGGCGCCAGATGCTTCTGTTTGTCGACGGGGATGGAGCTGCAGGTCACCCTAAGGCAAGATAAAGGCATGGTTAGACGCGGGCGAGTGCGTAGATCATAGGAGCTTCAACGGAAGAACTCGGGGGCGGTCTGTACTCACCGGTGAAATTCGCCGGAGAAACGGCAGACGACGGTGGCGCTCTGGTGAGTTTGTTGCCGACGCTACGGTGCTCGCGCGGGCTGACGAGCGGTACTGGGAGTTGCGCCAGGAGATGGGGAGCAGGATCGCGTGCTGTGGGAGGCGAGGGGTGGCTGGTCGTCGCCGGAATTGTTTGGGGAAGCTCATCAGGGGCAGCGCGGTGTGGTTCAAAATCAGAACAACCCTAGGGCAGAGAGGGTGTGGAGAGTGGGGGGGAAAGAGAGAGGGGAGAGGGGCGTTTAAGCGGGCGTGGTCACGGCGAAGAATTACAGCAGTGTTGATGCGAATTAACGCGACACAATCAAGGAAGAAACGGTGGTGAGCGAGGGGGAAAACGGCCGGCGCGGGGTTGATGACGATGAGGTGGCCAGTGGGTCCTGTTCGTCAGCGAGCATGAGAGAGTGGTTGTGGGGTCCCGTTGTCAGCAACGGGGTGGTTTCTTTTCTGAGTGAAAAACGGTTCACTAGAGGGGGAGCAGGTGGGCTGCGCTGCTGGGCTTGCTGGGCCTTGGAAGTGGGCTGCTTCATTTCATTTTTTTTATACAGAATGTTTTTCCTTTTCTGTTTTCATTTTCATTCAAATAATTCAAACTCCAAATGAATTCAAACCACCACCAAACTTTAGGTATAGTTTAATTCTGTTTATCAACATATTCCAAAGTCCAAAATAAAATATTCTTTTATTCTTTTAGGATCTATTGATAATTAAATAAATAGACCTTAGTCTTTGTTTCAAATAGGATTTAATTTATTTTAAAACTCTATTTGAAATCTAAATAATTCCAAAACCTTTTCAGTAGGTTTCATTTGAAAAACAAAACACTTGGAATTTTTATTTAAAATACTTTAACAAGTTTTAGTATTTATTTAAAATGGAAAAAGCCTTTAAAATTGGATATTCATAAATCCTTATTATTTTATTTAAATAATCATTTACTCTTTTTATCAAATAGAAATATTTTATTTCATTTGCTTGGCCACGATTTAATTTGGCTCTTTAAAATAGTCCTTATTTATTATTTATTCCTTTGCTTATAAAAACCATATCTTTTTATTAAAAGATCCAAAAATGGTGATTCCAACTATTATAACTTTATTATTTATTTGTTTATCTTTTTAAATCCCTTTAGGATTCTATTTGATCAAAATAGGTTTTGATGTTTCCATTTGGAATCAAAAAGTTTCTTCTCACCCAAAATTTCAACAATTATTTATTTTGTTTATTTATTTTTCACATTTCAAAATTTGGAAAATTTTGGGATGTGACAGGCTACCACCCTTAAAAGAAATCTCGTCCCAAGATTTGGGAAGGCTAGGGTTACAAGTTGGCTTCAAGGCAACTAGGGTACTACCACCCTTAAAACAAAGTCTTAGGGTTACATTGATGGTTCACTTGACTATGGGTTCAATACTTGATATCCTGACAAGGAATCCTTATTTGTCTCAATTGAGTTAACTAATTCCTGACATCCACTTCTTCTATTTCTTTCAAAGTTCCCATCCATGTCAATGTGGTTCACATGTCCTTTCTGGGTCACATTGGAGTCATTTCCATTGGATCTTCTAGCATCCTTTTTCTTTTTCTTCTCAGGACAGTCTGATGCATAGTGTCCAAGTTCCTTACAATTATAGCACTGCAACTGGCTAATATCTTTCTTCCTGAAAGTATCATGTTGGTTCTGACCAAGGTCATCTCCATTGTCAATATCATTTCCATTATTATCACTTCCATTGTTGTTGTGGTGATACTGATGTGGTTCAGAATCTTCATTGCTCTTTTTGAATGAACGCTTATTTTGTGATGATCCTGAGTGATACTTGAGTTTATGTTTCCTCTTTCTGTTCTCAACTTGATTCATCTTGTTTTCCAATATAGTGGCTTCATCACAGAGTGATTGATAAGTTGGGACATAGGCAACATATAGCTGCAGGTTCAACTCATCACTAAGTCCTTCAAGGAATTTCTCCTTTCTCTTAGCATCTGTATCAATTTCATCCGGTGCATAGCGTGCCAGATTGTTGAATTCTGCAATATACTCAGCCACACTGAGGTGACACTGTTTCAGATTGTGAAACTCCTTTTTCTTCAAGTTCATCACTCTAGATGAGATGTGAGCTGTACGGAAACCATCCTCAAAAATAGCCCAAGTTACATCTTCAAGGGGACTGGTGATCTGAAAGTTGTCCCACCATGTTGCTGCTGGTTCTTCAAGCAGATGTGATGCAAACCTAACTTTTTATTCATCGATGTAGCCAACAGTCACTAAGTCCTTATTCACCGAACGTAACCAGTCATTGGCTTCCATTGGATCAGTTGTTCCAGAGAATCTTGCAGGCCTTATTTTCAGAAACCTGGTGAGCATATCATGTGCTGGAGGATTATTCTGATTGTTGTTGTTGTTGTTGTTGTTGTTGTTGTTGTTGTTGTTGTTGTTGTTGTTGTTTTTGTTGTTGTTGTTACTGTATGAACGTGGTTATCATCTGCATCAGTTGCGTCTGAGCTGTCATCATCTGCTGCATCTCAGGAGTGATGTTGTTGTTTTTGTTGGGGTTGGCACGACGGGGAGGCATCTGTTGGTTTGATAGGGATAAGTAATGATAGATAAACCTAAAGAAGTTCTAACACACAACTCAAAACAACCAAGTTCAATCAAACAATCAATCAATCAACAAGCAACTATCCACTTAACAACTTATGAACTTAACTCATGAGTTGAAGGAAACAACAAGTTCTCTTGAAATAATCAACCTAGTATAGTCATACCTCATAGGTCAATATGATCCATACTCTAACTTGATATCAATGTCTTTGGTAGGCAATCTAATGTCTCTTGGTTTTCACTTGTAGTCCTTAGTGATGTCTAAGTTGAAGTCCTTGGTGAAACTAAAGTTGGAGTCATTGGTCATGGTGAAGGCTTTGTCCATCAAGTTGAAATAGAAGAGATGTAGAATCAA
This sequence comes from Avena longiglumis, assembly GCA_030063025.1. Lineage (NCBI taxonomy): Eukaryota > Viridiplantae > Streptophyta > Magnoliopsida > Poales > Poaceae > Avena > Avena longiglumis. The sequence continues at coordinate 52,588,027 of CP125973.1, read as the reverse complement.
AACCAAAAAGGTTGAGGAAAGAGTTTACAAGATTGTTTGTAAATAAGTTTTTGGAACAAACACAACTCCTATTTTTCTAAGGGGTTTTGTCCAATCCTAGGGTTAAAAATCCTACAGGCAACACAGTGCTCTGATACCATCTGTAGAGTTCCCAACCTTTAATAAGGTAGAGATCCCTGTGTTTACAATGCTAGTCCCTGGATCAATACCTAGCATCCACAGTTAAGATGTAATATCAAGAAACAAAGGTCATAATACAACTTTATAACCAGGAATAAAATAATTCATTACATCTTACATAGCTCATTTGGCTATCTCATTACAATGCAGCAGAATATCTATATAGCATGGAGTCCTTCATCTTCAAAGTGCCACAGGCAATCATGTTGGTTGTAGACTTGTAATCCTATTCAACACACTTCACTAACATCAAACAAACCTGCAACATAATAAGTTGCAGCCACAAGGGTCAATACATTTGAATTGTATTGGCAAGTTTCACTATTATGTAAAAGTAAGTGGATCCTATCATTACATGCATATTTGGCTAAGTAGGGTGTCACATCCCAAGATTTTCCAAATCTTGTAATGTGAAAAATAAATAAACAAAATAAATAATTGTTGAAATTTAGGGTGAAAAGAAACTTTTGTTTCTAAATGGAAACTTAAAATCCCATCTGGAACAAACTTTGGTTAATGTTTGAATCCAACTAAATTAAAATCAAAGTGGAATGCATTCTTCATAAAATGCATCTTGAAGTTTGAACACTTTGAGAATAAACCAAAACTCTAAAACCGTAATGGAAGAAAATCATTTCCAAGTTATCTCCAAGCCTATGGATTTGATCCATATAAAAATTTGTCAACAAACATTTACAAGTGATCAAGAATGACAAATGGAAATATTATAAAACCATAGAAATTGGTTTCACTTAATTTGGAGCCATATATAAAATCTTATGAATTTAATAAGATAAGGAAATTGATTTCCCAAAGCTAACAAAGAAACCATCTATAAATCCGTACCAAATGGTGAGCAAATAATCTTAAAAGGATTTAAAAAGATAAAAAAATAATAAATAAAGTTATAATAGTTGGAATCACTATTTTTGGGTCTTTAAATAAAAAGATATGGTTTTTATAAAGCAAAGGTAGAAATATAAATATGGATTATTTTATAGAGCCAAATTAAATCTTGGCCAAGCTTTTGAAATAAAATAATTCTATTTGATAAAAAGAGTAAAGGTTTATTTAAATAAAATAATGAGGATTTATCTATTGGGTCTATTAAATCTTGACAGCATGAACAGTATGCTATTGCTAACATTTTTCCCCTCCCTCCTGGTCCAGTTCCGTTCGCAAATATTCATGGTGTCCTGGTTGATTTCCTCAACAATGAGGCTGGAGTGCACTTCAGAGATATACATGATTGTCCTTTTGGTCTGCGTGTGCGTTCAACCATGTCGTTGACGTGATAGACTCATTGCGAGTAGTCCGATTCGTTCAAGATGTGCATGTATCTTTTGTTAAGCACAATGAGGGTGATAACTGGCGTGGGATGTAGTTTAACAATGAGTCTTTGGGTGATGTTGGTTGGGCCTCCCTTGATCAACGGCATACGGAGGATCTGAATGCTATCTTTGCGACATTGGGAAGGTTCTCCTGTGGAAAGGGACAATGATCATAAGGGTAGGATTGTTGCTAAAATTGCAGGTGATTTGGTGATATCCCTAGTGTGCGGTTTACCATTGGTGACCTGGAAACAGTCATGGACTTTCTCTGTGGAAATTCTTGAGTCACTTGCTTGGTGGGGCCCCACAGAGGACCCATTGCCAGATGATAATGTGGACCTCACCCTGTTCTGCACATGGGCGATCTTTGGACCTCGGTGCCACCTCCTCCCCCTCCCCCTGCTCATGGGGTGATTGGGGTCGATGGTTGGGTCTGTTAAGAACCACACTCACAGTGGGAATCTTTGAGGTTGGGGTCCTTGGGAAGCTGCTGCTCTGTTCAAGGGCTGTCATAGCTCTGGAGAGGACATGCCTATTGACAATCTGCATCTTCCACCTCGGGATGTGAATAGTGGTGTTCTTGGTATCATTGTTCAGACTGGAGTCGATGATGAGGAATCTGTTAATGAGCCTGAGGATGCGGAGGAGCATGGTGTTGCAGTTGCACCCCAGGGGGTTGGCATTGGGGAAGGTCTGCAAAATATCTTCCAAAACTATCTGGTTGATGAGGAGGAACCCAATGATCTTTCTTGAGGAGGGCTGGAAGTCCTATGGATTCTAGTGCTATTGCCCCTGAGAATGAGGATTGGATGATGGAGGATCAGCACCTTCTTTCCCCTAATGAAGCTCACCTTCAGGTTGGAATGGTGAGAACTTTCATTACCATTCCTGATGTGCATATTGCCAAACAGGGTTTTTCTCAGCAAGGCCTGGAGCTCTGGGAGAATTATTTTGCTCCCCATATCCAGAAAGAAGCTTCTTGAAAGGGCTCTCTTAAGTGTGATATCCCTGTAAGTTGGTTTAATTTCATCACTCTCATGCTTGCTACTCCTGAGAAATTTAATTGGGTCAAAGGATTTCTTACTTCTCCTTTATGGGAAATTATTAAAGAACCTATTGCTGAGGAAAGTTCAATATCTTTCATCATTCCTAATGAGATTTTTTCCCAGATGGCTCCTTCTTGCCTGGGCATTGAAGTTAAATCATCTTCAGGTTCTCCCTCTACCCCTGCTAGAAAGAGAAAAGGCAAGGAACCTCTTGTGGAATCTGAGGTGAGGAGAAGTCCTAGGATTGTTGAATTAAATGGGGGTTTTAAAAGTCACTTACATTGTCAAATTGTTGATTGTCTGGTTTGTAATGCTGCCCCCCCTTGCTTGAATGCCAAAGTGGTTAAAGATCTTGCTACTTCATTCTGCAAGGTTAAAGATGGAGACCTGGAGAAGAGGATACTCAAGAAAGGGAAGATCACTGAGGTGGCTATTAAGGCTCCTGCAAAAGGCAGCATTAAAGGTGGCCCCTCTTCCAGCTTGGGGATTGGAGGCAAGAAGAAGCCTGGGCTCTGGTACTGTGGACATGACAAGCCAAGAAAACCTCCTCTTAAGTGTGCTAATGTGTCAAGCTATATCTTTTGCTGGGGTCTTGTTGACCTCCTGTTATGTGTTCTGTGTTAGTGATATTGCACTATGGTTGGTACTTTTTGTGGATCATATTTGTGGTACTCTATTATGGTTGAGCTTTGGTCTATGTACCTGCTGTTCTCTCTTATGGGTGATTATATTATTTACATCACCCCACATCTATAATTGCTCCTGGTTTCTTAATGAGTAACAACAGAACTTGGAAGATCCTGAATTGGAATATCAGGGGAATTAATTCTGATAAGAAATGGTTTGCTCTTAGAAGCAAAATTGAGGAGTCTGGCTGTGACATTATCTGTCTTCAAGAAACTAAGCGTGAGAGTTTTGATAAATCCTTCATTAAAAAATTTTGCCCCTCCAGATTTTCCAACTTTGAATTCCTTCCCTCCAGAGGTGCATCTGGTGGTTTAATCATCATTTGGAATGGCTCCTTGTTCTCTGGTCAACTCTCTTTCCTTAATGAGTTCTCTATCTCCATTACCTTGACATCTTGCCTGTCCAATAAATCTTGGATTCTCTCTAACATTTATGGGCCATGTTTACCTGAAAAAAAGTCTGAATTTCTAGACTGGTTTGGTAGTATTGATATGCCAGATGATGTGGATTGGCTTATTGTGGGAGATTTCAACTTCTGTAGACAGCCCTCTGATAGAAATAAATTGGGAGGGGATGTGAATGGTATGCTCCTCTTTAATGAAGCTATTAATAATTTAGGTCTCATTGAGTTACCTCTTAAGGGTAGAAAATTCACTTGGAGTAATATGCAGAAGGATCCTCTATTGGAAATCTTGGATTGGTTTTTTATACCATGCGGACTCAAAGTTTTCCCTCTACTTTTGTTGCTCCTCTTGCTAAGCCTACTTCTGATCACCTTCCCTGTGTCATTACCATTGGCACAATGATTCCAAAAGCTCAGGTGTTCAGATTTGAAAATCATTGGTTGCAACATAAAGAGTTTAAAGCTATTGTTCAAAATGCGGAACATTCCGTGGGTTTCCTTGATCCTGCAAAAAATGCCAAATTCAAAAATGTGAGAAGAGGGCTGAAGCTTTGGGCCAAGCAGCTTCCTTGTCTGAAGACACAAATCTGTAATGTTAATGCCACTATTGATTTGCTTGATATCATGGAGGAAATGAGAACTCTTCTTGTTCATGAGTGGAATCTTAGAGATATCTTGAAGGATCTTATTATTTCTCTTCTACAAAACCAGAATACTTATTGGAAGCGAGAGAGGAAAATCAAATGGGTTAAACGGGGATGAGAACACCAAATTCTTTCACTTCAAAGCTACCATTAGTTTTCGACATAATTACATTTCAATGCTCAAAGGTGATTCTGATCTTGAGATCTATGATCATGATGGCAAAGCAAATCTTCTTTGGAACTCATTTAAAGATAGAATGGGTACTTCTGATAAGCCTGAAATGCATTTTAACCTTGATGAATTGGCTGGTGATTGCTTAAGCCAGGGGGACAAGGAAGCTTTGGAAAAGCCTTTCTCTGATGAAGAAATTGAAGAAGTCATCACAAATTTGCCTAATGATAAGTCTCATGGACCTGATGGTTTTAATAATGAATTCATGAAGTTTTGCTGGCCTATTATCAAGGATGACGTGAAACATCTTCTTCTTGAGTTCCATGCAGGGAATGTCTCTTTAGAGAGCATTAATTCCTCTTTCATCACCCTCATTCCAAAAATTGCTGCTCCTTTGACTCCTGCTGACTTTAGGCCTATTTCCTTGCTAAATAGTGTCCTCAAGATTATCACTAAGATTCTGGCCAATAGACTGCATAAAATCATTATGAAACTTGTTCACAAGAATCAATATGGTTTCCTCAAGCAAAGATCAATTCAAGACTGTTTAGGCTGGGCTTTTGAATTTCTTGATCAGTGTCACAAGTCAAAGGAGGAAATTTTAATTCTCAAGTTGGATTTTGAGAAGGCTTTTGACAGAATTGAGCATTCTGCAATCATTGATATTCTTAAAGCCAAAGGTTTTGGAGTTAAATGGATTTCTTGGATGCAGTTGATTTTTGGGTCTGCCTCTTCCTCTGTGCTTTTAAATGGTGTGCCTGGGAAAATTTTTTACTGTAGAAGGGGTGTCAGGCAAGGTGACCCTTTGTCCCCTCTGCTGTTTGTACTGGCTGCTGATCTTCTTCAGAGCATCCTCAATAAAGCAATGTTCCTGGGTCTGCTTTCTTTGCCCTCTGAGAATGTTTTTTGCCCTGATTTCCCTGTGGTCCAGTATGCAGATGACACTTTAGTAATCCTGAAGGCTGATTCTGAACAGCTATTGTGTCTTAAAGCAATCTTGCATACTTTTGCTATTTCCACTGGGCTTAAAGTCAATTATTCCAAGTCCAGCATGATGCCTATTAATATGGATTCTGAGAGGCTTGAGCACTTTGCTAATACACTTTCTTGCCTCCTTTGGGTCCTTGCCTTTTACCTATCTTGGTCTGCCTCTGAGCTTGAATAAACCTGCTGTGGAACACTTCTTGCCTATTGTTCAGAGAATTGAAAGAAGGTTGTGTGGAATTGTTGACTTTCTGAATTATGGGGGGAAATTACAGTTAGTTAAATCTGTGTTATCCTCCCTACCCATATATTACATGAGCTGCTTTGATCTCCCTGTCTCTATCAAAGAACAGTTGGTTAAATATATGAGGCAATGCTTGTGGAGAAAGAAAACAACTGATGTTCAAGCTAGAGGTACTGCTCTTGTTGCATGGAAGAAAGTTTGTAGACCCAAGAGTCAAGGTGGATTGGGAGTTCTGGACCTTAATGTTCAAAATTCTGCTCTTCTCTTGAAGAATTTGGATAAATTCTATAATCATAGGGATATTCCATGGGTGCATTTGGTGTGGAACACCTACTATTGTAATGATAAGCTCCCTGGAAGAAGAGTTGAGGGATCTTTTTGGTGGAAAGCTCATCTGAAGCTAATAGACACTTTTAAAGGACTTGCAAAGTGCTTGGTTGGAAATGGGGAATCTACACTATTCGGGATATGTGGAATAATAATTGCCTCCAACATAAGCTCCCTCACCTTCTTACTTTTGCAAAAATCCACATTTCGGAGAGTTCATGCATCGCAAATACTCGGGATCTCTTTTATCTGCCTTTGTCTCAACAAGCATATCAGGAATATCAAAGTCTTGAACAAATTCTTGATTATAGCAGGGAAGGGGAATCGGATTGTTGGTCTTATATTTGGGGTACTAATTTTTCAGTAAAAAAGGCTTACTATTCTTTACTTGGATTCCAACCAGTTCAGCCACATTTTTCTTGGATTTGGAAATCTTCTTGCCAATGTAAGCACAAATTTTTCTTCTATCCGCTTGATAGACTCAACACAAGGAATCTTCTGAAAAGAAAATGTTTTCTCTAGCATCTTATGATTGTGTCTTCCAGAATCGCCATGAAGAAACTAGTTTACATTTGTTTTGGGAATGCCCTTTTGCTAGAGCTTTGGGCTGAAATCTCACAGGTTAATATGGCTGATCAAAGCATCTTTGAAGTTCTAGCCAAGATTAAAAAGACCTCAAGGTCCCTTTTGCAATGGAAATTCGATACTCGGAACTTGGGGCATCTGGATTTGCGAAATAATGAAATTTTCAACAATCAAGACACATCGGTGGAGACACGAAGGCTATTATAGCCTGGAATTAAGATGGGTCCTTTATAGAATTAAGAAAAAGTATTATCAGGGCCTTAAAGACTGGATTGAAACCAATTTAGACATGAGATAGCTGCTTTAAATGTTATCCCTCTTTTTTGAGGTGGAATATGCTTGTAAATAATCTTTTGTAACTCTACTTGATATATATAAAGAAAAATTGCAGTGGGGTTTTTTACCCTACTGTTTTACCCTCAAAAAAAAATAATGAGGATTTATTAATATCCATTTTTATTAAAGTAAAGGTTTTTCCATTTTAAATAAACACTAAAACTTGTTAATTTATTTTTAATAAGATTTCCAAGTGTTTTAGTTTTCAAATGAAACCTACTGAAAAGATTTTGATATTACTTAGATTTCAAAAAAGAGTTTTTAAAATAAATTAAAACCTATTTGAATTAAATACTAAGGTCTATTTATTTAATTATTAATAGATCCTAAAAGAATAAAAGTATTATTTTATTTTGGACTTTGAAATATGTTGATAAACAGAATTAAAACTCACCAAAGTTTGGTGGTGATTTGAATTCAAATGGAGATTGAAAAATATTATTAAATCTTATCTAATTAAAACTAGAGCCTATTTTAAATGATTAAAAGACACTAAAAAGATTAATATATTATTCTAAATTTGACTTTGGAATGTGCTATTATTCAGTATATGAATCTACACAAACTTTGGTTGAGGTTTGAAATCAAATTGTTGTTTGAATTAATTAAACAAAACCAAAACAGATTAATAGAAATGGAAAAAGGAAAAACAGTCAGATAAAAAAAAGTGAAACGGAACAGCCCAGCCCAGCTAAGCCCACCTGGCCCAGCAATCCCATCTCCCCACCCCACCCGCAGCGAATCGTTTTTCACTCGCGAACAGACCCGCGCAGTCACTGACGTGTTGACCCCACTCCTTCTCTCTCTCTCTCTCGCTGACGTCTCGACCCCACGCCACATCAGCGTCTTCCCCACCCGCGCCAACCTCGCCGGCCGTTTCTGCTGGTTTAAACTCGCATCAATACGCGTCAATGCCTCGCTTAAGTCTCACCGCGACCACGCTCGATTAAACGCTTGCCCCTCCTCCACATTTCCCCTCACTCTCCCCTCCCTCTCTGCCCCCAGGCTGCGCCAATTCTTTGCGGCAAGCCACTGTCTCCGACGACCTTCCGACAACGATTCCGGCTAGTCTACACCACCCCTTGCTCGCTGCAGCAAACGAGTGTGCTCCCCATCGTTCACTGCATCTCCCAGTATCGCCCGCTTGGCCGCACGCGCCCCAAAACTTCGACTTCATCCACGTCTGAGCGCCGCCGTGGTCTGCCATATCTCCGACGAGCATTCGAGGTAAATTCCGACCGTGCATCTCCTTCTCTTTCACACACGCGTGCTCACCGCGATCTTGCGCATCTGACTGCACCCTTTACTTGCCCTGGCGTGCACCGTAGCGTCACCTTCGTCTTCAACAGAGGGCAGCCGTCGCCAGAAAGAACTCCGGCGAGGAATCGCCAGTAACCCCGTGCACCCCTGTCCCTGCCGAGACCACGTTGAGCTTCAGCGTAACGCCACGAACCCGGTGAGCATCCTCTCTCTCTTTCTAGCATCCTACATCGCTGACAATCGCGGTATGACGCCGCCATTGATCGCCGCCGGCGCTTCGCTTAGGGTTAAGCAGCGTGGCGAGTTGAATCTCGATCCTGTGACGTAGATAGATTCACTTAAAGCGAAGGGGTATGCGATCTGTGCCGTGTGATCAAGTGAAATCCTACGGTCTGTGTTAGCTGATCCACGCGAAGAGGTATAGACGAATCAGAATGTGACACGTAGCCTGGAGTTTGGTTTAAAAACAGAAACTTGTCTATTTGAGGTTCCAATTTGAAAAATTCATAACTTTCAAACCACACATCCAAATTTTGAAAATTTTATATCAATGGATTCAGCAAAACAAGTACTTTCTTACCATGCACTTTGTTTAGTAAAATGTTTCTGATAAATTGATTGTTTTTGCAGAAACTTGTGTAGGCATATTTGGAATATAAAATTTGTTCTAAAATGAATTTTGAGATGAAATCTTTGGAAAATGGTTTGTTTTGAACCTATTGACCATAGAAATCAATTGATGGTTTCAAAAATGTATTTGGTGAAGCAAAAGAATGAATCTTTGATTTAAAAACATTTCTAGCCAAATAAATTTTTTGATTATGGTTTAAAAATGATTTTGGAGGAAAACTTTTGAGAAATGTTTCGATTTAAACTCTCCGACCACAAACACCAAGTTTTATGATTTGAAAATGTATTTGGTGAACCCTATAAAAATTATTACTTTGCTAAAGACATTTTCAACCACATAAAATATTGACTTGGTTTGAAAATGGTTTATGAAGTAAAATCTTTTGCAAATAATTTTGCCATTTTATAAAATGACCAATAGATGTTTTCAAATGTTTATAACCTATTATAAACCACTTTTCCAAATGAAACAATCTTTTGCATGCTTGCATGCATTGTTTTGTTTCTATCATTTTATGTGATGTTTTGCTTGAATGGTAAATTGAAATATTGCTTGCTTGATTGAATTGTAGTGGAACTTGAAGAGTGTGATTGTTGCAAGATCAAGGAGTGAACTTATACTCTCTACCAAAAAGGCAAGTGATGCTTCATACTTTTGTCCCATTATTTTCACTATGCATTAGTGATATTTTAAGTAGGACTTGCATGGAATTTTTGCTAAGTATAAACTATGCCATGGGAAATACTAGTAGATGAAACCTTAGTAGAAATTTCCTAGGTTAAGATTCCTAGTACTATCATGCTTAGCTTAGCTAGTAGAAAACAAGGGTGGAATATATATTCATATTATGGTATATTTCTAAGTCAAGGACTTGTGTTTTGATTAATAAAACAACTAAGTGAATGAATCACCTGGGTGGAATGGAAGGAATGGTTTGTGTTGAGTGGTTCACAAGGCCCATTTCTATGGTTTACCTTGTGTATCTCACTTGTGGATGGCCACCCAGGAACAAAGAGATGTCAAAAGTTGGTGGTAGGGGTTTGATAGGTTGGAACGCGTCCATTCTGGTCTAAGGGAAGGCTTTTGAAAGATCTTGTCTTGGTGAAACCAAGTCTTGTGGGGAAAGTGCACCACCTCTGCAGAGTGTAAAATCTAAGTACTTAGCCATGTCCCTGGTAAAGGACAATTTGAGCATGAAGACATGGAAGCTATCAAGAATCTCCTCATCCCAATTTCTAAGTTAAAATCTTGTGATTAAACAAATAATGTCCCTGGAACGCGTCCCTGGAACGCGTCCATTCTGGTCTAAGGGAAGCCTTGTCTCACAACCACAAATAATGCAAGCTGGGGCTCCATCTAGAATAACATTCTTGTCATCCTTGTTATCATACACTCTTTTGGGATAGTTTTATTCCATGCTGATCATTTGATTAGTCACCTTAAGCATCAGTTGGGATTGTTCCTCCAAAAACCTTTGTAGTGCTAGATCTTTATCACTATTGTTGGCTATGAACTGAGCTGTCAGTTGGTTCAACTGGTTCTGGGTTGCTATGAGCTCTTTCATGCTGTCAGCTTGGTTGGTGTTGATGTCATCAACCTTGGAGTATTTTGGAGTAGTCATCTGTTTTGGGTTGAAGGGAGATTAGAATAGGCAAGATATTTCTAAGGAATTATTTCTAATCACACACATCACAATTCACACAAGCAATGTACATGCAATCACAAACCAAACACTTCACTCAATCAAAGTTCAAGCATATACTTAGTCGACAAAATATTTTTGTTACACCACTTAGGTTGGGGTGTTTTGACTTAACTAAATTATGGTGGTCCATCTATATGGTTCACTTGTGATCTTTCCTTCCTTCATGATTCTTCTTGTATGGGATCATGGTTTCCTTGAGAAAAGCTCTTGGTTGCAATACTCCAAAGTTGTTGATGGCTCCTTCTTATTTTGCATTCCCTCAGTCTCTAATTCTTGAGTATGATCTCCTTGTCTCACTTGAAGTCCTTAGTGGTATCCATGTTGGAAGTCCTTGGTGAACATGCTGAAGATGTTGAAGTCATTAGAGTTGAAGAAGTCCTTTGCACATGGTGTAGTCTTTGGCCATGGGTAGGTTTTTCCATCAAGTTGAAATAGAAGAGAAGTAGAGTTGAAACCAAAAGAGTTGAGGTAATAGTTTACAAGTGTTTTGTAAATAAATTTTGGAACAAATATAACTCCTATTTTTCTAAGGGTTTTTGTCCAATCCTAGGTTTACAAATCCTACAGGCAACACAATGCTCTGATACCATCTATAGAGGTCCCAATCTTTAATAAGATAGAGCCTCCTGTGTTTACAATGCTAGTCCCTGGATCAATAGCTAGCATCCACAGTTAAGATGTAATATCAAGAAACAAAGGTCATAATATAACTTTATAACCAGGAATAACATAATTTTATTACATCAATCATAGCTCATTAGGCTATTACATTACATTGCAGCGGAATAACTATAGTCATGGGGTCCTTCATCTTCAAAGTGCCACAGGCAGATGTTGGTTGTAGACTTTGTAATCCTATTTAAACAATCTTCACTAAAATCAATCAAACCTGCAACATACAAGTTACAGCCACAAAGGGTCAATACATTTGAATTGTATTGGCAAGTGATACTATGGTAGTATAGTGGAGTCTATCATCTATATGCATTTGGCTAAGTGGAGTTGAGGCTTGCATTGCTCAAAATAGGTTTTTCCTTAACATTTGAAATTACTAAGTTTTTGCTTTGACAAAATCATTTTTCTCAATCAAAGAATGAAGATCCTTTACAAGGCATCTCTCAATCAAAGATTGAAGTCTTCAAACAACCCTTGTTCAAACCACAAGATTTTAACTTAGAAATTTGAATGATGAGATTCTTGATTGCTTCCATGTCTTGATGCTCAAATTGTCCTTTACCAGGGACATGGCTAAGTACTTAGGTTCTACACTCTGCAGAGGTGGTGCACTTTCCCCACAAGACTTGGTTTCCCAAGACAAGATCTTTCAGAAGCCTTCCCTTAGACCAAAATGGACACGTTCCAACCTATCAAACACTACCACCCACTGTCCATATGGCTAAGTTCTTGCAACCTATACGATCATGGCAGAGCCCATATTGCCAAGTGGTTGCACTTGAAGCTTCTCAACATTTGACATCTCAAATCTCTTTGTTCCTGGGTGGCATACCACAAGTGAGATACATAAGTTCAACCATAAACATGGGCCTTGTGAACCACTCAACATAACCCAATCCTTCCATTCCACCCAGGTGATTCATTAACTTAGTTGTTTTATTAAACAAAACATAAGTCCTCAGACTTAGAGATTTTCCATAGTGTGAATATATTTTCCACCCATGTTTTCTATTAGCTAGGCTAAGCTTGGTAGTAATAGGGAACTTTAACTTAGGAAATCCTACTAAGGATTCATCTACTAGGTTTTACTATAGCAAGGTCTATACTTAGCAAAATCCATGCAAGTTTACTTAGCAAAATCACTAATGCATAGTGAAAGTAATGGGACAAAAAGTATGAAGCATCACTTGCCTTTTTGGTAGGGAATGGTGGTTCACTCCTTGATCTTGCTAGTCTCACACTTTCTAACTTCACTACAAGTCAATCAAGTAGACACAAAATCAACTAGCATTCCAAACCAATAAATCAATCAAACAATTTAACACACACAAAACAATGGGATCTAAGTCATGCATGGGAGCATGCACAAGATAGTGTTATTTTGTAAAGAGGGTCTCTATTGGGTTTCTAAACTTTGTAAGATCCAAATTGGTCATTTACCAAGTGGCAAAGTCATTAGCAAGAGGGTTTTGTCCAAAAACCATTTTTAAATCCATTCATTATTTTATGTGGTGGAATTTTAGTTTTATCAAGTCTAAAACCTTTAAATCTTCACCAGAAGTTTCTAACTCTTAGGACTTGGTGTTTTTGGGGTCAGTGGGTTTGATCAAACCATTTTCTTAAAGTTTTCTTTCCATAAACATTTTCATAACAAAAACCATTCTTTTTATTTGGCTAGAAAATGGCTAAGTCAAGTAATCCAACCTAAATCTTACCAAAATCATTTTTAACACCAAGGTTGGTTCCTAGGGTCAGTAAGGTCACAACAATCCAATTTTCAAAGGTTTTAACCTTAAAATTATTTTTTAACAATTTTTATACTCTAAACAAGCATACAAATGTTTCTGCAAATTCAAACAAGCTAACAGATACTATTTGCTAAACTAAGGGCATGGTTGTCTAGGGCTTGCTCTCCTGAATCCATTGATATAAAATTTGTAATTTTTGGACGTGTGGTTTGAAAGTTACAGAGGTTTGAAGTTTGCAAATAAATCTGATTCAAAAATTCTTTTAAACAGATCTAGTGCCACGCGGCACGTTCTAATTCGCTGAAACGGTTCGCGCGGATCGGCTGACAGCAGCTGTTAGATTTAAGTCATATCGCACGGTTCAGAGCTAGCGTACCCTTTCAGTTAAATGGATCTATCGCACTCGTTGGATTTCAATCGAACTACGGCTGATCGACTGAAGGAGTGGCGGCAGCGGCGCAGCGCTGGCTGGCCGAGGTTCTTTGGCGCACGGGGCTAGAGGGAGGGTAGCTCACCAGTTCTCGTGCCTTGCTGATTCTCAACGTGTTCTTGTCTCGAAGGCGCTCTAGGTCAACTGAATTCCTCACGGAGATGCTCGTTCTCGGTTGCGATCGACTGTCGGCGAGGCTACGGTTCGAAGCAAGGCGGAGGGTGTGTTAGGCTTGACGGAGCTGGAGATGATGTGAGCATCCATGGAAAAGCTAGGGCGTCGAGGCTTACCGGGAAGTTTGTGAGACGAGAAAGACGCATGACTGCAGTCATCGTCAATCGAGGTTACAGGCACCAAGTTGAGCGGAAGGCACGCGAAGCTCCAGGGCTGGGGAGTGTGTGCTTGGTCAATGAGGCAAGGGGAGGTCTGGTTTCGCCGGAATCGTCACCGGAACATCATCGGACAGTGGGCGGTGTGCGGCGCAATTCGTCCAGCCTAGGGGCAAAGAGAGGGAGTGGTCTGGGGGAAATGGAGGAGAAGGCGCTGACGCTTAAAACAACGTGGTTGTAGGAGGGATTAACTGCGGCGTTAACTCGAATTGATCCTCGCGAATTCATCGCAGAAACAAAAGAGAGGAACTGGTCTGCGAGGGAGGGGTGAAGGAGACGATGAACAGGGAAAATGGGCCTACCATCGGTGGGAAAGGAGAGAGGGGAGGTCCACCGATTGTTTAACGGGTTCTTCTGCGGTGAAGAAAAACGCTTTGGGCGTGGGTGAAACGATGAATAAGCGAGTGTGTCCGCTATGCTGAAAGAAAAGTGAGGTGGGATCAGTTGTCATTCTCTTGTCTTGGTAAGTTTCGAGTGAGAAAAGAATGCTTCGAGGAGGAGAGCAGGTGGGCTAGGTGGCATTGGGCTAGTTGGGCAGTATGGTGGCTGTTCTATTTTTTTCTGTCTAAATCTTTTTCTATTTCTAAATCTATTTTCCTGATTTGAATTTCATCCAACTATTCAAGCATTCAAATAATTCAAACATTTCAAACAATTGTAGTGAGTTTTTGGTTCTGTTTATCACCATAAACCAAATCTCAAAAAAATTATATTTTTATTCATTTTTAAGATCTATTTAATAATTAAATAAAATAGCCCTTTAGTTATTTAAAATAGGGTTTGATTTATTTAATAAAATCTTCATTTGAAATCCAAACACTTTCAAAACCAATTCAGTAGGTTTTATTTGGGAAATATAGAATACTTGGAAACTTGTTTTAAAACAAAATAACATTTTATTTTAGAGTCCATTATTAATTAAATATAATAGACTTTCATTATTAAATCAAATAGGATTTGTTTTATTGAGATATTCATTTTTAAATCTAAAATAAAACCAAAACACTTCACTAGGTTTTAATTAAGAAAATAAAATACTTAGAAAACTTATTTAAAATAATTTAATAAGTTTTGATATTTTAATTAAAATGGTAAAACCTTTTATTTAAATAAAGTTGGATATTAAATCCTTATTATTTTATTTAAATAAACCTTTGCTAATTTTATTTAAAATAAAATGTTTTAATTCCAAAGCTTGGCCAAGGTTTAATTTGGCTTTATAAAATATTCTTTATTTATAAACTTCTATTTCATTTGAAAACAATTCTTTTCATTTAATTGTTTCAAAATAGTATTTCCAAATGTTTTTTTCCTTTTATTACATGTTTATCTTTTTAAATCCCTTTAGTTTTTATTTAAATCAAATGGGTTTGAAGTTCCAATTGCATTCAAAAGTTTCTTCTGGCTCTGAAAATCAAAGAAAGTTTTATTTTATTAATTTATTTTCACATTACAAGATTTGGAAAATCTTGGGATGTGACAAAGACTCATGCATGGGCCTCTTCAGGTTAACTAAATGAGGGAACTCGGAACCCTACATTGGTGCCTGAAGACAAGCTGGCATTATGTATGGGAGGACCCTATGGAAAGACTTTGTCACATTCTCAATCTGCCAGTACTCCATCTTGGTGAGTACTTATCCAGCGGCCACTGGTGGCAACAAGATGAGATTGTGTCATGTGGGTAAAGTGTACAACTTCTGCAGAAGATAAAATTCTAAGTACTTAGCCGTGTCCCTGGTTATGGACAATACTGAGCAACTAAGGCCTGAAGCTATGGGAAATCTCGACATTCCAATTTCTAAAAGCAAAACTTTAAAGTGACAACAAAAGACTTGAAGCACTTGGGGTGTACCAAGGAGCTCAAAAGATTTTGATAAAAACTTGAAGCACTTGGGGTGTACCAAGGAGCTCAAGAGATTTTGACAAAGACCTGAAGCACTTGGGGTGTACCAAGGAGCTCAGAAAGATTTTGACAAAAGATCAAAACTATTTTGAAAAGATAGGATAAATTATTGCTTTCTGCAAATGAGCCTCAAACCTTACTTAGCCAAATAAGCATGTAATGTTAGGATCCACTTATTTCTACATAGTAGTGAAACTTGCCAGTACAATTCAAATGTATTGACCCTTGTGGCTGCAACTTATTATGTTGCAGGTTTGTTTGATGTTAAGTGTGTTGATTAGGATTACGAGTCTACAACCAACATGTTTGCCTGTGGCACTTTGAAGATGAAGGACCCCATGCTTATAGATATTCTGCTACAATGTAATGTGATAGCCAAAAAATGAGCTATGTAAGATGTAATGAATTATTTTATTCCTGGTTATAAAGTTGTATTATGACCTTTGTTTCTTGATATTACATCTTAACTATGGATGCTAGCTATTGATCCAGGGACTAGCATTGTAAACACAGGGATCTCTACCTTATTAAAGGCTGGTACCTCTTTAGATGGTATCAGAGCATTGTGTTGCCTGTAGGATTTGTAACCCTAGGATTGGACAAAACCCTTAGAAAAATAGGAGTTGTATTTGTTCCAAAAACCTATTTACAAACCATCTTGTAAACTCTTTCCTCAACCATTTTGGTTTTTATTCTACATCTCTTCTATTTCAAACTTGATGGAAAAACCTACCCCATGGCCAAAGACTTCACCACGTGCAAAGGACTTCTTCAACTCTAATGACTTCAACATCTTCAGCATTTTCACCAAGGACTTCAACCATGGTTATCACTAAGGACAAGTGAGACAAGAAATCTTGCTCAAAGATTTGGAGATTAAGGAAACACAACTTAGAAGGAGCCATCATCACCTTTGAAGCTTTGTGACCAAGAGTTTTCCCAAGGAAACCATGATCTTGTTCAAGAAGAGACAACCAAGAAGAATGGAATGATCACAAGTGACACCTATAGTTGGACCACCATACTAGTGTTTAGATTAGATCATATATTGATCACACCAACTTATGTGGTGTAACAAAAAATATTTTTGGTTGCCTAAGTATATGCTTGAAAACTTGTGTTTGAAAGGAGTGTTTGTTTGTGATTACTTGCACATTGTTTGTGTAAATTGTGAAAGTGTGTGATTAGAATCCTGACTTAGAAATCTTTTTGCCTATTCTAATCTCAAATCAACCCAAACAGATGACTACTCCAAGAGACTCCAACATCAAGGTTGATGACAACAGCAACAACCAAGAGAACAACATGAGAGAACTCATAGCAACCCAAAACCAGTTGAACCAAATGACAGCTCAATTCATAGCCAACACCAGTGGGGAAGATCCAACCTTGCAAAAGTTTTTGGAAACCCAAGCCCAAATGTTGCATAAGGTGACAAATCAAATGCTCAACATGGAAGGCAACATTTCCAAAGTAGTTGGAGACAACAAGGATGACAAAGATGTTATTCTAGAAGGAACCAAAGCTTGCAATATTTGTGGAGACAAGGATCACACTTCCAAGGAACATGGAGATCAATGCCCCAACTGTGAAGAGAAACATCCAGTTGACCAATGTCCCACATCTCAAGCTACTTGCTACCTATGGGAAGGAAATAATCATGTCCCTATCCAATGCCCCATCTATTCCATAGTTGAACAAAGGAAACAAGGTGGAGTGCAACAAATGATTGCAAACTATCAAGAGGGATCCAAATCTACCAAGAAGAATGAGGACAAAGGAAAAGCTCCACTTATACCTCCATGCAATACAACCCAATTTAAAGGACCAAAGAAGAGGCATATGAATTATCCAAGGAGCAACAGAAGGTGAAGGAAACAAGTAGACATTCCCACCTATGAGATAACATATGAACAACATGAACTACATGCACTCCTAGGTTTGGAGAAACCCAAGAAAAAGAAGGACAAAAGCCATGTGCAATGTCATCATTGTAAAGAAATGGGACACTATTCCAGTGAATGTCCAGAGAAACAGAAATATAAAGAGATTGGCCAAGTATGGTGCAACAATTGCAAAGAGCTAGGCCATTATGCAGCAACCTGTCCACAAGAGATACGTGAAGAACTCAAACTTATCACATGTTTCAGTTGTGGTAACCAAGGACATTATGCAAGCAACTGTCCAGAAAAGATGAAGCACAAGATAAACAAGCCCATGAAGGATCTCAGCCTTGTCACATGTTTCAAGTGTGGAAACAAAGGACACTATGCAGATATTTGCCCAGAGAAGTTTCACCAAGATCCCAAGCAAGCCAATATGTAATTTAGATGGAAAATTTTAAGGGTGGTAGTACCCTAGATGCTTTCAGCCAACTTGTAACCCTAGCTTTCCCAAATCTCGGGACGAGATTTATTTTAAGGGTGGTAGCCTGTCACATCCCAAGATTTTCCAAATCTTGTTATGTGAAAAATAAATGAATAAAATAAAACTTTGTTGATTTTCAGGGTGAGAAGAAACTTTTTGAATCCAATTGGAAACTTTCAAAACCTATTTGGATCAAATAAAATCCTAAGGCCTTGTTTGGTACTAGAGTATTTGTGGGGATTAGAGGGGATAATCCCCACTAAACCCCAAATCCCCACTTGCTTTAAATAGTATGTTTGGTTCTAGAGTATTTGACTGATTCAATCCCTCCTAATCCCCACTAATTCCCAAGTTCTAGTGTATTTTTTTCCAAATCCAATACACTACTCCTACCTAGTGGATTGGTGGGGATTGAAATTTTGTGGGGATTATAGAGGTTTGGGTGTAGGTGGGGGTTTCACCCAATCCCCTTAGGGATTATCCCCTCTAATCCCTACTAAGACACTAGTACCAAACAAGGCCTAAAGGGATTTAAAATGATAAATAAACAATAAATTTAAAATATTTGGAAATACTATTTTTGGATCTTTTAATAAAAATATTTGGCTTTCAAATAAAAAGGTAGAAATATAAATAAGGATTATTTTATAAAGCCAAACTAAAACTTGGCCAAGCCTTTGAAATAAAATATTTCTATTTGATAAAAAAATAGTAAAGTTTTATTTAAATAAAATAATGTGGATTTATTAATATCCAATTTTATTGAAGGAAGGGTTTTTCCCATTTTAAAATAAACACAAAAACTTGTTAAATTATTTAAAAAAAGTTTTCCAAGTATTTTATATTCTCAAATAAAACCTACTGAAGTGTTTTTGGTTTTATTTCGATTTCAAATGGAGATTTTAAATAAATCAAATCCTATTTGATTTAATAATTAAGGCCCATTTTATTTAATTATTAATGGACCCTAAAATAAAAATATTATATTATTTTGGGACTTGGAATATTGTTGTTAAACAGAACCAAAACTCAAGGAAAAGTTTGGAGGAGTTTTGAAATCTTTTGAGTGTTTGTTTTGTTGTTTGAAATTCAAAACAGAAAATCGAAATAGAAAAAGATAAAGCAATTAGAAAAAAAATAGAATCAGGCCTCACCCAACTCACCTGGCCCAGGAAGCCCAACTCCAGCTTCTTCCCCTTGTGAACTGCTTTTCACCCACGCAGATGCACCCACTCAATCGGTGGACCTCCCTATCTCACTCCTCGACGCCTGCACCCCCCGCCACCTCGTGTCTTCAACCCCACGCCTGCCGTTGCACACAAGCGCCGTTGATTGCGTTGATGAGCCTTGATTCCACGCGATAATACGCCCATTTAACCGCCTGCCTTCTCTCTTTCCCTCGCCGCCATTCCCTCGCCCCCGGGCTGTCCTTGATTTGTTTGCCGACCAACCTTCCCCAGCCAATTCCGATGAGTCCAGCCACCGCCTTACTCCCTCGACCACACGAGCGTGATCCCCATCTCCCTACGCACCTCCCTGTCCTTCCCATTCATCCGCGAACACGAGCGTCCGCGACCTGGCCCAGCGCCACCGTCTTCTGCGTTCTCCGTGAGTTTCCACTGATAACCGCCCCGAGCCTTTTCGTGGATGCTCCCGTGATCCCTAGTGTCGTACGCATCTAACCGTGTGCTCCATTTGCCTTAGCGCGTTCGCAAACTCCGTCCCCGTCAACAACTGAGCAAGCTCGACACCGCCACCGACTCCGAAAATCCATTGGAACCGAGCGCCCTGAGCCGACCGCCTTGAGCATCAGAGCGTCACCACGATCACTGTAAGCACCCTCACCTCCTCCCTTACTTGCTGTAACCGCCACGACGCCACCGTCGACCGCGCCCGCCGCCGCTAAGCGCCGATTCTTTGGTCAAGTTCTTTGTGAGCCGTGCGATGCGAATCATCCGGCTGAGATTAGAACTGAACGAAGAGGTATGAGTTGAACCAGAGCCGCGCGATCTGTTTAGATCCAACGATCCATAGAGGCCGATCCGTGCGAACCGGTACCGACCAATGGTATCACGCCACGTGGCATTGGATCTGTTTAAAACAGAATTAGAATCTGATTTAGATGCAAATTTGTAAATTGCATAACTTTTGATCCACATGTCCAAAATTTGCAAATTTTATATAAATGGAATCAGAAAGACAATCCCTATCTAACCATGCAATTTGTTTAGTAAAAAGTTTCTGTTAAATTGTGTGTTTTTGCAGAAACTGGTGTATGCTTGTTTAGGTTATAAAAAATTTTCCAAAAAGTTTTGGAGGTTGAAATCTTTGCAAATTGGTTTGTGGTGAACCTACTGACCCTAGGAACCAACTCATGGATTTAAAAATGTATTTGGTGAATATTAGGATTGAATAATTGAATTAGCCTATTTCTAGTCAAATAAAAATATTGAATTTGCTAGGGAAATGAATTTTGGGTAAAACCTTTGGAGAATGTTTTGATTCAAACCTACTGACCCTAAACACCAAGTATTGAGATTTAACAACTTATTTGGCGAACATTATAAAAATTATTACCTTACCAAAAGCATTTTCACCACATGAAATAATGATTTGATTTAAAAATGATCTTTAGATAAAACCCTTTTGAAAATGGTTTTGCCACTTTAGAAAATGACCACTTTGGACTTTACAATGTTTAGAGCCTAGTAGAAACCACCTTTGCAAATAAAATTAACTTTTGCATGCTTGCATGCATGACCTTGTTTCTATTATTTTATGTGTGATGATTTATTTGATTATTGGTTGGAATGCTAGTTGAATTTGTGTTTGCTTGATTGATTTGTAGTGAAGATAGAAGAGTGTGATATTAGCAAGATCAAGAAGTGAACCAACATTCCCTTCCAAAAAGGCAAGTGACACTATCATCCAAGTCCTACTATTTTCATTATACTTAGTGGATTTTGAAACATGCATGAAAAGGATTTCTATACTATATGCTATGCTAAATCCTAATATGATACCCTTATACATTCCTTAGTAGAAACAATGTAGTTGTAAAATGCTTAGCCATGCTATATATATTTTGAGAAGAGTTACATGTTGAGATTTTTATGAAGTTGAGAAAAGACTTATGTTTTATATAATAAAACAAGTACTCAATGAACCACCTGGGTGGACAAGGATACTCAAGTTTTGGACAAGGTGGCAACAAGAGGAACCATGTTTATATGACAATCTCTTTTTGTTGTGCACTAGATGAAAACCACCCAGGGACTTAGAGATTGAACATGTTTCTCCAACAGTGGCTTCCGTGTACAGCCACATGCTAAATGGGCACTGGCTTAGTCAATTACATTATGGAAGACTCATGCATGGGCCTCTTTAGGTTAACTAAATGAGGGAACTCGGAACCCTACATTGGTGCCTGAAGACAAGCTGGCATTATATATGGGAGGACCCTATGGAAAGACTTCGTCACATTCTCAATCTGCCAGTACTCCATCTTGGTGAGTACTTATCCAACGGCCACTGGTGGCAACAAGATGAGATTGTGTCATGTGGATAAAGTGTACAACTTCTGCAGAAGATAAAATTCTAAGTACTTAGCCATGTCCCCGGTTATGGACAATACTGAGCAACTAAGGCCTGAAGCTATGGGAAATCTCGACATTCCAATTTCTAAAAGCAAAACTTTAAAGTGACAACAAAAGACTTGAAGCACTTGGGGTGTACCAAGGAGCTCAAAAGATTTTGATAAAAACTTGAAGCACTTGGGGTGTACCAAGGAGCTCAAGAGATTTTGACAAAGACCTAAAGCACTTGGGGTGTAGCAAGGAGCTCAGAAAGATTTTGACAAAAGATCAAAACTATTTTGAAAAGATATGATAAATTATTGCTTTCTGCAAATGAGCCTCAAACCTTACTTAGCCAAATAAGCATGTAATGTTAGGATCCACTTATTTCTACATAGTAGTGAAACTTGACAATACAATTCAAATGTATTGACCCTTGTGGCTGCAACTTATTATGTTGCAGGTTTGTTTGATGTTAAGTGTGTTGATTAGGATTACAAGTCTACAACCAACATGTTTGCCTGTGGCACTTTGAAGATGAAGGACCCCATGCTTATAGATATTCTGCTACAATGTAATGTGATAGCCAAATGAGCTATGTAAGATGTAATGAATTATTTTATTCCTGGTTATAAAGTTGTATTATGACCTTTGTTTCTTGATATTACATCTTAACTGTGGATGCTAGCTATTGATCCAGGGACTAGCATTGTAAACACAGGGATCTCTACCTTATTAAAGGTTGGGAACCTTACATAGGGTTTAGGCTCTTTTGCAGAAAGCAATATATTTTTATCCTATCTTTTTAAAAATAGTTTTGATCTTTTGTCAAATCTTTCTGAACTCCTTGAAAAACTCCAAGTGCTTCAAATCCCTTGTTGTCACCATCAAGTTTTACTTTGAGAAATTGGAATGTCGAGATCTTCCATAGCTTCAGGCCTTAGTTTCTCAGAGTTTTCCATAACCGGGGACACGGCTAAGCACTTAGAATTTGATCTTCTGCAGAAGTTGTACACTTTACCCACATGACACAATCTCGTCTTGTTGCCACCAGTGGCCGCTGGATAAGTACTCACCAAAATGGAATACTGGCAGATCGAGAATGTGACAAAGTCTTTCCATAGGAGTCCTCCCAATACACAATGCTAGCTTGTCTACCAGGCGCCAATGTAGGGATATATTTCCCTTACACAATTCTAGTTAACCTGAAGATCCCAATGCATGGGTCTTCCACTATGTAGTTGACTAAGCCAGAGCCCATTTAGCATGTGGCTGTACACGAAAGTCATTGTACGAGAAACATGTTCAATATCTAAGTCCCTGGGTGGTTTTCTTCTAGTGCACACACAAAAAGATAGCCATATAAACATGGTTCCTTTTGTTGCCACCTTGTCCAATCTTGAGTATCCTTTTCCACCTAGGTGGTTCATTGAGTACTTGTTTTATTATGTAAAACATATATCTTTCCAACACTTCATATAATCATATCATGTATCCCATCCCAAATATATAGTAGGGCTAAGCATACTACAACTACATTGTTTTCACTAGGAAGTTATAATGATATCCTAATCGGATTAGCATAGCATAAAATATAGTAGACCTATCATGCATGTTACAAAAATCCACTAAGTGTAATTAAAATAGTAGGACTTGGATGATAGTGTCACTTTCCTTTTTAGTAGAGAATGTTGGTTCACTTCTTGATCTTGCAAATATCACACTCTTCTAACTTCACTACAATTCAATCAAGTAAACACAGATTCAACTAGCATTCAAATCATTTCACCACATAAAATAACAAAAACATGGCCATGCATGCAAGCATGCAAAAGATGGTTTTATTTAGAAAAGTGGTTTCTATTAGGATCTAAACATTTTAAAGTTCAAAGTGGTCATTTACTAAAGTGGTAAAACCATTTGCAAAAGGTTTCATCTCATAAACAAAATATTATGCTAAGGTGATATTTTATGTTGTTGAAAATATCTTTTGGCAAAGTAATAACTTTATATGGTTCATCAAATATGTTCTTAAATCACAAAACTTGGTGTTTAGGGTCAGAAGGTTTGAATCACAACATTTCCCAAAGGCTTTACTCAAAAATCATTTCTAAACCATAAAAAATATTTTTATTTGACTAGAAATGTGCTAATTCAAATATTTATCCCTTAACTCCACAAATACATTTTTAAATCCATAAGTTGGTTCCTACACATGTTCAAAACAAATCATTTAGCAAAGATTTCACCTTAAAAATATATCTAGAACAATTATTATATTCAAATTATGCCTACACATGTTTCTGCAAATTCAACCTATTTTCCAGAAGAAAAACATTAAATAAATTGCATGGTTGCAAATTACTTGTTCTGCTGATTCCATTGATATAAAATTTGCAAAATTTGGACGTGTAGAATTAAAGTTATGAATTTTACAAGTTTGCAAATCTAATAGATCAAATTTCTATTTTAAATCCTGAGTCTGGCCACGTGGCTCAATCTAACTGGCTGATACCGTATCGTGCGGATTGAGCTCTGTGGACCGCAGGATTTAAGTGAGATCATGCGGCATAGAGCACACGATACCCCTTCGCTTATAATCTAATCTCAGCCGCAAGATTAAGATCCAACGCAGTCGTCGACCAAGGACGGCGGGCGACGGCAAGACGCCGGGCGTTGGCGACGATTTAGGAAGCGAGGTAGGGGGAGGAGTAGCTCACCGAGCTTGCGGGTGTGCGGTGAAGCTCAAGGTGAGGTCGGCTACTCGAGGGGCGCACTGGAGCAGGGACTATTGCTCGCCGGAGCTAGCGGCAGCGCCAGATGCTTTTGTTTGTCGACGGGGACGGAGCTGTAGGTCACCCTAAGGAAAGATAAAGGCATGGTTAGACGCGGGCGAGTGCGTAGATCATAGGAGCTTCAACGGAAGAACTCGGGGCGGTATGTACTCATCGGGGAAATTCGCCGGAGAAACGGCAGACGACGGTGGCGCTTTGGTGAGTTTGTTGCCGACGCTATGGTGCTCGTGCGGGCTGACGAGCGGTACTGGGAGATGCGCCAGGAGATGGGGAGTAAGCTAGCGTGCAGTGGGAGGCGAGGGGCGGCTGGTCGGCGCCGGAATT
The DNA here is from genome assembly GCA_030063025.1 of Avena longiglumis. Lineage (NCBI taxonomy): Eukaryota > Viridiplantae > Streptophyta > Magnoliopsida > Poales > Poaceae > Avena > Avena longiglumis. The sequence goes on along the minus strand of CP125973.1, from coordinate 52,563,284 downwards.
GGTCGGGGAAGCTCGTCGGGGGCAGCGCGGTGTGGTTCAAAAGCAGAACAACCTTGGGGCAGAGAGGGTGTGGAGAGTGGGGGAAAGAGAGAGGGGAGAGGGGCGTTTAAGCGGGCATGGTCACGACGAAGAATTACAGCGGCGTTGATGCGAATTAACGCGGCGCAATCAAGGCAGAAACGGTGGTGAGCGAGGGGGAAAACGGCCGGCGCGGGGTTGATGACGATGAGGTGGCCAGTGGGTCCTGTTCGTTAGCGAGAGTGAGGGAGTGGTTGTGGGGTCCCGTTGTCAGCGACGGGGTGGGTTCTTTTCTGAGTGAAAAACGGTTCACCAGAGGGGAGGTGCTGTCATTGCTGGCTTGGGCCTTGGCGTTAGGGCTGCCTGCTTTCATTTTTTATCTGAATGTGTTTTCCTTTTCTGTTTTGAATTTTCTGTTTTGATTTTCATTCAAATAATTCAAACTCCAAATGAATTCAAACCACCACCAAACTTTAGGTATAGTTTAATTCTGTTTATCAACATATTCCAAAGTCCAAAATAAAATAATTATTTTATTCTTTTAGGATCTATTAATAATTAAATAAATAGACCTTAGCCTTTATTTCAAATAGGATTTAATTTATTTTAAAACTCTATTTGAAATCTAAATAATACCGAAACCTTTTCAGTAGGTTTCATTTGAAAAACAAAACACTTGGAATTTTTATTTAAAAATAAAATTGGATATTAATAAATCCTTATTATTTTATTTAAATAATCCTTTACTCTTTTTATCAAATAGAAATATTTTATTTCATTTGCTTGGCCAAGATTTAATTTGGCTCTTTAAAATAGTCCTTATTTATTATTTCTTCCTTTGCTTATAAAAACCATATCTTTTCATTAAAAGATCCAAAAATGGTGATTCCAACTATTATAACTTTATTATTTATTTGTTTATCTTTTTAAATCCCTTTAGGATTCTATTTGATCAAAATAGGTTTTGATGTTTCCATTTGGAATCAAAAAGTTTCTTCTCACCCAAAATTTCAACAATTTTTATTTTGTTTATTTATTTTTCACATTTCAAAATTTGGAAAATTTTGGGATGTGATAGTGGCATTTAGCTTGTCCCTCATAGAGTAGCAAATAGATGCATAGGACACCTTCAAAGTTCATAAGAGTGACTAGATACAAAAAGCACAAGAACAAGTAATATCACAATATGCATCAATCAATAAGTTTTGGGACACTACACATATAACTAAGAATGACAACTATGCTCTCTTAATGGTTCATAAAGGTAGAAGGTGGAGACTCAAATAATAGTGGAAGAAAAGCCCTTCATAAAGGGAAGCAGGGATTCTAAGTTTCAAAAAGAGCTTCCAAAAATTATGGTACTTGTTAGCTTTTAGCCCTCATTGCCCCTATCATAAGCATCTTGAAGTGATTAAGGTTAAATTGAACAAACTATGGAGTATATGCTTGACAAAGTATAAGTTGACAATCTGAAATCCCTTGAATATGAGGGCCACACCTCATGCTACTTAACTTCAGTCACCTGTAAGTTCATGTCATAGTAAGTATATGCGTATCATAGAGAACCGCCAACGGGGTACCCCTTGCACATGGTACAGGAGCTATCCCATAACCAAAATGACAAGGCAAGCAGACAATGAGCATCTCAGCGATCTTTTTATTTACTATGTGCATAGCTTTTTATTGAGGATGCTTCACAGAATGCTCATTATGGTGATGCTGCAAGTTTCCACCATCATTAGGCATGGCTTAGGCTAGCGGCCCAGGTGTTTCTCTAACACAAAATACATAACTCCATGGAATTACAAGCTCCCTCTATATTTAACACCAGTGACATCCATAGACAAAAGAGCATGATATCAACTGTCTGAATTCTAAAGTGGTTAAAAATCTTGCTGCCTCATTCTGCAAGGTAAAGGATGGGGACCTGGAGAAGAGGTTGCTCAAGAAAGGGAAGGCCAATGAAGTGGCAGTTAAGGCTCCTCCAAAAGGCAACATTAAAGGAGGTGCCTCTTCTAGCTTGGGCATTGGTGGCAAGAAGAAACCTGGGGCTGCTGTTACCTGTGGACAACAAGCCAAAAAGAAGCCCTCATCTTAAGTGTTTAAATGTATCAATCTAAGTCTTTTGCTGGAGTCTTGTTGACTCCCTGTCATGTGATCTGTTATTGTGATCTTGTCATGTGTTTGGTACTTGTTGTGGATTATGTCTGTGGTACCTTGATATGGATTGCCTTTTGCCTATGTGATTGTTGTTTCTTCTCCTAGGTGATTACATTATTTATATCACCCCATGTCTATACTTGCTCCTGGTTTCTTAATGAATAACAAAAGACTTTGGAAGATCTTGAATTGGAATATCAGGGGAATCAATTCTGAAAAAATGGATTGCTCTCAGAAATAAAATTGAGGAGTCTGGTTGTGACATTATTTGTCTTCAGGAAAATAAGCGTGAGGATTTTGATAGCTCTTACATTAAAAAATTCTGCCCCTCCAAATTTACCAATTTTGAATTTCTTCCCTCCAGAGGTGCATCTGGAGGTTTGATCACCATTTGGAATGGTTCCCTGTTCTCTGGACACCGTTCCTTCCTCAATGAGTTTTCTATCTCCATCACCTTGACATCTCTCTTGTCCAATGAATCCTGGATCCTTACCAACATTTATGGGCCATGTTTACCTGAAAAAAAGGCTGAATTTTTGGACTGGTTTGGCAGCATTGATATGCCTGATGATTTGGACTGGCTCATTGTGGGAGATTTCAACTTCTGTAGACAGCCTTCAGATAGAAACAAATTGGGTGGAGATGTAAATGGTATGCTTCTCTTTAATGAAGCCATTAATAATTTGGGTCTCATAGAATTACCACTTAAAGGCAGAAAGTTCACTTGGAGTAACATGCAGAAAGACCCCCTTTTGGAAAGGTTGGACTGGTTTTTACTTACACCGGACTCGTAGTTTTCCCTCAACTTTTTTTGCTCCTCTTGCAAAGCCTACCTCTAATCATCTTCCTTGTGTCATCTCCATTGGCACAATGATTCCCAAGGCTCAGGTGTTCAGATTTGAAAATCATTGGATGCATCATAAGGAGTTTAAAGCTATTGTTCAAAATGCCTGGAACATTCCTGTGGGTTTTCTGGATTCTGCAAAAAAACAATGCTAAATTCAAAAATGTGAGAAGAGGGCTGAAGCTTTGGGCCAAAAAGTTGCCCTGCCTGAAGGCACAAATTTGTAATGTTAATGCCACCATTGACTTTCTTGATATCATGGAGGAAATGAGAACTCTTACTGTTCAAGAATGGAATCTTAGGGATCTCCTGAAAAATCTTATTATTTCTCTGTTACAGGATCATAATACTTATTGGAAACAGAGGGGGAAAATTAAATGGGTTAAACTGGGGGATGAAAACACAAAGTTCTTTCACTCTAGAGCTACCATAAGCTTTAGACATAACTACATTTCCATGCTCAAGGATGATTCTGATATTGAGGTTTATGATCATGATGGCAAAGCAAATCTCCTTTGGAACTCCTTGAAAACTAGAATGGGCTCTTCTGATAAGCCTGAAATGCACTTCAATCTCAATGACTTGGCTGGGGAATGCTTAAGCCAAGAAGAAAGGGATGCTTTGGAAAAGCCTTTCTCTGATGAGGAGATTGATGAGGTCATTAAAAATCTGCCTAATGATAAATCCCCTGGTCCTGATGGTTTTAATAATGAATTCATGAAGCTTTGCTGGCCTATTATTAAGGATGATGTGAAACATCTCCTTGTGGATTTCTATGAGGGGAAAACTTCCTTGGAAAGCATAATGCCTCTTTTATCACCCTCATTCCAAAAATTGCTGCTCCTTTGACACCTGTTGATTTTAGGCCTATTTCTTTGCTAAATAGTGTCTTTAAGATTATCACCAAGATTCTGGCTAATAGACTGCAGAAAGTCATCCTTAAGCTTGTTCACAAGAATCAATATGGTTTCCTCAAACAAAGATCTATCCAAGACTGTTTAGGTTGGGCATTTGAATTCCTTGATCAATGTCACAAGTCAAAGGACGAAATTTTAATTCTTAAGCTTGATTTTGAAAAGGCTTTTGACAGAATTGAGCATTCTGCAATCATCAATATCCATAAAGCCAAAGTTTTTGGAGATAAATGGATTTCTTGGATTCAGATGATCTTTGGGTCAGCTTCTTCCTCTGTGATTTTAAATGGAGTGCCTGGGAAATTTTTTTACTGCGGAAGGGGTGTTAGGCAAGGAGATCCTTTATCTCCTTTATTGTTTGTTCTGGCTGCTGATCTTCTTCAGAGTATCCTCAATAAGGCAATGAACCTGGGTCTTCTTTCTCTGCCCACTGAAGAAGTGTTCTGTCCTGATTTCCCTGTGGTTCAGTATGCAGATGACACTTTAGTAATCCTTAAAGCTGATTCTGAGCAACTCTTGTGCCTTAAGGCCATTCTTCATACTTTTGCCCTCTCCACTGGACTCAAAGTTAATTATTCTAAATCCAGTATGATGCCAATTAACATGGACTCTGTGAGGCTTGGACATTTTTCCAATACTCTTGCTTGCCTCACTGGCACTTTGCCTTTTACCTACCTTGGTTTGCCTCTAAGTTTGAATAAACCGGCTGTGGAACATTTCCTGCCTATTGTTCAGAGAGTTGAGAGAAGGTTGTGTGGAATAGCTGACTTTCTTAATTATGGGGGGAAACTGCAGCTAGTTAAATCTGTTTTTTCTTCCCTTCCCATATATTACATGAGCTGTTTTGATCTTCTTGTCACTATCAAGGAACAGTTGATTAAATATATGAGGCAATGTCTGTGGATAAAGAAAACTTCTGATGTTCAAGCTAGAGGCAATGCTCTTGTAGCATGGAAGAAAGTTTGTAGACCCAAGAACCAGGGGGATTGGGAGTTTTAGATCTTAATATTCAAAACTCTGCACTTCTTTTGAATAATTTGGATAAATTTTATAATCACAAGGATATCCCTTGGGTCCACCTCATATGGAACACTTACTACTGTAATGGTAAGCTCCCTGGAAGAAGTCTTGAGGGATCCTTTTGGTGGAAAGCTCATCTAAAATTGATTGACATTTTTAAAGGACTTGCAAAGTGCTTGGTTGGAGATGGAAAATCCACACTTCTCTGGTCTGATATGTGGAATGATAGTTGCCTTCAACATAAGCTTCCTCATCTCCTCTCCTATGCAAAAAACCCTCACATCTCTGTCAGTGAGTTCCTGCATGCTGAAAATACTCAGGATCATTTTTACCTTCCTCTGTCACAACAAGCTTACCAGGAATATCAAAGTCTTGAGCAAATTCTCAATACTGGCAGGCAGGGGGCAACTGATAATTGGTCTTACATTTGGGGCAGTAATTTTTTGGTCAAAAAGGCTTATTGTCCCTTATCTGGTTGCCAACCGGTGCAGCCAAATTTCTCTTGGTTGTGGAAATCTTCCTGTCAGCAAAAACACAAATTCTTCTTCTGGCTCTTACTGCTTGATAGGATTAACACAAGAAACCTTCTGAAAAGGAAATGTTTTGCTCTGGCATCTTACGAATGTGTGTTCCATGGCTGCACCAGTGAAGAAATAATTCTACACTTATTTTGGGAATGCCCTTTTGCAAGAGCTTGATGGGCAGAAATTTCGCAGGTCCATGTGGCTGATCAAAACCTTTTTGAAGCTTTATCCAGTATTAAAAAAGATCTTAATGTCCCTTTTGCAATGGAAATTCTTATACTTGGAGCTTGGGGCCTTTGGATTTGCAGAAATAATGAAATCTTTAATAACCTGCATGCTTCGCTTGAGGATTGGAAGGCTATTGTAGCCCAGGAATTACGATGGGTCCTGTATAGAATTAAGAAGAAGTATTATCAGGGCCTTAAAGATTGGATTGAAGTTAATTTAGACAGGAGATAGATGCTTAGAATGTTATCCCTCTTCTTTGAGGTGGATTGAGTTTGTAAATATTCTTTTGTAACTCTCTATAATATATAAAAATTGTAGTGGGGTTTTTTGCCCTACTGTTTTACCCTAAAAAAAAGTACAAGTGCAATGTTGAAAACGTTCCCCGTGATAAAAGGGTTCTGATAATTCCAACGTATAAGTGCAAGCATATACAACATAGATGACACAATGGTTCAAGTTTATTAGGGGCAAGGAATATAAAGTGTGCCATCAAGTTTGTGAGGTCTTTAATCACTAAGTTTTGACATTACAAAATACTTTTTAAATTGGAAGATAGCTGAAAACAAGAATATACTTGGAATGGTGTAACACACCATGCATAGGAGTTTATAGTGGACACTTTGGAATAACTTGGTTTGTTGGGAGTTGGAAGCATGAGTAGAACTTACTCATACAAGTGGATGGTAGCAAAAGACTGGGAGCAACCAACTAAGAGAGCAATAATGGCCATAATCATGCAAAGCTGTAACATCCCTAAAAATCATGTTTCAAACTCATGCATATCATCCATGCATCCATGATCATGTAGAATTCATTTCAAATAAATCAATTCAAAAACAGGAGCATATGAGCTCATTATTTTATGTGATCAGCATTTAAAACAAATACAAGTCTGCAATGTGAGATAGATGTTCAGTGAACCAAACCTTGTGTCTTATTGCTTTCAGAGTGTATTGCCAAATTGCTAGGATTTAAACCAAAGTTTCAAAACAAATATAATTTGAAAACCAATTTCAAAACCTATTTAAAACTAGTGTTATGTCACTGCTTATTTTATTTTATTCCAAGTGACTAGGACAATTCAAAGTGACCACTTGGTTTTATGCCCAGAAATGTGATTGTTGCACACTGCAAAAATCCTGAAAAGATTTGAATTCAAATAGATTTTGAAATCATTTGAAAAAGGTTCCTGGAAATTCATTCAGAAAAAGAAAAGGGTTAGAGAAAAGGAAAAGGGCCGGCGCCAGGATTTTGGCCCAACAAGCAAAGCAGCCGGTTAGCCAGCCCACCCGGGTTTTCCCTCTCCTTCTGATTTTCTCACCGCACCCGCACTACCCAATGGGTCACTGACTGGTGGACCTCACCAGCTCATCATCATCTTCCCCAAATCGCGCCCACGACCACGTCGCCGGCCGTTCCCTCCACCATTCACTGCCGCGTTGATTCCGCGCTTAATTGCCATTGATACCGCGCGTGATCCTCGCCCCCTCTCTAGCTATAAGACCACCTCCCCCTCATGGCCATTTCCCCCAACAAAGCCGCATGAACGCCCCTAGATCGCCTTCAATCGTCCCTCAGACAGACGCACCGCGACCAATCTCGTGAGTACCGACCTTCACTCTCGGTTCAAACCATCATGACCAGCATGTCCTGCGCGTTCACCGATGCCCTCGCTTGCTTTCGTGACCCGAGCGACGTCTTCGTTCACCGCGAACACCGAGCCGCCGCCGACTCCGACATGCAATTCGTAAACGAGACCGCCCTTGCCTCCCTTTGATATCGTCTTGATCGCCAGCCCTTGCGCACCTCCTAAACCATCCGGCTCGTGGGTCGACGGAGAACCTCAACGCGTCTTCGATAACAAGCATCGGCGACGCCGCCGAACTCCGGACGAGCTCACTACCACTACCGCGCCCTTGACCAGCCATCGCCACCTTGAGCATCGCAACACACACGGCGAGCTTGGTAAGCCCTTCCCTCTCTCCGCGACCTAGAACGCCGGTAGCAGTTCGCCGCAGGCGCTGCCTGCCGCTGCCGCCACCACTTGATGATCGAGTCTTTGGCCGTTAGATCTAGATCTAGTGGTCACGATAGAACCTAGATGAAGCGGTACGATTCAATCAGAGCCGCGCGATTAAGTTAGATCCAGCGGCTCAGAAGCGTGATCCGACGCGAAGCGGTACCAACCAATGGGAGAGCGCCGCGTGGCACAGAGTTCGTTTTAAAAATTTGAATTATATATATTAGTTGTTTGATTTTGTTTTAGCCATAACTATTGATTCCCACGTTCAAATTTGACAAATTTTATATCAATGGAATCAGGAGAACAAGCCCTTTATAATTATGCAATGTGTTTAATATTTTTCTTCTGTTAAAATGGTTTTATTTATAGAAACATGTGTAGGCCTATTTTGTGTATATAAATTATTTGAGAAATGTTTTAGTGTTTAAATAAATGTTATTTGGCAAGTTTTGAACTTGTTTATGAATCAATACTGTACACTTGTCTTGTTGAGTTTAGAAAATCATCACATATCATGTTGCATGCATCCATATATTTTTGCTTGTATTTATTTGTATGTGATTTGTTGCTATGATTCTATGTGTAGATTTTGGTGCCAATAGTGATTGTGATTGTGAGGAGTGTAGATACTCTACAAACTACCAAGGCAAGTGGTGCTTCATGATATTTTTATCCCTATGTTTTCTACTAAGCATTAGAAATATTTTGCTAGTCTTGCATGTTATATTTTGCTTATATGCCATGTTGGGAAATCCTAGTAGTGTAAAATTTCTAGGAAATTTCTAAGTTAAGATGCTTATCTATTCCATGCTTAGCCTAGCTAGTAGCAACCAAGGGTGGTGAAATATACATGCTATGATGAAAATATTTCTAAGTCTTTGGACTTGTGTTTTGCCTAATAAAACAACTAAGTGAATGAAACACCTGGGTGGAATGGAAGGAATGGTTTATGTTGAGTGGTTACACAAGGCCCATTTCTATGGTTTACCTTGTGTATCTCACTTGTGGAAAGCCACCCAGGAACAAAGGGATTTGAGAGGCCAAATGTTAAGAAGTTTCTAGTGCAGCCACTTGGCAATATGGGCTCTGCCTGGATCACATAGGTTGCTAGAACTTAGCCATTTGGACAGTTGGTGGTAGTGGGATGATAGGTTGGAGCAACGTCCATTTGGTCTAAGGGAAGGCTTCTGAAAGGTCCTTTCTTGGTGAAAATCAAGTCTGGTGGGGAAAGTGCACAACCTCTGCAGATGGAAGAATCTAAGTACTTAGCCATGTCCCTGGAAAAGGACAACTTGAGCATCAAGACATGGAAGCTATCAAGAATCTCCTCATCCCAATTTCTAAGTAAAACTTGTGGTTGAACAAGGGTGAAGGACCTCAATGTCTATTGGTGGTTCCTTGGGAAAAGTTTTTGACAAACAAAAACTTAGTGTTTTCAACTAATAGGCAAAACCTATTTTGAGCAAAGCAAGCCTAAGCTACACTTAGCCAAATTGCATATAATATGTAGTCCACCAATATTATACTAAGGTATCACTTGCCAATACTATTCCAATGTATTGACCCACTGTGGCTGTAACTTGTGATATTGCAGGTTACTCTGATGAGGATTAGGAGTCATGAGTCTACACTCAACATGTTTTCCTGTGGCACATGAAGATGAAGACTTTTATATATTTACTTATTTAAACTCTTGTATTAGGCCTGTGGCCATGGAGTTGTAAAGACTATGTTGTCTCTGGAATGACTGTAATAATGACCTTTGTTTCTGTGTACTTCATCTTAAACTGTGGATGCTAGCATTGATCCAGGGACTAGCATTGCAATCACAGGGGTCTTTTTCCTTTATAAAGGAGGGATCTTACAGATGGTATCAGCGCACTGTGTTGCCTGTAGGATTATGACCCTAGGATTGGAAACCACTAAGGAAAAAATTTCAACAACTTCTACACTTGTCTATTCTTCTCGTAAACTTTTCTAATCTTCTTTCTCATCTCTAATTGTAGATGAACTCCATCAACGAAGCCATAAGGAAAGGACCACTCATGACAATGACTTTGGAGTGTGAGATAGAATTTCCCAAGGCTCTCAAGGACCTCATGGTTGCAATGGAAATACATGGTGCAGCTGTGTACAAACGTTTTCCTGTGATGGATGAAGGATTTGAGTACTGGTGGGTGCAACTTCACTTATATAAAAACAAGGAAGACAACCACAAGGAATCAGGATTCTGCATGTTCACCAATTCAGTGGTGCACACTACATTCTTTGATTCAGCAAGGGATGCAGCCTGGAAGACCATCAAAGAAATTGGTGATAGAGTCAAGTGCAGAATGCTCAACATCCAAAATGACCTAAAGGAAGAGAAGAAACATACCCAAGAGTTGGAGGCTACCAACCAAACCTTAAGAGGAGACATTATAGACTTAGTAATGGAGTCATGTGCTCAAGATAGACTGATTGCTTCTAGAAATATTGTGTTAGCCAACATATCTAGTGAGATAGGATTGTAAGCATACTTCGTTAGTTGGACCACCACTTATCACCTTATTTTCCAAATGTTGCTTAAAATAAGTTGAACCTTGGTTGTTGTAATGGATCCATGTATGCCATGACTTGTATGTTTTGATTTCCAAAGATATGCATGTGATGCTTTGCCTTGTGTTTTATCTTAAATTGTGTTGTTTCTAACTTTTCTATCTTATAAATAGATGCCTAATGTTACCATTAACACTGTTGAGGAGTTCCAGGGAACTCTCTTTGGCCCTCGTATTATTGAGCTTACTAGTCTGCTCAATCTCCCTCTTCCTACCATCATGGTGCTTCCCCTCACCTAGTTTGAGAGGAAAGACCTTTGGGGTTTCAAGGTCAATCAGCCCGGACGCCAGACTGAGCCTACCACAGAGGCTATCATCTTCAAGCTCATGCACGATGACAAGGAGAGAGGCCTAGAGGTAGTCATGCAGGACTTGATTGGACGATTGTTAGGGAGACACTCTCGACAGGTTAGAGGTACTCACTTCCACGTCTTTGGTAGACGTGATGAGGATGGAGAGGCCATCGACTTCGAGGACACTTCGAGGGAGACAGCAGAGCCGATTCGTCTATACCTCCAGGACTTAGAGGTTCTTCTTAGGCACGTGGACACTGATAGGACCAACATCATATTCAGCAATGACGAACTCCAGGTGCAGCTTCGTGAGAAGGACAAGCTCTTCGCGGAGCAAGATGAGATAGTCAAGGAGATGGAGGCAAAGTTCGAGAGCCAGGACAGAAAATTCAAGAGTCAAGAGAAGCGAGTCCAAGATAGGAACAAGAGGATTCGAGACATGACTGCAGAACTGGAGGCCAAGGACTTTGAACTCGAGCATCAGCAGACTATGATTGAGAGGCTTCGTTCTTAGACGAGGGCTCTCAAAGCCAAAGTAGAGACCTTGACCACCAATGTCGAGGAATACAAGACCGCTATGGAGAATGCAGGTCTTACCTTTGTTGAGGAGGAGGTTGATGCCGAGGAGTAGTGTTGACTCCTCATTTATCATTTATTTACCATGCTTTATTTGAGTCGCAATGACCATCCAACATGTGGATGTCTTGTTATTGGTGTGTTTAATTTGCAAACTTGTCGTTTTTGTTGTTGAACTATTATTATTATGATGCATGCTTGGTGATTGTTTATGTGATGTATTGTGCATGATAGCATCTATGGGTATCTCATTCTTATCTCTATTGAACAAACTACAGATGCCTCCCCGTCGTGACAATCCCAACCCCAACAACAACAACATCACCCCTGAGATGCAGCAAATGATGACAACTCAGAATCAGCTGATGCAAATGATGACTACGTTCATCCAGAACCAGAACAACAATAACAACAACAACAATAACAACAACAACAACCCACCGGGTTTTGACATGCTTACCAGGTTCTTGAGATTGAGGCCAACAAAGTTCTCAGGAACAACTGATCCTATGGTGGCCAATGATTGGCTACGCTCTGTGAACAAGGACTTGGTAACTTTGGGCTATACTGATGCAGAAAAAGTCAGATTTGTAGCACATTTGTTGGAAGGACCAGCCGCCACTTGGTGGGATAACTTCCAGATCACCACTCCCATTGAAGATGTGACATGGGCTATCTTTGAAGATGGTTTTCGTACTGCTCACATCTCATCCGGAGTGATGAGTTTGAAGAAGAAAGAGTTCCATAATCTGAAGCAGAGCCACCGCAGCGTGGCTGAATATATTGAGGAGTTCAACAATCTGGCGCGTTATGCACCGGATGAAGTTGACACTGATGCTAAGAGGAAGGAAAAGTTCCTTGAAGGGTTGAATGATGAACTGAACCTACAGTTAGTTGTGGCCTATGTTCCCACATACCAGTATCTTTGTGACAAGGCTGCTATTTTGGAGAACAAAATGAAGCAAGTTGAGAGTAGGAAGAGAAAGCACTTGGACAAGCACAGCTCGGGATCGTCTCACAAGCGTTCCCATTATGATGATAGTGGAAGTTCAGGATCCCACAAGCATGGGAAATTCAACAAGCACCATAACCACAACCGTCATCATGACAGCAAGCATCACCATAGTCATGACAATGACAAGTACAAGAACCACAAGGGTGGATATAAGAACCACCACAGTGGCAGTGGAAGTGGCAGTGGAAGCCAGCCTGTCAAGAAGGATATTAGTCAGGTTGAATGTTTCAAGTGCAAGAAGATGGGGCATTATGCCAATGAATGCCCGTAAAAGAAAGTTGAAGGACCCAACAAGCCCAACCCTTTTCAAAAGGGACAAGTGAACCATATCAATGTGGAGGAAATTTATGAGGAGCCTGATGCTATTGATGGTAAGTTCAAACTCAATTCTGTTCCAGCATTTGTTCTCTTTGATACTGGTGCATCTCATTCATTCATATCAAGAGCATTTTTTGAAAGAAATGAACTACCGGTAGAAACTATTGGGTGTCCCATAAAAGTAAGTTCTCCTGGTGGAGAAATGATAGTGAATTCAGGATGTCATGATCTAGTCATAGAGTTTGGGAAGTATAAGTTTCCCGTTAACTTGATAATCCTAAATTCCCAAGGATTGGATGTCATTTTGGGAATGGACTGGATGACTAAGCACAAGGGAGTAATAGATTGTGCCAACCATACTGTCTCACTCACAACTCCAGAAAATAAAAGGATCAGGTTCAAGGCCAACTTTGAAACAAAAAGGAGTATGGTAAATTCTCTTAAGGGGGTTAGCATAGACAGCAGCTAATTAGAGTGAATATCCGGATGTGTTTCCAAGAATTGCCGGAATGCCACCGGATAGAGATGTGGAGTTTCTTATTGATTTGCTACCAGGATCTGGACCAATAGCAAAAAGACCATACAAGATGTCGGTTGATGAACTGAAAGAGCTCAAGAAACAACTTGGAGAACAGTTGCAGAAAGGATTTATTCAACCAAGTTCTTCATCTTGGGGAGCCCCAGTTTTGTTTGTGGAGAAGAAAGATCGAAGTCAAAGGTTATGCATAGATTACCGTTCACTCAATGAGGTGACTATCAAGAACAAATACCCTTTGCCTAGAATCAATGACTTGTTTGATCAGTTAGAAGGAGCTTGTGTGTTCTCAAAGATTGATCTCCGGTCAGGTTATTTCCAACTCAAGTTAAGGTAACAAGACAGACCTAAGACAGATTTCACCACAAGGTATGGATTGTATGAGTATACCGTGATGCCATTTGGTTTGACCAATGCACCAGCATACTTTATGAATATGATGAACAAGGTGTTCATGGAATTTCTTGATAAGTTTGTTGTCGTTTTCATCGATGACATTTTAATCTATTCGAAGAGAAAATAAGAGCATGGATGGCATTTGCGTTTGATAATTGAGAAGCTCAGGGAGCATAAACTTTATGCCAAATTCAGCAAGTGTGAATTCTGGTTGAATGAAGTTGGATTTCTTGGACACGTTGTGTCAGGAGATGGTGTTGCAGTTGATCCTGCTAAAGTTTCAGCTGTAACTGAATGGGAATCTCCCAAGTCAGTGAAAGAAGTTCGTAGTTTCCTTGGCTTAGCAGGTTACTACAGAAGGTTCATTGAGAATTTCTCTGTCACATCCCAAGATTTTCCAAATCTTGTAATGTGAAAAATAAATGAATAAAATAAAACTTTGTTGATTTTCAGAGTGAGAAGAAACTTTTTGAATCCAATTGGACATCTTCAAACCAATTTGGAACAAATAAAATCCTAAAGGGATTTAAAAAGATAAACATTTAATAAAAGGAAAATAAAAATATTTGGAATTTCTATTTTGAATCTTTTAATAAAAAGATTTGGTTTCAAAAGAAATAGAAGTTTTACAAATAAGGTTTATTTTAAAAGCCAAACTAAAACTTGGCCAAGCCTTTGAAATAAAATATTTCTATTTGATAAGAATAGTAAAGGTTTGTTTAAAATAAATTAATAAGGATTTAATATCCAAGTTTTATAAATAAAAGTTTTACTATTTTAATTAACCATCAAAACTTATTTATTTATTTCAAATAAGTTTTCCAACTATTTTATATTTTCAAATAAAACCTGCTGTTTGGTTTTACAAATAATTAGATTTCAAAAGGAGATTTTAAATAAAACAAATCCTATTTGATTTAATAACAATGGTCTATTTATTTAATTAATAATGGACCCTAAAATAAAATTATTATTTTGGTTTTGGAATTTTGGTTTATGTTACTGAACAGAACCAAATTCAAAGTTGCATTGTTTGGTGATTGTTTGAATTGATTTGAGTATTGTTTGTTTGTTTGAATTTCCAAAACAGAAATCAGAAACAGAAAAAGAAAAGCATTCAGAAGAAAAAAATAAGGATCTGGTCGACCCAACCCAGCAGCCCAACAAGGCCCAGTACCAGCCCCTCTCTCCCTCCAGAAAGAAAAACGATTCACACTCATTATCGAACCCGTGCAGTGAATGACTGGTGGACCCTCCCCTCACTCCCTTTCCCACTGACCAGCAGACCCCACTTTTCCAGCTCACCTTCTTCCTCGCGCAGACGACGCCGTCCGTTTCCTGCCGTTGATGTCGCGGCTTCAATTCGCCTTTGCGGCCACCATTACTCGCTGCGACCACGTCCTATTAATCGCCTGCGTCTTCTCCTCCTTTTCCCTCTATCGCCATAACCAACACACCACCAGGCTACACAAATTTTGCCAGAGACCACCCTCTGCTCCGACGAGGTCCAGTGCCAATTCCGGCGACTCAGCGCCGCCCCTTGTCTTAGTGACCACGCACACACATTCCCCACCTCCTGGTGCATCTGTCCGTGCCTCTTGTTCAACTGCGGGCGCCCCAGAACGCCGTCTTCGACAAGCTCGGCGCCGCCGTTCTGTACTTCTCCGCAAGTTTCTGGTAAGTCGCATCGCCCAAGCCTTCTCCTTCACGCTCGCGTCATCTCCGTGATCTCCTGCATCTGACCACGCCTTCTGTTTGCCTCCTCGTGATCTACAGCGTCGCCTTCAACCACGACCAGAGCCGCTTGACGCCGTCCTTGACTCCGGCGAGGAATTACTGCAAACCCAGAGCGCCCCTTGCCACGCCGACTACACGTCCAACATCACCACGTCCTCGCGATTATGGTGAGCATCTTCCCTACTCCTCTCGCTTTATGTTCTCGCTGTTACGCCGTAGCCAGAGCACCGCCGCCGCGCGCCACCGTCGTCGCGCCGCCAGTTCTTGGCCAGGCATTAGCAGCCGTTCGATTTAGATCGGAGAGACACGATAGATCCACTTAACAGCGAAAGGGTACGCAGCCAGTGTCGTGCGATGCAACTTGATCTAACGGCCTGCAGCACGCGATCCGACCGAACCGGTACCAGCGAATAGAAAAGCCATGACTATAGTTATTCCGCTGGCAAATGTTGAGAAGCTTCAAGTGCAACCACTTGGCAATATGGGCTCTGCCATGATCATATAGGTTGCAAGAACTTAGCCATATGGACAGTGGGTGGTAGTGTTTGATAGGTTGGAGCGCGTCCATTTTGGTCTAAGGAAAGCTTCGAAGATCTTGTCTTGGGAAACCAAGTCTTGTGGGAAAGTGCACCACCGCAGAGTGTAAAACCTAAGTACTTAGCCATGTCCTGTAAAGGACAATTTGAGCATCAAGACATGGAAGCAATCAAGAATCTCATCATTCAAATTTCTAAAGTTAAAACTTGTGGTTTGAACAAGGGTTGTTTGAAATCTTCAATCTTTGGTTGATAGATGCCTTGAAAGGATCTTCAATCTTTGATTGAGAAAATGATTTTTCAAGCAAAAACTTAGTATTTTCAAAATGTTAAGGAAAATCTATTTTGAGCAATGCAAGCCTCAACTCCACTTAGCCAAATGCATATAGATGTTAGACTCACTATACTACCATAGTATCACTTGCCAATTCAATTCAAATGTATTGAACCTTTGTGGTCAGAACTTGTATGTTGCGTGTTTGATTGATTTTAGTGAGGATTGATTGTTTAGGATTACAAAGTCTACAACCAACACTTGCTCGTGGCACTTTGAAGATGAAGGACCCCATGACTATAGTTATTCATGCAATGTAATGTAATAGCCTAATGAGCTATGTTTGATGTAATAAAATTATGTTATTCCTGGTTATAAAGTTATATTATGACCTTTGTTTCTTGATATTACATCTTAACTGTGGATGCTAGCTATTGATCCGGGACTAGCATTGTAAACAGGAGGCTCTATCTTATTAAAGATTGGGACCTCTACAATATAATAAAACAAGGACTCAATGAACCACCTGGTGGCCAAGGATACTTTGAGTTTTGGATAAGGTGGCAACAAAAGGAACCATGTCTATGGCAATCTCTTTGTGTTGTGCTCCAAAGGAAACCACCGAAACTTAGAGATTGAACATGTTTCTCCAATTGTGGCTTTCTGTGCAACCACATGCTATTATGGCTCGCTTAGTCAACTACATTGGAAGACCCATGCATTGTCTCCAAGCTCTGGACATGAGGACCTGAATCCTACATGGGTACTTGAAGACAAGCTAGCAATGGTGTATGGGAGGACCCTTTGGAAAGACTTCGTCACATTCTCAATCACGTGATCGCATCTTGGTGAGCACTAATCCAATGGCCACTGGTGGCAAAAGGATGGGATTGTGACATGTGGGTAAAGTGTACTCATACGCAGAATATAATAAAATCTAAGTACTTAGCCATGTCCCCGGTTATGGACAATACTGAGCAACTAAAGTTTGAAGCTATGGGAGATCTTGACATTCTAATTTCTAAAAGAAAACTTTTAAAACTTGATGCACTTGGGGGTACCAAGGAGCTCAAGAGATTTTGATGAAAACTTGATATACTTGGGGTTACCAAGGAACTCAAGAGATTTTGATAAAACTTGATGCACTTGGGGTTACCAAGGAGCTCAAGAGATTTTATAAAACTTGATGCACTTGGGGTTACCAAGGAGCTCAAGGGATTTTTGACAAGGACTTGAACACTTGAGTTTTTACCAAGGAGTTCAAGGGATTTTGAAAAGGAGATTTGACAAAGGACCAAAACCATTTTGAAAAGATAGGATAAATTTTGCTTTATGCAAATGAGCCTAAAACTCTACTTAGCCAAATATGCATGTAATGATAGGATCCACTTATATTCCACATAGTAGTGAAACTTGCCAATACAATTCAAATGTATTGACCCTTGTGGCTGTAACCTGTAATGTTGCAGGTTGATTGATTTTAGAGAAGATTGTCTGATTAGGATTACAAAGTCTACAACCAACATCTTCCTGTGGCACTTTGAAGATGAAGGACCCCATGACTATAGTTATTCCGCTGCAATGTAATGTAATAGCCAAATGAGCTATGTATGATGTAATAAAATTATGTTATTCCTGGTTATAAAGTTATATTATGACCTTTGTTTCTTGATATTACATCTTAACTGTGGATGCTAGCTATTGATCCAGGGACTAGCATTGTAAACACAGGTGACTCCACCTTATATTGTGTAAAGGTTGGAACACTCCCTCTACAGATGGTATCGAGCATTGTGTTGCATAGGATTTGTAAACCTAGGATTGGAAAAACCCTTAGAAAAATAGGAGTTGTTTTGATCCAAAACTTATTTACAAACAATCTTGTAAACTCTTTCCTCAACCATTTTGGTTTCCACTCTACATCTTTTCTACTTCAACTTGATGGAAAAACCTACCTCATGACCAAAGACTACACCATGTGCAAAGGACATCTTCAACTCTAATGACTTCAACTTCTTCAACTCTAATGACTTCAACTTCTTCAACTCTAATGACTTCAACATCTTCAGCATATTCACCAAGGACTTCCAACTTGGATACCCCTAAGGACTACAAGTGAGACCAGGAAAATCTTGCTCAAGATTTAGAGACTGGGGGAATGCAAAAGTTAGAAGGAGTCTACATCATTTGAAGTATTGTAACCAAGAAGTTTTTCTCAAGGAAACCATGATCTCACACAAGAAGAATCAAGAAGGATGGAAAGATCACAAGTGAACCATATAGATGGACCACCATATTTTAGTTAAGTCAAAACACACCAACTTATGTGGTGTAATAAAAATATTTTGTTGCCTAAGTATGTGCTTGAACTTTGTTGTTTGAGTGAAAAGTTGTTTGTGAATGCTTGCACATTGCTTGTGTGAATTGTGATGTGTGATTAGAAATATTTCCTTAGAAATATCTTGCCTATTCTAATCTCCATTCAAACCAAACAGATGACTACTCCAAGAGACTCCAAGGTTGATGACACCAACACCAACCAAGAGGACAGCATGAAAGAGCTCATAGCAACCCAGAACCAGTTGAACCAAGTGACAGCTCAATTCATAGCCAACACTAGTGGAGAAGATCCAACCCTGCAAGGATTTTTGGAAACTCAAGGCCAACTAATGCTTAAGGTGACTGATCAAATGATCAATATGGAAGAAAGCTATTCCAAAAGAGTTTATGACAACAAGGATGACAGAAATATTATTCTAGATGGAGCCCCAACTTGTATTATTTGTGGAAACAAGGATCATTGTCGGGGTGTTGACCCCGGATAGGTTAGAAACGGGGAAAGACAGAGGGACAATCCCCGTCTAGTTTCCGAGTTACGCTCTAGGTCGGCCGAATCATGAATGTGTCGGCCGAGGTACGGAGGCGAGAAGCCCGTGTATGTGTATCGAGCGGCTACCCGGCCGAGTTACTGCGAGGGTCGGCCGGGTTAGCCAGAGTGATCTTGAGGCAGGTGAGGGACAAGCCGAGTTACGCAAGGTAAGGTAAGGCCGAGTGATACGAAGCTTGCAGGAGAAGGAGAAACCCAAGGTCAAACTATAGCTGCAGGCTAGAAGGAATCAGAGCGGAGCCAAGCACAAGAGACAAAGATGCAGGAGGCGGGCGAGGAATGAGGTCACGAGGTGATCCTGGAGCCCGAGGCACGCAGGAGGGTTCTGGAGCCTTGCCGTTGTTAGAAGGGCGACAGGAAAGGAGGCCGAACTACTATTTGGGACAAGCATATTCCTCGAATATGCTTGCCCTGTCGACCTAAGGCACCCCTTTATAAGGGGAGGCTTGGACCCTGAGGGTGGGATCGACTCCTTTCAGGACCGTTAGGCTGGGAAGATTCATTTGGTCTCCCTGTATACAGCTCAAGGAGCACTTGTAACCCAAAAGAAGAGAAATAAAGATCTTTTCCTTATCATCTGAGTGTAGAATCAGTTGCATCTTCCCTCCCCAGATCCCACTAGCACCCATTGGCCCCAATCTTTAGCCTACCCATGGCATCTGCTGTGCCTCCACCACGACAGTTGGCGCCCACCGTGGGGCCAGCAGTGGTGCTAGCTGGAGTTATGATCCGGACGGGAAACTTCATCAACACGGGCGAGCGCGTTGTTTCTGGCTTAGTCCAGAGATTTGGTCTCTGCGACTATGTCAGTGACAATGCAGGGAGCTTCAAGGGGAAAGTTCCCCCGCGAAATGGTGTTTTCATCAACCTGGGCGAGCACAAGGTTTACGTCGGCGTCGACATCACCAACGTTTATCCTCACCAAGTTCTTGTTGCAGGAGAGCCATTTCTTAATGCAGCAAGCCGTCGCTCTGGAGCGCGTCTCGCAGGCAGCGTCGAGGTGATGGTTGCAGCAGGAGCACAGGCGGAAGCAGCAGTAGCCGGGCCAAGCAGAGAACCCGCCGCGGGCACGCAAGGCGCGCCAAAGCAGACCGCACCTCAACCCACCGAGGTAATCCCACCAGTGACTCACCAGAGCGAGCTGCAGGACACCACACCAAAGGCACCAAGGGTAAGAGGGCCGCCTCTAGAAAGGCCAGAGAACATCCTTCAAGCAACAATAGAAAACTTGACTACGCCTGTAGCGCCGATACTCGATCCGGCAAATGCTCAGGCAGAGTTAGAGGAAACCAGGCAAAAGGTGCTGGTAGAGGCAAAGAAAGTATCGGCCTTGCGGGAATCCTTGAATAGGACCCTGAGGGAATATGCTAAATCCAATAAGCTTGATGTCGCACCCGAGCGGGTGGACGAATTAAGATTGAGAGGAAAGAACCTCATAGATGATATTAACAGAGAGCATGAAGCTCACAGAGCAGAATCAGGTGATTTGGGTTTGCCGAGGTACAATACCCCGGCGAAGAACTTGAGAGCGGCAAACGCCGCAGCATTGGAATTAGAGGGGTTGACCGGGGAAGCCCGGTAGAGACAACAAGAAAGAGTGAATGAGCTGGTGCGCATCGCAAACCAGCAAAATGAGGAAATACTCAGAACAAACCCAGCAAGGCCAGGAGCCTCGCGGATGGTTCACTCAGCAGGAGCAGCACCTGCCTTGTCCGCAGCAGCAGCTTCTTCACCCGGAAACAACGCACGAAGAGACAAGGCAGTAACCTCAGGAAAGAGAAATAAGCAAATTGTTCCGTACGATCCGGCGATAGCTGGAAAGGCGAATGAGAACGGTGGCAATGCAAGCCGAGGTAACAGTGTGGAGAGGAACCACCGCCGTGTGGAGAAAGAAGGCGGAAGCCGAGGTAACGGAGATCTCGGCAGGAGAGAACCTGCCAGGGGCAATCATGAGAACAATACCCCGGCCGAACTAAGGAGAGAGCAGCCTCTCAACCCACAACCAAGGCATGAACCCCGGCAGGAAAGAGAAGTGAGGCCAGTTCGCCATAATCAAGTAAATGAAAGGTACAATGATGGCTATTCCGAGATGGAATATGCGATCCATGGTGGAAATAACCATTATGGAATGCAAGACAGAATTCTGTACAGAGATTTGCCATCAAATGATGCAAGAGTGAAGCTGGACAGACTATACCGGTCCGAGTTGTTGGAAGAACAGGGTCCACCGGGCCCGACTTGTTTTGGACAACGGATAATGGGAGAACCACCCGTGCCGAATTTTCAACTAGCAAGAGGCACAAAAACATATAATGGGAGCACCAAGCCACAGGACTGGTTAATTGACTATGCCACTGCTGTGAAAATAGCGGGTGGAAACTTACGATGGGCAGTACGGTATGTACCACAAATGTTGGAAGGACCAGCCAGGGTATGGCTAAATAATCTACTAGCAGGCAGCATCAATTGTTGGTTAGATTTTGAAGAAATGTTCGTCAGCAACTTTACCAGCACATACAAGAGGCCAAACAGGCCGCAACAATTAGCCATGTGCAAACAGAGGCCGAATGAAACAGATAGAGAGTTTTTAACTCGATGGTGTAACTTGAGAAACTCATGCGAAGGGGTTATAGAATCGCAAGCAATAGCTTGGTTCGCCCAAGGCTGCCGTTATGGCAGCGTGCTGTGGCAACGTCTGCAAAGAGATATGCCGACCACACTGGCAGAAACTATCAGAATAGCAGACTCCTATGCACTAGGGGACCCAACAAAACCAGAACTAATGTCGGCAGATCATCGCGAGCAACAGGATCATTATGCAAGAGACGTGGCCGGGTCATCCAGGCGCAATGATTTCAGAGGAAGAAGAAGAGAGGAAAGGCCGGATTATAGATATAATTCGGCCCAGGTGGCAGCAATAGCACAAGATCAGCCGAGTCATGGAGCAACTCAGCGACAGAAGAATGGACCTCAGCAGTGGACACCAAGGAATGAAGGAAAAAGGCAATGGACCCCAGAACAAAAGAAGCAGTGGCAGGAGAGGCCGAAATACACGTTCGAATCCATGTTAGATCAGCCATGCAAATTTCACACATCAAATCCATCCAGACCAGCCAATCATACGACCCGCCAATGTGCATGGATGAAAAATGCAATGGGGAACCCCGCAGGAGTTCAGGCCCCCCATCAAGCACATCAGCAGCATCAACCACAATTGACCGGAGCAAATACACAGCAACTGATGTTACCACCTCCTTCCCCGAGGTATGAAAACTCGGATCGGAGAGATGCGGTGCATCAAGTAATGAATCAAGTCCAGGATGGAAGGATAAATCCAGCAAATACAGGACGTAATGATTACAGAGAGCATCATCAGTCTTATTGCGTGTTCACGACAGAACAGCAAGACAAGCAGAGTGTGCAACGCCAGTCATGCCGGCAGTACCCAGATATGTGCCATGGTCAGATCAGGAGGTGACTTGGGGCATAAAAGACCACCCTAAGATAATGCCAAATCCAGGGTCATACGCACTAGTATTGGATCCGACATTTATTGGACCAAGCATCAATGTAAAATTTTCAAAAGTCCTCATTGACAATGGAAGAAGTATCAACATCATGTACAAGGATACTATGCATAAACTCGGAATATCGCAGAACATGTTGCAGTCCACAAGAACCACTTTTCATGGGATAGTGCCGGGACTTTCATGCGAGCCCATCGGCAAAATCCGAGTTGATGTGTTATTCGGCACAAGAGATAACTGCAGAGCAGAGAACTTAGAATTTGAAGTGGTAGATCTGGAAAGTTGCTATCACGCTCTACTCGGAAGGCGCACCGCCAAGTTCATGAGCATTGTCATATAAGTCATCCGAAGATGAAGCTACCGGCCACAAGGAGTAATAACAGTTGCGGGATTACAAGAAATCAATGGAATGCTTCACCGGTCAAATTTGGCAATCATTGGTCATAGCAAGAGAAAGAGAAGGATTCAAGAGGTAGCGGCCTCGCTCACGACAATTGAATATGCGGCGTTGCTAAACCCACATGGCAGTGTCTCCTTTCAGCCGACTAAAGAAACGAAGAAATTTCAGATCGATGAGCAATTCCCAGAGCGGACTGTTACCATTGGTGCAGGCTTGGACGCTAAATAGGAAAGCGCGCTCACCAACTTCCTCCGTGAGAATCGGGACATATTTGCATGGTCAACTCAAGATCTGCAAGGTGTCCCGAGGGAGTTGGCTGAGCACTCTTTGAACGTGAGACCAGGAGCAAGGCCGGTGAAGCAACCTCTCCGCCGCTTCGCCGAAGACAGGAGAAAGGTGATAGGAGATGAAATAGCTCTGCTCCTCGCGGCCGGGTTCATCATGGAAGTGTTATACCCGGATTGGTTGTCGAATCCGGTGCTAGTAGAAAAGAAGAAAGATGATCCAAATGTAGCCATTGTATGGCGAATGTGTATCGATTACACCAACCTGAACAAGGCATATCCAAAAGATCCTTTTCCATTGCCTAGAATAGACCAAGTCATTGACTCGACCGCTGGTTGTGAGCTATTATCATTTGTAGACGCGTATTCTGGCTTTCACCAGATACCGTTAAATCCGGCTGATCAAATAAAGACTGCATTTATTACCCCGTACGGGGCTTATTGTTATCGCACAATCCCATTCGGCCTGCGAAATGCAGGAGCAACATATCAGAGATGCATGCAAAAATGCCTGCATGATCAGATAGGAAAAAATGTACAAGTGTATGTGGATGATGTGGTCATCAAAACTAAAGAGAGCAAAACATTATTAGAAGATATACGGCAGACTTTTGCGAACCTGAGAAGGTTCCGAATGAAGCTCAATCCAGAAAAATGCACATTTGGCGTCTTAGGAAAAATTACTCGGTTTCCTTGTATCTAGCCGAGGTATCGAGGCTAATCCAACAAAGATAAGAGCAATAGAAAGAATGGAATTGCCAAAATGTTTGAATGATGTACAAAAATTCACGGGCTGCCTGGCTTCGCTTAGTCGATTTGTATGGCGGCTAGGGGAGAAAGCACTGCCGCTCTATCAGCTGATGAGAAAGTCGGATAAATTCATTTGGACTTCACAGGCCGACCTTGCATTTCGTGGGTTGAAAAAGATGTTAGTTACGGCACCCATTTTGGCTTCTCCATTATCAAAAGAGCCTATGTTACTTTATGTAGCAGCTACCAATAGAGTAGTTAGTACTGTAGTCGTAGTGGAACGACTTGAAGATGGTAAGTCAATTCAGAGGCCGGTATATTATCTAAGTGAGGTGTTATCCACTTCAAAACATAATTACCCGCATTATCAGAAGATGACTTATGGAGTATATATGTCGGCGAAAAAGCTTAAACATTACTTCGAAGAGCATCCCATCAAAGTAATCTGTGAGGCACCCATAGCCGACATATTGAGCAACAAAGACGCAAGTGGCCGAATAGCCAAATGGGCGATCGAGTTATCTCCATATGCACCACAGTTTGATAGAAGAGATGCAATCAAATCTCAGGCTGTCGCCGACTTTCTCGTGGATTGGGCCGAGGTACAGTATGAGCCACCATTGCCAGATCCAAATTACTGGACAATGCATTTTGATGGTTCCAAACTAAGAAATGGTTTGGGAGCAGGAATAGTGTTAACCTCGCCTAAAAAAGACCAATTGAAATATGTATTGCAAATACATTTTGCTGCGTCCAACAATGTAGCCGAGTATGAAGCGCTTGTCCATGGATTGAAAGTAGCAAAAGAAATTGGTATACGCCGAATCTTATGCTATGGTGACTCGGATCTAGTAGTACAGCAAGTATCAGGCAGTTGGGACGCATTAGATGCTAATATGGATTTATACAGATTCCATGTGCAAAAAATCAGTGGATACTTTGAAGGATGTGAATTCCATCACATACCTCGGGCGAAAAACGCCTTGACACATTGTCAAAATTAGGATCAACCGGCAATCAATTCCTCTGGGTATTGCCCTGGAACATCTCAGGAAACCATCAATAATCCCATCACCAGAATCAGAATCAATCTTTATCCCAGCAAATTCTGCAGAAGATCACACGCCGATGGAGGTAGATCCGCAGAATGACTCGGAACCCCTAAGGAGGGGGACAGCCGGGGTAAGCGCAATCATGGAGAGAGCCGAGATATATATATCGGCAGAGAACATGGAGATAGACAGTGAGATCACATCAGAAAAAGTAACACCGATGTGGGCGCAACCCATATTTTCTTACCTAAAAGACGCAACGTTGCCGAGTAATGAAGTATTAGCTAGACAAACCGTAAGAAGAGCAAAAGCTTATACAATCATAAACAATGGGCTGTATAAAAGAAGCGTCACAAACGTATTGCAGAAATGCGTAAGTTCGACAGAAGGGCAGGAAATCCTTCTAGACATACACCAAGGGGAATGTGGGCACCATGCCTCATCTCGCGCCTTAGTAGCCAAGGAATTCAGGCATGGATTCTATTGGCCAACGGCATTGAAAGAAGCAAAAGAGTTAGTTAAGAAATGCAATGGATGTCAGAGATACGCAACCAAGATACATATGCCGTCGGCCGAGTTAAAAACAATACCCATCACCTGGACATTTTCTGTATGGGGTTTAGATATGGTGGGACCATTCAAGCCGGCGCAAGGAGGAATGACCCACATTGGTTATGGTGGACAAGTTCACAAAATGGATTGAAGTAAAACCAATTAAAAAGTGTGATGGGCACACAGCAGTGAAATTTCTCAAGGATATCATCCTGAGATATGGATACCCGCACAGTATTATTACGGACAATGGCACAAACTTTGTAGAAGGAGCTTTCGCTAGATTTTGTCGAGAGAAGCACATAAGACTAGATATTGCCTCTGTGGCTCACCCAACATCCAATGGACAAGTGGAAAGGTCTAATGGACTGGTGCTATCAGGAATAAAACCACGACTTGTCGAACCATTGCAAAGGTCGGCAGGATGTTGGATTGAAGAAATCCCAGCTGTACTATGGAGCCTCCGGACTACTCCGAATAGATCAACAGGCTATACTCCATTCTTTCTGGTGTACGGGGCAGAGGCCGTACTTCCAGCCGACATAATGTATGACTCGCCAAGAGTGGCTCAGTACACAACCTCAGAGACAAATGAGATAGCTCGACAAGATGCCGTAGACCTGCTGGAAGAAGCTAGGGAGTTGACATTATCACGATCGGCTATTTATCAACAGAACTTGCGGCGGTATCACAGCAAGAAAGTGAATCCAAGAGTATTCAAAGAAGAAGATTTAGTCCTCCGACTTGTGCAACGCACGGCCGGCATGCACAAGTTGTCACCCCCATGGGAAGGACCATTTATTGTGAGCAAAGCGTTGCACAATGATGCCTATTATCTAATCGACGCTCAGTCCCCTGGAGGGAACAAGGCAGACAAAGCTGGCGAAGAAACGAAGCGTCCCTGGAATGTGGCTTTACTTCGGCCATTCTACTCGTAGCATTATTTCTCAAAGTCAAGATCTAATGATGTATCTGAACCTCGGCGCCCAGAGCGGTGACTCGGGGACTGTTGTATTTTATATCAATTTCATGTTATGTATCTGAACCTCGGCGCTCAGAGCAGTGACTCGGGAACTGTCGTATGTTACATCTATTTCATGTTATGTATTTGAACCTCAGCGCCCGGAGCAGTGACTCGGGGACTGCCATATGTTATATCTATTTCATGTTATGTATTTGAACCTCGGTACCCAGAGCAGTGACTCGGGGACTGCCGTATCTTATATTAACTTCATGTTATGTATCTGAACCTCATCGCACAGAGCAGTAACTCGGGGACTGCCATATGAAATATCAATTTCATGTTAATAACTAAACCTCGGCATCTAAAGCAACAACTCGGGGGCTACCGTATGCTACTTCAATCTTATACTGAGCGCACCCATATTAGTCTTATACTACCTCTGAAATTCGATTTACAAATCGAAGTTTCGCACAATAAACAATGACTCAACGATTACTATATATTTTCCCAACGAAGCGGTCAATTTCTGTTCAGAACAGATCGGTATTATATGGTATTCAGAGCTCACGCCTGATAAAACCATAAAAAATAGAGGCGAAGATAAATCCTAAAAGATCAGGAAGTGGAGGGCCAACAAAGCAAGAATTCGGACGAACATCCACTTAACCAAATGTCACAACAGTACACGCAGCAAAACAAGTTTGAATCATACAGAGAATTGACAAGTATTTCGCCTACATCATACGCCCGGCATACCAGGGATCCGAAATAACTTAGGCATTGTTCGTTGGGGAGGCAGCAGCCGGCTCAGGTGCGGGGTACTTTGAGGTAGGAGGAACTTGGACTGAGGTCGCCTCGCCCTCCGCCGACCTAGGTGCAACTTCAGCAGAAGTCTGAGGTTGCTCAGGAGCATCAGTCTGTGCGGTAGAATGCCCGGTACCTTTGGAAGAAGACCGCGCGTCGCCGTTGCTGTCCGAGCTTGAGCTGGAGCTATCAGATGCGGCCGAATCATTTTCACCCTCCCCCTGCTCAGCCGAATTATCATCCGAAGCATCCTCAGCTACAACCTCCTCATCCGGGTCTGGAAGAAAACTCGGTCCTTCATTCCAAGTGTGCACGTCGGCGTACTCGACAAGTTGGAAGGCCCGAGCTTGCCGAAGAGCGACAAAGGTGGGATCCTCAACCCAGCGGGAACCAGTGCGCAAATTTCTCAGGATGTCAAGAGAGATGTCTTCATACCATGACATGATAACAGTAAGAGCCATATCGGCACCAGCACGCCCAGCAGATTCCCTCCAAAGACTCAGCTGCCTCTCAGATGCCATTAGTCTTTTCACCAATAACTTGACTTCGTTGATGTCAGGAGTTCCCGAAGTATTCGACCAAAGCACATGGTAAGCTCGGATAGCGGCTTGCACCAAGTCCCGGCCCATAATTTTCATCGGACCAACTGCAGCACCAACGGCAACCAAGTAATCTTCCATTGAATATTCCGAATCAACGGTGACAGGTTCACCTCGGCGCACGCGAGCTGCAAGAACCGCTTTAGAACTCACGGGTTTGGCCTCGGGGAAATGATCTGCACAAAGCACGAACGTGTCAGATGGTAACAGGAACAAAAAAGAAAAATATAATTCGGCCATGCCAAGTAGCTTACGATGAATATATCTCATCATTATCTGAAGGTCTTTGGTCCAATCGACCTTACTCTTCTCAAAACGAGCAACTTCCTCGCTCAAACCCTGAGTTTTAAGTTCGGCAGCCTCGAGAAGTTCTTTGTTCTTCTGTAGCTCCAAAGTCAGCCGATTCTTCTCCTCGGAAAATTCTTGGTCGACCTTTTCCAGTTCGGATTTCCGGGAAATCTTGAGGGTATCCACCTCGGATCGCAGGCGAGCTATTTCATCATCTTTTTCTTGAAGTTGCGCCGAATGAATAGCGTTTTGTTCTAAAAAATGCAGCATCACGTCAGGCATGGGTATGCAATCTTGGTGTGACACTGCAAAGTTTTGCAACTCGGCTTTACCAGAGCCAAACGCAAAAAGGTAACTTAGCACATATATTAAAGGGGAGAAGATGTAAAATAGAAAGGAAACTAACCTTCCAAGCTCTTGACCTTCTTCTCAAGGCGAATATTGAGGTTATTAATGTTACCTATTCACCAAGAAGTAAGCCGGCATTCCGTGAACAAATACATGAGAACATTGAAAATAAGGAAAAGGAAATATCGACATACCAGCCTTCTTCACCACTGGAAGAATTTTCTCGTACTTTTCTTCCAGCTTGCGGTGCGAAAAAAGCAACCTCTGGAATTCGGCGGTCCGCCGATCATGTGCAACCTGAACAATGAGGCAAAATGATAAATCGACAGTAAAAGCTAAACCAGATCCGAGTCAAGCAGGACTTAACTCAGATCTAGGTGGCTGGATATTCAAAGATACATTCGATCCGAATCAAGCAGAGCTTAATTCGGCTCTAGGTGGCTGGATATTCGAAGCTAAACCAGATCCGAGTCAAGCAGAACTTAACTCAGATCTAGGTGGCTGGATATTCGAAGCTACTTTCGATCCGAATCAAGCAGAGCTTAATTCGGCTCTAGGTGGCTGGATATTCGAAGCTAAACCGGATCCGAGTCAAGCAGGACTTAACTCAGATCTAGGTGGCTGGATATTCAAAGCTACATTCGATCCGAATCAAGCAGAGCTTAATTCGGCTCTAGGTGGCTGGATATTCGAAGCTAAACCAGATCCAAGTCAAGCAGGATTTAACTCAGATCTAGGTGGTTGGATATTCGAAGCTAAAATTAGATCCGAATCATGCAAAACTTCATTCGGTTCTAGGTGGCTGGATATCCAAAGCTAAATTAGATCCGAATCAAGCAGAACTTAGTTCGGATTTAGGCGGCTAGTTATTCAAAGCTACAGTATATCCACGTCAAACAAAACTTAACTCGGATATGGATGGCCGGATTAACGAACCGTAGGAATAAAATTAAGTCAAAAGATCATTAAACTTACAAGTGTATAACAAGTAATTCCCTTGCAAGTTTCGGGGACTAGAGCATATAGTAACATCTGAGGAATAATTTAAAATTCAGAGAAACAGTGATTACCTCATTCATCTTGTTGGTATCAACGATAAACTTGGCAGCATGCATGGTCAAAACGGCCGCTGATATCAGAAAGCTGAAAGGGTTGATTCATAGGATTACCCTCAAACTGATCAGCAGCGTTCCAATTATTCGCATACTCCACCAGCGCTCCGAGGCTGTGCCCACTGGCTGTCCGAGTTAAGACCTTACCCCGGACAGGCTGATCGACCACGGCGGTCGCAGGGCTCTTATGAAGAGCGAGCTGGGTGCCGGCGGCCGAGGCAACGGAGACCTTCGTAGGCGCAGCTCCCTGACGCAGCATGTTGGCAATACTCGGCTAATAAGAGCCGACAAGACCTTTCTGAGAAGAGGAAGTCTTGGCGGCAACAGTTTTTCTCGCCTTAGAGGAGGCATCAGCAGGAAGTGACGCCTCGGAGGTGGCGACGGCGTCTCCAGGAGCAGCAGGGGTTATGGTCGTAGAGGGCGCCGAGATAACGACCTTTTCGGCCGAGGTTGGAGTAGCTATAGAAACTGCCGGGGTAGATAGAGACTCAGTAGCAGCGCTGGGGCCCATAGAAGGGGCGGCGGGTTCGATAAAAACTTCGGAGGGCCGGTTTGAGTCCGGGTCAATGGAAGGGGTTTCAGGCACTTCGCGACGAAGAGGCGACGTATTCGGAGATGGAGGAGAAGCAGGACGAATAGGACTAGGAATCCTAGTATCATCAGCAGGAGGAGGAGACGGCGGCTGAATCGGGCGACTAGTCATACTAGGACTGCCGGGTTTAACAGAAAGAGGAGCACTGCAAAAATAAGAAAGAAGAATCGTCAGTATGAAAAATAGAAAGAAAGAAACAAGAAATATAAGCAAAAAGAACTTACCCGGTGACCCCAGGCATAGTCTTGCGCCTGGGAGGGTTCGGAGCGGATCTCTTCACTCGTTTCTTGGGAACCGCCTCCAAGGCACTAGCAGGAGCCCCGCGCTTCCCCGAGGTAACAGGGGGTCGAGAAGCAATGGGCTCGGCGTCGTGAACCTGACCGGCCGGATTATCTGGGAAGGTAGAAGCCGGAAATGCATAAGAAATAGGCATAGCGGCAACTACCTCAAGAATTTGGACCTCGTCCGAATCACCTTCCTCATCGTGCGCCGAAGTCTTGCCACGAGCTCGAGCCGGGGCAGGATCCGACTTAGGGACGAACTCCTCGGAGTCCGGCTCACCAGTATCCGGGGTACTCCTGTCCGCGGGCCAAGGGAGCAGCAGAACTTCGGCGTCCTCGTTCTTCTGCTCTGTGAACCTCTGCAAGACGAGGAAAAAGAAAGTTAGATGAACTCGTTACAAAAACAATGGAATAGCAGAGCGGTGTAGATTAAGCTCACCTCGGGAGGCGGATGATCGCGGGTGAACGGTTTTAACCCCCAAGCCCAATCCTCAGGCATCTCTGTCTTGAAGACAGCTCGGACGCGTTTATAGATCAGGTAGTTGTCCAGCTCCACGGTCGAGACTCGATTAGGGTCAAGGGGACCACTCATGTAGCACAGTTTGTGAGTCCGCTGCTGGAATGGGCAGATCCGGTTACTAATGAAAGTAGCCATCAGGTCTTCGCCGCATAACCCGGCCCGGATCAACTCTTTAAGCCGAATCTCGAAGGCCTCGTCCAAGGCATGAGTTTTCCTCGGATTGTAGAGCCAGTTCACTTTGGAAGGTGGACCAATTGAGAATGAAGGGAGCCGAATCTTGTCCTCAGCCCCTCTGTTCTTGACGTAGAAGAATGATTTGTGCCACTTCTTGCACGACTCCAACCCAGTAACACGAGGAAACACGGATTTCCTCCGAGGTGTAATAGACGCTGCCCCACATTGGGTAAGCAACTTCTCGGAAGGGTGCAGAGATTTGTCAGGAACTACATTGGAGCGAATCTGAAAGAACTTCGACCATACATGCACTGACGGCCACAAGCCGAAGTATCCCTCCGACGCGCAGATGAAAGCAGAAAGAGAAGCGATAGCGTTCGCAGGAAGATGATGCGGCTGAAGGCCGAAGTAGTCGAGGAATTCTCTAGCGAAATCGCTAAGAGGGAGACCGAAGCCACGCGCGAAGTGCGACATAAAAACTACATACTCGCCCTCCCTAACATCCGGAGAGGATTCGCTGCCGGGTAAACGGCAAGAAACCTCAGCGGGAATTCTTCGAGTCCGGATGAGCCACTCTATCTCACGGTGTGTGACAGAAGAGCCCTGCCACGAGCCTCGCTCGGTCCCAGAGCCAGCGTCGTCGTCCTCAACAGGCGCGCTAAGCGACTAGACATATGTCGCGGAAGATCGCCGGAGGAAAGACTGGCGGCGGAGGAGAGTTTAGAGCTGCAAGGCCCCGTCAGGATTTTGCACGAGAACAATGGCGAAGAACCAGAGGAACCGTCGCACGAGCACGGAATCGAAACGGATGAATCTAGGAAAAACCTGTGCAAATCTGGGAGAGGACTCACCGGCCAAAGCCAAGCGAGCGCAGCGAGGCAGCAAGCGGCGGAGTCTTCACCGGAGGCTCGAGCTGACGGCGGCGAGCTCTGAGGACGCCACGGAAGGAAGGAAGGAGGAGGCAGGCGAAGAGGGAAAAGTGAGTTCCCAAACGTCCCCTCTTTATAATCGAGCCACAAGCAAGGTAGTGGGATCGTGGGTGTTGCGGTTGACTGTGTAGATCGTGGGTGCGGCACGAACGCACGACGATAAGTGGAGCCACACCAACAGCCACACAGGAAGGAAGAGCGTTACGATCCCCAGGGGAAACGACACCCGAGGCATCGCAGCGGTGGCAGTACAAAGTTAATCAGCACAGCTGAGTATCTTGTAGAGGACCAGAAAACTAGAAGAACGATGATGGGGGTGACACGTAGGACATGGCATATGAGAGAAGGAACGAGGAAATCTCGGAGGAAGAGGATATAACTCGGAAACAAAGCTGAAGAATATAATGAAGCTGAAACGACCCGGCCGAAGTTATCGACGGGGCCACACCAGCTTCGGGGACTAATGTCGGGGGGGTTGACCCCGGATAGGTCAGAGACGGGGAAAGACAGAGGGACAATCCCCGTCTAGTTTCCGAGTTACGCTCTAGGTCGGCCGAATCATGAATGTGTCGGCCGAGGTACGGAGGCGAGAAGCCCGTGTATGTGTATCGGCTACCGGCGAGTTCTGCGGTCGGCCGGGTTAGCTGAGTGATCTTGAGGCAGGTGAGGACAAGCCGAGTTACGCAAGGTAAGGTAAGGCCGTGATCTGAAGCTTGCAGGAGAAGGAGAAACCCAAGGTCAAACTATAGCTGCAGGCTAGAAGGAATCGAGCGGCCAAGCACAAGAGACAAAGATGCAGGGGCGTCGGAGGCGTAATGAGGTCACGAGGTGACGATCCGGAGGCACGCAGGAGGGGTTCTCTGGAGACTTTCCGTTGTTAGAAGGGCGACAGGGAAAGGAGGCCGCCGAACTACTATTCTGGGACAAGCATATTCCTCGAATATGCTTGCCCCGTCAGCCCTAAGGGCGCCCAAGGCACCCCTTTATAAGGGGAGGCTTGGACCCTGAGGGTGGGATCGACTCCTTTCAGGACCGTTAGGCTGGGAAGATTCATTTGGTCTCCCTGTATACAGCTCAAGGAGCACTTGTAACCCAAAAGAAGAGAAATAAAGATCTTTTCCTTACCATCTGAGTGTAGAATCAGTTGCATCTTCCCTCCCCAGATCCCACTAGCACCCATTGGCCCCAATCTTTATCCTACCCATGGCATCTGCCGTTCCTCCACCACGACAATCATACTTCCAAGGAGCATGGAGATCAATGCCCCAACTGTGAAGAGAAACATCCTGTTGGACAATGTCCCACTTCTCAAGCTACTTGCTACTTATGTGAAGGAAACAACCATGTTCCTATCCAATGCCCCATCTATTCCATTGTTGAACAAAGTAAACAAGGTGGAGTGCAACAAATGATTGCAAACCATCAAGAAGGATCCAAGTCTACCAAGAAGGTTGATGACAAAGGAAAAGGACCACTTATACATCCAAACAAAACAACCCAATTCAAAGGACCAAAGAAACCCAAGAAGCAAAAGATAGACAAAAGCCATGTGCAATGTCATAAGTGTAAGGAAATGGGACACTATTCCAGTGAATGCCCAGAGAACCAGAAGAATAAGGAGATTGGCCAAGTGGTGTGCAACAACTGCAGAGAGCTAGGCCACTATGTGGCAACTTGTCCACAAGAGTTACGTAAAGAACTCAAAGACATCAATTGTTTCAATTGCAAGAACCCAGGACATTATGCAAGCAACTGTCCAGAAAAGATGAAGAACAAGTTGAACAAGCCTATGGAGAAACTCAACCTTGGCCCATGAGTCAAGCATGGAAACTAAGGACACAAATGCAGATGTTTGCTTAGAGAAGTTTCCCCAAGATCTCAAGCAAGCCAACTTGTAAATTTTGTTTGAAATTTTTAAGGGTGGTAGTACCCTAGTTGTTTTGATCCTACTTGTAACCCTAGCCTCCCCAAATCTCGGGACGAGATTTATTTTAAGGGTGGTAGCCTGTCACATCCCAAGATTTTCCAAATCTTGTAATGTGAAAAATAAATGAATAAAATAAAACTTTGTTGATTTTCAGAGCGAGAAGAAACTTTTTGAATCCAATTGGAAATCTTCAAACCAATTTGGAACAAAAAAAATCCTAAAGGGATTTAAAAAGATAAACATTTAATAAAAGGAAAATAAAAATATTTGGAATTTCTATTTTGAATCTTTTAATAAAAAGATTTGGTTTCAAAAGAAATAGAAGTTTTACGAATAAGGTTTATTTTAAAAGCCAAACTAAAACTTGGTCAAGCCTTTGAAATAAAATATTTCTATTTGATAAAAATAGTAAAGGTTTGTTTAAAATAAATTAATAAGGATTTAATATCCAAGTTTTATAAATAAAAGTTTTACTATTTTAATTAACCATCAAAACTTATTTATTTATTTCAAATAAGTTTTCCAAGTATTTTATATTTTCAAATAAAACCTACTATTTGGTTTTGAAAATAATTAGATTTCAAAAGGAGCTTTTAAATAAAGCAAATCCTATTTGATTTAATAACAATGGTCTATTTATTTAATTAATAATGGACCCTAAAATAAAATTATTATTTTGGTTTTGGAATTTTGGTTTATGTTACTGAACAGAACCAAATTCAAAGTTGCATTGTTTGGTGATTGTTTGAATTGATTTGAGTATTGTTTGTTTGTTTGAATTTCCAAATGTAAATCGAAAGTAAAAAGAAAAGCATTCAGAAGAAAAAAATAAGGATCTGGTCGACCCAACCCAGCAGCCCAACAAGGCCCAGTACCAGCCCCTCTCTCCCTCCAGAAAGAAAAACGATTCACACTCATTATCGAACCGTGCAAAGGAATGACCTGGTGGACCCTCCCCTCACTCCCTTTCC
The DNA here is from genome assembly GCA_030063025.1 of Avena longiglumis. Taxonomy (NCBI): domain Eukaryota; kingdom Viridiplantae; phylum Streptophyta; class Magnoliopsida; order Poales; family Poaceae; genus Avena; species Avena longiglumis. Next base: position 52,528,315 of record CP125973.1, on the reverse strand, counting down.
CACCGACCCCACCCCACTTTTCCACTCACCTTCTTCCTCGCCTTGAGACGGCCTTGGCTTTCGCCATTGATGTCAGCTTCAATTCTCCTTAATGCCAATACAATTCAAATGTATTGACCCTTTGTGGCTGTAACTTGTATGTTGCAGGTTTGATTGATTTTAGTGAAGATTGATTGATTAGGATTACAATGTCTACAACCAACATCTGCCTGTGGCACTTTGAAGATGAAGGACCCCATGCTTATAGTTATTCCGCTGCAATGTAATGTAATAGCCATATGAGCTATGTAAGATGTAATAAAACTATGTTATTCCTGGATATAAAGTTATATTATGACCTTTGTTTCTTGATATTACATCTTAACTGTGGATGCTAGCTATTGATCCAGGGACTAGCATTGTAAACACAGGAGGAATCTACCTTATTAGGTTGAGACATCTACAGATGGTATCAGAGCATTGTGTTGCCTGTAGGATTTGTAAACCCTAGGATTGGACAAACAAACCCTTAGAAAAATAGGAGTTGTGTTTGTTCCAAAAACTTATTTACAAAACAATCTTGTAAAACTCTTTCCTCAACCATTTTGGTTTCAACTCTACATTCTCTTCTATTTCAACTGATGGAAAAACCTACCCATGGCCAAAGACTACACCATGTGCAAAGGACTTCTTCAACTTCTTTAACTCTAATGACTTCAACTTCTTTAACTCTAATGACTTCAACTTCTTCAACTCTAATGACTTCAACATCTTCAGCATATTCACCAAGGACTTCTAACTTGGATACCACTAAGGACTACAAGTGAGACAAGGAAATCTTGCTCAAGATTTAGAGACTGAGGGAATGCAAAAGCTAGAAGGAATCTACATCACTTGAAGTATTGTGACCAAGAGTTTTTCTCAAGGAAACCATGACCCCAAGTAGGAAGAATCAAGAAGGAAGGAAAGATCACAATTAAACCATATAGATGGACCACCATATATAGTTAAGTTAAATACACCAACCTGTGTGGTGTAACAAAAATATTTTGTTGACTAAGTATGTGCTTGAACCTTGTTTGAGTGAAATGTTTGTTTGTGATTGCATGCACATTGTTTGTGTGAATTGTGATGTGTGTGATTAGAAATATTTCCTTAGAAATATCTTGCCTATTCTAATCCCAATTCAACCCAAACAGATGACTACTCCAAAAGACTCCAACATCAAGGTTGATGACAACCAAGAGGACAACATGAGAGAACTTATAGCAACCCAAAACCAGTTGAGCCAAGAGACAACTCAGCTTTTAGCCAACAACAATGGACTAGACCCAGCCATACAAAGGATTTTGAAACTTCAATCCCAATTGTTGCAAGGATTAGTTACTCAAATGATCAACATGAGAGAAAACTTTTCCCAAAGAGCTAATGACAACAAGGATGACAAAGATGCTATTCTAGAAGGAAACCAAGCTAGCAATACTTGTGGAGACAAGGATCATGCATCCAAGAAGCATGAAGATCAATGCCCCAAGAAGAGAGAAAGATCTCCCACCTATGAAGAACATGAACTAGAAGAACTCCTAGCTTTGGAGAGACCCAAAAAGAAGAAAAAGGACATAAGCCAATTGCAGTGTTACAATTGCAAAGAGATGGGACACTATGCCAGTGAATTCCCAGAAAAGAAGAAGAACCAAAGAAACAAACAAAAAGCAATGATACCAAAGGAAAGAAAGATATCAGCCAAGTGATGTGCAAACACTGCAAAGAGTTAGGACATTATGCAAACTACTGTCCAGAAAAGATGAAGCATAAGATAAACCAGCCTATGAGGGATCTCAGCCTTGTCACATGTTTCAAATGCAGGGAACTAGGCCACTATGCAAACAATTGTCCAGAAAGGATGGAGAACAAGTTAAACAAGTCTATGAAGGATCTCAACCTTGGCCCATGAGTCGAGCATGGAAATTAAGGACATAAATGCAACTGTTTGCTTAGAAAAAGTATTTCTCATGATCCCAAGAAGGACAATGTGTAATTTTTGTTTGAAATTTTTTAAGGGTGGTAGTACCCTAGTTGTTTTGAACTTGCTTGTAACCCTAGCCTTCCCAAATCTCGGGACGAGATTTATTTTAAGGGTGGTAGCCTGTCACATCCCAAGATTTTCCAAATCTTGTAATGTGAAAATAAATGAATAAAATAAGACTTTGTTTGATTTTCAGAGCCAGAAGAAACTTTTTGAATTCAATTGGAACTTCAAACCCATTTGAATTAAATAAAACCTAAAGGGATTTAAAAAGATAAACATTTAATAAAACGAAAAATAAAAACATTTGGAAATACTATTTTGAAACAATTAAATGAAAAGATTGTTTTCAAATGGAATATAAGTTTATAAATAAAGAATATTTTATAAAACCAAATTAAACTTTGGCCAAGCTTTGGGAATTAAAACATTTTATTTTTAAAATTAGCAAAGGTTTATTTAAATAAAATGATAAGGAATTAATATCCAAACTTTATTTAAAATAAAAGGTTTTATCAATTTAATTGAAACATCAAAACTTATTAAATTATTTAAAATAAGTTTTCCAAATATTTGATATTCACAAATAAAACCTACTAAAGTGTTTTGGCTTTATTTTTAGATTTCAAAATAAATATCTCAATAAAACAAATCCTATTTGTTTTAATAATGAAAGTCTATTACATTTAATTAATAATGGACTCTAAAATAAAAGGTTATTTTGTTTTAAACAAATTTCCAAGTATTCTATATTTCCTAAATAAAACCTACTGATTTGGTTTTGAAAATACTTAGGTTTCAAATAAAGATTTTATTAATAAAATCAAACTCTATTCTGATTTAAATAACCAAGATCCAATTATATTTAATTATTAATGGACCTTATATAACAAAATGTTATTTTATTTTAAAACAAGCTTTCCAAATATTCCTTTATTTCAAATACAACCTACTGAATGGTTTAAAATTAATTAGTTCTCAAGTGGAGCTTTGGAATTAAATCAAAACCTATGGATTTAATAGTTGATACATCTATTTAGATAATTATTAATGGACCCTATTATTTAAATTATTAATTTGAATTTGGATTTTGGTTCATGTTACTGAACAAAACTAATTTCAATATTACAAAGTTTGGGTGTTGTTTAAATTGATTTGAACCATGTTTGTTTGATAGAAGTTTCAAAACAGAATTCAGAAATAGAAAAAGAAAAGGATACAGAATAAAAAAAAAATGGAAGTGGATCTGACCCAACCCAGCAGCCCAGGAAGCCCACCAACCAGCCCAACTTCTTTCCCCCGAAGAAAACGTTTGGCACCAACTCCCTGACCCGCAACACCAATGACTGGTGGACCTCCTCCTCGCTCCTTTCCCACTGACTGACCGACCCCACTTGTCACTGTTCTTCCTCCCCACCCACGCGACCTCTTCTCCCTCCCTCGTCACCGTTGCAGGCCTTGATTTCGCGGCATCAATTCGCCTTAACGCGGCCGCATTTACTCACTCTGATCACGCAAGCTTAAACGCATACCTCTCCTCTCCGTTTCCCCTCTGTCTTCTCCCCAAAGCACGCTCCCAGGCCGCCCCAATTCCTCCCCGATCTCCTCTATTCTGACGACCCTCCTCGTCGAATTCCGGCCAAGAACCACCGCCCCTTGCCTCCCTGTGCAACCTAGCAGCTTCCCCACTCCCAGACGCACCTCCCAGCACTTTTAATTCGACCGCGGACGCCTCGGAGCATCGACTACGACAAGCTCCTGACGCCGCCGCGTTTGTCTTCTTCTCCGACGACGCCCACAGGTTGTATCCGACCGCCCCTCCTCTTCTCTTTCATGCACGCGTCAACGCCTCGACCTTGCGCAGCTAAACTTGCCTTCTGCTTGCCTCGGCGTGATCTGTAGCGTCGTCCTCGACCTCGACCGCGCGCGTCCGTCGCCAGAACCAACTCCGGCGAGAAATCCTTCCCGTCCTCGTGCGCCCCTTCGTCAGACAAGGACACGTTGAGAATCAGCAAGGCACAGAGAACCTGGTGAGCTACCCCTCTCTCTCCCTCTAGCCCCCTGTGTCGCCAGCAACCTCGCCGCCAGAGCCCGTGCCGCCATCTGCCGCCGCCCCTTCGGTTAGTACAGTTAGTCGCACCGTAGCCGTTCGATTTAAATCCAACGAGTGCGATAGATCCATTTAACTGAAAGGGTACGCTAGTTCTGAACCATGCGATATGACTTAAATCTAACGGCTGCTGTCAGTCGATCCGTGCGAACCGTTTTCGTCAAATCAGAGTGAGACGCGTGGCCTGTATTAGATCTAAAACCAGTTTTGAATCAGATTTATTTGCAAATTTCAAACCCTTATAACTTCCAAACCACACGTCCAAAAATTACAAATTCTATATCAATGGATTCAGGAGAGCAAGCCCTAGCCAACTCTGGAATTAGTTTAGCAAATAGTATCTGTTAGATTGCTTATTTTTGCAGATCCTTTTGTGTGCTTTTTTAGAGTAGAAAAATTGTTTAAAAATGACTTTTAGGTTAAAACCCTTGCAAAATGAATTGTTGTGACCTTACTGACCCTAGGAACCAACCCTTGGTGTTAAAAATGATTTTGGTAAGATTTAGGTTGGATTACTTGACTTAGTCATTTTCTAGCCAAATAAAAAGAATGGTTTTTGTTATGAAAATGTTATGGAAAGAAAACTTTAAGAAAATGGTTTGATCAAACCCACTGAACCACAACACCAAGTTTTGCAAATTAGCAACTTCTTTGGTGAACAACTTAAGAGTTTTGCCTTGATAAAAACATTTTTCATCACATGAAATGATGAATGGATTTAAAAATGTTTTTGGATAAAACCCATTTTCAAATGACTTTGCCATCTTGGTAAATGACCAAATTAGACCTTACAAAGTTTAGAAGCCTAGTGGAGACCATCCTTACAAATAGAACCATACTTTGCATGCTTACATGCATGACTTAGATCCCATTGTTTTGTATGTGTTAAAGTGTTTGATTGATTTATTGCTTTGGAATGCTAGTTGATTTTGTGTCTACTTGATTGACTTGTAGTGAAGTTAGAAAGTGTGAGACTAGCAAGATCAAGGAGTGAACCACCATTCCCTACCAAAAAGGCAAGTGATGCTTCATACTTTTTGTCCCATTACTTTCTCTATGCATTAGTGATTTTCTCTAAGTAAAACTTGCATGAAATTTTGCTAAGTATAGACCTTGCTATAGTAAAACCTAGTAGATGAATCCTTAGTAGGATTTTCCTAAGTTAAGATTCCTATTACTATCAAGCTTAGCCTAGCTAATAGAAAACATGGGTGGAAAATATAATCACACTATGGAAAAATCTCTAAGTCTGAGGACTTATGTTTTTGTTTAATAAAACAACTAAGTTAATGAATCCCCTGGGTGGAATGGGCTTGCTTGGTGGTTTTTGGTTGAGTGGTTCACAAGGCCCATGTTTATGGTTGACCTTGTGTATCTCACTTGTGGTATGCCACCCAGGAACAAAGGGATTTGAGATGTCAAATGTTGAGAAGCTTCAAGTGCAACCACTTGGCAATATGGGCTCTGCCATGATCATATAGGTTGCAAGAACTTAGCCATATGGACAGTGGGTGGTAGTGTTTCATAGGTTGGAGCGCGTCCATTTTGGTCTAAGGGAAGGCTTCTGAAAGATCTTGTCTTGGGAAACCAAGTCTTGTGGGGAAAGTGCACCACCTCTGCAGAGTGTAAAATCTAAGTACTTAGCCATGTCCCTGGTAAAGGACAATTTGAGCATCAAGACATGGAAGCAATCAAGAATCTCATCATTCCAATTTCTAAGTTAAAATCTTGTGGATTGAACAAGGGTTGTTTGAAATCTTCAATCTTTGATTGGTAGATGCCTTGGAAAGGATCTTCAATCTTTGATTGAGAAAAATGATTTTATCAAAACAAAAACTTAGTATTTTCAAATGTTAAGGAAAAATCTATTTTGAGCAATGCAAGCCTCAACTCCACTCAACCAAATGCATATAGTTGATAGACTCCACAATACTACCATAGTATCACTTGCCAATACAATTCAAATGTATTGACTCTTTGTGGCTGTAACTTGTATGTTGCAGGTTTGATTGATTTTAGTGAAGATTGATTGATTAGGATTACAAAGTCTACAACCAACATCTGCCTGTGGCACTTTGAAGATGAAGGACCCCATGCTTATAGTTATTCCGCTGCAATGTAATGTAATAGCCATATGAGCTATGTAAGATGTAATAAAACTATGTTATTCCTGGATATAAAGTTATATTATGACCTTTGTTTCTTGATATTACATCTTAACTGTGGATGCTAGCTATTGATCCAGGGACTAGCATTGTAAACACAGGAGGAATCTACCTTATTAGGTTGAGACCTCTACAACCACCCTCTGCTCCGACGAGGTCCAGTGCCAATTCCGGCGAATCAGCGCCGCCCCTTGTCTCAGTGACCACGCACACACATTCCCCACCTCTTGGCGCATCTGTCCGTGCCTCTCGTTCAACTGCAGGCGCCCCAGAACGCCGTCTTCGACAAGCTCTGAGCGCCGCCGTGTATGTTTACTTCTCCGGCGAAGTTTCCTGGTAAGTCCAGACCGCCCCAAGCCTTCTCCTTCACGCTCGCGTCATCTCCGTGATCTCCTGCATCTGACCACTCCTTCTGTTTGCCTCCTCGTGATCTACAGCGTCGCCTCCAACCACGACCAGAGCCGCTTTGGCCGTCCTTGACTCGGAGAATTACTGAGACCAGGCGCCTTGCCACGCCGACCACACGTCCAGCATCACCATGTCCTCGCGATTCTGGTGAGCATCTTCCCTACTCCTCTCGCTTCATGTTCTCGCATTATGTAGCAGCACGTGCTTGCCGCAAGGCCATCATCACGCCAGTTCTTGGCGAGCATTAGCGTAGCTCGATTTAGATCGGAGAGACACGATAGATCCACTTAACAGCGAAAGGGTACGCAGCCAGTGCCGTGCGATGCAACTTGATCTAACGGCCTGCAGCACGCGATCCTACCGAACCGGTACCAGAGAATAGAAAAGCGACGCGTGTCACCAGTTCTGTTTAAAAAACAGATTTGAATTCAGATTAGATGCAAATTTGAAAACCCTATAACTTTTGATCCACACGTCCAAAAATTACAAACTTTATATTGTTGGAATCAGTGGAACAAACCCTAGCCAACCATGGAATTTGTTTAGCAAATAGTATCTGTTAGATTGTTTGTTTTTACAGAAACAATTGTATGCTTGTTTATATTAGAAAAATTGTTTAAAAATGTTTTTAGGGTTAAAACCTTTGCAAATTGGTTTGTTGTGAACCTACTGACCCTAGGAACCAACCCATGGTTTTGAAAATGGATTTGGTAAAATTTAGGATGGACTAATTGATTTAGCCCATTTCTAGCTAAATAAAAATATTGGATTTGTTATGAAAATGTTTTTGGAGTAAAAACTTTGTGAAAATGTTTTGAATCAAACCTACTGACCCTAAACACCAAGTTTTGAGAAACAACAACTTATTTGGTGAACAACTTAAAGTTGTTGCTTTGATAAAAATATTTTTCACCACATAAAATGATGAATGGATTTAAAATTGTTTTTTTAGACAAACCTCTTTTTCAAATGATTTTGCCACTTTGAAAAATGACCACCTTGAACCTTGCAAAGTTTAGAAGCCTAGTGGAGACCATCTTTGCAAATAAACCTATCTCTTGCATGCTTAGATGCATGACTTAGATCCCATTGTTTTGTGTGTATGAAATGTTGATTGATTATTGGTTTGGAATACTTGTTGATATTGTGTTTGCTTGATTGATTGTAGTGAAGTTAGAAAAGTGTGAGACTAGCAAGATCAAGGAGTGAACCAGCATTCCCTACCAAAAGAAAGGCAAGTGACACTATCATCTAAAGTCCTACTATTTTCATTATACTTAGTGGATTTTGAAACATGCATGAAAAGAATTTTCTATACTTATGCTATGCTAAATCCTAATAGGATTCCCTATACATTCCTTAGTGAAAACAATGTAGTTGTTACATTCTTAGCCATGCTATATTTTGAAAAGAGATACATGTTGAGATTTTATGAAGTTGAGAAAAGGACTTGTGTTTTTATATATGTCACATCCCAAGATTTTCCAAATCTTGTAATGTGAAAATAAATGAATAAAATAAAACTTTGTTTGATTTTCAGAGCCAGAAGAAACTTTTTGAAATCAATTGGAACTTCAGACCCATTTGAATTAAAATAAACCTAAAGGGATTTAAAAAGATAAACATTTAATAAAAGGAAAATAAAAACATTTGGAAATATTATTTTGAAACAATTAAATGAAAAGATTTGTTTTCAAATGAAATAGGAGTTTTATAAATAAAGATTATTTTATAAAGCTAAATTAAAACTTGGCCAAGTTTTGGAATTAAAACATTTTATTCTAAATAAATTTAGCAAAGGTTTATTTAAAATAAATTAATAAGGATTTAATATCCAACTTTATTTAATAAAAGGCTTTACCATTTTAATTAAAACATCAAAACTTATTAAATTATTTTAAATAGGTTTTCCAAGTATTTTATATTCTCTAATAAAAACCTACTAAAGTGTTTTGTCTTTATTTTAGATTTCAAAATAAATATCTCAAGAAAACAAATCCTATTGGATTTAATAATAAAAGTCTATTATAATAATTAATAAAGGACACTAAAATAAAAGGCTATTTTATTTTAAAACAAATTTCCAAATATTATATATTCCCAAATTAAACCTACTAATTTTATTTTAAAATATTTAGGTTTGAAATAAAGATTTTATTAATAAAATCAAACCCTATTTTATTTAATAACTAAGGTCCATTTTATATAATTATTAATGGACCCTAAAGTAAAAGGATTATATTATTTTAAACAAGTTTTCCAAATATTCTTTATTTCCAAATAAAACCTACTGATTGGGTTTTGAAAGCATTTGGATTTCAAATGAAGATTTTATTAAATAAACCAAACCTTGTTTTATTAATAAACCATGGACCATTTTATTTAATTAATAAATGGAACCTAAAAAGGTTTAAAATATTATTTTAATTAGGATTTTTGGTTCAGGTTACTAAACAGAACTAAGTTCAAAATTGTGAAGTGTGGTGTTTGTTTGAATTTATTTTGTTGATGTTTGGTTGTTTGAAATTCAAAAACAGGAAATAGATTTGGAAAAAGAAAAAGAAATCATATAGAAAAAAATAGAACAAAACGAGCAGCCCAACCATCTGGCCCAGCTCCAGCCCATCTAGCCCAACTCCCCCCGAACCGTTTTCTTTCCCACTCAGAACCGCACCCACCCAGCAATCGACAAGCGGACCCCTCCCCTTCTTACTTTCTTTCACTGCCAGCGGACCCCACATCCTACTGCTCTTCTTCCCCACTCCCACTACCCGTTCTTCCTCCCTTCGCCACCGTTGCAGGCTATTGATTCGTGGCTTGATTACGCCTTAACACGGCCACCATAACTCACCGCGATCAAGCACACTTAAGCGCCAGCCTCCCCTCTTCCGTTTTCCCCAGACTCCCCTCCTCGACACGCCCCCAGGCCGGAGAATTTTGCCCAGCACTTCCTCTGTCTTCGACGACCGTTCTCGCCGATTCCGGCCAACACACTCCACCTCCTGCCTTCCTATGCAACCTAGCAGCCTCCCCACTCTTTGGAGCATCTCCTAGTACACTTCGTTCAACCGCGGGCGCCCCAGGAGGCCGTCTTCGACAAAAATTCTGAGCGCCGCCGTCTGTCTCGCCTCCGTCGAGCTCCTCCGGTAATTCTAGACCACCCCGACCCCTTCCGTTCACGCACACGTCATCTCCATGGTCTCCTGCATCTGATCACGACCTTATCTTGCCTCCTGGTGAACCACAGAGCCGTCTTCGACCTCGACCGAGCACGTCCGTCGCCAGAACCAACTCCGACGAGGAATTCTGCCCGTCCCCGTGCGCCCCTCGACGGACCAGTCCCACGTTGAGCGTCAGCGTCGCTCCACGAACCCGGTGAGCATCCTCCCCTCTTCTCGCCTCGCCAACGCCACTGCTCGCCCATCACCGCCCGCACGGCCGTTAGCGCCGCTCCTTTAGGTCAAACGGCAGCCGTTTGAATGCGAATCCATTGGCTGCGAAAGATTCACTTAAACGCGAAAGGGTACGCGTTCAGGGACGCACGATATGACTTAATCCAACGCGCTGCAGCACGCGATCCAGACGAATCGGTATCGGCCAATCACGGCTCGACGCGTGGCGGTTTGAGTGAAACAGATTTGAATCGGTTATTTGCAAACTTCAAACCTTTGTAACTTTCAAACCACACGTCCAAATTTTGCAAATTTTATATCAATGAATTCAGGAGAACAAGCCCTAGCCAACCATGCCCTTAGTTTAGCAAATAGTAGCTGTTAGCTTGTTTGAAATTGCAGAAACATTTGTATGCTTGTTATGAATGTAAAAATTGTTTAAAATTGAATTTAGGGTTAAAACCTTTGGCAGTTGGATTAATTTGAACCTACTGACCCTAGGAAACACTTTGTGGACACAAAAATGTATTTGGAGAAATTAAGAAATGATTCTTTAATTTAAAACCATTTCTAGTCAAATAGAAATGTAATTTATTTATTGAAAATAATTTTGAAGTAAAACCTTTGCAAATTGATTTGTTGTGACCTTACTGACCCTAGGAACCAACCCTTGGTGTTAGAAATGATTTTTGTAAAATTTAGGTTAGATTACTTGACTTAGTCATTTTCTAGCCAAATAAAAAAAATGGTTTTTGTTATAAAAATGTTTATGGAAAGAAAACTTTAAGGAAATGTTTTGGACCAAACCTACTGACCTAAAAACACCAAGTTTTGCAAATTAGCAACTCATTTGGTGAACAATATAAGAGTTTTGCCTTAATAAAAACATTTTTCACCACATGAAATGATGAATGGATTTAAAGATAGTTTTTGGACAAAACCCTCTAACTAATGACTTTACCACTTTGGTAAATGACCAACTTGGAACTTACAAAGTTTAGAAACCCCATAGAGAACCCCTTTGCAAAATAAAACTATCTTGTGCATGCTCCCATGCATGAATTGGTTTCCTTTGTCTTGTGTGTGTGAATTTGTTTGAGTCATTATTGGTTGGAATGTAAATTGAATTGGTGTTTGCTTGATTGACTTGTAGTGAAGTGTGAGACTAGCAAGATCAAGGAGTGAACTACCATTCCCTACCAAAAAGGCAAGTGATGCTTCATACTTTTTGTCCCATTACTTTTACTATGCATTAGTGATTTTGCTAAGTAAAACTTGCATGGATTTTGCTAAGTATAGACCTTACTATAGGAAAACCTAGTAGATGAATCCTTATTAGGATTTCCTAAGTTAAGTTTCCTATTACTACCAAGCTTAGCCTAGCTAATAGAAAACATGGGTGGAAAATATATTCACACTATGGAAAAATATTCTAAGTCTGAGGACTTATGTTTTGTTTAATAAAACAACTAAGTTAATGAATCACCTGGGTGGAATGGAAGGATTGGGATATGTTGAGTGGTTACTCAAGGCCAGGGGACTGGTGAACCTTGTGTATCTCACTTGTGGATGGCCACCCAGGAACAAAGGGATTTGAGATGTCAAATGTTGAGAAGCTTCAAGTGCAACCACTTGGCAATATGGGCTCTGCCATGATCATATAGGTTGCAAGAACTTAGCCATATGGACAGTGGGTGGTAGTGTTTGATAGGTTGGAGCGCGTCCATTTTGGTCTAAGGGAAAGCTTCTGAAAGATCTTGTCTTGGGAGACCAAGTCTTGTGGGGAAAGTGCACCACCTCTGAAGAGTGTAAAACCAAAGTACTTAGCCATGTCCCTGGTAAAGGAAAATTTGAGCATCAAGACATGGAAGCAATCAAGAATCTCATCATTCAAATTTCTAAAGTTAAAACTTGTGGTTTGAACAAGGGTTGTTTGAAATCTTCAATCTTTGGTTGATAGATGCCTTGGAAAGGATCTTCAATCTTTGATTGAGAAAAATGATTTTGTCAAGCAAAAACTTAGTATTTTCAAAATGTTAAGGAAAATCTATTTTGAGCAATGCAAGCCTCAACTCCACTTAGCCAAATGCATATAGATGTTAGACTCCACTATACTACCATAGTATCACTTGCCAATACAATTCAAATGTATTGACCCTTTGTGGCTGTAACTTGTATGTTGCAAGTTTGATTGATTTTAGTGAGGATTGATTGTTTAGGATTACAAAGTCTACAACCAACATCTGCCTGTGGCACTTTGAAGATGAAGGACCCCATGACTATAGTTATTCCGCTGCAATGTAATGTAATAGCCTAATGAGCTATGTTTGATGTAATAAAATTATGTTATTCCTGGTTATAAAGTTATATTATGACCTTTGTTTCTTGATATTACATCTTAACTGTGGATGCTAGCTATTGATCCAGGGACTAGCATTGTAAACACAGGAGGCTCTATCTTATTAAAGATTGGGACCTCTACAATATAATAAAACAAGGACTCAATGAACCACCTGGGTGGCCAAGGATACTTTGAGTTTTGGAGAAGGTGGCAACAAAAGGAACCATGTCTATGGCAATCTCTTTGTGTTGTGCTCCAAAGGAAACCACCCAGGAAACTTAGAGATTGAACATGTTTCTCCAATTGTGGCTTTCGTGTGCAACCACATGCTATTATGGCTCTGGCTTAGTCAACTACATTGGGAAGACCCATGCATTGTCTCCAAGCTACTGGACATGAGGACCTGGAATCCTACATGGGTACTTGAAGACAAGCTAACAATGGTGTATGGGAGGACCCTTTGGAAAGACTTCGTCACATTCTCAATCTGCCGGTACTCCATCTTGGTGAGCACTAATCTAGTGGCCACTGGTGGCAAAAGGATGGGATTGTGACATGTGGGTAAAGTGTACTCCTTCTGCAGAAGATAATAAAATCTAAGTACTTAGCCATGTCCCCGGTTATGGACAATACTGAGCAACTAAAGTTTGAAGCTATGGGAGATCTCGACATTCTAATTTCTAAAAGAAAACTTTTAAAACTTGATGCACTTGGGGGTACCAAGGAGCTCAAGAGATTTTGATGAAAACTTGATATACTTGGGGTTACCAAGGAACTCAAGAGATTTTGATAAAACTTGATGCACTTGGGGTTACCAAGGAGCTCAAGAGATTTTATAAAACTTGATGCACTTGGGGTTACCAAGGAGCTCAAGGGATTTTTGACAAGGACTTGAACACTTGAGTTTTTACCAAGGAGTTCAAGGGATTTTGAAAAGGAGATTTGACAAAGGACCAAAACCATTTTGAAAAGATAGGATAAATTTTGCTTTATGCAAATGAGCCTAAAACTCTACTTAGCCAAATATGCATGTAATGATAGGATCCACTTATATTCCACATAGTAGTGAAACTTGCCAATACAATTCAAATGTATTGACCCTTGTGGCTGTAACTTGTAATGTTGCAGGTTGATTGATTTTAGTGAAGATTGTTTGATTAGGATTACAAAGTCTACAACCAACATCTTCCTGTGGCACTTTGAAGATGAAGGACCCCATGACTATAGTTATTCCGCTGCAATGTAATGTAATAGCCAAATGAGCTATGTATGATGTAATAAAATTATGTTATTCCTGGTTATAAAGTTATATTATGACCTTTGTTTCTTGATATTACATCTTAACTGTGGATGCTAGCTATTGATCCAGGGACTAGCATTGTAAACACAGGTGACTCCACCTTATATTGTGTAAAGGTTGGAACACTCCCTCTACAGATGGTATCAGAGCATTGTGTTGCCTGTAGGATTTGTAAACCTAGGATTGGACAAAAACCCTTAGAAAAATAGGAGTTGTTTTGATCCAAAACTTATTTACAAACAATCTTGTAAACTCTTTCCTCAACCATTTTGGTTTCCACTCTACATCTTTTCTACTTCAACTTGATGGAAAAACCTACCTCATGACCAAAGACTACACCATGTGCAAAGGACATCTTCAACTCTAATGACTTCAACTTCTTCAACTCTAGTGACTTCAACTTCTTCAACTCTAATGACTTCAACATCTTCAGCATATTCACCAAGGACTTCCAACTTGGATACCCCTAAGGACTACAAGTGAGACCAGGAAAATCTTGCTCAAGATTTAGAGACTGGGGGAATGCAAAAGTTAGAAGGAGCCTACATCATTTGAAGTATTGTAACCAAGAAGTTTTTCTCAAGGAAACCATGATCTCACACAAGAAGAATCAAGAAGGATGGAAAGATCACAAGTGAACCATATAGATGGACCACCATATTTTAGTTAAGTCAAAACACACCAACTTATGTGGTGTAATAAAAATATTTTGTTGCCTAAGTATGTGCTTGAACTTTGTTGTTTGAGTGAAAAGTTGTTTGTGAATGCTTGCACATTGCTTGTGTGAATTGTGATGTGTGATTAGAAATATTTCCTTAGAAATGTCTTGCCTATTCTAATCTCCATTCAAACCAAATAGATGACTACTCCAAGAGACTCCAAGGTTGATGACACCAACACCAACCAAGAGGACATCATGAAAGAGCTCATAGCAACCCAGAACCAGTTGAACCAAGTGACAGCTCAATTCATAGCCAACACTAGTGGAGAAGATCCAACCCTGCAAGGATTTTTGGAAACTCAAGGCCAACTAATGCTTAAGGTGTCTGATCAAATGATCAATATGGAAGAAAGCTATTCCAAAAGAGTTTATGACAACAAGGATGACAGAAATATTATTCTAGATGGAGCCCCAACTTGTATTATTTGTGGAGACAAGGATCATACTTCCAAGGAGCATGGAGATCAATGCCCCAACTGTGAAGAGAAACATCCTGTTGGACAATGTCCCACTTCTCAAGCTACTTGCTACTTATGTGAAGGAAACAACCATGTTACTATCCAATGCCCCATCTATTCCATTGTTGAACAAGGGAAACAAGGTGGAGTGCAACAAATGATTGCAAACCATCAAGAAGGATCCAAGTCTACCAAGAAGGTTTGAAGTATATCTTCACCTAGAAAGAAATTAACATGAGACAAAGAAGATGGCTAGAACTCATCAAGGACTATGACTTATGTTTGCAATACCACCCCGGTAAAGCAAATGTTGTAGCGGATGCTCTAAGCCGTAAGGTTTTTGTGAATGGCCTTACTAAGGGAGAATTGCCAGATGATCTGTGTGCCCAATTTAGAGATCTCAGATTGGAGATTGTGCCTGAAGGACATCTCATGTCTTTGAATGTTCAACCCACTTTGTTGGACAAGATCAAAGAAGCCCAGAAGACTGATAAGGAAATTGAAGAAATTAAGGAAAAGATTGGCAAAGGAAAAGCCAAAGGATTCCATGAAGACGAACAGGGTACTTTATGGCATGGAAAACGTATCTGTGTTCCACAAGATCCGGAGCTTCGGAAACTGATTTTACAAGAAGCACACAACTCACCGTATTCCATTCATCCAGGTAACACAAAAATGTACATGGATATAAAGGAAAGATTTTGGTGGAATAATCTCAAGAAGGACATCGCCGAATATATTGCTTTGTGTGATGTGTGTAGTAGAGTGAAAGCGGAACATCAGAAACCAGCAGGTTTGCTTCAACCACTACCTATTCCTGATTGGAAGTGGGACAAGATTGGTATGGATTTCATTACCGGATTGCCAAGGAACCGGTCAGGATATGATTCTATTTGGGTAGTAGTGGATCGCCTAACTAAAGTGGCTCATTTCATACCCGTGAAGACAACCTATACAAGTGCTAAGTTGGCCAAGATCTATATGAGTAGAATTGTATGTCTACATGGAGTACCCAAAAGCATTGTGTCAGATAGAGGAACCCAATTCACATCTCATTTTTGGAGGCAATTACATGAGTCATTGGGAACGAGGTTGGAATTCAGCACTGCTTTTCATCCTCAAACTGATGGACAAACAGAAAGGACTAATCAGATTCTGGAAGATATGTTGAGGGCATGTGCCCTAGACTATGGAGCCAGTTGGGATGAAAGTCTGCCTTACGCAGAATTTTCTTATAACAACAGCTATCAAGCCAGCATTGAGATGGCACCATTTGAGTTTTTCTACGGGAGAAAATGTACCACCCCATTGCTATGGAATGGTGTGGGAGAAAGAAGTTTGTTCGGACCAGAACTTATCAAAGAAGCTAAAGAGAAAGTCAAACTGGTTAAGGACAGATTAAAGATAGCACAGTCCCGACAGAAGAGCTACGCAGATCCTAAGCGTAGAGAAGTCACCTATGAAGTTGGTGATAGAGCTTATCTTAGGGTGTCACCACTTCGTGGAGTGAAGATGTTTGGAGTCAAAGGGAAGTTTGCCCCCAAGATATGTTGGACCATTCAAGATTCTGAGTCGCAAAGGAGAAGTTGCTTATGAAATTGAATTGCTAGAGTCTTTGTCAGCTGTTCATAATGTGTTTCATGTGAGTCAGCTTAAGAAATGTCATCCAGAAATGGAAGAAACTTCTTTGAAGGATACTATACCTTTGGAAGAGGTTCAATTGGAAAGTGATCTCACTTATGAAGAGAAACCTATCAAGATTCTTGAGACTGCAGAAAGAGTTACTCGGACTAAGACTATCAAGTTCTGCAAGGTTCAATGGAACCACCATTCTGAAGAAGAAGCAACATGGGAAAGAGAAGATGATCTTCGGAAAGACCACCCTCACCTATTTGCTAGCCAATCCGAATCTCGAGGGCGAGATTCACCTTAACGGGGTTAGATTTGTAACATCCCTAAAAATCATGTTTCAAACTCATGCATATCATCCATGCATCCATGATCATGTAGAATTCATTTCAAACAAATCAATTCAAAAACAGGAGCATATGAGCTCATTATTTTATGTCATCAGCATTTAAAACAAATACAACTCTCCAATGTGAGATAGATGTTCAGTGAACCGAACCTTGTGTCTTATTGCTTTGAGAGTGTATTGCTAGATTGCTAGGATTTAAACCAAAGTTTCAAAACAAATATATTTTGAAAACCAATTTCAAAACCTATTTAAAACTAGTGTTATGTCACTGCTTATTTTATTTTATTCCAAGTGATAAGGCCAATTCAAAGTGACCACTTGGTTTTATGCCCAGAAATGTGATTGTTGCACAATGCAAAAATCCTGAAAAGATTTGAATTCAAATAGATTTTGAAATCATTTGAAAAAGGTTCCTGGAAATTCATTCAGAAAAAGAAAAGGGTTAGAGAAAAGGAAAAGGGCCGGCGCCAGGATTTTGGCCCAACAAGCAAAGCACCGTTAGCCGACCCACCCGGTTTTCCTCTCCTTCCGATTTTCTCACCGCACTACCCAACGGGTCACCGACGTGGACCGCCACTCATCATCATCTTCCCAAATCGCGCCCACGACCACGCCGCCGTTCCTCCGCCATTCACCGCCGCGTTGATTCCGCTTAATTGCCATTGATACCGCGTGATCCTCGCCCCGCCTGCTATAAGACCACCTCCCCTCGCGCCATTTCCCCAACAAAGCCGCATGCAATGCCCGAGGCTGCCCGCAATCGCCCTTGCACCGCCGCTGCATAGACGCACTCCGACGACCAATCTCGGTGAGTACTGACCGCCCCCCTGTCTCTGGTTCAAACCATCGTGACCAGCATGTCCTTGCGCGTTCACTGATGCCCTCTGTTTGCTTTCTCTTGACCCAGAGCGACGTCTTCGTTCACACCCGCGAACACCTGAGCCACCGCTCGACTCCGACGTGCAATTCAGGTAAAACGAGACCTCCCCTTGCCTCCCTTTGATATCGCTTGATTGCGTGCCTTGCGCACCTCCTAAACCATCTGGCTCGTGCTAGGTCGACGCAGAACCTCGGCAACGTCTTCGACAGCAAGCATCTGACGCCGTCAGCAACTCCGACGAGCTCCCTCGGCCACTACATCGCGCCCCTTGACCATCCATCGCCACCTTGAGCATCAGCAACGCACGGCGAGCTTGGTAAGCCCCTTCCACCTCTCCCGCGTGACCTATAACGCCGGTAGCAGTTCTAACAGAGGCGTCGCCGCATGTCGCCGCCGCCAGCGCCGCCACTTGATGGTCGAGTGCTGAGCGCCGTTAGATCTAGATCTAGTGGTCACGATAGAACCTAGACGAAGCGGTACGATTCAATCAGAGCCGCGCGATTAAGTTAGATCCAGCGGCTGAGAAGCGTGATCCAACGCGAAGCGGTACAAACCAATGGGAGAGCGCCGCGTGGCACAGAGTTCGTTTTAAAATTTTGAATTAGATCTATTAGTTGTTTGATTTTGTTTTAGCCATAACTTTTGATTCCCACGTTCAAATTTGACAAATTTTATATCAATGGAATCAGGAGAACAAGACCTTTCTAATTATGCAATGTGTTTAATGATTTTCTTCAGTTAAAATGGTTTTATTTACAGAAACATGTGTAGGCCTATTTTGTGTATATAAATTATTTGAGAAATGTTTTAGTGTTTAAATAAATGTTGTTTGGCAAGTTTTGAACTTGTTTATGAATCAATACTGTACACTTGTCTTGTTGAGTTTAGAAAATCATCACATATCATGTTGCATGCATCCATATATTTTTGCTTGTATTTATTTGTATGTGATTTGTTGCTATGATTCTATGTGTAGATTTTGGGGCCAATAGTGATTGTGATTGTGAGGAGTGTAGCTACTCTCCAAACTACCAAGGCATGTGGTGCTTCATGATATTTTTATCCCTATGTTTTCTACTAAGCATTAGAAATATTTTACTAGTCTTGCATGTTATATTTTGCTTATATGCCATGTTGGGAAATCCTAGTAGTGTAAAATTGCTAGGAAATTTCTAAGTTAAGATGCTTATCTATGCCATGCTTAGCCTAGCTAGTAACAACCAAGGGTGGTGAAATATACATGCTATGATGAAAATATTTCTAAGTCTTTGGACTTGTGTTTTGCCTAATAAAACAACTAAGTGAATGAAACACCTGGGTGGAACGGAAGGAATGGTTTATGTTGAGTGGTTACACAAGGCCCATTTCTATGGTTTACCTTGTGTATCTCACTTGTGGAAAGCCACCCAGGAATAAAGGGATTTGAGAGGCCAAATGTTAAGAAGCTTCTAGTGCAGCCACTTGGAAATATGGGCTCTGCCTGGATCACATAGGTTGCTAGAACTTAGCCATTTGGACAGTTGGTGGTAGTGGGATGATAGGTTGGAACGCGTCCATTTGGTCTAAGGGAAGGCTTCTGAAAGGTCCTGTCTTGGTGAAAATCAAGTCTGGTGGGGAAAGTGCACAACCTCTGCAGATGGAAGAATCTAAGTACTTAGCCATGTCCCTGGAAAAGGACAACTTGAGCATCAAGACATGGAAGCTATCAAGAATCTCCTCATCCCAATTTCTAAGTAAAACTTGTGGTTGAACAAGGGTGAAGGACCTCAATGTCTATTGGTGGTTCCTTGGGAAAAGTTTTTGACAAAGAAAAACTTAGTGTTTTCAACTAATAGGCAAAACCTATTTTGAGCAAAGCAAGCCTAAGCTACACTTAGCCAAATTGCATATAGTATGTAGTCCACCAATATTATACTAAGGTATCACTTGCCAATACTATTCCAATGCATTGACCCACTGTGGTTGTAACTTGTGATGTTGCAGGTTACTCTGATGAGGATTAGGAGTCATGAGTCTACACTCAACATGTTTGCCTGTGGCACATGAAGATGAAGACTTTTATCTATTTACTTATTTAAACTCTTGTATTAGGCCTTTGGCCATGGAGTTGTAAAGACTATGTTGTCTCTGGAATGACTGTAATAATGACCTTTGTTTCTGTGTACTTCATCTTAAACTGTGGATGCTAGCATTGATCCAGGGACTAGCATTGCAATCACAGGGATCCTTTTCCTTTATAAAGGAGGGATCTTACAAAAGCAACAAAACATTACTAATAAAAGCATAGAGTGGTACTACAAGTCAAGGACTAAATGATCATAGAGGCTATGGTGACTTGTTCATAGTCATAACATGGTGTGATCATGTGCCAAGTCAACCCAAACAAAGCATCAAAGGAGAATACCACAATACTATGCTTTTGCATGCTAAAACAACACATAATTCTTTCAAGGCACACTAAGCAATCCCAATTGTTTGGAACAAGACATGCTACAACAATAATCACTAAGCATAAGGTCAAACAACACCTAGCATGTCATGCTAAAGTCTAAGTCATAGTCAATGCAAGCTCCTCTTGCACTTATCAAGCAAGAACTTTCTACTCCTTTCCAACACCAAGCAACTTTTTTGAAATAACACAGAAATAACGGGGGTCCAAACTACTTTATTCAAGCAAACTAAACAAACTAAGCAAAGCAAACGAAAACTAAGACACTCCAAGAACAACACAACAATGCATGAAACAATAAAAACAAAGTGTCTAGACAAACCTGAGCTTTTTATTGATGAAGAAGGGGATGCCTTGGGCATCCCCAAGCTTTGACGCTTGTACCTCTTGGATATTTCTTGGGGTGACACCGGGGTGGCATCCCCAAGCTTGAGCTTTTGTCCATCCTTCATCTCATTACATCATTGGGTTTAGCTTTGGAAAAGCAAAACTTTTCACTAAAAACACAATCTACTGTAGCAACTCCTTCAAAAAGCTCAACTCCTCAAAAGAGAACTCAAAAAGTAATCAATAAGAAGCAAATGCAAATAATGACAGAAATTTGTCAAAACAGACCAACAGGTAGAAACCGATTTATTCGAAAATCTTATGTTGCTCAAATCAAAAATTGTTGAACTAATGAAAGTTAGCTAATATACTGGGGGATTTAGTCCTAAATTTGCAGCTCAATAATACTTATAGAGACTCCTCACGATTTTTTATGGTGGAGGACAAAATATGTTTCGGGACAACAACTCCCCAAATCTTACTTCCCTCTCATTAGAGGTCATTCTTGGCACAAAAAGCAAACAAAAAGGATAAGGAGAGGTCATTACTGAAGTATTAACTTCCAAGACTCAAGGAAACTCTTGGTTTATCTCCCAACAAGTACTTTTCTTTAACGCCTTTAAGTTAGGCATAAGAAGCACGAAATCGAGTATTTTCAAATGAGGAAGCATTAACATCAAACCTTGCTTTCAAAGGAGGAGCAAAAACCAACTTCTCTCTCCTCATGGGGAAGTGTTCAATAACTTTCTTGAATGGAAATTGATATTTAATGGTGCCTTCTTTCATATCAATGATGGCACCAACAGTTCTAAGAAAAGGTCTTCCCAAAGTAATAGGACAAGAAGCATTGTATTCAACATCCAAAACATAGAAATCAACAGGGACATAAGCATTGTTAACCATGGTGAGAACATCATTAATACTCCCCATTAGTTTCTCCTTAGCATTATCATCAAGTGGAACATCCAAATAACAATCTTCCAAAGGTGGCAAATCAAGCATTTCATAAATCTTCCTAGGCATAATAGATACACTAGAACCAAGATCACATGAAGCTTTGTGATAAAAGTCATTCACTTGCATATTAATAATGGGTTCCCAAATATCTTCTACTTTCCTAGGAATAGAAGCTTTGTGTTTTAATTTCTCTTCCTTAATCTTAACAAGAGCATATGTAATGTGTTTGGTGAAAGCAACATGCATATCACTAGCTTCAGGACTTCTAGCAAGTTTTTGCAAGAACAGAATCACTTCAGAAATATTGCAACCATCTATATCAAAATCAAACTTAGCATCACTAGTAGTAGACTCATTAGGCTTAGGAATTGTAGGAGGAGGAATAGGGACTTATTGTGGTTTAGTGGTCTCCATTCTAGTGATGGTGAACACACTATTGTTTCTATCAATTTCAGCTTCCCTTTCCCACTTAGCATGAAGTTGGGCTAACAGTCTAACATTTTCATTAATAGTAACTTGTATGGCATGAGTAGCAGCAAAGGTACTTTCCATGGTTTCAGTTTTAGTAGCCATTTTATTAATCAAGGAGGATTGTGCTTGAGGCAAAGAGGAAATATTTTTCTCAACATTTAAAAGCTTTTCCTCCACAGTCTTGTTGAAAGTGGTTTGTTTACTAATAAAGTCTTTGAGCATGACTTCAAGTTCAGAGGGGGCACTTCTAGCATTTTTGTAGGATTTTCCATAGGTATTGCCATTATTATGAGGATAAGGCCTATAATTGTTGTTACTACCAAAATTATTCCTATAGGCATTATTGTTGAAATTATTGTTTCTAATGAAGTTCACATCAACTTGCTCTTCTTGAGCAACCAAAGAGGCTAAGGGAACATTATTTGGATCTAAAGGAGCTTTCCCATTAACAATCATAGCCATAATAACATCAATCTTATCACTCAAAGAGGAGGTTTCTTCAACATAATTTACCTTCTTACCATGTGGAGCTCTCTTAGTGTGCCATTCAGAGTAATTAACCATCATATTATCAAGGAATTTTTTTGCAGCACCCAAAGTGATGCCCATAAAGTGTAAGACCCTACCTTTTAAAGGTAAAGACCTTTGTGAATGCAATGCTAGTCCCTGGATTAAATGCTAGCATCCGCAGTTTAAGATGAAGTACACAGATACAAAGGTCTTTATTACATCGTCATTCTAGAGATAAACATAGTCTTTTACAACTCATTAGTGCATGGATAATACATAGAGTTCAACATAAGTAAATAAAGTAAAGTCTTCATCTTCATGTGCCACAGGCAAGCATGTTAAGTGTAGACTCATAACCCTAATCTCCATCAGAGTAACCTGCAACATCATAAGTTACAACCATAGTGGGTCAATACATTTGGAATTGTATTGGCAAGTGATACCATAGTAGAATAGTAGTATCTAACATCTATATGAATTTGTCTAAGTGTAGCTTAGTCTTACTTTGCTCAAATTAGGTTTTTCTTATTAGTTGAAAAACACTAAGTTTTTGTTTGTCAAAAACACCCAAGGAACTACCAATAGATTGAAGGGTTTCGCGACATAGTATATCAAAATTTTCTACGGATGCGAACAGAGGTAAGACAATATCTAATCTAGGAGATGCAAACAATGAGAGAGATTGGATTAGATCTTCATACCCTTGAAGATTCGCCGCATAGCGTTAAATCGGAACGTGGGTGATGTAGTCGTACTCGCTTCTCCTCCTCGCGATCCGATCCGATCTAGCACCACAAGTGGCGATGCCTCCGTGAGATGCACACGTGCAGCACCTCGACGTCTCCTCCTTCCTTGGTCCAGCAAGTATGGTGGAGAGATGGGTTGGATCTACAACGCGACGGTGCGGTGCAATTGGTGGAGAGTTTGTGCAGGCTTCGCCTACACGCATCGGGAGGAGAGAGAGGAGGCGCATGGCGATGGGCTTGAGGAAGGTGTGGGGGTGGTGCGCCCCTCTATATATAGAGGGGTGGGCGCCTGCCCTCCCCCAAGCCCTAGGCCGGCGGCCAAAGGAGGGAGGAGTGGGGGGCAAGGAAACCCCCCCCCCTCTAGAAGGTCCAATTAGGGTTTATCCCTTGTTTGTCCGGCTGGGCCCTATGGGGCCTTGTTCCCCTGGCCCAATGCGTCCAGGGCACTCCCTCATAGGCCCATGCCCCCTCCCGGAAGGTGGGACCACGTTGTCCCCCTTCTGGAAGGTTCTAGAAGCTTCCGGTACAATACCGATTAACCCGGAACAATTCCGAACTCCAAAAACTGCACTGCCTTATATGAATCTTATTCTCCGGACCATTCCGGAACCTCTCGTGATGTCCCGGATCCCATACGAGACTCCGAACAAAAAATCATAAACCAATTATCCAATCTATCCTAGCGTCGAGACACGTTAAGTGTGTGACCCTTCGGGTTCGAGAATATGAAGACATGATCTTCTATCAATAATCAACAGCGGGGTCTGGAAACCCATATTGACTCCCACACATTCATCGATAATCATATCGGATGAACCACGCTGCCAGGATTCAATCAATCCCATATATATATTCCCTTCGTCTCGCGATATTTTACTTTCCCGAGATTTGATCGTCGGTACCGTCGTACCTAGTTCAATCTCGTTCACAGCAAGTACTTTACTCGTTCCGTAATCCGATATCACTTTGTGATTAACTCCTTAACCACATGCTTGCAAGCGGTGTTGATATCGATCACCGAGTGGGCCCGAAGTATATCTCTCCGACTTGGGAGCGACAAATCCCATCTCGATACATACAACCCAACAGGTACTTTCCGATCACCTGAGAGACACCTTTATGATCACCCTCTCATAGGATGACGTTTGATGACCTCAAAGCTTTCTTCCGATACCAGGGAGTTGTATTATCTCATGGTCTAAGGAATACAATATTTGACATAAGAAAAGCTTCGCAAAGATGAACACAATGACACGATCTAATTGCTTCGCTTAGTTTGGGTCTATCCATCATATCATTCTCCCAATGATGTGATCTCATTATTAATCGACAACTCATGTCCATGGTTAGGAAACCTTAACCATCATTAATCAATGAGCTAGTCCATAGAGGCGTACTAGGGACACGGTGTTGTTCACAAACCACACAAGTATTAAAGTTTCCGCTTAATATAATTCTAGCATGGAATATAAACATTATCATGAACAAGAATTATAATAATAACATCTTTATTATTGCCTCTAGGGAATAATTCCAATAGTCTCCCACTTTCACTAGAGTCAATAATCTAGTTTACATTTGGCTACAATCTCACACCCATGGCAATCGAGTCTTGATCATATTTTACACGTGGAAGAGGTTTAGTCAATGGATCTGCGACATTCGGATCTATATGTACTTTGCTAATCTTCGATCTCCATATGCTATATAATCGGATTATATGAAACTTCTTGATTGATATGCTTGGTCTTTGGATGATATATTGGTTCCTTAGCGAGTGCTATGGCGCCCATGTTGTCACACAATATCTCCGGTGGGTCCAATGCACTTGGAACCACGCCAAGCTCGATGATGAAGTTCTGATCCAAACTCCTTCACTTGACGCCTGCGGCAGCCATGTATTCCGCTTCTAATATAGATCCCGCGATCACGCTTTGCTTGCTTCTCCACTCTGACTCCTCCATTCAAAATATACACGTATCCCATCGAGATTAAGAATCATCCTTGTCGATTGAAACTAGCGTCGACGTAACCTTTTTGACGAGATGTTCATCACCCCATAGACTAAGAACATTTCTTTAGTCCTATTTAGGTACTTTAGGATGTTCTTCACGGCTGTCGATGTTCCACTCTGGATCACTTTGATATCTTCTCGTCAAACTAAGAGCATTGGACACATCCGGTCTAGTACACAAGATGGCATACATGATAGAACCTATGGCGAGGCATAAGGCACTTTGCTCATAGCTTCCTATCATTTACCGTAGCTGGACCGAGCCTTGCTCAATATCTTACGACAACATAGGCCTTGAACCTTTCTTTGCCTTATCCATTGAACCTTTTGAACTTTGTCTAGGTATGTACTACGGCTTAAAGCTATCAGGCGTCTTTGTCTATCTCTATAGATTTTGATGCCCAATATATAAGCAACTTCACCTAGGTCTTTCATTGAAAACACTTGTTCAAATAACTCTTCACATCGTTAAGCATGTTAATGTCATTTCCAATAATCAATATGTCATCCACATATAGTACCGTAAATATCACCGAGCTCCCACTCACTTTCTTGTAGATACAAGCTTCATAGCAATTTGGAACAAATCAAAGCTCTTGATCACTTGATCAAAATGAAGGTTCCAACTCGAGATGCTTGCTTGTCCATAAATGGAGCTGAAGTTTGCATACTTTATCGAGATCCTTAGGATCGACAAAACCTTCGGTTGCATCATATACAACTCTTCATCAATGTTGCCATTGAGGAACGCAGATCTTGACATCCATCCGCCATATTTCATAATCATGAAACGCAGCAATTGCTAATAAAATCCGAATGGACTTAAACATCGCTACGGAGAGAAAGTCTCATCGTAGTCAACACCTTGAACTTGTCGAAAACCTTTCGCGACAAGCCGTGCTTTATAGACGGTAACATTACCATCCGTCCGCTTTCTTCTTGAAGATCCAATTGCACTCAACGGCCTTTCTGGCCGCTAGGAGGTTCCACCAAAGTCCATACTTGGTTTTTGCTCATGGATCCCAATTCGATTTCATGGCTTCTAGCCATTTCTCGTAGGCTCATCATCGCTTCCTCATAGTTCGTAGGTTCACCGTCTTCTACTAACAAGACAGTCGAGACAGGTTGCCGTACCACTCAGAGGGGCACGCGACCTTGTCGACTGCGACGTTCGAGAGCAGATCGTCCAAGCTTCATGATCCTTGTCATTAGCTTCCTCTATTGTTGGTGCAGGCGGCACTGGAACAATTTCAGGTGCTGCGTGTAACATCCCAAAAATATCAAACTTAGATCATCAAAACTGTAGAGTTCCCAACCTTTAATAAGGTAGAGATCCCTGTGTTTACAATGCTAGTCCCTGGATCAATAGCTAGCATCCACAATTAATATGTAATATCAAGAAACAAAGGTCATAATACAACTTTATAACCAGGAATAAAATAATTCATTACATCTTACATAGCTCATTTGGTTATCACATTACATTGCAGCAGAATATCTATAAAGCATGGGGTCCTTCATCTTCAAAGTGCCACATGCAATCATGTTGGTTGTAGACTTGTAATCCTATTCAACAAACTTCACTAACATCAAACAAACCTGCAACATAATAAGTTGCAGCCACAAGGGTCAATACATTTGAATTGTATTGGCAAGTTTCACTATTATGTAGAAATATGTGGATCCTATCATTACATGCATATTTGGCTAGGTAGGGTTTAGGCTCATTTGCAGAAAGCAATATAATTTTATCCTATCTTTTCAAAATAGTTTTGATCTTTTGAAAAATATTTCTGAACTCCTTGGAAAACTCCAAGTGCTTCTAATCCCTTGTTGTCACCATCAAGTTTTACTTTGAGAAATTGGAATGTCGAGATCTTCCATAGCTTCAGGCCTTAGTTGCTCAGAGTTGTCCGTAACCGGGGAAACGGCTAAGTACTTAGAATTTGATCTTCTGCAGAAGTTGTACACTTTACCCACATGACACAATCTCGTCTTGACGCCACCAGTGGCCGCTGGATAAGTACTCACAAAAATGGAGTACCGGCAGATCGAGAATGTGACAAAGTCTTTCCATAGAAGTCCTCCCAATACACAATGCTAGCTTGTCTACCAGGCACCAATGTAGGGTTCCAAGTTCCCTAGCACAACCCTAGTTAACCTGAAGATGCCAATGCATGGGTCTTCCACTATGTAGTTGACTAAGCCAGAGCCCATTTAGCATGTGGCTGTACATGGAAGCCACTGTACGAGAAACATGTTTAATCTCTAAGTCCCTGGATGGTTTTCTTCTAGTGCACAACAAAGAGATTGCCATATAAACATGGTTCCTTTTGTTGTCACCTTGTCCAAAACTTGAGTATCCTTGTCCACCCAGGTGGTTCATTGAGTACTTGTTTTATTATATAAAACATAAGTCTTTTCAATACTTCATATAATCTTAACATGTATCCCATCCCAATATATAGCAGGGCTAAGCATACTACAACTACATTTGTTTCCACTAAGGAATATATAAGGGTATCCTATTAGGATTTTAGCATAGCATAAAAATATAGTAAACCTTGTCATGCATGTTTCAAAAATCCACTAAGTGTAATGAAAATAGTAGGACTTGGATGATAGTGTCACTTGCCTTAGTAGTTGGTGGTGTTGGTACACTCTTTGGAATAACTCACTTGACAATCAACACAATCTATCAAGCAAAACAACCAAGACAAAACAATCACAAGATCAATACTAACGACAACACAAAAATCATGCAAAGTATGCAAACATGCAAGATGGCAATTTTTATTGTACAAATTTTTATAACAAGGTTCTGAACATTACTAAGTGATTTCTGAACATTTTATATTTTCAAGATAACAAATGCAACCGTTTGTGCAATTGTAGCAATTAGCAATATTTTCTAACACTTGGAAAGTACGTTCTCACTAAATAATTTCCATGGTATTATTTATACTATAATAAAATTATATTTTGGTCTTACTGTACAGAGGGTTCAATA
Source organism: Avena longiglumis (assembly GCA_030063025.1). Classification (NCBI taxonomy): domain Eukaryota; kingdom Viridiplantae; phylum Streptophyta; class Magnoliopsida; order Poales; family Poaceae; genus Avena; species Avena longiglumis. Next base: position 52,500,073 of record CP125973.1, on the reverse strand, counting down.
TACAACCATTTGCAAAAGGATTCACTTAAAAATAATTTATACAACAATTTTTATACTCAAAATACTACACAAATAGTTCTATATAAAACGAGATTTTAACAGACTCAAAAATACCAAATTATGTATCCACTGTGTTCTACTCGTTTTTGTGAATCCATAGACATATTATTTGCTAAATTTGGATATACAGAACTAAAGATATGATTTTTGCAAGTTTGTGTGTTCTTATGTCTAAAAATCCGAAAATAGGAATAGATATGACACTTGGCAGATTCTAATTGGAGGATACCCCTTCGTTTAAGTGATCTATGATGACCTTTAGATGAAGATCTAATGGCCCAGGATGGCTCACCGGAAAAGCTCGCCGGAGAAGTTCGCCGGATTTGCGGGAACGGGCTTGGCGTTGCCGTTCCCGTAGCTAGGGACGCATCCGGAGTAGAAGAAGATGCGGACGGCGTAGAAGACGTCGAGGCGGTGCTACTTGACGTGATTTAGAGCTCGTTCGTCTCCAACGATGACAGCAATCCACGGCTGGAGCAACGTGCGACGCCGGCGGCGCGGCCAACTACAACAATATGATGAACAATCATGTCCTGGAGGTAGACAACATCAAGACTAGTCTTATGGTAAAAGGAATCGGCGAGGGACTCACCGTTGACGACAAGATCTGACGATGAACTACATTTTTAGGGTAATCTTGGCATGGTTCGTGTGTGTTCTACGGGGCTCCTCTCGAGAAAGTTTAGGAACGAAAGTGATGGAGGAGGAGGAGGGGAATACAGTGATCGCTTCGGTTTTTGCTAAGAGTTATGCCGACAGGTGACGTTCGGAGCACCGGTTCGGTTTGATGTATTTACTCAACTAAATGCGAAATTACTTTCCTAAACGGAACCTCCACTTGATTCTAAACGTTTTTTGTGTTGATGACGATTCATTTTGGAGTCTTAAACGCCTTGAAGGAGGAGGAGAAGAGGTGACATGGTTCTCGGTAACGTACAGCCGCCATGTACGTGCTCTCTGTCGAGGAGGAAGAAGATTGATCGTGCTGGGTAAGGTTAGATGGGCTTGGCTAAACCGGCCCAACAACAAAATAAATGAAAGAAAAAAATAAAGTGAGATGGAGGGCTGATTTCCACAGCCATTTAAAGTATATGTGTGGATTTATATTTCTGAAATTATATTGATAATATTTGCTGGAAGTGAAATCTTTGTCCCCCCAAACATAGCTCCAAGTGTCATGTGAATGTTCTCTTAGTTCAATTTCTCTACAACTGTTCTGAATGTCTCTCAATTCAGCTAGTGCTTCAGGTGATAAAGGGAGATAGAAAATTGTGTCAAACTATCAGCTGTAAGAAACTCCTGTGTAGAGATATCTTCCTTCCTAGCATAGGAGTAAATGGTTGGGTGACTCTCTATAGTGTGTAGAGATATCTTCATGCGGCCATTTCATCAAACAGGTTGCAGACACAAATCAAACAAAACCACAAACACTATAGTGTGCAGTGTTTTGAGCCTAACTTGTTCCCTAGTTAGCTCACACACAAACCAGTAGATCATCTAGAAAGATTAGCCCAACACTAGCACCCCTGTGAGCTTGCCATTGCCATTAATGGTGAACAGCCGAGCACCCCCATGTCACCCCAATGTGGACAGCAAGCTAGGAGCAGCAGCAAGCCTAGCCAGCATGTCTGGGAGGCAGCCCACCGTCCACCGCCACTGCCTGTCCCAGCCGCGAGCATTGCCAAGCCCTGGACCACGCGCACAAGCCGCGCCTAGACCATGCCGAGCGTGCGCCAGAGCACCACCCACGACCAGCATCCCGCTTGCCGCGCCATACAACGACCGCCCACCGTCCGAAGATGCCGCCTACGCAGCGCAGCGCCGCCTGTTCAGACCAAACCACACCACCCCATGCCTCGCGATCATGTCTTTCAGCATCGCCAGAGACACAAGACCGTCCCCTACCCTTGCCCATGCCATTAGCTGCACAACGCCGCCCGACGAGCTCACCTGCGCCCGACGGTCCCTCGCCGACTATAAATAGAGGCCACCCCGCACGATTTTTTCACACCATCTCACCCCTCCCACCGACCGTGCCACACCATCCTCGAGCAAGGCGAGCACCACTGCCGAATTTCACCGAGCCCGCCTCTGGAGAAGAAGGAGCCAGCGATTGAGCCGCCCAGAGAAGCCACACGGTACCAGGAGGATCGCTGCCGTCGACTTCGTCGCCCGCCTCATGCCCTCGCCTGCACTCCCGGTGAGCCCAGACCCCCACTAGCCGCGCTAGGTTTCGTTCTCGCCGGAGCTGTCTCGCGTCGACGATGACCCTCAGCCGTTGGATTAGAACTAGATCGAACGACCCACGTTGCCCCATACCGCTTCGCCCAGCCCCGTGTCACTGACGAGTGGGGACACCCACTTACGCAGCCCGCGGGAGCACTGCGCTTAGTAGGCCGGCCCGTTAGAATTTCCCGCGCAGCCCAGCAATTCAAATTAAACCTTTTTCTTTTTAATTTCAAACACACTTCTGTACCCAACTTCAAAAATCAACCCAGGTCGATTCAGTGCACCAAATTGGATGAAACCAATTTTGTTGGAAAGGTCTGTGAATGCTTAATCCAAGCCCGTTGGATTCAAGTCATTTGAATCTGTAGATCACCCATAGAAAAAATAACAAGGCAGAAGCTTTTCTGCATTCAAACATTTTTCAAATTTAAACCATAAAAGCTTTTGAGTTGATTCCAACTCTCAAAAATCACATTTAACCATACCTTTCAGAATATATAAAAATATTTAGGTTTACTTGCAGAAATATTGTTCAAGGAATAAAAGAATGCTACATAAGCATTTCTAACCACTTTAATCAATTAAAATAAAAGGGTAAAACCTTATTAAATTGTGACACCACTTTAAATCACATTCCCATGGACTACAATATGTGGTGGTGACATGTGTCAACATGATCCCATGTTTAGTTTGGAGAATATTAAATCTTAAGTAGTTTTTCAATGAGTAGAAATTACTTTTCTAAAATAAAAGGACTTAAACCAATCCTTAACCTTGTAATGTTAGAGATGATGCTAGATCATCTATAGGACCCTTGTGTGCGATGATTGCAAGTAGTTAAGTATTGATTGGTGATTGTGTACCTCGTCTTTATTCATAGACGCTAGTACCGACCAAGGATACTACGAGGAGGAAGAAGGATACTACGAAGAGGAAGCCGAGGAGAACTTCAACCACTGCTCTGCACAAGGCAAGCTAACCCTTGCAAGATACTATACCTATGCAAGCCTAATACTACTAGTGAATGTGCAAGCTAACACTTGCAAGATACCCTATTGTTGCCATAAACCCATGCTTGTGATATGAATACTATATGCCTTAAGCGTATGTGATCATACCAACTTGATAAACCAATCCTAGTTTTATGGAAAGCTTATTACTTTATTTCTTTATCAAAGCTTACTTAGAGTCTACTTAAGAGTTTGGTAGATATTAGACAGCTGTGCTCAAGTTTGCCCTAAGAGCATAAAATTTGGCCTAAGCTAGAAACCTTGATCTCAGCCTAAGATATAATGTTGGACTTAGTGAAACTCCACCAGTTACCACCCCTCCTTATTACCATTCCCAACTGTAGATGCTAGTGCTAAGCATAAAACTTGATCAACTTTAGATGGGAGTACTTGGTGGAAAATGGTTATGAAAACCTTGGAATGATGGATCATTCTATTGAAATGTTTTGGACATGTGTTTCTGAACACTTGATGATTTTGGTGATGAAAATGTTGAGGCATGAGCCTTAGCCCTTTACAAAACTGATGGTTGTCTGGATGCGATACCATTCCAATTTTATCGTACAACCACAATACGCGAATATTGGGTAGGGCTTGACTGGACACTTATATACCTTAGTATTAGTTCCCTCACGGCCAAGGTCTGAGCTGAGGCTACCTTGTGAAGATTGTCCACTGCAAGACTCCAAGATGACAGTGGTCATGGTTGGGAGGCCAAACTCACAGGAGAGGTGCTTATACTAGGGAGTGTAATTGAAAGGTTAGGATTGATTATCCGCATACCGAGTATGGTGAATTCAGGATTTGTTCCTGACGTATGTATCGAATGTTGTGGTGAAAGTGTACAATCTCTGCAGAGTGTCAAACTATTCGAATAGCCGCGTCCGCGGTTATAGACAGTTGGAGTGGCCATACTGTTCCCTCGTCAGACCCTTTTTAAAATGACTTGTGAAATGAGTTAAGACTTTGACTTGACCACAACAGAGTTGTGACCTGAACTACAAGATCCCACTTAGGATTTATAAAATTGTGACTAGCTTTGGATCTTAGTAGAGATAAACCTGGCTTTTTGCAAAACAACCCTAGAGCCTAGTGTCCTATTATCCAAAAAACCCTTTACTTGTTAGTATTAGTTTGCGAGTACTTAAAGAGTACTCATGGCTTTGTCCCTGGCTATTCCCATGGACAGACTATGAAGAGGAGTACCTGGAGGATGGACCCCAGGAAGGTTACGACAACTAGGATCATCTCCCATCATCAGCATTGCCTGTGACCCCGAAGATGGAGCTTCACCTACGCTACCGTTATTATTACGCATTCCGCTGCTTGATGTTGTATTAAGAACTTGGTCATGAGATCCCTATTCGTGTAAGAACTTATGTATCGTTGTAATGGATGAAGTACTATGGTATCCAATTCTGTTATGTCTCGCAAAAATGGTAATCCTGGGATTGCTATGTATGGCATAACAGGCATCTAGGATTGAAAAATCCGGGTGTTGACAAGTTGGTATCAGAGCCATCCTGACCATAGGAGACCCTAGTTAGGTTGGACGTTGAACCAAGAACTTAGTTTCAAAAACCAAAGAAAACAAATATTTACAAAAACCTATTCTCATTCTTATCTCTTTAATTCTTTCATAAAACTTCATGTTCCTCAAAAACTCTTGCAAAATAGATAAAATTTTGACACACTTGATCACTCTGCTAATCTACTCATCCTCTATTTTTATAGATGGACGTGAAGTACAGCAAGTTTTATCAACTCGTAAATGGGGGAGACCTTATCTTTGAGAGGGATCCGGTCGCCTTCGAACTTCGAGGCGTCACTTTTGAGTTCTTCGGAGCTCAGCTCAATGATCAAGGAGGAGAAGACCTGCCTTGGCTAATTGTTGCAAGTCTCTGAGGAAAGATTGAACCTCCCACAGCGGAGGGAATTCAGTTTACCTTGAGGGAAAACAACTGGCTCGATGGACTTGCCAGAGCAATGCAGGAAGCTCTTTCCCGTCTGTGTGGACAGAGCATCAATCAGATCAAGGGTACTCGCTTTGAGTTTTTCCCAAGACGTGATGCAAATGGACAACCACTGGAAGCCCCATACCACCCCGAGCTGAAGACTCAATTGGACCACCTCAGCTTCATGATGTATGACCGTCAGCAGGAGTTGGACAACTGCCGTGACTATTGCAACCACAAGTCTGCCATCATCAAGACGAAGGATCAGACCATCGCCATGCTCGCAAAGGATCGCAAGTCTCGCCGCCGTCAGCTCAACAAGAAGGAGCGCATTATTGCCCGTCTTCGCCATCGCATCTCATCTCTGGAAGAGACCATCCACGAGAGAGACATGCAGCTAGAGGAAAGGGAGAATGCCAGAGAAGATCTTCGTAGAGACCCTTACTCCTATCTCAGCGATGACGATGATTTTCTGGAGGATCAGGCCATGGACTTTGCCATGGACTTCTTCACCGATGAGGATGATTTCGCCTTCATCGATGATCCTGAAGATGATGAAGCCACAAACTTCGAGGAGTAGTAGCACTGAGCACTAGCGTAGTGAGTAGTAGTCGGTCCCACTGTATCGTAGATTTCAGAATGGTTCTTAAAACCATCTGTTTTTCCTTGTTGTGGTGTGTGTTGTACTGTGTGCTATGAGTGAATGAATGAAAAAGCAAGTTGCTAGAAAAATCTGAGTCAAATCTTTAAAAAACTTTTCAAAAACCCAAAACCTTAGCAATTTCCCTCTTTTCTCATGATCGATATCAATCTTCAGATGCCACGTGGAGGAAGTGGTTCAGCCCCGGACCCGATGTTGCAGATCCTGCAAATGTTGACTTCTGACCGCGAAGCTGAAAGAGCCGAACGTCAAGCCAACCTAGCCACTCTGCAACAGATAGCCCAACTAGCCCACAACAACCAAGGCCATGGAAACCAGGACAACCACGGATCTAAACTCAAGAATTTCCAGAATACCAACCCACCCGTTTTCACCAAGTCGGAAGAACCCCTAGATGCCGACGATTGGCTGCAAACCATGGAAAACAACTTAGAAGTAGCTGGAGTGGAAGCCAACGAGAAAGTCTTGTTCGCCACCCATTATCTAGCCGGAGATGCCAGGGCATGGTGGAACAGTGTTCGTGCAATGACCGGAGGCCAGATGATGACCTGGGAGGAATTCAAGGTCAAGTTTAGCAGAACCCATGTGCCACCGGTTTGATCAAGAGAATGAGAGACGAGTTCGAGAGTTGAAGCAAGGAAGGATGATGTAGTGGAATACCGTGACAAATTTTTGTCATTAGCTAGGTATGCCCGGACGATAGACACCGAAGCCAAGAAGAAAGAAAGATTCTGAATGGTCCGCATGACGAGATGCGACGGTGTTAATCAATATCCCTTTGTGGATATTGAATCCCTTGTCGACTCTGCTATCCAAATGGAAGGAAACATCAACCAAGCCAATGAAAACCGCAAGCGTCGCATGATGCATCAACCAGGAACCCATCAGACCCCAAAGTATCGCCCCAACCCATCTCCAGGATTTGCCCCACGAACCAACAGACCCCCTATGACCCGTCCGACCTATCCCAACCGTGGAAACCCTAGACCCGGAGGAAATCACAACAACCCCGGCAACTCTAGAAATTTCACCCGTGCCCCACCCAAGTTCAACACCAACAATACTACCACCAACCCCAATACTGCCCCGAGGATCGAAGCAATGTTGCCTATCGCAGCAAGGACAAGTCACAAGTGACCTGTTATGATTGTGGAAATAAAGGCCACTATTCCAATGAGTGCCCCAACAAGAAGAATGCTACAGCCCCAACGCCAATGTCCCAGCTCAAAGGCGTGGTGTCCAGGAGAAGATTTGCCCAGAATTCACTCAACCGCAATGGCCGCTTTTTCTCATGCATCTTTGAAGAAGCTCGAGCGCCAGACGTCTTGGGTATGTTTTCTGTTAATTCAGTACTTGAAAGAGTGTTGTTTGATTCTGGTGCATCGCATTCATTTGTCACCGAAGAATTTGCCTGCACTAGTAAAATTCAGCCAACCAAATTGAAGCATGTGATGATTGTGTAAATTCCCGGATCAACCACCAAGGCTAGGAAAATTTGCAAAGCAGTCCCTATCCGAATCCATGGCATAGATTTTTATGCTAACCTAATAGTACTCGGAACTAAAGGTTTGGAAGTAGTACTAGGAATGGATTGGATGTCCAAGCATAAAGGATTGATTGATTGTGCCAAGAAAGCCATTACCATGACTAGTACCACCGAAGTATCAGTCGAGCATATATCTGAAACCTTACCTCGCCAATTCAAGTGTAACAAGAGTCTAGCCCAACCTACCATTGACCAAGTTCGGATAGTCTGCGAATACCCCGATGTATTTCCAGATGTTTTGCCCGGTATGCCCCCAGATCGGGATATCGAGTTTATCATCGAACTAATCCCTAAGGACCCATAGCCCAGAGACCCTATAGTATGAACCCGTCAGAACTAGAAGAACTGAAGAAGCAATTGGATTCCATGTTGGAAACCGGATTGATTCAACCAAGTGCGTCCCCATGGAGATCACCTGTCTTGTTTGTGGACAAGAAGGATGGAGGTAACCGTTTGTGTACGGACTATAGGAAGTTGAATGATGTCACCATCAAGAACAAGTACCCCTTGCTAAGATCGAAGATTTGTTTGATCAGTTGACCGGTGCCCAGGTGTTTTCTAAGATTGATCTTAGAACTGGCTATCATCAACTCAAAATTCGTGCAGAGGATATCCCGAAGACTGCTTTCACCACCCGATATGGATTGTATGAGTATACAGTCATGTCTTTTGGATTAACTAATGCCCCTGCTTATTTCATGAATCTCATGAATAAGATTTTTATGGACTTCCTGGATAAGTTTGTCGTTGTTTTCATCGATGACATTCTGATTTATTCCAAATCGGAAGAAGAACATGAGCTACACCTAAGGACCATCCTTGGAACCCTTAGAGAGCATCAGTTGTATGCAAAGTTTAGAAAATGTGAATTCTGGTTACAGGAAGTAGGATTTCTCGGTCATATTGTATCAGCCGAAGGAATTGCCATAGACCCTGCCAAAGTGAAAGATGTAGAAGATTGGCAAGCCCAACCACTCAAACCCAAGTTCGTGCTTTTCTCGGATTGGCGGGATATTACTGCAAATTCGTAGAAGGATTCTCGAGTATAGCCTGACCCATGACCCAATTACTGAAGAAAGAAAAGAAGTTTGAATGGACGGACAAGTGCGAAGCGAGTTTTCAAGAACTCAAGAGGAGATTGATTTCAGCCCCAATCTTGATCATGCCGGATATTACGAAGCCCTTCGATGTGTATTGTGACGCATCCAAGATTGGTCTCGGATGTGTGCTAATGCAATAAGGCAAAGTTATATCTTATCTATCACGACAACTGAAGCAACATGAACAAAATTACCCAACCCATGACCTCGAACTCGCAGCCGTAGTTCTAGCCCTGAAGACATGGAGACATTACCTTATGGGAAACCGTTGTGAGATTTATTCGGATCACAAGAGCCTAAAGTATATATTCACTCAAAAGGAGCTGAATATGAGGCAGAGAAGATGGATTGAGTTAATCAAGGATTACGACCTAGACATTCACTATCACCCTGGAAAATCCAATGTGGTAGCCGATGCCCTTAGCAGATTGCCGTGCCACTTGAACTCTATGATTTTAAAGGAGCAACCAAGTTTGCACAAAGAGATGGAAGATTTTCGAATGGAATTAGTAAGTGAAGGATTTTTGGCTAGCATAGAACTTCAGCCCACTTGGATCAGTCAGATTAAAGAGGCGCAGAAAGGAAATGCTAGTATCGACGGAATCAAGCGTCGTATCGGTACATGCAAAGTACCCAGATTCACCGAGGACGAAGAAGGAGTTCTGTGGTACAAAGGACGCCTTTGTGTACCAGCAGATTCGGAGTTGAAAGAAGTTATCTTGAAGGAGGCTCATGATACTCTTTATTCTATCCATCCCGGAGGAACCAAGATGTATCAAGATTTGAAAGAGCAATTTTGGTGGCATAAGATGAAGAGAGAAATCGGAAGCTATATCGCCAAGTGTGACATATGCCAGCGATTCAAGGCAGGACATCAACGACCCGGATTGTTGCAACCTTTGCGTATTCGGAATGGAAATGGGATTCAGAGGAATGGACTTTATCATCGACTACCTACTTCTAGTAGGGAAATGACTCTATTTGGGTCATAGTGATGATTGTCCAAAGTAGCCCATTTCTTGCCGTCAAAACCACCTACCGAGTTCGCTAGAGGAGTTATACAACGCTAGAATCGTTAGTTTGCATGGAATCCCCAAGAACATAGTCTCGGATCGAGGAACTCAGTTTACCTTGAGATTCTGGAAGAAAGTCCAAGAAGGTTTAGGAACCCGCCTAGATTTCAGTACCGCTTATCACCCTCAGACCGATGGACAAACGGAGCGAGTAAACCAAATACTTGAAGATATGCTTAGAGCATGTGTGCTAGAATATGGATCCAAATGGGAAGACTGTCTGCCGTTTGCAGAATTTTCATACAACAATAGTTACCAAGCCAGTTTGCAAATGGCCCCATTTGAATTTATGTACTAAGAAAGTGCCGCACCCTTTGAACTGGTGGCAAAGGAGAGAGTCGATTTCGGACCTGACATTCTACGAGAAGTAAGAGAAGGTTCACAAGATTCGTGAACACCTCAAGACAGCCCAATCCCAAAAGTGTTACGCCGACAAGAGACGCCGAGACCTCGCCTTCAACATCGGAGATTTTGTTTATCCGAAAGTGTCGCCATTGAAGGGAATGCAACGTTTCCAACTCAAAGGAAAGTTAGCCCCGGATATATCGGACCTTTCAAAATCTTGAACCGTCGAGGAGAAGTATCGTATCAACTGAACTACGAAGAGATGTCAACTGTACAATGTGTTCCATATCTCGTTATCGCAAATGTCTCAAGTCCCCGAGAAGACAAGTGTTCAAGAATATCGATCACCGGACCATAGAGATCAATGATGATCAAACCTATCCCAAGTACCCATCCGTATATTGGAAGAATCCTTTCAACTACCGTAACCCAAGCATCAAGTTTCTCAAGATTCAAGGAGCAACCACACGTAGCAGAGTCTACCAGGAACGCAAAGATCACATCGAGCGGAGTTTCCAGATCTCTTCAAATCCTAGGTAATCTTTTCGTCCTTTTTCAAATCTCGGGACGAGATTTTGTTTAAGGGGGGAAGGTTTGTAACATCCCAAAAATATCAAACTTAGATCATCAAAACACTAATCATCAAGTTTAGGGTTAACAAAAAAACTTTTCTAAATGAATTCATGAATGCATGTATATGTGTATGCATGGATTTTGAATTTCTTTAAAAACCACCTTGTTTGTGTGATCCATTGCTTGTAAAATGTTTCTTAGGTGAAAATAACATCATCTAAAACATTTCCCACACTTTTCCTAAAGACAAGTAAATCAAAACAAATATATTAAGTGAATGGTCATTTTGGCCAATTTAACTCACATGCCTACTTTGGCTGTCTCAAACTTTCAAAACCTAATAGAAACTTTTCTGGATCTTTGCACCCCTTGAATGTACTCATAACAGAGTATCAAGGCCCACTTTGTGATCATCCAGAAACTGTCAAATGCATAGTTTAAATGACAATTCAAAATTGAATCTTCTTCATATGGGAAGATCCCACTTTTTCAAAACCCACTCAAACAAGCTCAACTTTCAAAACCCAAGCATCTGCAGACTCACCAGAACCAATCTAGCAAACTCACCAAAATTCATTTCAAAATTCAAAACTTGAGTTCATGCGGCCATTTCATCAAACAAAGGTTGCGTACACAAATCAAACAAAACCACAAACACTATAGTGTGCAGTGTTTTGAGCCTAACTTGTTCCCTAGTTAGCTCACACACAAACCAAGAGATCATCTAGAAAGATTAGTCCAACACTAGCACCCTGTAAGCTTGCCATTGCCATTAATGGTGAACAGCCGAGCACCCCATGTCACCCCAATGTGGACAGAAGCTAGAGCAGCAAGCCTAGCCAAGATGTCCGGGAGGCAGCCCACCGCCCACCGCCATCGTCCCCATGAAGCATTGCCAAGCCTTGGACCACACGCACAAGCCGCGCCCAGACCATGCCGAGCGTGCGCCAGAGCACCAACCGCGACCAGCGTCCTGCATCACGCCACGCCACACACGATCACCACCGACCCAGACCGCCAGACACTCCCGTTTGCCGCCCGTGCCATACAACCACCGCCGTCAAGAAGACGCCTGCCGCAGAGCCGCCTGCCTGCATAAACCACACCGCCCCATGCCTCGCGATCATGTCGTTGAGCATCGCCAGAGACACAGCATCGCCCCTACCCTTGCCCATGCCATTAGCTGCATGTAACGCCGCCTGACGAGCTCACCTTGCGCCCGACGGTCCCTCGAATATAAATAGAGGCCACCCGCACGATTTCTTCACACCATCTCACTCCCTCTCCCCAATGACCGTGACACACCATCCTCGTGAGCAAGGCGAGCACCACTCCGAATTTCACCGAGCCCGCCTGGAGAAGAAGGGAGCCGAGATTGAGCCGCCCCAGGAGAAGCCACCGTACCGGGAGGATCGCCGTCGTCGACTTCGCCTCGCCGACCTCGCCTGCATCCCGGTGAGCCCCAAAGACTGGCACCGCGCTAGGTTTCGTTCTCGCCGAGCTGTCTCGCGTCGACGATGACCCTCGGTGTTGGATTAGAACTAGATCGAATGACCCACGTTGCCCCATACCGCCGCCCAGCCCGTGTCACCGACGAGTTGGGACACCCACTTACGCAGCGGGATCATCTGCGCTTAGCAGGCCGTTAAATTTCCGCACAGCCCAGAATTCAAATTAAACCTTTTTTTTTAATTTCAAACACACTTGTACCCAACTTCAAAATCACCCAGGTCGATTCATTGCACCAAATTGGATGAAACCAATTTTGTTGGAAAGGCCTGAATGCTTAATCCAAGCCCATTGATTCAAGTCATTTGGATCTGTAGATCACCCATAGAAAAATAACAAGGCAAGCTTTTTCATTCAAACATTTTTAAAATTTAAACCATAAAAGATTTTGAGTTGATTCCAACTCTCAAAAATCACATTTAACCATACCTTTCAGAATATATAAAAATATATAGGTTTACTTGCACAAATATTGTTCAAGGAATAAAAGAATGCTACATAAGCATTTCTAACCACTTTAATCAATTAAAATAAAAGGGTAAAACCTTATTAAATTGTGACACCACTTTAAATCACATTCCCATGGACTACAATATGTGGTGATGACATGTGTCAACATGATCCCATGTTTAGTTTGGAGAATATTAAATCTTAAGTAGTTTTTCAATGAGTAGAAATTACTTTTCTAAAATAAAAGGACTTAAACCAATCCTTAACCTTGTAATGTTAGAGATGATGCTAGATCATCTATAGGACCCTTGTGTGTGATGATTGCAAGTAGTTAAGTATTGATTGGTGATTGTGTACCTCGTATTTATTCATAGACGCTAGTACCACCAAGGATACTACGAGGAGGAAGAAGGATACTACGAAGAGGAAGCCGAGGAGAACTTCAACCAGCTCAAGACAAGGCAAGCTAACCCTTGCAAGATACTATACCTATGCAAGCCTAATACTACTAGTGAATGTGCAAGCTAACACTTGCAAGATACCCTATTGTTGCCACAAACCCATGCTTGTGATATGAATACTATATGCCTTAAGCGTATGTAATCATACCAACTTGCTAAACCAATCCTAGTTTTATGGCAAGCTTCTTACTTTATTTCTTTCTCAAAGCTTACTTAGAGTCTACTTAAGAGTTTGGTAGATATTAGACAGTTGTGCTCAAGTTTGCCCTAAGAGCATAAAATTTGGCCTAAGCTAGAAACCTTGATCTCAGCCTAAGATATAATGTTGGACTTAGTGAAACTCCGCTAGTTACCACCCCTCCTTATTACCATTCCCAACTGTAGATGCTAGTGCTAAGCATAAAACTTGATCAACTTTATATGGGAGTACTTGGTGGAAAATGGTTATGAAAACCTTGGAATGATGGATCATTCTATTGAAATGTTTTGGACATGTGTTTCTAAACACTTGATGATTTTGGTGATGAAAATGTTGAGGCATGAGCCTTAGCCCTTTACAAAACTGATGGTTGTCTGGATGCGATACCATTCCAATTTTATCATACAACCACAATACCCGAATATTGGGTAGGGCTTGACTGGACACTTATATACCTTAGTATTAGTTCCCTCACGGCCAAGGTCTGAGCTGAGGCTACCTTATGAAGATTGTCCACATGCAAGACTCCAAGATGACAGTGGTCATGGTTGGGAGGCCAAACTCACAGGAGAGGTGCTTATACTAGGGAGTGTAATTGAAAGGTTAGGATTGATTATCCGCATACTAAGTATGGTGAATTCAGGATTTGTTCCTGACATATGTATCGAATGTTGTGGTGAAAGTGTACAATCTCTGCAGAGTGTCAAACTATTCGAATAGCCGCGTCCACAGTTATGGACAGTTGGAGTGGCCATACTGTTCCCCCGTCAGACCCTTTTTAAAATGACTTGTGAAATGAGTTGAGACTTTGACTTGACCACAACAGAGTTGTGACCTGAACTACAAGATCCCACTTAGGAGTTATAAAATTGTGACTAGCTTTGGAGCTTAGTAGAGATAAACCTGGCTTTTTGCAAAACAACCCTAGAACCTAGTGTCCTATTATCCAAAAACCCCTTTACTTGTTAGTATTAGTTTGCGAGTACTTAAAGAGTACTCATGGCTTTGTCCCTGGCTATTCCCATGGCCAAACTATGAAGAGGAGTACCTGGAGGATGGACCCCAGGAAGGTTACGAAAACTAGGATCATCTCCCATCGTCAGCATTGCCTGTGACCCCGAAGATGGAGCTTCACCTACGCTACCGTTATTATTACGTATTCCGCTGCTTGATGTTGTATTAAGAACTGGATCATGAGATCCCTATTCGTGTAAGATCTTATGTATCGTTGTAATGGATGAAGTACTATGGTATCCAATTCTGTTATGTCTCGCAAAAATGGTAATCCTGGGATTGCGATGTATGGCATAACAGGCATCTAGTACTGAAAAATCCGGGTGTTGACACTGCGCTACTCTCCAATTCAAGAGAAGGTTCAACAACCTCGTCTAGCTCTACTTTCCTCACACTCACTTCTTTCGAGAGAAACTCCTTCTCAAGAATGGAACCGTTCTTTGCGACAAACACTTTGCCTTCGGTTCTGTGATAGAAGGTATACCCAATAGTTTCCTTAGGGTATCCTATGAAGACGCATTTCTCCGCTTTGGGTTAGAGCTTGTCCAACATCAACTTCTTGACGTAAGCTTCGCATCCCCAAACTTTAAGAAACGACAACTTAGGTTTATCACCAAACCACAGTTCATACGGTGTCGTCTCAACGGATTTAGATGGAGACCTATTTAAAGTGAATGCAGTGGTTTCTAATGCATAACCCCAAAATGCTAACGGAAAATCAGTAAGAGACATCATCGATCGGACCATATCTAATAGGATTCGATTCAGGCGTTCAGACACACCATTGCGCTGTGGTGTTCCAGGTGGCGTGAGTTGCGAAGAGATTCCGCTTGCTTTAAGATGCGTGAGAAAATCATAACTCAAATATTCACCTCCACGATCGGATCGTAGAAACTTAATCTTTCTGTTACGATGGTTCTCCACTTCATTCTGAAATTCTTTGAACTTTTCAAATGTTTCAGATTTATGTTTCATTAAATAGATATACCCATATCTACTTAAGTCATCGGTAAAAGTGAGAAAATAGCGATATCCACCGCGCGTCGAAACACTCATCGGTCCGCCTACATCGGTATGTATGATTTCCAACAAGTCCGCTGCTCGCTCCATCATACCAGAGAACGGGTTTTGATCATCTTGCCCATGAGGCATGGTTCGCATGTGTCAAATGATTCAAAATCAAGAGACTCCAAAAGTCCATCGAATGGAGTTTCTTCATGCTTTACACCAATATGACTTAGACGACGATTACACAAATAAGTAGTATTATCACTATCTACTTTGCATCTCTTAGCCTCAATGTTATGGATGTGTTTCATCCTTCGAGATTTAGAAGAAATAAACCATTCACAATAGGTGCATGACCATAAAAGATGTTACTCATATAAATAGAACAACCATTATTCTCCGATTTAAATGAATAACCGCCTTGCAACAAACAAGATCCGAAATAATGTTCATGCTCAACGCAGCACATAATAACACTTATTAAGGTTTAAAACTAATCCCAAGGTAAAACTAAGGAGCGTCCGACACCATCACATCAACTCTTGATCCGCTGCCAACGCGCATTGTCACCTCATCCTAAGCCGCGTCTATTCCGTAGATCTTGTTTTGAGTTACAAATATTAGCAATCAACCAAGATCAAATACCTGTGCACTACAACGAGGGCTAGTAAGGAAAACATCAATAACATGTATATCAAATATACCTTTGATGGTGCCACCTTCTTGTCCGCTAAGTACTTGACGATATGCTTCCAAGAACCCTTGTCCTGCAATAGAAGCACTCGAAAGTCCGGCTTGGGACCGCACCCGAGCTTCTTCTCCAGTGGTAATGCGCTTGCGCCGCCTTTCTTGAAAGGATTCTTTGCACCTTACCTTTCTTGAAGGTGGGGGGCTTGTTGACCAAAGAACATGATTATCCTTTTTGATGTCCACCTCCGCAGCCTTCAGCTTTGCGAAGAGCTCGGTGATGGTATCAGTGGAACCAATCTGATTGTGAGTCACTACAAAACTTTTGTAGCTGGGAGGGAGTGATTGCAGAACCCTTTCAATCTTGAGCTCAAAATCTTGCAGTCCAGTTTCTCAAGGCGTTGAGTGTAGCTGTCACATCCCAAGATTTTCCAAATCTTGTTATGTGAAAAATAAATGAATAAAATAAAACTTTGTTGATTTTCAGGGTGAGAAGAAACTTTTGATTCCAATTGGAAACTTTCAAAACCTATTTGGATCAAATAAAATCCTAAAGGGATTTAAAAAGATAAAATAAACAATAAAGTTAAAAATATTTGGAATTACTATTTTTGGATCTTGTAATAAAAAGATTTGGTTTTCAAATGAAAAGGTAGAGATATAAATAAAGATTTTTTTATAGAGCCAAATTAAACCTTGGCCAAGCATTCGAAATAAAATGTTTTGTTTTGATTAAAAGAGTAAAGGTTTAAATAAAATAATGAGGATTTATTAATATCCAATTTTATTAAAATAAAGGTTTTGCCATTTTAATTAAACATCAAAACTTGTTAAATTATCTTAAATAAGTTTTCCAAGTATTTTATATTCTCAAATAAAACCTACTGATGTGTTTTTGGTTTTATTTTAGATTTCAAAATAAAGATTTTAATAAAACAAATTCTATTAGAATTAATTAATCAAGGTCTATTTATTTAATTATTAATGGACCCTAAAATAAAAATATTATTTTATTTTGGGACTTAGAATTGTGTTGTTAAACAGAACCAAAACACAATGCAAAGTTTGGCAAAGATTTGAAATCATTTGAGTGTTTGATTTGTTGTTTGAAATTTCAAAACAGAAAATCGAAAGAGAAAAAGAAAAACAATCAGAACAGAAAAAAATATGAAAACGGACTCGACCCAACCAGCCCGGCCCACTAAGCCCACCTGGTCCAGTTAGCCCAGCTCCTCTCTCTCCCGAAGAAAAACGTTTCGCACCCAGTTTTGAACCCACGCAGACGCTGACAGATGGACCCCGTTCCCTCTCTTTTTCTCACGCTGTTAATGACCCCACCTGCCTCAAGGCATCTTCAACCGCGGACTCGTTCTTCCTCCTCACTGCCGTTCATTGTCAATCAAATCCTCGAGTAAATTCACATAATTGCAGCGTTGATTCCGCACGGTAACCTCACTCACTTAATCGCCCACGTCCTCTTTCTCTTTCCCCTCTCTCACTCTCCTCCTCTCTCGTCAGCTGCCGCATTGCTGCGACAACCTCCCGCCTCCGACGAACAAACCGCGGCAATTCGCCAGTCCACGCCCCTTGCTCCTCAAGCGCTTTCTCCCACCTCCAGCGAACCTCCCAGCCTCAGCTCAACTTACTCGCGCTTGACCCACAACATCGGCATCGTCGACAACAGAACAACGCCACCGTCTGCTCCTCCTCCGGCGAGTTTCCCAGGTAGTGTCTGACCGCCCCTCTTCCCCTCTTTCGCATGCGAGCACTCACCACAACCTTGCGCGTCAAACCACACCTTCCTTTCTCTCTGGCGTGACCCATAGCGTCGCCTTCGTCAGCATCCGGGAACACCCGACGCCAGAAGCTCCTCCGATGAGCAATCATCGTCGCCCCCGTGCACCCCCTGCTCTCCTACGACCACGTTGAGCACCAGGATACCACGGCGAACCCGGTGAGCATATCCGTTCTCTCCCTCGCTTCCTGCAGCTGCCGTAGCACCGCCAGCAGCGCGTCACCGCTGCCAGCCACCGTTGAGCGCCGCCGGGTTTTGGTTAGGGTGTCAGGAGCCGTAGGATGCGAATCATCTGGCTAGGATTAGAACCAATCGAAAGGGTACGCGTCCATCTGTGCCGCACGTTTTCAGTTAGATCTAACGCTCCACGCCGATCAATCCGTGCGAACCATTTTTTGTCCAATCAGAAACAGACACGTGGCCTCTGTTTGATTTAAAAGCCAGAAAACTTTCTGTTAGATGTCCATTTTGTAAAATCTATAACTTTCAAACCACACGTCCAAAATTTGCAAATTTTATATCAATGGAATCAGTGGAACAAGCCCTAGCCAACCATGCAATTTGTTTAGTAAAAAGCTTCTGGTAAAATGTTTGTTTTTGCAGAAACATTTGTATGCTTGTTTAGATTATAAAAATTATTCCAAAATGATTTTGGGGTTAAAATCTTTTGCAAATGGAGTGTTTTGAACCTACTGACCTTAGGAAACACTTTGTGGATTCAAAAATGTATTTGGAGAAACAAAATAATGAATCTTGGATTTAAAACCAATTCTAGTCAAATAAAAATATGGTTTATTTATTAAAAATGGTTTTGGAAGAAAACCTTTGAGAAATGTTTTGTTTTAAACTCTCTGACCCCAAACACCAAGTTTTATGATTTGAAAATGAATTTTGTGAACCCTATATATTAATGCCTTAGTAAAAACATTTCTACACCACATAAAATGATACCTTGTTTTGAAAATGGTTTATGAAGTGAAACCTTTTGCAAATGACTTTGCCACTTTATAAAATGACCATTAGGTGTTTTCAAATGTTTAAGACCCATTAGGAACCACTTTTCAAATAAAACAATCCTTGGCATGCTTGCATGCATTATCTTGTTTATATGATTTTATGTGATGAATTGCTTGAATGGTAGATTGAAATATTGTTTGCTTGATTGAATTGTAGTGACTTGAAGTGTGTGAACATTGCAAATATCAAGGAGTGAACTTATACCCTCTACCAAAAAGGCAAGTGATGCTTCATATTTTGTCCCAATTACTTTCACTATGCATTAGTGATTTTTCTAAGTAAAACTTGCATGGAATTTTTGCTAAGTATAAACCTTGCTATGGGAAATCCTAGTAGATGAAACCTTAGTAAAATTTCCTAATTTAAGACTCCTACTACTATCATTCTTAGCTTAGCTAGTAGAAAACAAGGGTGGAATATATATTCACACTATGGAAAAATTTCTAAGTTTGAGGACTTGTGTTTTTGTTTAATAAAACAACTAAGTTAATGAATCACCTGGGTGGAATGGTAATTGCTTGGTGGTTTTTGGTTGAGTGGTTACACAAGGCCCATGGCTATGGTTTACCTTGTGTATCACACTTGTGGATTGCCACCCAGTAACAAAGAGATTTGAGATGTCCAATGTTGAGAAGCTTCATGTGCAACCACTTGGCATTATGGGCTCTGCCTGGATCATATAGGTTGCTAGAACTTAGCCATCTGGACATTTGGTGGTAGTGGGAATGATAGGTTGGAGCGCGTCCATTTGGTCTAAGGAAAGGCTTCTGAAAGATCTTGTCTTGGTGAAACCAAGTCTTGTGGGGAAAGTGCACCACCTCTGCAGAGTGTAAAATCTAAGTACTTAGCCATGTCCCTGGCAAAGGAAAATTTGAGCATCAAGACATGGAAGAAATCAAGAATCTCATCATCCAAATTTCTAAGTTAAAAACTTGTGGTTGAGCAAGGGTTACAGGATCTTCAATCTTTGATTGGGAGATGCCTTGGGAAAGATTTTTGTGAAGCAAAAACTTAGAGTTTTCAAGTAATAAGAAAAATCTATTTTTGAGAAAAGCAAGCCTCAACTCCACTTAGCCAAATGCATATAGATGTTAGACTCCACTATACTACCATAATATCACTTGCCAATACAATTCAAATATATTGACCCTTGTGGCTGTAACTTGTTATGTTGCAGGATTGATTGATTTAGTGAAGTGTGTTGATTAGGATTACAAAGTCTACAACCAACATGTCTGCCTGTGGCACTTTGAAGATGAAGGACCCCATGCTTATAGATATTCTGCTGCAATGTAATGTAATAGCCAAATGAGCTATAAAAGATGTAATAAATTATTTTATTCCTGGTTATAAAGTTGTATTATGACCTTTGTTTCTTGATATTACATCTTAACTGTGGATGCTAGCTATTGATCCAGGGGATAGCATTGCAATCACAGGGATCTCTACCTTATTAAAGGTTGGGAACCTTACAGTAGCCCGACATCTTAATGGCGTGCTCACTAACGGAACTCCCTTCCTCCATCTTGCAGTTAAAGAACTTCTTAGAGATCTCATATCTCTCAGAACGGGCCTGAGTCTGAAACATGGTTTTCAGCTCCTCGAGAATCTCAAAGGGCCCGGGATAGTCTTCAAAACGATTTTGAAGATCTGATTCCATAGCAAACAACAAGGTGCTCTTAATCACACCATAATCATCTTTCTTGATGACAGATGCTTTCTCATCACCGAGAGCAAAGTAGGGCCACCTAACGCATTCTCAAGGACATAGTCCTTTTGACCGCCAGAGAGAATGATTCTCATATTCCGAAACCAGTTGGTGAAGTTAGACCCATTGTTTTTAAGCTTTTCCTTCTCAGCAAAAACGTTGAAGTTGAAGTTGGACTTAGCCATTTGATCTACAATGTTTGCAAGTACAACTTAGACTATGTTCATGATAAATAGTTCAACTTAATCAAATTACTAGATGAACTCCCACTAAATTCAACATCCCTCAAGTTGTTTAGCGAACATGATCCAAATTCACCACACCTAATCCGATCTTCATGAGAAGAGATGTGGTTTCAATGGTGGACAACGAAGTGTCGATCATATCATTTATATGACTCATGCTTAACCTTTCGGTTCATGTGTTCCGAGGCCATGTCTGTACATGCTAGGCTCGTCAAGTTAGACCCAAGTATTTCTGCGTGTGCAAAACTGGCTTGCACCCGTTGTATGTGAGCGTAGAGTCTATAGCACCCGATCATCACGTGATGCTTGGACACGACGAACTTTCGCAACGGTGCATACTTGGGGAGAACACAGTTTTATCTTGATCTTTAAGTGAGGAATCATCTTATGATGCTACCGTCGCGATCTAAGCATAATAAGATACATAAAAGGATAAACATCACATGCATATAACTTTATGTGACATGGTATAGCCAATTTTCGCGCAATGATCTCCATCTTGTGCATGTCGGCATGATCTCCATCACTCCACCATGATTGCCTCCACCACGAATAGAAACTACAACTATTGCTAACTACTTAGCGATAAAGTGAAACTATTACATGGCGTATAAGAAGTTGACACACAGGTCATACACAATTATAAAGACAACCATATGGCTCCTGCCGGTTGTGTACTCATCGACATGCAAGTCATGAAACATTACAAAACATGGTCATCGCATACATTATACACATCACATCTTGGGCCATACCATATCATAGAAAACACTCCCTGCAAAAACAAGTTAGACGCCTCTACTTTGTTGTTGCATGTTTTACGTGGCTTATGGGAGTAACAAGCTAAGAACGATTCTTACCTACGGAAAGCCACAACGGTGATATTATGGTTGCCAACATCCGGTGTAAATCCCATGACAACTATAGTGAGAGAAACTGGCATCCACCAGCCGCATGTATGGAACAAGCCACACGTCAAGTGCGGATCCGGTCTCGCGAACGAGGTCACGTAAAGTTGGCCTGGACCGATTCGATCTCACTATCCCGCGTCATAAGAAGTACACAACAAGAGGCTTGCAACAGAAAACATCAACGCCCGCAACAACCATGTTGCATTCTACTCGTGAAACACATCTACGCA
The DNA here is from genome assembly GCA_030063025.1 of Avena longiglumis. NCBI lineage: Eukaryota > Viridiplantae > Streptophyta > Magnoliopsida > Poales > Poaceae > Avena > Avena longiglumis. The sequence continues at coordinate 52,478,287 of CP125973.1, read as the reverse complement.
TAGATCTAGCTCTGATACCACTGAAGGGTTTCGCGACATAGTAAATCAAAATTTTCTACGGATGCGAACAGAGGTAAGACAAGATCTAATCTAGGAGATGCAAACAATGAGAGAGATTGGATTAGATCTTCATACCCTTGAAGATTCGCACAGCGCAATGTTCGTCGGAACGTGGGTGATGTAGTCGTACTCGCTTCTCCTCCTCGCGATCCGATCCGATCTAGCACCACAAGTGGCGATGCCTCCGTGAGATGCACACGCAAAGACTCGACGCCTCCTCCTTCCTTGGTCCAGCAAGTATGGTGGAGATATGGGTTGATCTACAACGCAACGGTGCAATTGGTGGAGAGTTTCTGCAGCAGGTTTCGCCACACGCAATGGAGGGAGAGAGAGAGAGGAGGGCGACTGGGCTTGAGGAAGGTGTGGGGGGTGGTGCCCCAGCCCTCTATATAGAGGGTGGCGCCTGCCCAACCCCTCCCCAAGCCCCAGGCCGGCCAAAGGAGGGAGGAGTGGCAAGGAAACCCCCCTTCTAGAAGGTCCAATTAGGGTTTATCCCTTGCTTTGGGCTGGGCCCTATGTGCCTCTGGCCCAATGAGGCCAGGCACTCCCTCATAGGCCCATGCCCTCCCTCCCGGAAGGTGGGACCACGTTGGCCCCTTCCGAAGGTTCTAGAAGCTTCCGCACAATACCGATTAACCCGAACAATTCAACTCCAAAACTGCCTTTATATGAATCTTATTCTCGGACCATTCCGAACCTCTCGTGATGTCCCGGATCCCATCCGATACTCAACAAAAATCATAAACCAATTATCCAATCTATCCTAGCATCGAGACACGTTATGTGTGACCTTCGGGTTCGAGAATATGCAGACATGATCTTCTATCAATAATCAACAGCGGGGTCTGGAAACCCATATTGATTCCCACACATTCATCGATGATCATATCGGATGAACCATGATGCCAGGATTCAATCAATCCCATATTTATATTCCCTTTGTCTCGCAATGTTTTACTTGCCCGAGATTTGATCGTCGGTACCGTCATACCTACTTCAATCTCGTTCACAGCAAGTACTTTACTCATTCCGTAATCCGATATCACTTTGTGATTAACTCCTTAACCACATGCTTGCAAGCGGTGCTGATATCGATTACCGAGTGGGCCCGAAGTATATCTCTCTGACTTGGGAGGGACAAATCACATCTCGATACATACAACCCAACAGATACTTTCCAATCACCTGAGAGACACCTTTATGATCACCCTCTCATAGGATGACGTTTGATGACCTCAAAGATTTCTTCCGATACCAGGGAGTTGTATTATCTCATGGTCTAAGGAATACAATATTTGACATAAGAAAAGCTTCGCAAAGATGACCACGATGACACGATCTAATTGCTTCGCTTAGTTTGGGTCTGTCCATCATATCATTCTCCCAATGATGTGATCTCATTATTAATCGACAACTCATGTCCATGGTTAGGAAACCTTAACCATCATTAATCAATGAGCTAGTCCATAGAGGCGTACTAGGGACATGGTGTTGTTCACAAACCAGACAAGTATTAAAGTTTCCGCTTAATACAATTCTAGCATGGAATATAAACATTATCATGAACAAGAATTATAATAATATCTTTATTATTGCCTCTAGGGCATAATTCCAACAATCTCCCACTTGCACTAGAGTCAATAATCTAGTTTACATTTGGCAACAATCTCACCCATGGCAATCGAGGTGCTGATCATGTTTTACGTGGAAGAGGTTTAGTCAATGGATCTGCGACATTCAGATCTGTATGTACGTTGCTAATATTCAGATCTCCATCTGCTATATAATCTTGGATTATATGAAACTTCCAGTTGATATGCTTGGTCTTTGGATGATATCTTGGTTCCTTAGCGAGTGCTATGGCGCCAGTGTTGTCACACAATATCTCCAAGGTCCAATGCACTTGGAACCACGCCAAGCTCGATGATGAAGTTCTGATCCACTCCTTCACTTGACGCTTCTACAAAGAGCCATGTATTCCGCTTTCATCAGAGATCCCGCGATCACGCTTTTCTTGCAGCTTCTCCAGCTCACAGCTCCTCCATTCAAAATATACACGTATCATGTCTGAGATTTAGAATTATCCTTGTCGGTGTCGAAACTAGCGTCGACGTAACCTTTTACGACGAGATGTTCATCACCCCCATAGACTAAGAACATTTCTTTAGTCCTATTTAGGTACTTTAGGATGTTATTCACGGCTGTCCAGTGTTCCACTCCTGGATCACTTTGATATCTGCTCATCAAACTAAGAGCATTGGACACATCCGGTCTAGTACACAGCATGGCATACATGATAGAACCTATGGCCGAGGCATAATGCACTTTCACTACAAGAAATGTGTTCACTAGTGACCTTCTCGTAGTGACACGAAATAAAATCGTCATAGATCTATGACGATTTCGCATCAGATGGTCATAGGCCATTTGGAAAGACGAACCATGTACAATTACGCTTTGTATCAAAATCGTCGTAATTTCATCAGATGAAATCGTCATAGTCTGCGCGATATGGCTTAGGATCCTACTTGTAGCCTATTTTGTGAAGGGACCAATCAAAACAGAGGAAACTTCCTCCCACGGATCAGCGTTATGGCCCTGATCTGGACCGTTTAGTCCTGATCCAACGTCTGGCCGCTCACCCGAAGAAGCACAAAGTACTATCTAGTACGCACCGCACCCACAGCCCTAACCCTAACCTCAGGAACTCCAGATCGCCTCCCCCCGCGCCGCCGATTCTCCCCTCTCACCGATGCACGCTCTCCAGCCCTCGTCCCTCCGACGCCATCCCCATCACTCCCGATCGCCATCACCAATCTCCGCTCATCCCGATGGTCGATCTCCACTCTACCCTCACTCCCCCAGCACCACATCCCCATCGCCGCCGCTGCGCATGGAGGCGACGAGATCCTAGTGTTCCAGAGGCAAGTCGTCGTCCTCCGGCCCGGTGGCTGCTCCTTCCACCCAGCCTCGGAGAGGGACCTGATCTGAATTTCTCTCGTGCCTTGCAGGATGAGGAACGACTACAAGGTCGAGATGTTGAATGTCAGGATGCAGTTTTTCGTCGAGTTCTGCTGGCCCAAAGAAAGTACAAATGGTTCTTCACGCACACAGTCGATGAAAGAAACTGGTAGCGGCGCTTCCAGAGCCATGGTGAGCTTCCTCCCTCCCGCCTCATCTCCGTCCGCCCGGCTCTCCGCGTGGCCCCTTCCGATCCGAAGGTTTCAGCTGTCGATCTGATCTGTTGCTGCCATGTGGATGATGTAGGAACGCAACCGTCGACGCCGCGATTGAGTCGCTCTTGAACATGGAGAAGAAGTGTCGGCTCGCCATCATGGCTGTCACTAGGAAGGCCACGGTCGACATTGTCGAGCTTTGCTTCAAGGATGTTGCTTCCCTTCACCAACTCCAGAACCAACATCCTCCATCCTCAACACACTCAAGCATGTCTTCGGTGTGCCGTTCTCTCGTTGCTGTAGAATCACATCAACGTCGACTTCGACCTCGCGCTCGCCAAGGTTTGGTCATGTGATCCCTCGCTCCTGTCATGATTTCTTGATTTAGTTCTTTGTACTCATGCATGTTCTTGATTTGGCACTAATTGGAGTAGTCTGGCACCTGTAGTTATGTGTCCTGTCATCTCCACTGAGTACTTGACTTATTGTTATGTGTCTTGTTTATGATTTCTTGATTTAGTGCTTTGTACTCCACTGAGTACTTGATTTATGTGTCCTATCATCATTTGTGTCTTGGGGACAAGTAGAAACAAATGATAGTAGTATCTTGGGACAAGTAATTGTCTTGTTTAGATTACAATTGGCTTCTTGAGTAAATTGTCCTGTCATCTCTATGAAATTTAAGCGTGTCACTCATAAACTCTTTCTTTGTAATGCTAGATCTTAAATATTTGCCTATCATTTATCATCATGTGTTCACCGAAATTTATTTCTTGTCTAGTTTAGTATGTTGATGCTTCGATGTAGTGATCACTTGGAACTTCATGTCAAATATATCCGAGAGCACCACATATAAGTCATTTAGTGAGCTTCATTTCTTGTCTTGTGTACCACCTATATTCATATATGTAAGGCATGCAAATTTGCTTAATATGTATGCAGTACCTTTTATGTACAAATCATGCTTGATGAGATATTGCTACAAATCACGATTATTATGTCAAATAATATGTCTTCCTCACGCCGGCGCACATGCTCCGCGAGGAGGGCAATCAACTGGCTGCTCATGGCGTCTGGGCCGAATCGGTAGGTGACATGGTTCTTGATGGCGCCAAGACACGCATGCGCCTAGATCGACGACATCCTACACTCCGGCCGACAGATCCCTGAGCACCTTCATCACCCTCAGCTGCTACAGGTGAGACCCAATCTAGCTTATATAGATCATCCTATTTCTGTCTTGCTGATAGCATTACTAGTTGATCGTGCCTTTTAAAGTCCAACTAAACCTAGTTGTTCCTATTCCTAAATTTGTCTTGCTGAAATCTTCAATGTAGCAATGCTCTGAAGTAATAAATACAACCGAACCTTGTAAAAACATTGCTAGCTATTCCTGAATTCGGATCATATTGTGCTGCTATGTAATCTGCCACCTTCCTTGTAAAACTATGGACAATCCTGAGATTTCTGTTCTTAGAAATGGCTTCTGGGATGTCACTAAAGTCCCAGGTTTCATTAGAAAAATCTGTAGACGTTGTTTCATATATATGTTCTAGAAGAATAATTTGCTAGAGATTTTTCATGAGATGATTCTCAAAGAAAACAACAAGGCTTATATGTCTTGTTGTAAAAGATTCATAGAGGTAGATCGGCATCTTTGTTGCACTCTACTATGCATCTTGTAAAGGATTGATAGAGGTAGATTGATGGTGGTGTTTTTTCTATATACGAAAGATATTGCTATATGCTGATATTTTGGGATCTCTCTTTCCGTGATTCGCTTACTACGGTTGTGTGCAATTGTTATCCTATTTTCCATCGTTACTACCTTAGTTCATCGTACTTCGTGAAGTATAACATTAGAAGATTACAACTGAAAGCAGGTTACAACATTGTTGCTGCTAGTAAGATAGTTATATTGATGATGCTGTTGTAGGGAGGGGTTCAGGAAGGACAAGAACTAATAAGTGTAATTGAAGAACCATGTTTTCCTTGTAGTTTAAGTAATAGAATTTACGAGCTTAGCTTGTATTTATATGCTATCATGTATTAACTTGAATATGTTTTTCTTTTCTTTTAATAGTATATGAATCGTCTAGTAATTATTATATCGCATTATTTCTACTACTTAATGTTGTGCCGCATGCAATGGCTGTTTCTTTTGCACCTTATTTTATACTGGTCGTGAACTCTGACCTAGAATAGTTTGTGTTTTGCCAGTTTGATCATGCTTCTCTTTTATTGAAACTAAATGGATGTTGGATGATCTATGCTTGCTGTTTTTTTTACATGGATCTATGCTTGTTGTTGGTCGGCTGATATGGGTTGTTTGTGGTTGTAGGACAAGCTGCAGCGGAACACCCTTGTGCAAGATCAAGAACCGAGAGCAGATTAAGTTCAAAGGTTGGTTGTGCACTTTCAGTTCTTTGCAGGTGCTTTTTTGTTGAAAAGCTAGTGATCCTAATTCATTATCATACATTGAAAAGGAGTATATTTTTTATTCTTGTAATCTTGGTTCTATAGATCTTCTTGTAAATAATTTTCTGATCTAATTTGTAGCCTTTATGCTTTTCATATGTTTTGCTTTTTGTTCATTTGCTGAAAATACCTACTTCCTTAATTTGCTATATTTTGTGTTTTACTCTTTGAGCTGATATGTAGGTACACCGAGAGGAATTCTGGGCCAGCAGATATTGATTTCATCTACTTTTATGAAGTTCATGTGAAATGTGAATGGCCTAACAGGAAGAAAGATGTAGTATATTATTGGAACCATGGAACTGTTGTAATTTGAAGTGTGTGGGTGCTGGGATATTATTGTATAATGTGACTTGAAGTGTGAGTGCTGGGACATATATTGTATAGTATGTGATTTGAACCTATTGTAATTTGAAGTGTATGTCTATTGTCAAAATATTCTTGCCTTTATGAATAAATTATTAGTTGATCAATTATTGTCAAATCGTGGGAGGTTTAACACCTGTGAAAAATAAAATTAACAAGTGGGACCTGCTAAAAATAAAAGGGCGGAAATAAAAAGAAATAAAATGTCAAAAATAAAAAAGGAGTAACTATAAAAGGCCTAGACTAGAAAATAAAAAGGCCTTCATGTTGGGCCTGGCCCATATAGTTGGACGGAATTGATATAAAAAAACATAAACTAAATTATTGGGCTTGGCCCATACCAACGATAGTAATGGACCGGGCTGATTGTGTGCCACGTCGGACTGGCCACGTATGATCTGACGTGGCTGAGCCTTGTGCCCATGACGATATTGAATCGTCATAGAGGTTATGACGATCCAAAATCGTCATAGACAGTTATGACGATTTCATCAAAATCGTCGTTATAGTTCATTTGCGACGCCCAGCTTTTGACGATCTCAAAATCGTCATAGAATCGTCATAAACACACTACTATGACAATTCTGTGACGAAAATGGAGGGTCATATATAGCCATATTCCTTGTAGTGTTTGCTCATATCTTCCCTATCATTTACCGTAGCTGGACACTGAGCCTTGCTCAATATCTTACCTGACAACATAGGCACTGAACCTTTCTTTGCCTTATCCATTCTGAACCTTTTCAGAACTTTGTCTAGGTATGTACTCTATAGATTTTGATGCCCAATATATAAGCAGCTTCACCTAGGTCTTTCATTGAAAAACACTTGTTCAAATAACTCTTCACATCGTTAAGCATGTTAATGTCATTTCCAATAATCAATATGTCATCCACATATAGTACCAGAAATGTCACCGAGCTCCCACTCACTTTCTTGTAGATACAAGCTTCGTAGCAATTTGGAACAAATCCAAAGCTCTTGATCACTTGATCAAAACGAAGGTTCCAACTCCGAGATGCTTGCTTCAGTCCATAAATGGAGCTGAAGTTTGCATACTTTATCAAAGATCCTTAGGATCGACAAAACCTTCGGGTTGCATCATATACAACTCTTCATCAATGTTGCCATTGAGGAACGCAGTCTTGACATCCATCTGCCATATTTCATAATCATGAAATGCAGGAATTGCTAATAAAATCCGAATGGACTTAAACATCGCTACGGGAGAGAAAGTCTCATCGTAGTCAACACCTTGAACTTGTCGAAAACCTTTCGCGACAAGCCGTGCTTTATAGACGGTAACATTACCATCCGCGTCCGTTTTCTTCTTGAAGATCCATTTGCACTTAACGGCCTTTCGGTCGCTAGGAGGGTCCACCAAAGTCCATACTTGGTTTTTGCTCATGGATCCCAATTCGGATTTCATGGCTTCTAGCCATTTCTCAGAGTCTGGGCTCATCATCGCTTCCTCATAGTTCGTAGGTTCACTGTCTTCTACTAACAAGACAGTCAAGACAGGGTTGCCGTACCACTCAGGAGGGGCACGCGACCTTGTCGAACTGCGACGTTCAGTAGCAGCATCGTCCGAAGCTTCATGATCCTTGTCATTAGCTTCCTCTATTGTTGGTGCAGGCGGCACTTTTAGGAGTCCCAATCTTTAATAAGATAGAGCCTCCTGTGTTTACAATGCTAGTCCCTGGATCAATAGCTAGCATCCACAGTTAAGATGTAATGTCAAGAAACAAAGGTCATAATATAACTTTATAACCAGGAATAACATAAGTTTATTACATCAAACATAGCTCATTTGGCTATTACATTACATTGCAGCGGAATAACTATAGTCATGGGTCCTTCTTCTTCAAAGTGCCACAGTGTATGTTGGTTAGACTTTGTAATCCTAATCAATCAATCTTCACTAAAAATAATCAAACCTGCAACATACAAGTTACAGCCACAAAGGGTCAATACATTTGAATTGTATTGGCAAGTGATACTATGATAGTATAGTGGAGTCTATCATCTATATGCATATGGCTAAATGGAGTTGAGGCTAGCATTGCTCAAAAATATATTTTTCCTTAACATTTGAAAATACTAAGTTTTGCTTGGCAAAATCATTTTTCTCAATCAAAGATTTAAAGATCCTTTCAAGGCATCTCTCCATCAAAGATTGAAGTCTTCAAACAACCCTTGTTCTTCCCACAAGATTTTAACTTAGAAATTTGAATGATGAGATTCTTGATTGCTTCCATGTCTTGATGCTCAAATTGTCCTTTACCAGGGACATGGCTAGATTTTACACTCTACAGAGGTGGTGCACTTTCCCCACAAGACTTGGTTTCCCAAGACAAGATCTTTCAGAAGCCTTCCCTTAGACCAAAATGGACGCGTTCCAACCTATCAAACACTACCACCCACTGTCCATATGGCTAAGTTCTTGCAACCTATATGATCATGGCAGAGCCCATATTGCCAAGTGGTTGCACTTGAAGCTTCTCAACATTTGACATCTCAAATCTCTTTGTTCCTGGGTGGCATACCACAAGTGAGATACACAAGCCAAGTCCATGGCCTTGTGAACCATTCAACATAACCCAATCCTTCCATTCCACCCAGGTGATTCATTAACTTAGTTGTTTTATTTAAACAAAACATAAGTCCTCAGACTTAGAGATTTATCCATAGTGTGAATATATTTTCCACCCATGTTTTCTATTAGCTAGGCTAAGCTTGGTAGTAATAGGAAATTTTAACTTAGGAAATCCTACTAAGGATTCATCTACTAGGTTTCCCTATAGCAAGGTCTACTTAGCATAATCCATGCAAGTTTTACTTAGCAAAATCACTAATGCATAGAGAAAGTAATGGGACAAAAAGTATGAAGCATCACTTGCCTTTTTGGTAGACTATGGGTTCACTCCTTGTCCTTGCAACAATCAAACTCTTCAAGTCACTACAAATCAATCAAGCAAGGCACAAACTTAATCTACCAATCCAGCAAAACAACACACATAATATAACAAAGTCAAAGTAATGCATGCAAGCATGCCAAGCTTTGTTTTGTTCGAAAAAGTGATTCCTAATGGGTCATGGACATTTGAAAACACCTAATGGTCATTTTGTAAAGTGGCAAAGTCATTTGCAAAAGGGTTTTGGTCCATAAATCATTTTTAAATCTAATCATTATTTTATGTGGTGAAAATTATTTTTATCAAAGCAAAACTTTATGTTTTTCACCAAATGAGTTGCTATTGAAAAACTTGGTGTTTTGGGTTAGTAGGTTTGATCTAAACCATTTTCCCAAAGTTTTTACTCAAATCATTTTCATAACAAAAATCATTATTTTCTTTTGTCTAGAAATGACTAAATCAAGTTTTCCATCCTAAACTTTGCCAAATCCATTTTCCAAACTATGGGTTGGTTCCTAGGGTCAGTGAGTTTACAACAAACCAATTTGCAAAGGTTTTAACCTTAAAAACATTTTTAAACAATTTTTCTAATCTAAATAAGCATACAAATGAATCTGCAAAAACAAGCAAACAAACAGATACTATTTGCTAAACCAAGGGTATGGTTGGCTAGGGCTTGTTCTCCTGAATCCATTGATATAAAATTTATAATTTTTGGACGTGTGGTTTGAATGTTACAAAGGTTTGAAGTTTGCAAATAAATCTGATTCAAAAATCTGTTTTAACTCAAACACTGGCCACGCGTCGCTATCTCACTGGCTGATACCGGTTCGGCCGGATCGGCATCGCGGTGCGTTGGATCAAGTCAAATCGCACGGTCCAGAGAACGTACCTCTTCGCGACGAAGTGATCTAATCCTACTCGTTCAAACTAGATCGAACGGCTCTCAGCGCTTTGCCAAAAGCTGGCGGGCGCAGCGGTGGCTAGCGGCGGGCGGCTGATCGATGGTGAGGTACAGGAAGCAAAGTAGGGTGGGAGATGCTCACCGAATCGGACGCTCGATGCTCAACGTGGTACTGGTTGGTGAAGGCGCCTGGGTCATCCTTGATTGTTCGCCGGAGACGAGCTGGGCTTCGGGCGGTTCAGGAGGTCGTCGAGGGCGAGGATAGGGGGTGTCCTAGGAAAAACGGAAGATGTTGTTAGGTTCGCACGATTCTGGAGATCATCATCATGTCCACGGGGAAAGGAGGGGAGGTCAGGTTCTACCTGGGGACGTCGTCGGAGAAGAGGGCGAGCAGTCTTGCGGTCGTCGACGGCGTTACGCTAGGGTACCATGGATGAATGAATGGCACAGAAAGATGCGCCAGGGTGTGGTGAGCGTGCTCGTGTGCTCGGGGAGGCAGGAGGTGGTGTCAAGTCGCCGGAATCGGCTCTGGACTTCGTCGGAACAGAGGGTGCTCGGGGAGAAATTGGGACGGCCTGGGGGCGTGCTTTGGGGAGAAGACAGAGGGGAAACGGAGAGGAGAGGTATGCGTTTAAGCTTGCGTGATCAGCGCGAGTAAATGCGGCCGTGTTAAGGAGAATTGATGCCGCGAAATCAAGGCCTGCAACGGTGACGAGGGAGGGAGAAGAGGTCGCGTGGGTGGGGAGGAAGAACAGGAGGAGTGGGGCCGGTCGGTCAGTGGGAAAGGAGCGAGGAGGAGGTCCACCAGTCATACTCTGTGTGGGTTAGAATCTGGGTGCGAAACGTTTTCTTTCGGGTGAGGGGGAGCTGGGTTGCTGGGCTTTGTTGGGCTTGGCCAGTTGGGTCAGGTCCGACTCTATTTTTTTCTTCCTGTAATCTTTTTTTTTCTGAATCTAATTTATGTTTTGAATTTTCAAACAAACAAACATTAACCAAATCAATTCAAACAACACCACACTTCATAATTTGAACTTGGTTCTGTTTATCAGCATAAACCTAAATTCCAAAATAAAATAATATTTTATTCTTTTTAGGATCTTATTTAATAATTAAATAAAATAGACCAAAGTTATTTAATCAAATTGGGTTTGATTTATTTAATAAAATCTCCATTTGAAATCCAAATACTTTCAAAACAAAATCAGTAGGTTTTATTTAGAAATAAAGAATATTTGGGAAACTTGTTTAAAAAAAATAACCTTTTATTTTAGAGTCCATTATTAATTAAGTATAATAGACTTTCATTATTAAATCAAATAGGATTTGCGTTATTGAGATATTTATTTTGAAATTTAAAATAAAGCCAAAACATTTTAGTAGGTTTGTTTGTGAATATCAAATATTTGGGAAAACTTATTTTAAATAATTTAATAAGTTTTGATGTTTCAATTAAATTGGTAAAACCTTTTATTTAAATAAAGTTGGATATCAAATCCTTATTAATTTATTTAAATAAAACTTTGCTAATTTTATTTAGAATAAAATGTTTTAATTCCAAAGCTTGGCCAAGGTTTAATCTGGCTTTATAAAATATTCTTTATTTATAAACTTCTATTTCATTTGAAAACAAATCTTTTCATTTAATTGTTTCAAAATAGTATTTCCAAATGTTTTTATTTTTCCTTTTATTAAATGTTTAACTTTTTAAATCCCTTTTGTTTTTATTTAATTCAAATGGGTTTGAAGTTCCAATTGCATTCAAAAAGTTTCTTCTGGCTCTGAAAATCAAACAAAGTCTTATTTTATTCATTTATTTTCACATTACAAGATGTGGAAAATCTTGGGATGTGACAGGCTACCATCCTTAAAATAAATCTCGTCCCGAGATTTGGGGAGGCTGGGGTTACAAGCAAGTTCAAAACATCTAGGGTACTACCACCCTTAAAAATTTTCAAACAAAAATTACACATTCTCCTTCTTGGGATCATGAGAAATACTTTCTCTAACCAAACAGTTGCATTTATGTCCTTAATTTCCATGCTTGACTCATGGGCCAAGGTTGAGATACTTCATAGACTTGTTTAACTTGTTCTCCATCCTTTCTGGGCAATTGTTTGCATAGTGGCCTAGTTCCCTGCATTTGAAACATGTGACAAGGCTGAGATCCCTCATAGGCTGGTTTATCTTATGCTTCATCTTTTCTGGACAGTAGTTTGCATAATGTCCTAACTCTTTGCAGTGTTTGCACATCACTTGGCTGATATCTTTCTTTTCCTTGGGTATCATTGCTTTTTGTTTGTTTCTTTGGTTCTTCTTTTCTGGGCATTCATTGGCATATGTCCCATCTCTTTGCAATTGTAACATTGCTCTTGAGTAATATCCTTCTTGTTAGGGTTGGGGCATTTGTTCTTCTTCTTCTTGGGTTTCTCCAAAGCTAGGAGTTCTTCTAGTTCATGTTCTTCATGAGTGGGAGATCTTTCTCTCTTCTTGGGGCATTGATCTTCATGCTCCTTGGATGCATGATCCTTGTATCTAAAAACATTGCTAGCTTGGGTTCCTTCTAGAATAACATCTTTGTCATCCTTGTTGTCATTAGCTCTTTGGGAAAAGTTTTCTCCCATGTTGATCATTTGAGTAACCAATCCTTGCAACAATTGGGATTGAAGTTTCAAAATCCTTTGTATGGCTGGGTCTAGTCCATTATTGTTGGCTAAAAGCTGAGTTGTCTCTTGGCTCAACTGGTTTTGGGTTGCTATAAGTTCTTTCATGTTGTCCTCTTGGTTGTTGTTGTTGTCATCAACCTTGATGTTGGAATTTCTTGGACTAGTCATCTGTTTGGGTTGGATTGGGATTAGAATAGACAAGATAATTCTAAGGAAATATTTCTAATCACACACATCACAATTCACACGAACAATGTGCATGCAATCACAAACAATCATTTCACTCAAACAACAAAGTTCAAGCACATACTTAGGCAACAAAATATTTTTGTTACACCACATAAGTTGGTGGTTTGACTTAACTAAATTATGGTGGTCCATCTATATGGTTCACTTGTGATCTTTTCTTCCTTCATGATTCTTCTTGTATGGGATCATGGTTTCCTTGAGAAAAACTCTTGGTCACAATACTTCAAAGTTGTTGATGGTTCCTTCTTATTTTGCATTCCCTCAGTCTCTAATTCTTGAGTAAGATTTCCTTGTTTCACTTGTAGTCCTTGGTGATATCCATGTTGGAAGTCCTTGGTGAATATGCTGAAGATGTTGAAGTCATTAGAGTTGAAGATGTTAAAGTCATTAGAGTTGATGAAGTTGAAGAAGTCCTTTGCACATGGTGTAGTCTTTGGCCATGGGGTAGGTTTTTCCATCAAGTTGAAATAGAAGAGATGTAGAGTTGAAACCAAAATGGTTGAGGAAAGAGTTTACAAGTGTTTTTGTAAATAAGTTTTTGGAACAAAAAAATTCCTATTTTCTAAGGGTTTTTGTCCAATCCTAGGGTTTACAAATCCTACAGGCAACACAATGCTCTGATACCATCTGTAGGAGTCCCAATCTTTAATAAGATATAGCCTCCTGTGTTTACAATGCTAGTCCCTGGATCAATAGCTAGCATCCACAGTTAAGATGTAATGTCAAGAAACAAAGGTCATAATATAACTTTATAACCAGGAATAACATAATTTTATTACATCAAACATAGCTCATTTGGCTATTACATTACATTGCAGCGGAATAACTATAGTCATGGGTCCTTCTTCTTCAAAGTGCCACAGGCAGATGTTGGTTGTAGACTTTGTAATCCTAATCAATCAATCTTCACTAAAAACAATCAAACCTGCAACATACAAGTTACAGCCACAAAGGGTCAATACATTTGAATTGTATTGGCAAGTGATACTATGATAGTATAGTGGAGTCTATCATCTATATGCATATGGCTAAATGGAGTTGAGGCTTGCATTGCTCAAAAATATATTTTTCCTTAACATTTGAAAATACTAAGTTTTGCTTGGCAAAATCATTTTTCTCAATCAAAGATTTAAAGATCCTTTCAAGGCATCTCTCCATCAAAGATTGAAGTATTCAAACAACCCTTGTTATTCCCACAAGATTTTAACTTAGAAATTTGAATGATGAGATTCTTGATTGCTTCCATGTCTTGATGCTCAAATTGTCCTTTACCAGGGACATGGCTAAGTACTTAGATTTTACACTCTGCAGAGGTGGTGCACTTTCCCCACAAGACTTGGTTTCCCAAGACAAGATCTTTCAGAAGCCTTCCCTTAGACCAAAATGGACGCGTTCCAACCTATCAAACACTACCACCCACTGTCCATATGGCTAAGTTCTTGCAACCTATATGATCATGGCAGAGCCCATAAGTGGTTGCACTTGAAGCTTCTCAACATTTGACATCTCAAATCTCTTTGTTCCTGGGTGGCATACCACAAGTGAGATACACAAGCCAAGTCCATGGCCTTGTGAACCACTCAACATAACCCAATCCTTCCATTCCACCCAGGTGATTCATTAACTTAGTTGTTTTATTTAAACAAAACATAAGTCCTCAGACTTAGAGATTTTTCCATAGTGTGAATATATTTTCCACCCATGTTTTCTATTAGCTAGGCTAAGCTTGGTAGTAATAGGAAATTTTAACTTAGGAAATCCTACTAAGGACTCATCTACTAGGTTTCCCTATAGCAAGGTCTAGTTAGCATAATCCATGCAAGTTTTACTTAGCAAAATCACTAATGCATAGAGAAAGTAATGGGACAAAAAGTATGAAGCATCACTTGCCTTTTTGGTAGACTATGGGTTCACTCCTTGTCCTTGCAAAAATCAAACTCTTCAAGTCACTACAAATCAATCAAGCAAGGCACAAACTTAATCTACCAATCCAGCAAAACAACACACATAATATAATAAAGTCAAAGTAATGCATGCAAGCATGCCAAGCTTTGTTTTGTTAGAAAAAGTGATTCCTAATGGGTCATGGACATTTGAAAACACCTAATGGTCATTTTGTAAAGTGGCAAAGTCATTTGCAAAAGGGTTTTGGTCCATAAATCATTTTTAAATCTAATCATTATTTTATGTGGTGAAAATTATTTTTATCAAAGCAAAACTTTATGTTTTTCACCAAATGAGTTGCTATTGCAAAACTTGGTGTTTTGGGTCAGTAGGTTTGATCTAAACCATTTTCCCAAAGTTTTTACTCAAATCATTTTCATAACAAAAATCATTATTTTCTTTTGGCTAGAAATGACTAAATCATGTTTTCCATCCTAAACTTTGCCAAATCCATTTTCCAAACTATGGGTTGGTTCCTAGGGTCAGTGAGTTTACAACAAACCAATTTGCAAAGGTTTTAACCTTAAAAACATTTTTAAACAATTTTTCTAATCTAAATAAGCATACAAATGAATCTGCAAAAACAAGCAAACAAACAGATACTATTTGCTAAACCAAGGGTATGGTTGGCTAGGGCTTGTTCTCATGAATCCATTGATATAAAATTTATAATTTTTGGACGTGTGGTTTGAAAGTTACAAAGGTTTGAAGTTTGCAAATAAATCTGATTCAAATCTGTTTTAACTCAAACACTGGCCACGCGTCGCTCTCTCACTAGCTGATACTGGTTCGGCTGGATCGGCATCGCGGTGCGTTGGATCAAGTCAAATCGCACGGTCCAGAGAACGTACCTCTTCGCGACTAAGTGATCTAATCCTACTCGTTCAAACTAGATCGAACGGCTCTCAGCGCTTTGCCAAAAGCTGGCGGCGCGACGACGGTGGCTAGCGGCGGAGCGGCCAGTCGATGATGGCGCCGGCGGTACAGGAAGCAAAGGAGGGTGGGGAGATGCTCACCGGAATCGCTGACGCTCGCTGATGCTCAACGTGGTACTGGTTGGTGAAGGGGCGGACGGGGCTGTCCTTGATTGTTCGCTGGAGACGAGCTGGGCTTCAGGCGGTTCAGGAGGTCGTCGAGGGCGAGGATAGGGGGCGTCCTAGGAAAAACAGAAGATGCTGTTAGGTTCGCACGAGTCTGGAGATCATCATCATGTCCACGGGGAAAGGAGGGGAGGTCAGGTTCTACCTGGGGACGTCGTCAGAGAAGAGGGCAGACGGCGGTGCTGCAGGTCGTCGACGTTGTCGATGCTGTAGGGTACCCGCGGATGAATGAATGGCACAGAAAGATGCGCCAGGGTGTGGTGAGCGTGCTCGTGTGCTCGGGGATGCAGGAGGTGGTGTCGAGTCGCCGGAATCGGCTCTGGACTTCGTCGGAACAGAGGGTGCTCGGGGAGAAATTGGGACGGCCTGGGGGCGTGCTTTGGGGAGAAGACAGAGGGGAAACGGAGAAGAGAGGTATGCATTTAAGCTTGCGTGATCAGAGCGAGTAAATGCGGCCGCGTTAAGGGGAATTGATGCCGCGAAATCAAGGCCTGCAACGGTAACGAGGGAGGGAGAAGAGGTCGCGTGGGTGGGGAGGAAGAACAGGAGGAGTGGGGCCGGTCGGTCAGTGGGAAAGGAGCGAGGAGGAGGTCCACCAGTTATACTCTGTGTGGGTTAGAATCTGGGTGCGAAACGTTTTCTTTCGGGTGAGGGGAGTCATTGGGCTTTGTTGGGCTTGGCCAGTTGGGTCAGGTCCGACTCTATTTTTTTCTTCGTGTAATCTTTTTCTTTTTCTGAATCTAATTTCTGTTTTGAATTTTCAAACAAACAAACATTAACCAAATCAATTCAAACAACACCACACTTCATAATTTGAACTTGGTTCTGTTTATCAGCATAAACCTAAATTCCAAAATAAAATAATATTTTATTCTTTTTAGGATCTTATTTAATAAATAAATAAAATAGACGAAAGTTATTTAATCAAATTGGGTTTGATTTATTTAATAAAATCTCCATTTGAAATCCAAATACTTTCAAAACAAAATCAGTAGGTTTTATTTAGAAATAAAGAATATTTGGGAAACTTGTTTAAAACAAAATAACCTTTTATTTTAGAGTCCATTATTAATTAAGTATAATAGACTTTCATTATTAAATCAAATAGGATTTTCTTTATTGAGATATTTATTTTGAAATTTAAAATAAAGCCAAAACATTTTAGTAGGTTTTATTTGTGAATATCAAATATTTGGGAAAACTTATTTTAAATGATTTAATAAGTTTTGATGTTTCAATTAAATTGGTAAAACCTTTTATTTAAATAAAGTTGGATATCAAATCCTTATTAATTTATTTAAATAAACCTTTGCTAATTTTATTTAGAATAAAATGTTTTAATTCCAAAGCTTGGCCAAGGTTTAATTTGGCTTTATAAAAGATTCTTTATTTATAAACTTCTATTTCATTTGAAAACAAATCTTTTCATTTAATTGTTTCAAAATTGTATTTCCAAATGTTTTTATTTTTCCTTTTATTAAATGTTTATCTTTTTAAATCCCTTTAGTTTTTATTTAATTCAAATGGGTTTGAAGTTCCAATTGCATTCAAAAAGTTTCTTCTGGCTCTGAAAATCAAACAAAGTCTTATTTTATTCATTTATTTTCACATTACAAGATGTGGAAAATCTTGGGATGTGACAGCCCTGGAACAATTTCAGGTGTTGCGCTACTCTCCAATTCAAGAGAAGGTTCAACAACCTCGTCTAGCTCTACTTTCCTCCCACTCACTTCTTTCGAGAGAAACTCCTTCTCAAGAAAGGAATCGTTCTTTGCGACAAACACTTTGCCTTCGGTTCTGTGATAGAATGTATACCCAATAGTTTCCTTAGGGTATGCTATGAAGACGCATTTCTCTGCTTTGGGTTAGAGCTTGTCCGGCATCAACTTCTTGACGTAAGCTTCGCATCCCCAAAATTTAAGAAACGACAACTTAGGTTTAGCACCAAACCACAGTTCATACGGTGTCGTCTCAACGGATTTAGATGGAGCCCTATTTAAAGTGAATGCAGCGGTTTCTAATGCATAACCCCAAAATGATAACGGCAAATCAGTAAGAGACATCATCGATCAGACCATATCTAATAGGGTTCGATTCAGGCGTTCAGACACACCATTGCGCTGTGGTGTTCCGGGTGGCGTGAGTTGCGAAACGATTCCTCTTGCTTTAAGATGCGTGAGAAAATCATAACTCAAATATTCACCTCCACGATCGGATCATAGAAACTTAATCTTTCTGTTACGATGGTTCTCCACTTCATTCTGAAATTCTTTGAACTTTTCAAATGTTTCAGATTTATGGTTCATTAAATAGATATACCCATATCTACTTAAGTCATCGGTAAAAGTGAGAAAAATAGCGATATCCACCGCGCGTCGAAACACTCATCGGTCTGCATACATCGGTATGTATGATTTCCAACAAGTCCGTTGCTCGCTCCATCATACCGGAGAATGGGGTTTTGATCATCTTGCCCATGAGGCATGGTTCGCATGTGTCAAATGATTCAAAATCAAGAGACTCCAAAAGTCCATCATAATGGAGTTTCTTCATGCGTTTTACACCAATATGACCTAGACGATAGTGCCACAAATAAGTAGTATTATCACTATCTACTTTGCATCTCTTAGCCTCAATGTTATGGAGGTGTGTTTCATCCCTTTCGATATTTAGAAGAAATAAACCATTCACACTAGGTGCATGACCATAAAAGATGTTACTCATATAAATAGAACAACCATTATTCTCCGATTTAAATGAATAACCATCTTGCAACAAACAAGATCCAGAAATAATGTTCATGCTCAACGCAGGCACATAATAACACTTATTAAGGTTTAAAACTAATCCCCACAAGACTCAACATGCATCGATATGAGACTTTTCAGAAGCATTCCCTTAGACCACCATGGACGCGTTCCTTCCTATCACCCTACCACCAAATGTCCATGTGGCTAAGTTCTTGCAACCTATTTGGTCAAGGCAGAGCCCATATGCCATGTGGTTGCACTAGAAGCTTCTCAACACTAAACATCTCAAATCCCTTTGTTCTTGGGTGGCTTTCCACAAGTGTGAAACACAAGGTAAACCATAGACATGGGCCTTGTATAACCACTCAACATAAACCAACATACCATTCCACCCAGGTGATTCATTCACATAGTTGTTTTATTAATCAAAAACACAAGTCATAGACTTAACAAAATTCCATAGCATGAATATTCCACCCTTGTTTGCTACTAGCTAGGCTAAGCATATATACTTAGAGAAAAATTCCATGCAAGTCCTATTCAAAATATCACTAATGCATAGTCAAAATAATAGGAAAAAATATATGAAGCACCACTTTCCTTGGTAGTTGGGAGACTAGCAACAATCCTCACAATCACAATCACCACTAGCACCAAAATCTACACATAAAATCATAGCACCAAATTCACATTCAAATAATCAAACAAAAATATACATGAATGCATGGAAATGCAATGAAATGATTTTCTATACTCAACAAGTCAAATCAAACAGTACTGAACAAAAAGTAATCCATCTAAAGTCTAATCAAACTCAAATTTGCCTCAAATACAATTTTATAAACATTTTATATAGTCACAATAAGCATATAATGTGTTCTGCAAATAATCCTATTTTTCTAGAAGCAAAATACAAATTCAAGCCCACATTAATGTAGGGCTCAATTTTCTGAATCCATTGATATATTATTTGCAAAGTTTGGCCAAACAAAACTAAAGTTATGAATTTTACAAGTTTAAATCTCTAATAGATTCAAAAATAGATTTTAAACTAAATAACCAGACACGTGGACGCTTCTGATTGGCTAATACCGATTTGCGTAGGATCACGCTTCCGAGCTGTTGGATCAATTTATATCCAACGCGCTAGATCTAAATAAAACGGTTCGCTCCAGATCTAATCTATAGCGTCAGATCTAAATCCTACGGCTCTAGATCAAACTACCAAGGACGGGTGGCGCGCGTGGCTACTGTGGCAGCGACGGCACTGGCGGCGGAGCTCCAGCGATTCCAGAGGGGGCTAGGGGTAGTGGTGATGCTTACCAGCGTCACACGGATGCGAGGATGCTCAAGGTGTCGTTGGCTTGGGCGGGCGCGTGTTGTAGTGGCCGTGAAAGCTCGTCGGAGTTGCGGGAAGCATAGGGCTTTTGCGAACGGTGACGGAGGCGATGACCTAGGTCACCCTAGCACAAACCAAAGGCTTCAGTGCATGCACAAGAACAAGTCACACAAGTTTGTTTGAATTAGAGGCTAAGGGGCGTGCGAACCTGGACGAAATTACTCGCCGGAGTTGAGGACGGCGTCGGGTGCTCACGGTGCTTGACAGGGGCGACATTCTGGGGCAAGTTTGGAAAAGAAAATGGCATGAGAAGATGCACATGGAATAAAGGATCAATCTTGCATAAACGGGAGACAGAGGCGAGCACAATACTCACCGGAATAGCTCGTCGGAGGCGCTCGGGTCCGTGGCGGTGCAAACACGAATAAAGGCAGCCTGGGGGCGATTGAGCATGGGATTTTGAGGGGAAATGGTTGCAGTGAGGTGGTTATTATATAGCCAGAGCAGGGGCATCAATCGCGTGGTGAATCAATGGTTGCGATAGTGAATGGTGGAAACGGCCAGCGACGACGTGGTCGCGCACGGGGTTTGGGGAAGAAGAGGTGAGCTGGCGTAGGGGCCACTGGTCAGTGGGTGCGGGGTAGGGTTTGCGCGCGTGAGAGAGGGAGTAGAGGGGGAATGGCCCGGGTGGGCTTTTGGGCTAGTTCTGGCACTGGGCTGAAAGGGCAGCACGCTGTTTTATTTTTTTCTTTGTCCTTTTCTTTTTCTGTTTTGATATTTAGGGAAGAATTTGAAACCCTTTTCAAACATGTTTGAATTCAAATATTTTCTGGATTTTTGCACTTTGAAACTTGCACTCAAAAGTGTGACAAACACACCTGTGCACTCAAAATCACTTTTGTCCTTTGAAAATAAAAATAAAACCATGCCTCATATGATTAATAAAATCGGCATAAATATGGTTTTATTTTGTTTCAAACTTTGAAATTTTTTGTGCAAGCTTTACAAGCTATGATGATATGAATTCAATGCATGCTTTTACAATTCATGAATTTGGGATGTTACATAAAGGTACCTCTAGTAGCTAAATCAAACAGGTTTCTTGAAGAGAACTTTAAACCTACATAAAAAGTCTGGATAATCATCCAAGCAGTAAGTACATGAGTGGGACAATTCTTAACCAAAGATTTCATTCTTTCCCAATCTTGATAAACATGTTCATTATCAAGTTGTTTAAATTTCATAATGCCACTTCTCATAGATATAATCTTAGCAGGAGGATAGTACTTTACAATAAAAGCATCTTTGCAATTAGTCCAAGAATCAATACTATTTCTAGGCAAGGATAGCAACCATTCTTTAGCTTTCCCTCTCAAGGAGAAAGGAAACAGCTTGAGCTTAATAATATCTCCATCTACATCCTTATACTTCTGCATCTCACAAAGTTCAACAAAGTTATTGAGATGGGCAGTAGCATCATCAGAACTAGCACCAGAAAATTGCTCTCTCATCACAAGATTCAACAGAGCAGGCTTAATTTCATAAAAGGTAGCATCAAGAGCAGGTGGAGCAATAGGAGTGCAAAGGAAATCATTGTTGTTTGTGCTAGTGAAGTCACACAACTTGGTGTTCTCAGCAGAGTTCATTTTGGCAAAGTGGAGCAAGCCAAAAACAGCAGAAGCAGCACCTAGAGCAGGAACTAATTTTTTTTGTGTTTTTGATAAGAGAAAGCAAACCAAACTAAACTAATTTTATTTGGAGTTTTTGATAAAAAGAGGCAAACAAAACCAAGAAAAAGAAACTAACCAAACTAAAAACAAAGTAAAGAGAAAGTTTGAGGAGGACTCCCCTTGTGAAGACGTCCTTAGCCTCCCCGGCAACGGCACCAGAAAAAAGCTTGATGACGCCCAGCACTGTCGTGGGATGCTTCGTTGGAAACCCCAAGAGCAAGGTGTGATGAGCACATCAACAAGTTTTCCCTCAGTAAGAAACCGAGGTTATCGAACCAGCAGGAGGAAGGAAACGTCTCAAAGGTGTTGCAAGCAACGTGGAAACCTATATAACAAAAACTCAAGACTTTGCCCCAACGAATCAGTGAGGTTGTCAAGCTCATCGGTTTGATGTAACAAAGGATTAAACATATGGTGTGGAAGATGATGGTTTGCAGAAAGTACACAGGTAACAGTGGAAGATGTATCAATGGTAAAGATTGGACCGGGGTCCATAGTTCACTAGAGGTGCTCTCCTTAGATAAACAACATGGCATAAAGGGTAAACAATTTACAACAGGGCAATTGATAGGAACTGGGCATGGCATAACAATGCAATACTAGAGAAAAAGATCCTATGAGATTCAATTGGGCAATACAAAAATATACATAGACCGCCATCCAACTGCATCTATGACTAGAAGTGCACCTTCAGGTTATCATCCGAACCCCCTCCAGTATTACGTTGCAAGCAACAGACAACTGCTTTAAGCAAAGTGTGTAAGGTAGACAATCCATTTGTTCCATGAACAAGAGACTGTTGTTTTCTCCCTAGTGGCAACATCACATCTACAATCGAAGATATTTCTGTCACTTCCCTTGGAAACTAGAGGCATGAACCCACTATCGAGCATAAATACCCCCTCTTGGAGTCACTAGCAACTACTTAGCCAAGATAGCTACTAACAACGGAGAGCATGCAAGATCACAAACAACACATACATGATAGAATCAAATAGACAAAACCACTAATCAATCTAACATTGTAATCTTAGTATCCATCGGATCCCCGCAAACACAATATGCATGATTACAAATAGATTAGATCTTGATCATGAACTGAGCTCACAAGATCTATACATGAAAGCACAAGGAGGAGATACAACCATCTAGCTACTACATGGACCCGTAGTCCGAGGTGGAACTACTCATGCTTCATACCAGAGAAGAAGGCCTCCAGGATGATCTCCCCTCCGGCAGGGTATCGGGGAGAACTTCAGACCCCCCGATCTAGGGACGATGGTGGCGGCAGCTACAGAAGGTTTCATGGAGTTTTGATCGGGTGCCTAGGGTTTCTGCATTGGGGCCTTCTTATAGGCGAAGGGGCGAGCCAGGGGGGCAAACCCTACCCAGGCGCGGGGTGGGCCCACCCGCTACTAGGGGGGTCTGGCCGCCCTGTGGCACCCCTCCGTCTCGTCTTCTGGCTTCATGTCGCCCACGGTAAAATATTGACTTTGGCTTTTGTCCCGTCCAATTCCGAGAATATTGATTTTCTGCCTTTCTTGAACCAAAAACAGAACAAAACAGGCAGCTGGCACTGTGGCAACTAGTTAATAGGTTAGTTCCAGAAAAGATATAAAACCACCTCAAAGTGTGTAACACCCTCAGAATCGGCCCTATGCAAGTTTCAGCGATTCCCGCCAAACCCGCATAGAAACGATTCGAAGGTGCCCACCAGGCACTTTCGTGCGGGTGGAAAACGAAGTAATACAATTACACAATAGTCCACGATGGAACCCACGTAATGTATATATACAACGACTCAAAGAGTCAAGAATACGATATACAATATAAAGATCCAAATCACCTTTAAACGATGCAGCGTCCGAGTACGGACAAGATGCAAATTGAGCTAAGAGCCACGAAGAATAACTAATGGCGTCCATAACCGCCAGCCAAGCGGAAGGGTAACCCGCTAACGACGCCGATCTCATAACCTGCTTAAACAAAAGGTGCCGACAAAGGGCAAAGGAAAAAGAGAGAGCGTCAAGATCTTGAGGCCAAGACACGAAGGCTAGAATTCGCGGTCCTCGCCTACATAGGTATGGTGGATCAAGCGTCACAAGCATGCGCTAAACAACCTATAGAGACTCGATATAACTGTCGGCTACCAGAGAGGGATAAGAAAGTCCTATTCGGAACCATCTTGATACTACCACCAAACATACCCATCCTGGTGTTTCCCCCTCGAGACCAAACGAGGAAGTAAACCGAGGAACTCACGCAGTTGGCAGTTTTATTCATTCCGTTGTAGTGGCGGAAATTACTAGTCAAATATAGATAGCATGAGTCATCCTGATAGAATAAGCAGTGGGCACTTTTAGTTAACCATTCCGTTGTAGTTGCAACACTTACTAGTCAGATACAATTAGCATGAGATATCCCCAAACCCAGCAGTCGTTGGTACTTTTATTTAGCCATTCCGTTGCAGTGAAGCTGATTACTAGTCATATCGGATACAAGTCAAATTATAGCAGTAAACTTTAGTTATAGTTGTCTATGATCGAGAACTGTGCTCCAAGTCGTCCATAACCGCGGACACGGCTTCTCGAAAAGATTTAACCTGAGGGTGCACCAAAGTTCCACACGCACCTACACCCTTGTTGTCGGATCAGGTAGGTACAAGATCACAAAACATACACCCAACGGTATGTCGACGGGGTTTCGGACACGACGTTTCCCAGACCCAAAGCAAGCACGGGGGGCCACCCCACTAAGCTACCCGCAACGAAGTTGGCCGGCTCCGAAATGGACCCAGGGTTTGCATCAGTGGCTGTAAACGACCGGGAACCCGATAATGTGAATGGGCTTGTCGATACCGCGAAAAAACTCCACTTCCAAAACAGTACAGGTGCATTCCTCGCACAATCTTAAATTAAGCAGTAAAAGCATGGCATAAGTACAGGATAGTAATAAAGCCCCAAACTACTTTGTGGACCCCAGTACAGTACTTGGAATCAGGTACTAAATCGATGGGGGTGCCCATACACCCCACCTGTGGTTAGCGCGCTCGATCTCGGAACAGGTGTCAAGAACTCGGGGTCCTACGGGACACAAGTGGACGGTTAACAACCAAATAACATCTATTTCCCACATGTGCCTCTGCATTTACATACTTTCAATTTTAGTTATTAAACAATAATTAAAGCCATGATCATCTCCAACATTAAACATGCGGCAATACTCCAACAACTGTGGTACTTGACGACATGCAACAGCACTTGAGCAAGCGACTACGACGCGCAGGTCCAACTATCTACCAAACAACAGGTAATAGGATGTGTCCAAGGCAATATAAGGCTGCAAGGGATATCACGGGTACGAAAACTAGAGCAACGCAACACAGATAGCAATAGATCAATAGGAGGGAATAAAGACTGTAAAAGCAAGATAGGTAGAAAGGGGGAGGTGCTCGCCTGAAAACATTGCCGAAGGTTCATCTGAAGATCGGGTCGACACTCGCATCAACTCATCGGCCTAGTCCGTGAAGAAGCAAAACACTAGCACAAACACCGGATGCACTATTTAATACTATGACAGAAGATCGGGCATGATGCATGTATGATGTATGACATGGCAGAGGTGCGATGCATTTAGGCCATATTAAGCGGAACCGGGGTCCCGACATTTATTTAGAAGGTTCATGTTGTTTAGATACCCCGCAATTTAAATGTTGTATTAACAAGACAAAACATGGTATCAGTTCACTACACAAATTTAAATGGAACCAATATGAGACTAGAAATGTCCACATATGGTCTCCATATTTAATTTAGGTGAATCGGCATAAGGCCCCCAAACCACACTATATGTATGCAAACATGTTCATTTAATATGCAACAAGATCAATATCATATATTATAAAAATATGAGGGGTCTCGGATAGGGGTCACACATCGAATGGCGATCTTGGGGTTCACCGAGGGTTCGGGTTTTTGGATCGAGCTTCAGGGGTTCGACGGGGTTCGGTCTCCGGACTCCGGGAACGGGGCTCCAGGATCTCATGTCCGTGAAGGGGGTCTCGACGCTTCATGGTCTTCGGACACCGGGATGGAGAACTTGGAGTGTCGCGGTTCCGTTGTCGACGGCGAACTTAAATTAGGCATCGACCTTGTGCGGATCTTCGGGTTCTCGTCTCGGTCGGTCTCGGTCTCTCGAAGTGGCCGGATGAACCACAACATCGGGGAGCGACGCCAAAATAGACAAAAGAGTTAACTCTTGTGAACCCGTGTTGCCACGAGAAACACATAGAGGCCTCACGCGCACAAGCCCGGCCAGGAAAACAACAGGAGCGTGGCGCAGCAGGTGGGCATGATGGTTGCCGTCGGGGATGCATGCACGGGCGGGAGGAGGCTCGAGGACGACCGGCGGCGAGCTCTCCTGGACTTGGCGACGCGGCGTCCAGCGAGCACATAGAGTGGCGGCCGCTGGCAGCGGCGGCAGGGAGGTGGGGCACCACAGGGACGCGCACGGGCGGCCGCAGAGAGGAGCTCGGGCGGTGGGTCGGAGAGGAGGGCGGCCGGAGGGGAAGCAGAGGCGCATCCGCGGGGCTCGCTCGCGGGCGGACGCAAGGGCGGGCGGCGCGCATGCGAGGCGGTGGCCGGAAGCAGGCCGGGCTCGAGGCGAGGACGGGCGGCAGCCGGGGCAGCGGTGCTCGGGTCTGGCTCACAGAAGGCAAGGCGGCGACGGACGCGGAGAGCTTGGCGGCAAGGAGGTGACCAGCTCGACGACGGGGGCGCATCAGCGGCGATGGGGTACCACGGTTCGGCGGCGCAAGCGCCTGGGTCGGGAGACGGCGAGGAAGGCAACCGACAGGAGGGCGGTAGGGCGGTGAGGAGAGGCACCGTCGGGGGCTACTGCGGAAGGCGGCCGGGCTCGTGGGGAAGGGGTGGCCCCGGCGGCGCTCGACAGGAGCGAGGGCGGCCAGGCGGGGTCCAGCGATGGAGGGAGGCGGTGGCGGGCTGTGTCGGGTTGGGGAAGGAGACGAGCGAGGAGGGGTCGCGTGGCGACAGGGACGTGGGGAGCGGGTGCGGGACACGGGGCAGGTGGGTGGGTCCCACGGGATGGACGGGGAGGTGGCGTCGGAGGAGTGAGGGCAGGTGGGGGGCTGTGTGTGAGTGTGTGTGTGGGGCCGGGCGGGCGGCGTGTGGTTGGCGGGGTGAGGAGTGCGAGGTGGCCAGGTGGCGGCTGGAGGTTGGCTGGAGGGGAAGGGAGTGGTGAGGTGGAGGGAGGGGATTGGTTAGGGTGAGGTGGAGGGAGGCTGGGTAGAATAGGGTTGGGTAGAATTAGGACTAGATATTTTTAGACTAGGGTTTGGAGGTGGCTGGCCGGGTTTTCGGGCCTGGCTGGCTGCCTCCCAAAAATAATATAAACTTTTATTTTAATTTAAAAATAGACTTTTGTAAATAGTTTTTAGACAAATAAAAGACCCGGAAAAGTCCGGAGTTTTGATTTGAAATTAAGACGGGGAATATTTAGAAAACAAAACTAGGCTTTTAGAAAATAGTTTTAGAAAAACAAATGCATGATGACATGACGATGCTCAAATGCAATGTGGCATGATGACATGAGCATGCGGTCATGATGATGCAATGCACAAAAACAACGCGATTTTCTAGTAGTGGTTTTTGCGGGGCGCCACAATTCGACACCACTAACAATGGATCTCGCCCTCGAGATCCGCCTCATGGTACCGGGAAGAAGGTCGGCGGTCTGCGTCTTCTCGCTTGTAGATCCTCGCGACACCACTAACAAGAGGTCGTTGTCCGTGATCGTCGAGAGAACACTCCGGGAAACAAAGGCGAAGGTAGAGGTATCAACCAATCAATCCACCTCTAACTTCGATAGAAAGAGAGAACCGATGCATTCTCATCCACTTCAATGTACACAAGCGAATAGAGTGAGTAGTTGGCATGGGGCCAATCCATCACGCACCCAAACTATTACTCGCACAATGAGAAAGCGTGCAACCATTCTCGAATCGGTCAAGATCTCGACAATCGAGGTTCGAACAAAGGAGTGATGCGGACTACGCATCGGATCTGGCGTAGATGATGTCGTCGGCCGGAAAACACCGGAAGGCACGAGAAGGAACAAAGAGAAGTCCACCAGCGAAGGGTTCCTCGGATAGCATGAAGACCGATGTAGCAACACCGGTACCAAAGGAGGAAGCGAAACCACAAGGTGCGATGGAACCCAACCACGAGAAATCTGGACTCAAGAGAGAGAAGAGAGCGGATTCAAAACACGCAGAGGTGAGAGGAGAGCAGCGGAGGATAAGGAGTAAAATCAGACCTAATCGAACTATCCAACCGATTTTGCAAAAATAGTTTTGACACTCTACTTGCCGTTAGCTAGGTTATCCTCTGAAATTTGGACTTGTGGGGTATCGCAACTGTTGAGCTCTAATACCACTCTGTAACACCCTCAGAATCGGCCCTATGCAAGTTTCAGCGATTCCCGCCAAACCCGCATAGAAACGATTCGAAGGTGCCCACCAGGCACTTTCGTGCGGGTGGAAAACAAAGTAATACCATTACACAATAGTCCACGATGGAACCCACAGAACAGATATATACAACAGCGACTCAAAGAGTCAAGAATACATATATACAATATAAAGATCCAAATCACCTTTAAAACGATGCAGCGTCCGAGTACGGACAAGATGCAAATTGAGCTAAGAGCCCTGAAGAATAACCAATGGCATCCATAACCCTGCCCAGGCCAAGCCGGAAGGGTAACCCTGCTAACGACGTCGATCTCATAACCTGCTTAAACAAAAGGGGTGCCAACAAAGGGCAAAGGAAAAAGAGAGAGCGGTCAGTACTGAGGCCAGTACACGGTGAGGCTAGAATTCGGCGGTCCTCGCCTACATAGGTATGGTGGATCAAGCGGAGCGGCATGCGCTAAACAACCTATAGAGACTCGATAATAGCGGCTACCAGAGAGGGATAAGAAAGTCCTATTCGGAACCATCTTGATACTACCACCAAACATACCCATCCTGGTGTTTCCCCCTCGAGACCAAACGAGGAAGTCAACCGAGGAACTCACGCAGTTGGCAGTTTTATTCATTCCGTTGTAGTGGCGGCAATTACTAGTCAAATATAGATAGCATGAGTCATCCTGATAGAATAAGCAGTGGGCACTTTTAGTTAACCATTCCATTGTAGTTGCAACACTTACTAGTCAGATACAATTAGCATGAGATATCCCCAAACCCAGCAGTCGTTGGTACTTTTATTTAGCCATTCCGTTGCAGTGAAGCTGATTACTAGTCATATCGGATACAAGTCAAATTAGAGCAGTAAACTTTAGTTATAGTTGTCTATGATCGAGAACTGTGCTCCAAGTCGTCCATAACCGCGGACATGGCTTCTCGAAAATATTTAACCCTGCAGGGGTGCACCAAAGTTCCCACACGCACCTACACCCTTGTTGTCAGATCAGGTAGGTACAAGATCACAAAACATACACCCAACGGTATGTCGACGGGTTTCGAACGACGTTTCCGGACCCAAAGCAAGCACTGGGGCCACCCCTAAGCTACCCATAACGAAGTTGGCCGGCTCAAACGGACCGGGGTTTGCGTCGGCTATCAGAACGACGGGAACCCGAAAATGTACTGGCTTGTCGATACATGAAAACACTCCACTTCCAAAACAGTACAGGTGCATTCCTCGCACAATCTTAAATTAAGCAGTAAAAGCATGGCATAAGTACAGGATAGTAATAAAGCCCCAAACTACTTTGTGGACCCCAGTACAGTACTTGGAATCAGGTACTAAATCGATGGGGTGCCCATACACCCCACGTGGTTAGCGCCTTGATCTCGAGCAGTGTCAAGAACTCGGGTCCTCACGGACACAAGTGGACGTTAACAACCAAATAACATCTATTGCCCACCGTGCTCTGCATTTACCTACTTTCAATTTTAGTTATTAAACAATAATTAAATCCATGATCATATCCAACATTAAACATGCGGCAATACTCCAACAACTGTGGTACTTGACGACGCATACAGACTTGAGCAAGCGACACGACGCCAGGTCCAACTATCTACCAAACAACAGGTAATAGGATGTGTCCAAGGCAATATAAGGCTGCAAGGGATATCACTGCACGAAAACTAGAGCAACGCAACACAGATAGCAATAGATCAATAGGAGGGAATAAAGACTATAAAAGCAAGATAGGTAGAAAGGGGGAGGTGCTCGCCTGAAAACATTGCCGAAGGTTCATCCGAAGATCGGGTCGACACTCGCATCAACTCATCGGCCTAGTCCGTGAAGAAGCAAAACACTAGCACAAACACCGGATGCACTATTTAATACTATGACAGAAGATCGGGCATGATGCATGTATGATGTATGACATGGCAGAGGTGCGATGCATTTAGGCCATATTAAGCGGAACCGGGGTCCCGACATTTATTTAGAAGGTTCATGTTGTTTAGATACCCCGCAATTTAAATGTTGTATTAACAAGACAAAACATGGTATCAGTTCGCTACACAAATTTAAATGGAACCAATATGAGACTAGAAATGTCCACATATGGTCTCCATATTTAATTTAGGTGAATCGGCATAAGGCCCCCAAACCACACTATATGTATGCAAACATGTTCATTTAATATGCAACAAGATCAATATCATATATTATAAAAATATGAGGGGTCTCGGATAGGGGTCACACATCGAATGGCGATCTTGGGGTTCACCGAGGGTTCGGGTTTTTGGATCGAGCTTCAGGGGTTCGACGGGGTTCGGTCTCCGGACTCCGGGAACGGGGATCCAGGATATCATGTTCGTGAAGGGGGTCTCGACGCTTCATGGTCTTCGGACACCGGGATGGAGAACTTGGAGTGTCGCGGTTCCGTTGTCGACGACGAACTTAAATTAGGCATCGACCTTGTGCGGATCTTCGGGTTCTCGTCTCGGTCGGTCTCGGTCTATCGAAGTGGCCGGATGAACCACAACATCAGGGAGCGACGCCAAAATAGACAAAAGAGTTAACTCTTGTGAACCCGTGTTGCCACGAGAAACACATAGAGGCCTCACGCGCACAAGCCCGGCCAGGAAAACAACAGGAGCGTGGCGCAGCAGGTGGGCGTGATGGTTGCCGTCGGGGATGCATGCACGGGGGGGAGGAGGCTCGAGGACGACGGCGTGGCGAAGCTCCTGGTGACTTGCGGGCGACGGCGTCAGCGAGCACATAGAGTGGCGGCAGGCGGTGGCGGAGGTGGGGCACCAGGGGCGCACGGGCGGCAGAGGAGCTTCGGCGGCGGGTCGGAGGAGGGCGGAGGAAGCAGAGGTGCATCCGTGGGGCTCGCCATGCGGACGTGCGACGTAGGCGGCGCTCACAGCATGGCGGAGGCGGTGGCGGAATGGAGGCAGGCGAGCGAGGCGGCAGCGGGCAGCGGTGCTCGGTGCAGCTCCACAGAAGGCAAGGCGGCGACGGACGCGGAGAGCTTGGCGGCAAGGAGGTGACCAGCTCGACGACGGGGGCGCATCAGCGGCAGTGGGGGTACCACGGTTGCTGGCGGCGGCAGGCGCGCGCCCTGCGGGTCGGGGAGACGGCGAGGAAGGCAACCGACAGGAGGGCGGTAGGGCGGTGAGGAGAGGCACCGTCGGGGGCTACTGCGGAAGGCGGCCGGGCTCGTGGGAAGGCGGCCCGGCGCTCGGAGGGGAGAGGCGGCCAGTGGGTCCAGCGGAGGGAGGCGGCGGCGGGCTGTGTCGGGTTGGGGAAGGAGACGAGCGAGGAGGGGTCGCGTGGCGACAGGGACGTGGGGAGCGGGTGCGGGACGCGGGGCAGGTGGGTGGGTCCCACGGGATGGACGGGGAGGTGGCGTCGGAGGAGTGAGGGCAGGTGGGGGGCTGTGTGTGAGTGCGTGTGTGGGGCCGGGCAGGCGGCGTGTGGTTGGCGGGGTGAGGAGTGCGAGGTGGCCAGGTGGCGGCTGGAGGTTGGCTGGAGGGGAAGGGAGTGGTGAGGTGGAGGGAGGGGATTGGTCAGGGTGAGGTAGAGGGAGGCTGGGTAGAATAGGGTTGGGTAGAATTAGACCTAGATATTTTTAGACTAGGGTTTGGAGGTGGCTGGCCGGGTTTTCGGGCCTGGCTGGCTGCCTCCCAAAAATAATATAAACTTTTATTTTAATTTAAAAATAGACTTTTGTAAATAGTTTTTAGACAAATAAAAGACCCGGAAAAGTCCGGAGTTTTGATTTGAAATTAAGACGGGGAATATTTAGAAAACAAAACTAGGCTTTTAGAAAATAGTTTTAGAAAAACAAATGCATGATGACATGACGATGCTCAAATTCAATGTGGCATGATGACATGAGCATGCGGTCATGATGATGCAATGCACAAAAACAACGCGATTTTCTAGTAGTGGTTTTTGCGGGGCGCCACAAAGTGTAGACAAAGCAAAGAAAATTAGATACGAAACAAGCATGGAGCATCAAAAATTATAGAGACGTTTCCAACGTATCAGATACACATGTACTTACTATGACAAGAACTTACAGGTGACCAAAGTTGAGTAGCATGTGGTGCGGCCCTCGTATTCAAGGGACATGAGATTGCCAATGTAGAGGTCCCAACCTTTATAAGGTAGAGATCCCTGTGTTTACAATGCTAGTCCCTAGATCAATAGCTAGCATCCACTGTTTAAGATGTAATATCAAGAAACAAGGGTCATAATACAACTTTATAACCAGGAATAAAATAATTCATTACATCTTACATTACTCATTTGGCTAACTCATTACAATGCAGTAGAAATAACTATATAGCATGGAGTCCTTCATCTTCAAAGTTCCACAGGCAATCATATTGGTTGTAGACTTGTAATCCTAATCAACACACTTCACTAACATCAAACAAACCTGCAACATAATAAGTTACAGCCACAAGGGTCAATACATTTGAATTGTATTGGCAAGTGATACTATGGTAGAATCGTGGTATATATCATCTATATGCATTTGGCTAAGTGGAGCTTAGGCTTTCTTTGCTCAAAATAGATTTTCCTTATCATTTGAAAACACTAAGTTTTTTTTTGTCAGAATCACCCAAAGCATCTACCAATAAAATTGGTGATCCCTTAACCCTTGTTCAAACACAAACTTTTAACTTAGAAATTGGGATGAGGAGATTCTTGATAGCTTCCATGTCTTGATGCTCACATTGTCCATTGCCGGGGACACGGCTAAGTACTTAGATTTTACTCTCTCGAGAGGTGGTGCACTTTCCCCACAAGACTCGACATGCATCGAGACAAGATCTTTCAGAAGCCTTCCCTTAGACCAAAATGGACGCTCTCCATACCTATCACCCCCTACCACCAACTGTCCATTTGGCTAAGTTATTACAACCTATGTGATCCAGGCAGATCCCATATTGCCATGTGGCTGCACTTGAAGCTTCTCAACATTTGACATTTCACATCTCTTTGTTCTTGGGTGGCTTTCCACAAGAGTGATACACAAGTTTTTGCCAGTTTACTAGCCCTGTGTAACCACTCAACATAAATCCATTCTCACCATTCCATCCAGGTGTTTCATTCACATAGTTGTTTTATTAAACAAAACACAAGTCATTGACTTAGAAATATTTCATAGCATGAATATAATCCACCCTTGTTTTCTACTAACTAAGCTAAGCATGATAGTATTGGGATCTTAACTTAGGAAAATTCTACCAAGGCATCATCTACTAGGATTTCCCAAGGCATAGCTTATACTTAGAAAATTCCATGCAAGTCCTACTCAAAATATTACTAATGCATAGTGAAAATATTAGGACAAAACGTATGAAGAACCACTTGCCTTTTTAGTAGAGAATATAGGTTCACTCCTTGATCTTGCAATAGTCACACTCTTCAAAGTTCACTACAAGTCAATCAAGGCACAAATTCAAACTAGCATTCAAACAACTCATCACAGAAAATAAAGAAAACAAAACAATGCATGCAAGCATGCAAAAGATTGTTTTATTTGGAAAGGTGGTTTCTAATAGGTTATAAACATTTTAAAACACCTGTTGGTCATTTATAAAAGTGGCAAAACCATTTGAAATTAAGTTAGTGAAAATGGCCACTTTAAATCATCTTTGTTTTGTTAGAATGATTTAAATCAAAGTAATATTTTGTAGTGTTAGCCAAATATATTTTTAAAACACAAATGTTAGTGTTTATGGTCAAAATGTTTAAAACAAATCCATTTTTAAAAAGTTTCACTCAAAAATCATTTTTAAATCAAGCACCATTTTTATTTTACTAGAAAAGCTTTTTATTTAAAGGAATAATTCCTTAATGTCACAAAATATATTTTTAAATCCAAAAATTGGGTTTTATGGTCAGTAGGTTCAAAACAAACCATTTGCAAAAGATTTTGCCCTAAAATAATTTTTAGAATAAATTTTATAACCAAAATATGCCTAAACATGTTTCTGCAAAAACAACCAATTTTCCAGAAGTAAAATACTAAATAAGGGCATGGTTGCAAAGGTTTCATTTTTCCGAATCTAGTGATATAAAATTTGTAAATTTTGGACGTGTAGATTAAATAGTTATGAATTTTAGAAAATCAAACTACTAATAGACAAGTTTTTGTTTTTAAAACAAAAGGCTGGCCACGCGTCACGTTTCTATTGGCTGAAAACGGTTCATGTGGATCGATTGATATAGACCGTAGGATTTAAGTGGGATCGTGCAGTGTTGATCTAGCATACCCCTTTGTTTAAGTGAATCTATCATGTCCATAAGATCATCATCCAACAGCTCCTAGCACGCCAACCATAGATGGGCGGCGTTGGCGACTGTCGCGCGGCGGAGGCACTCTGATCGCGGTGGTTCCACTGAAACAGGAAGCAAGGGGAAGGGGGAAGGTTCTCACCAGGTTTGCCGTGGAGTGCTATTACTCGACGTGGTCTCCGCAGGGACAGGGGCGCACGAGGTCACTGGTGATTGCTCGTCGGAGATGTTGCTGACAATGGTGTGCTCGGGACGTCGTTGCTGGCGAAGCTACGGTTCAAACTAAGGCAAATAAACGCTTGCGTTAGATGCGCACGAGGTTGCTGGTCACACGTGTATATTCTAGAGGGAGAGGAGAGGTCAGAAAATACCAGGGGGCATCGCCGGAGTTGGAGCAGTCCGCGGTGGCGCTCGGCCGGTGATGAAGCCGAGCTTCTAGGGCTTGCGCGGGCGAGTGGGAGGTACTAGTAGATGTGCCAGGCAATTGGGAGTAAGCCAGTAGGTACTGGGAGCGGAGAGGTGGTCGGAGTTGCCGGAATTTGGCCAGAGTAGCTTGTCGGAGCAGTGGGGTTGCAGCGAGAAATCAAGACAACCTGGAGGCAGAGAGGAAGGGGCAAGTGAGGGGAAAGGGAGAGGGGGACTAGGCGGTTTAGTACGTGTAATCACTGGGCGGAGTTACTCCTATATTCAAACGAATTAAAGCCTCGGATAAATGGCCAAAACGGTCGCGAGGGAAGAGGGGGCGGGGTCATCGAGAAGAAGGCGACGATGACGGGGCAGATGTGGGGTCGCCAAGTCAGTGGCTGTGCGGGTATGCGTTCTGGTGTGAAACGTTATGCGGGGAGAGAGGAAGGTGGGCTTCGCTGGGCCTGCTATGCTGGTTAGTTGGGCTGGGCTGCTTCTTTTTATTTTTTCTCCTTCTGTTTCTTTTCTTTTTCTGTTTCTATTTTCTATTTTGAATTTATTCAAATGATTCAAACACTTGTTTTAATTCAAATAACTATCAAAACTTTTCAGTAGGTTACTACTGTTTATTTAATGTGTTTTAAAGTCCATTTGGAATATTTTATTTTATTCTTTTTATGGTTTATTATTTATTTAAAATAAACACTTGTCTTTATTTAAATAATATTTTCAATATATTTTCAAACTTCTATTTGAATTCTAATTTTTACCAAACCTTTTTCAGTAGGTTTTATTTATTCATTAGTGTAAATAATCTACTTTGAATTATTTAAAATATTTTAATATGATTTAATGTTCATTTAAATTGGCAATTGTCTTTATTCAAATAAATCCGATATGGTTTTAAACCTATATAACTTTTGTTCAAATAATTATTTTATTCCTTTTAAGTTAATTAAGTAATCTTTTATTCCACTTGGGAAAATTCCAATTAATTATTTTCTCATGATTTAATTAATCATTTACATTAGGGTTTTTTGTCTCCATTTAAATAGAATTGAATTTGGTTAATGCCATATAATTTTATTTGAATATTCTTTATCTCTTTATTTTATTTGGATTATCTTTATTCCATTTGCTTATGGATTTAATTCAAGATTTAAATTGTCTTCTAAATAATTTCCTTGGAATTTATTATTTAGTTTAGGCAATTTGTCTTTATTTAAATAGAATTGAATATTGTTCAATCCTTATGGTCAAAAAAAATCTTTCATTTGTTTATGGATTGGGCCAAGATTTAATTTGGCTTTTAAATATTCCTTATTTATTTCTTTCTTTATCTTATAAAATCCATATCTTTTTATTTATAGATCCAAAATTGGTGATTCCAATTTTTATAATTTTATTTAATATTTGTTTATCTTTTTAAATCCTTTTAGGATTATTTTGCTCATAATTTGGTATGGATTTTAGATAGGAGATTTATTAGCTTTGGAAATTAATTTCTCTTTAACATATTAAATTCATTAGTTTTTATCCCTGGCTCCAAATTAAATGAATCCAATTTATATGGTTTTATGATAGTTTTGGTTTATCATTTTTGATCATTTATAAATATTTGTTGCTAAATTTTTATATGGATCAAATCCATAGTCTTAGAGAGATTTTGAAAATTATTTATTCCATTAGGGTTTAGGGTTTTGGTTTCACTTTTCCAAGTGTTTAAATTTCAAGATACATTCAATGATGAATGCATTTCACTTGATTGAAATTTTGTGGGTTCCCTTTTTATTCAAATTTTGTTAAAGAAGGGTTTTGATGTTTCATTTAGAAACAAAAGTTTCTTTTCACCCTAAATTTCAACATTTAATTCTTTTGTTTATTTATTTTTCACATTTCAAAATTTGGAAAATTTTGGGATGTGACAGCCAACTTATCTTTGTCAAGCATATACTGCATCTTTGTTCACTCTAACCTTAATCACTTCAAGATGCTTATGATAGGGGCAATGAAGGCTGAAATCTAACAAGTATCATAATTTTCAGAAGCTCTTTTTGAAACTTGAAATCCCTGCTTCCCTTTATGAAGGGCCTTTCTTCCACTATTATATTGAGTCTCCACCTTCTACCTTTAGGCACCATTAACAGAGCATAGTTGCCATTCTTAGTTCTATGTGAAGTGTCCCAAAACTTATTGATTGATGCATATTGTTGATATTGCTTGTTCTTGTGCTATTTGTATCTAGGCACTCTTATGAACTTTGAAGGTGTCCTATGCATATATTTCCTACTCTATGAGGGACAAGATGAATGCCACTATGCCATGTTTTATGTATGTGATACAAACAAACATTTTTCAATGCATGTTATTCATGATCTTTGTTTGTAGCCTTTCATGTTGCATGCATAAATACTTTGTCTTATTGTTAGAACTCCATCTTTCATGCACATGTTTAGAGTTCTTTGATTCTAGATTTCAATGCTTGCAAATGGTTTGATCTTGGTTTTGATGGTGCATGTCACCTCCAAAATGATTCTTTTATCACTTACCTACTCGAGGACGAGCAGGAGTTAAGCTTGGGGATGCTTGATATGTCGGAAACGTATCCATAATTTTTGATGCTCCATGCTTGTTTACTATCTACTTTGCTTTGCTTTATCTACACTTTGAGGTGTTTTTATATGTTTTATGGTACTAACCTATTAACAGGTGGCCACAGTGTCAGTTGCCTGTTTTCTCTTGTTTTTGGTTCCAGAAAGGCAGAAAATCAATATCCTCGGAATTGGACGGGACAAAAGCCAAAGTCAATATTTTACCGTGGGTAACACGAAGCCAAAGTACGAGACGGAGGAGACCCACCAGGGGGCCACACCCCCTGGCCGCGTGGGTAGGCTCACCCCGCGCCTCGGGGGGGGGGGGTGACCGCCCTGGTTGCCCCCTGCCTCGCCTCTTAGCCTATAAAGTCCCCCTGATGCTAAAACCCTAAACACCCGATCAATATTCCACGAAACCGTATGTAGCCCCCGCCACCATCATCCCTAGATCGGGAGGATCTGAAGCTCTTCCCGGCACCCTATCGGAGGGGAGATCATCCCGGAGGCCTTCTTATTCCTCATGCCAGCCTCTGATATGAAGCGTGAGTATTTCCACCTTGGACTACAGGTCCATGTAGTAGCTAGATGGTTGTATCTCCTCCTTGTGCTTTTATGTATAGATCTTGTGAGCTCCATTCATGATCAAGATCTAATCTATTTGTAATCATGCATGTTGTGTTTGCGGGGATCCGATGGATATTGAGATTACTATGTCAGATTTATTAATGGTTTGTCTTATTGATTCTATCATGTCTGTGTTGTTTTTGATCTTGCATGCTCTCCGTTGTTAGTAGCTATCTTGGCCAAGTAGTTGCTAGTGACTCCAAGATGGGGTATTTATGCTCGATAGTGGGTTCATGCCTCTAGTTTCCAAGGGAAGTGATAGAAATCTCTTCGGTTGTAGATGTGTTGTTGCCACTAGGGAGAAAACAACGGTCTCTTGTTCATGGAACAAGTGGATTGTTTACCTTACGCACTTTGCTTAAAGCAGTTGTTTGTTGCTTGCAACTTAATACTGGAGGGGGTTCAAATGATAACCCGAAGGTGGACTTCTAGTCATAGATGCGGTTGTATGGCGGTCTATGTATATTGTTGTATTGCCGAATTGAATCTCATAGGATCTTTGTGTCTAGTATTGCATTGTTATGCCTTGCTCAGTCCTGTCAATTGCCCTGTTGTAATTTATTTACCCAGCATGCCATGTTTATTTATCTAAGGAAAACACCTCTAGTTAACTGTGGACTCTGGTCCAATCTTTACCATTGATACATCTTCCACTGTTACTGTTTACTTGCTGCAAACCATCATCACCTTCCACACCATACAGTTAATCCTTTGTTACAGCAACCGGTGAGATTGACAACCTCACTGTTCGTTGGGGAAAAGTCTTGAGTTTGTGTTGTGCAGGTTTCCATGTTGCTTGCAGCACCTTTGAGACGTTTCCTTCCTCATACTGGTTCGATAACCTCGGTTTCTTACTGAGGGAAAACTTGCTGCCATGCTGCTTTACACCTTGCTCTTGGGGTTTCCCGACGAAGTGCTCCTACAGCACCATCAAGGATTCAATGCAAAAATAATTCAAGGTAAAGCAGCAGACAGTTTTATGTAAAGTAGCAAACAATTCAATGTAAAGTAGCAAAAAATAACTAAAGTAGCAGGTAGTTCAAGCAACAGAGGAACCAATGCAAAAATAATATCCTAGAATGCAAAATAGTAAGTAGCAAAACAGACAGACACATGTAGCAATTAGTTAGATGCAAGGTAGCAAAAACATTACTTCGGAGTAGCAAAAAGAATAAAATAACGGTGCCCTATCCTTTGGATGGCTCTTGAATTTCCGACCATTCATCACAAATGTGGAGTAAGTTTGTTCTACATATTGAGAGACCTTCATCTTTTTCAACTTTGGAAGTGTGAGCTCTTCCTT
This sequence comes from Avena longiglumis, assembly GCA_030063025.1. Lineage (NCBI taxonomy): Eukaryota > Viridiplantae > Streptophyta > Magnoliopsida > Poales > Poaceae > Avena > Avena longiglumis. The sequence goes on along the minus strand of CP125973.1, from coordinate 52,438,887 downwards.
GATAGCCCTCTTAAACCTTGTGTTCTTCTCATGTGTCAACAAACCCGAGCTAGCATCTCCCTTAGCACTTGACTCAATGTTAACAACAACTGTAAAAGAGAAAACAATTGTGTATGAAACAAAACAAAAAGGAGCATATCTATGAAGCTACATAAATACTGTAAAATGTTCATACTAGGTGCAATGGGAACAGCTGGTGTCGCAGGCTCTACCGAAGTGGAAGGTGCATGCTCGACCAAAGTGGAAGGTGCTCCTTGAATACTCTCAGAGGCAGTGATCGGGGCATCAGAGGCAGCGGTCGGGGCAGCATTTGGGGCATCAGAGGAAGGTGGGAGAGACTGTGAAATGCAAAACTCTGCGTATTCCTCAGTTCTAGGCTCAAACAGATCGAACGAGGGTTTGTCTGGAGCCCTGTCCCAAGCTTCATCAGAAATATCCTTCCTGGGGCTGTAGCGAATTGGAGATCTATCAGGGATAACAACATCAGGCTGCTCAGTAGCATCATCTCCCTTTGTTGTAGGATCAATGATTATTGCAGCTTGAGGAACATTGGCATGTTTTGTTGCAACAGGAAGCTCCATAGCGGAAGCTATAGCGCCAGCATGCTACTTAGCAGCATCTGTAGCACCACCATGCTCCTTAGCAGCAGCTGCAGCAACACCATGATCCTCGGGCTTCGATGTAGCATAAAGCTTCTCGTCATCCTCAGTTTCTAAACCATCATCATCCTGCAACTGATCATCATCTGCTGTAGTATTGGTTGGGAGAACAACACTTGGCCCAGCTTCTTATTTACTTGATGATTCAACATCAACCAAAAGGCCAGGCATGCGTTGAGCCTACATGCGCTTCAATCTAGCAGACAGGTTATTCATTGTTCCATCTACATCAGCTTCAAAAATTTCCTTATGCTTCTCATACAAGGACTTGAAATGAGCGGGAACCTGATAGCAAACATTAGAAGCATGTTAGTAAACCAAAGACAATAAAAATGATGAACTTTAGAGCATTGTTTTATAATAGTAGAAAGTGTAAACTCTAGTATAGCGGCTCGGATTCGTCGCATGTTGCCACTATCGCGGCGTACGAGCGACGAATCCTCGAAACATATGGTGTAATAAAAATCTATTAAGCTTATTTTGCATATGGGTAGATAATTTTGGGTAACTTACGCACCACCCCCACCCTAAGTCGTCAACATTCGTAAAGCATAAACTCTAGTCCAGCGGCTCGGCTTCGTTGCCCGTCGCCGCTATCGCATCGTATGGGCGACAAAACTTGAAGGGTGTTAGGGTACCAAGGCATCATAGCCTGTCGGTGCTATCATGTCGATGGCGACTCATCCTTGGTACCCTAACACCGAGGCTAACGCGAAAGAAGTAGCAAATTCATAAAACAAATCCAGCAAAAATTATGTACCAAAGTAGCGAAGATCAAGTGTTGACCAAGGTGTTCAAGGAGTGATCCCCCTAAAAATAGGATCGGTGATCTAGGCCCCCTTGGGCCTCACACCTCATCGGCGGCCATCTTGGCTGCCAGACTCCACCTCCCTCCCATCCACATACATTTATAGCCTCCATTTTCCCTACCCCACCATGCCTTCTTCTATGATCCTTGATCGTTCCTATTGGCGTTGGAAGGCTCTATACTCTAGGTTTTTAGAGCGTCGCCAAGATATAATGTCTTCGGGTTTCATTGTGGTTAATCCCAACTAAGGAGGATTCAGCCTGTGGCTGCCAATGGGGTTGTGATTGATAGTAAATCTCTCAAGGTACGAGAATTCATCTCCTCTGGATCGGAGATTAAATTTCCATGTCATCTGCCTTGGTTAGAGTTAGAATTGTTCTACATAAGGGGCTCTCCTAGATAATGGTGTCCCCTTGGTTTTTCCAATGGCCAATGCATCTAGAAACATCTTGGATAATAACCCTCTCGATCCCTCGTCTATGGCTATGCATGTTGTCACCACTCTTGGCATGGATTTCTCTCATGGTATTAATTTTTCCAAAGATGTGCGTACGTTATTTCAATCCTCAGTGCAACCTTTTATTGGTTCGGACCACTTTACTATGGTGGTGTCTTTTGGACGAGCTTCATTTAAATTAGATGATGATTCTGTCAGTCTTGCTCTTGAGGCAGCCATTGGAGGTTATTGTGGTGAATTAAATGTGTTTGAAATTAGAGGAAGGGTCTTCTCTTTTACTGTTTCCTCCAAGAGAGTGGGTTTCTTTGTTAATAAGCTTGGCTCTTATGAATGTTTTCACTTCAAATGTTTCTTCCATCTCTGGGGTTTTGGAGGACCAAATTGGAAGAAGGAATTTTCCCTTTGGAAGAAGGAACTAGATGCCAAATGGACTCTTGTGGGTGGTTCCACCTCTAAGAAATCTCCGTTGTCTCAAAACTAGGCCAAACCTGTTCTGATGACTTTCACTTGGAAGCCAAAAGTATGCACTAATAGAATTATTAACTTGGATAATTCTTTGCCTGGTGTGGTTAATGTTCAAGTTGGCGGTTTTATTTTGCACAAAGGCAAAGATGTGTCGGTGGCCTCTTCAATTGATTTGGGAAATTCTGTACTGACTAATGAACCTCCAAAGATTGTATCTAACCAGATTAATTCTTCTCTGAATGTTGACAATTCTGTATCTTTGGATAATGATTTTGAGACTATGATTGATGATATGGTGCACAAAGTTTGGACATGCACAAGATGTCTTAGTTTAAAACATGTTACGCGTTAATGTACAGATATTATCCGTTGCTTGGCATGTTTCAGAAAGGGTCACGTTAAGAAAGATTGTCCAGGTAAGTCAGGGGCATCTTCGTCTTTTCGCTGGGTCGTCAAGCAGTCAAATCAAGTCAAGTTGGACTCTGCCCCTGTCCCTGCCTCCGACAAAACAGTTCTATCTCCAGGCATTTCGGTTTCTCCTCGAAAATCTTGCTCTCCTTCGCTGCGTTCTCCGTTGCCTGCTCTTTCTCCACAAACCCTAGAAATGGCAAACTTTCCAGTGCAGCCAGAGAGGTTTACTCCAGCAGGGATGCATGTCTTGGAGCCATGGGATGCTGATCAGAGGCCTCTGAGGATTTGTGTCACTGCTTCTTCAACTCCTCCTAGGCGTCACGAGAACTGGGCAATGGAGGTTGTGCTTCCTCGACCGATCGGTGATGAGATTGATGAGGTATTGCAGCAAGTTACTGATCGCATTGTCAATGATCTGCAGTGGGAAGTTTTAAGTTTTGCTAAAAGTGCAGTTGGCATTGGGTTATTTAGGATGCGTGATTCTGTTACTAGAGATTTACTTGTTGCACAACCTGAGGTGCCCTTTGGTAATGGAAGGTTTTTATCTTTCACTAAGCACGATGAGGGTCCCAATTTTAGAGCCACTGTTTATACCAGGACTGGTTGGATTATGTTGCTTAACTTGCCTATGGATTATCGTAATGAGGAATTTCTCAATGAAACTGTAGCTAAATTTGGAAAACTCGGAGGTTGGTTTAGAGAGGATCCTTCTCCAACTAGGACTTGATCAAATGCAGCTATGGTGGGGCTAGGGATATTCCCAGGTCCATTGTTGTCAGGGAGCCTCAGAAATATGGTGGCATTGTGGTCTCCTGGACAGTTCCTTGCTATATTTTGATGAGTGTGCAAGGAGATGCTCTGCCTGGGGATGAGCCTCATGTCCCTCACAATGGTAACCCACACCCTTTACCTGGACAGAATCATGTTTTTCAGCCTAATGTGGAAGAGCAGGGTGGGATACCTGATGATATACAGCCTGATGTACCTGGATGGGGTGAATGGCCATAGCAGGGGGTTGTAGGAGAGAATGTTGGGGATGATGTGCAGTAGAATGAGATGCCTCCTCAAGATTAATCCTCTGTCACATTTTCTTTTCCTCTGAGTCAGGATCTTTAGTGCAGTTTATTCCTGGAGAAGGAGCTGATCAGTTGGTTCATGCTCCTGATGATGTTGTTATGCAGGATGCCCCCCCCCTCCCCTAGCTATCATTCCTTTTCAACAACATCCTCCTTTGGATGAGAATGTGAATTTAAATCTTTTCGCAGTTCTGCTGCCTGATCACCTAAGGATGGGCAATATAAATGTTCTGAATGAGTTGTCCATGGAGAAGTTCCATTGTCTGCAGCTTTCTAGGGTGGGGTCTTTACCTCATAATTTTGAATAGAGTGCCATTATGGGCAACTTTTGGCTGCCACCCTCTCCTCTATTGCCTTAGGTGCCTTCTGACAAGGAGCTGATTGTCCATGATGTTTCCACAGGGAGACAACTCAAATCTATTGTGCGGGAGACAGTTTAGGAGGTTGTTGTTGAGTGCTCTACTAAGAAGAGGACCGGAAAACAAAAGCAGAAGGAGCCTTTGCTAGTCAACACCTCTAAAAGACGCAGTACAAGGAGCTCAACAAGGAATGCTAGATTCAGACTTGAGCCCATGTTAGATTAGCCTGATCCAAGGAAGAAGCCAAGATCCTCCAAACCAAGAAAGGTGGAGGAGGTCCATCCCTACACTGACATCTCTGTTTTGCAGCAGGCTGGGCTATGCTGGACATACCTGGATCTGAACTCACAGTGGAGAAGCTGATGGCCAACTCCACAGATGATGTTGCTGCTAAGAAGTCCAATGAGTAACTGGTCTGAGTTGTTATGTTGCTTAAAATCTATTTACATGCAATGTAACTTTTATATTGTAATTATTATGGAACTTGGCTTTTGTTTTCTGGACTATCTGAACCTGTTGGCAAATTGGTATTGGCACACTTTTGGAAACTTTATTGCAATCCATGTTGTCCTTCATATTCTATATTGGGTCCTATGGGGTTGGTCTTTATTGTTGCTATGTGTATCTTTTAATGAGTAATTCATTGGGAAATATGGATTGGCTGGTTTTGTATTGGAACATAAGGGGGCTTAATGATAAAGATAAAAGGACAGCAGTCTATAATAAAATTGAAGAGAGCAGGGCCTCTGTTGTTTGTCTTCGGGAAATTAAATGTGATTCCTTTGATCACTCCTTTATTAGGAGTTTCTATCCAAAAAGGTTTAATTGTTTTGTTTTTTCACCTGCAATTGGGGCATCTGGTGGAATTATTGTGCTTTGGAATAGTGTTGTGTTTGATGGGCAAGTCATTGGAATTCATAGATCTGGTATTCATGTGCCTTTATCTTCCTTACATAATGGGCAGAAGTGGAATGTAGTAAATGTTTATGGACCTTGTAAGGGAATTGAAAGAGACAACTTTGTTACCTGGCTATATAATTTAAACATAAACATGCATGAGCACTGGCTTCTCCTGGGGGATTTTAACTTTATCAGATCAGTTGAAAATAGAAACAAGCCAGGGGCTGATATGAATGATATCATTCTGTTTAATGACATAATTAGTCACTTGGTCTTATTGGAATTACCTTTAAAGGGCAGATCTTTCACCTGGTCAAATATGCAAGCACAGCCTCTTCTGGAGCAGATTGACTGGTTTTTTTACTTCTTGTCAATGGACCATTGATTTCCCAAAACACACTGGTTTTTCCATTGGAAAAAATTACCTCTGACCATGTCCCATGTGTTGTTCAAGTAGCCACCAAAATCCCTAAATCAAGGATTTTTCGATTTGAGAAGTTCTAGGTTGAACAACCAGGATTTATGGAGTTGGTTGATAGAGTTTGGAAATAGCCTGTGGTTGGATCTTCTTCTGCCTCTATTGTTGCAAAGTTCAAAACTCTTCGGTATGAATTAAAAAAGTGGGGAAAAAATCTGTCCCATCTAAATTTTTTGATTGCAAACTGCAATTATGTTATTCTTATGCTGGATCAGTTGGAGGATGCTAGGCCTCTGTTCACTCGTGAATTTAACTTCAGAAATATTGTAAAATCCCATCTGGAAAAATTGTTGAAGTTGCAATCAGATTACTGGAAGCAAAGGTGTACTATTAGATGGGTAAAATTAAATGGTGAGAATACAAAATATTTCCATGCAAAGGCAACTGAAAGGTATATGCATAATGTGATTACAAGTATTCAGGATGAATCTGGCAATGATTTGACTGACCATTCTCAGAAGGCATGTGCATTTTGGAGATGTTATAAGAGCGGGATGGGATTTTCTTATCCAACCAACAATCACATGGATTTATCCCTTTTACTCAGTCAATTGCAGGGTTTACACAGTTTGTCTGAGGAAATTACTTTGAAGGAAATTGAGGGGGTTGTTAAATTTTTGAAATCTGACAAAGCTCCTGGACCTGATGGTTTTAATGGTTTCTTTGTGAAAAAATGTTGGCACATCATCAAGGAGGATTTCATTCAATTTTGTCAGGACTTTCATGATGAAAGAATATCCCTGGAGAGTATAAATGGCTCCTACATTACTTTAGTGCAAAAAAAGCTACACCTTAATCGGTCAATGACTTCAGGCCTATCTCTCTGACTAATACCTGTTTAAAATTCATCACTAAAATCTATGCAAATAGACTGCAAGATGAGATCAAAAGGTGTATCCATGCTAATCAATATGGTTTCATTCGGGACAGAACTATACAGGACTGTCTGGGTTGGTGTTTTGAATATCTTTTTCAATGTCAGAAGTCAAGAAGGAAAATTGTGGTTTTCAAGATTGAATTTGAAAAGGCTTTGACACAATTGAGCATCATGCTATTCTCCAAGTCCTGAGCTATAAAGGTTTCCCAAAAAAGTTCATTTTTAGTCAAGAATATTCTTGGCAGTGGTACATCTTCTGTTCTCTTAAATGGTGTGCCTGGGCAGAGTTTTGCTTGTAAAAGGGGTGTCAGGCAGGGTGACCCTTTGTCACCCTTACTTTATGTCCTGGGAGGTGATTTATTATAGAGCATGGTAAATAAGCCTTTTTATGATGGAACTCTGAAACTGCATATCCCAATGGAAGGAGACTATCCAATTATATAATATGCAGATGATACCCTAATCATTTTTCCTGCTGATGAGGATCAACTGTTAGTCTTCAAGGACTTGTTGATTAAATATGATGAGTTTACTGGTCTAAAAGTCAATTTTCACAAATCCTCCATGATTCCAATAAATTTTTCTGATGAAGAAACTGTACATTTGGCCTCTGTCTTTCAATGTCAGCTTGTTGCTATGCCTTTCACATACCTTGGATTACCAATGGGTATAACTAAACCCACAATCAAGGATTTCTCACCTTTGATTGACAGGGTTGAGAGAAGGTTAAATGCAACAGTGTCTTTTCTGTCTTATGGAGACAACCTTATTTTGGTGAACTCTGTACTATCTTCACTGCCCACTTATATTATGTGCACATTGAAAATTCCTCAAGGGGTCATTGATATTATGGATAAGGCAAGGAGGAGATGCCTTTGGAGGAAAACCAAGAACCAGGAGAAACTTAACTCTTTGGCTGCATGGCCTATGATCTGTAAGCCTAAAGACAAAGGAGGACTTGGAATTATTGATCTCAAGACTCAGAATAAAGCACTATTGATTAAGCATTTGGATAAATTTTATAATAATGCTGACTTGCCCTGGGTTAGATTGGTCAGGGACTCATATTATCATGAGTCTGTCCCCCATGTTGTTACTGTTTGTGGCTCTTTTTGGTGGAGAGGGATCTTAAAGCTACTTGATGAGTGGAGATCCATTTCCAAATACATTGTGGGGTCTGGATTTACCATTTTGTTCTGGAATGATCTTTGGCACACAGAATTACTTGCAACCAAATTCCCAAGGTTACACTCTTTTGCAAGAGACAAGATGGTTTCTGTCAGAGATATGGATACACTGAGCAATCTACATGATGCATTTCATCTGCCTTTTTCAATTGAGGCATTTCAGGAATATGATAAACTGCAAGATGTCTTTAGCTCAGTATGCTTATCTCAGGAGGAAGACAAGTGGATATGTAAATTGAGTAATGAAGGCTACAGGTCTCAGTTATTCTATAAACATTGTTTCTCAATGATGCCCACTGATTTAATCTCAAAGAGTATCTAGGGATGCAAATCCATGTACAAACATAGGTTCTTTTCCTGGATTTTGTTCCATGACAGATTAAATACGAAGGACATGCTGCTTAGAAGGAACTAGAAAGTAACTGACAATCATGGTTGTGTTCTTTGTCCTACTGGAGTCATTGAGGACTGGAAACATCTCTTTTTCCAGTGCAACTTCAGCACTAGAGTGTGGAATTATGTTCAGATCCAATGGACAGATGTGGCTCATAGAGAAAGTTTCTGTCGTGCCTCTAAATATTTCAGAGGGCCCTGTTTCTTAGAGGTTACAATCCTGGCGTGTTGGAATATCTGGAAGCAAAGGAATGATTGGGTTTTCAAGAATACAAAACTGACTTGTAGAGGCTGGAAGGCCGGCTTTGTCTATGATATTACTATGCTTCTTCATAGGCTAAAACATAAACATAAGGATTTACTGTCATTATGGCTTGATAGTCTATCCTAGTTCTGTTTTCCCCTTTTTTATGTACATATGTTGTAAGTAAAACTTTGGACTGTTTTTGATGAATAAAGGACTGTGGGGGACTCCCCTGCAGTAGAAAACTTCAAAAAAATGTACCAAAGTAGCAAAACAAAATAAGTAATGTAGCATAACATTTCAGTACATGTTGAAAGAACTACATAAACTGATTTCAAAGTGGTAACTGGGTAATGAAGCTAAAGTAGCAAAACCTATGAACCAAAATAGCAATCCAAAAACAGTAATGTAGCAAAGCACTTGTAATATATGTTGAAATAACTACATAAAAAATATTTCAAAGTGGTAGAAGACTAATAAAGCTAAAGTAGCAAAACCTATTAACTAAAATAGCAATACAAAAATAGTAATGTAGCAAGCCACTTGTAATACATGTTGACAGAACTACATAAAACTGATTGAAAAAGGTGGTAGCAGAGCAATGCAGCTAAAGTAGCAAAAGCCCTGCACTGAAGTAGCAAAAAAAGAGTAATGTAGAATATTTTATACCTGCAAATCCTGGCTGCTAGGGAAATTGATCCATTCGTTCAATGACGCAAAAGGACTAACATCAACATCTTCAATAGGAGCAGATTGGTTCAAATCATCATAACTAGGAGCATTACTATAAGGTGTTGCCGACAATGGGAGGAACAACACACAGAAAAAGACATATTAATATTAAGAGGATTAACGGAAGAAGAGAATGTCTGTGATGGTGGAAAGTACAATACCTCTCACCTCCCGAAAACAGTTTTTTTCGATAAAATCATTCTATCCTAGTCATTTTATACAACAAAAGTGAAGTCACTGGTCTTGACCAAGCATACTCTAGGCAATGACTTGTCAAACTTGTGATCGCCCGGTGGGAAATCCAAATGATCCATTAAGTAATCTACAAAGAATCCAAATACAAAGTTACAAGAAGAGGGGAGATAACTTACACCAAGAAGAACGAAAGGGCCAGTTATCCAAAATTTAAATTTGCTACAGTACTTTGGAAGAACAAGTCCTCGCTTATTCTTCTTCTGAATATTGCTCACAGTTTGCATCAACAAACCCAATAAATTCTAATCCCAAGCATACTCTTCTGTTTTAGTTGGTTCAGCCATGAGACCAACATATTCGAAGTTAACATGGTTCGAGCTTTTTGGAGCAACAATAGTGGCCAGGGAAATAAGATCCCAAGTGAAAATGATGGTTTCCTCATCAGTATCAGCACACTTCTTCAAGATATTGATTGCAGTTGCTAACTCTTCCCTCTTCTTTCCAGCATGGTAGAACTCCTGAATCTTGTCAAGCGTTGCACCTCCAGTGTTAGAAAGATCAATAGGCTTGCTCTCGTAGCAGATTCCAAACACTTTCCTCACCATATCCCTGGTAAACACCATATGGTTCTTCCGAAGCTTGTACTCACAAAGACGAGGAGTTAAATGGGCAGCAACAAAATCCGTAAGCTCATAAGGAATCCTAAACTGTGTAACATTCAACAATGCTCTGAATGCACTCTTTAACTCAATAATGCGCTTTTTGGCTGGAGAAAGGTTGTCCGCAATGGTACGCAAATGCTTGGCACCGAAACGGTCCTTGGACATCCAAATGTCCTCCTTGACATTACTCACTCTCTCACCATTTTTCTTGTGGCTCACAACAATATTTTTGCCCTCACGAACATTGCTCTTACCAACTGCAGCAACCTGTAGCAAAATTAATAGAAATGTAAATATGGTTAACATGCGACCTTAACCTCCAAAAAAGCTACATGTAGCAACCAACCAAAATATAGAATGTAAACAAAAAAGAAGCTACATAAACCTACATGTAGCAAATCCAACCAAAAAAAACTAGCATGTAGCATACAAACCAAAATTAGCAAACCAATCTCAAAAAGCTACATGTAGCATGTCAACATATGAAAACATAAAAGTAGCAAAAAATCCTACTTATAGGCCACATGTAGCAAATAGAGGCAATTGAAAGGATCGTATGGGCACCTAGAGGGGGGTGAATAGGCGCTACTTCAAATTTTCTTCCTTTTCAAATTAGGGTTTGACAAGAAAGGTAAATTCTATAGATTATGCAACTAAGGTGAATTTACCTATATGTAAAACTAGCACCAACAAGCACAAAACTAAGCAAGAACAACTAAGTAAAGTGCAGTAAAGGATAGAAGTAACCAAAGTTGTGGACGCGGAGACACAAGGATTTGTTTCACGTAGTTCCTTCCTTTTGAGGGGAAGTATGTATATGTTTGGAGAGGGGATGGTTTCAAACCACCAACGCCATAAGAGGCCTACCTTGTTCTCCGATGAACCTCACCCCAAAGGGTTCAATTCACCTCTTCCACTATATCAGCAACCTTCGAGGTGGAAGCAGGCACCTTTACAACAAGTTTGGGGCACACATCCACAACTTAATTAGAGGCTCCCAAATACAACCAAGCTGTCAAACAATCAAATACAAGCTTGTAAGAACCAAATCAAAAGCTAGGGTTTACAAAGAAACACTAGAGCATGGGGGCCCTCAAGTGAATGAGGGGGAAATGGAGATGTCTCTTTGTGAAGCTGTAGATCAAGACCTCCTCCTTCGATTCTCCAAAGATCAGTGACTTTGGATGGTTGGATGAAGAGATCTTGTTGATTTGGTGGATCAAATGGGGGTAGTCTTCTTGACTGGGTCGAGAAGCTGGAGGAAGGGGATAAGGTCCCCTATTTATAAGCGGCCCCCTCCACTGAACTGTTTTATGACTGACATGGCTATACCCTACGGGTACATGATATTAGTATACCTGGTCTAGTCCAAGGAAGGCCCACAAGAACATATGCAGCCAGCGGAGATTTTCGGGTGGACCAAGCCCATGACACCTTCAGATCCTTGGAGAACAAGACTAGAGTAGATAGAACTTCAAAGGGGCAAACCCTAACCTGTAACCTACTTGACCTATGCCCGGAACCTGCCTATCTATATAAAGGCTAGGAGGGCACGACGAGGAGGGCACCTCAACTCACTGCATACACACCTCCATGCCAGATTGCATCTGCGCACCCCTGTAACTTTCGGTTCCGCCGTAATCAAGAGTAGACAAGCAGGAGTAGGGTTTTCCCTCCGGGGGCCTAAACCTGGGTAAACTTAGTGTCCCCGTGTTGCTTGTTTTGCTAACCGTTCCGCGATCTCCAGCATCCCCATCTTCTCCAAAATCCAAGTCCATAACAATGGGCATTGACGAGATTAAACCTCGTCAATTGGTGCCGTCCGTGGGAAACTGGGGGCGCTGATTGTGGGATAGTGACGGTCCCATCCGAAGCGATCTACAAATCATCAGCGATGGAGAGACACCTCCTCTTTGGCTCTTTCGACTTCACCACCCACTCGCCAGCCACCATGAAGGATTTCGAGCCCGTAGGCGATGGGCTTGAGATTCTGTTTGGGAGCTTTTGCTTACAGGTGGGCAGACTGGCACCCTCCGCCTCCTAAAGCGGGTGCCGCCACCATCCATCAGGCCCGCTTCGTGGGTCCCACCCATCAAAGCGTGCTACGCACGTCGATGCTGACAGATGAATCCTATGAAAGCAGCAGCTGCAACTCAGATTTGTGCGGACCTCCATTAGACGAAGGAACCTACGATTCCAAATCCGAAAGTTGCGGCAGCAGCGACCCAATCCACAGGCGCTACCAATGCGCCGTGGTTATCCATGGTGAATCGGAACTGCCACCAGGTTCGAGCACACCCAACCCACCTCCCAATCCACCGCCCAACCCGCAGGCTGGGAACAGAGGAAACGGAGGGCAACCACCCCACCAGCCAAACGAAGGTGATGCTAACGCCTACCAGAAGATCAACCTCAACAAGGACGGATGGCGCCAAGCACGCGAAGCCGTGGAGGGCAACAAGATCCTGCCTATGAATGCTTCAGGGGATCTGCTGATGGCATATCACCTCCTCCTCATTGGCGAGCACAACCGGCTGGTGAAGTTGATGGAGTAGCTCGACAAACGCAAGCAGGCGGCTTCAAAGTCTAGCGCGCGGCGAGCTGCGCTTTCTGCCGCTGGCAGCTCCATCTCGCACGGCAACAACGCCAATAAGCATCGCTCTCACACAGAGCACATGGACCCCGCCGCACGACGAGAGGTCACCAAAACCCTCAACACGTCCTTCATGGAGATGGACGTCAATGGAAACGTCATACCGAAGACGCTGCAGGATACGATCATGGCAGCCACCACGTACCTCGCATCCCATCCACCTCCGGTGGGGGACCCGAAGAGTGTCATGCATAAGTCCGTGCTAGCCATACTTGGACTCGTCGGAGCTGCTCTCCACGAGGAAGCTCCTGCGGAGCCGAAGAAAAAGGTTGCGATCAAATTCAACCACATCCCCACGCATTCATCCGACGAGGACAGGTGCGATCTACCTCGGCGTCGCAAGAGCCCAAGATGTTGCAGCAGCGACTACGACGCTGGAAACAACCTCGCTCAGCGCAAGGTCGACAAGGCACACACCAAACGCACGTGCTCAACCGAATCCGAAGAAGATGACGATGGAAATATGTGCGGAGCCCAATGCTACAGTAGATCTGTTCGGCAAACACGGATGCCGAAAATTTTCAAGCTCCCTTTAGAGACTCCGAAGTTCGATGGGACGCGGGACCTGAAATCCTGGCTCAGCGACCACCTCTCATCCATCAAGCTGCACGGCGGCAACAGGAACACCGCCCTGCAATGCCTTCAGTTGCAGCTGACAAGCGCAGCCTGAATCTAGCTCAACATCCTTTCCTCAGGCTCCATCCGAAGCTGGGAAGAGCTAGCCTATAGTTTCATCTGAAACTTCAAGGGCACCAGCAAGAGGCCAGCCTCGATCGAGGAACTACGGGCCTGCACCCAACGAACGGGCGAATCCATTCGCTCGTACATACTATGCTGGTCCAACATCAAGAACTCCGCGACACACATCTCCGAGGAGAGGACGATCGACGCCTTCAAGGTCGGTGTCAAACACCCGGACATCAAGGAAGAACTTGGGCACGTCAAGCCCAAAACACTCGACCACCTCATGGACATCGCCAACAGGTGGGAAGACGGCGAGGATTCCCTCCACCGAACACATTCGGATGACGAGGATGACTATGGATGCAGACGCAAACGCCGTAGCAAACGAAGATTGCGTGTCTACGATGATCGCAACGGACCCAACATGGTTGCGGCTGGCTACGCCGACCGCCACAACGACAACAACCGCAGCAGCGGAGGATACTGCGGAGGCAACTTCCGTGACGGAGGACGGCCCACGCAAACATGGCAATGCCGCAGCCGTGATGACGAGCCATTGGCATACAACAAGTTGCTTGGCCCTTGCACCATCCACTTTTACATCGACAAGCAAGATGGCAAAAAGAAGGCCAACCACATGCTGAAGGACTGTTGCGAGTTCCAGAAACTCAGCGAAGGCCTAACCCAAATGTGACGCCAGATCGTGAACCCTGGATTCGGGCCCGCACCCGCACCAGGTGACATCGCCCACGGAGCTCCTCCACCACCCATGGGACTGTCGAATCCAGCAATCATACCTACGCCAAACAACGGCATTGGTGGATACCTACCACCAAAAGGGCCCCTGATGATCCAGAAGGGCGCCCTACCAACAGGGTGCAAAAGAAGATCACCTGACAAGTGAGACTGGCTATGACCGCTCCACCTGCCATCCCTGAATACCTCAGTGGTTCGGAGTCATGCATCTCATTTGATCGCTCGGATCACCCTCTCCAGATCCCTCGCCCAGGTCATGCTACCCTAGTGCTTTAAGCACAGATCGGAGGATTCAAGATGAGCCACGTCTTCATGGACGACGGCAGCGGCATCAACCTTATGTTCCCCAGCACCCTCGTAGCGATGCGGATCCCGTTGTGTAGCCTAGAATAATCCGACACAATGTTCCATGGCATAGTCCTAGGGAAGGGCATATATCCCCTGGGAAAGATATGGCTCGACGTCATCTTCGGCAAGCCCGAAAACTTTCGGTGCGAGCGGCTCGAGTTCGAAGTGGTGGATTTTCCATCACAGTACCACACCATCCTCGGGCGTGTGGCGTTCGCAAGATTCCTAGCAGTACCGCACTACGCATACCTGCTGCTCAAGATGCCAGGGCCCAAGGGCATCATTATAGTCCAGGAAGCTTCACCCGATCGGAACACTGCAAATAGATATTTTAACAGAATCTCCCAATCGTTTGGCATGCAAGAGGATCTCACGAGGCTCCGAGAGGTGTCAGACAACAGGGCACCCCCAGTTTCTAGGCAAAACGCACCCAATATGTCATTCGACTCTACGGTCAACACGAAAAAGGCGGGCTGGCGCAAGGATGGAGCTTTCAATGGTGAAGGCACGCTACGAAGGTTCCGACATCGACACGGTGACCTCTGGTATCCCCGATGTTGACGATGACGGCAAAGAGATTGATCACGAAGCCATCTTGTCATCACTTGCGGGTTATGACACCAGAGTTGCCGAATTGGTGGACATCGACGTCTTCGTGCCCATGAACACCATTGATAGCGTCAACCAAGATTCCTCCGAGTCCCATCATAGTGCCGATGTTGAGGGTGATTCTGCAGGGATACGGGTAGGCTACACTAGCGCAAATCAAAAATTTATACCGCATATACCAGGATTACTATTGTCATAGATCACGGGATTACCACTAGACGCGTAGTTGCGGAATTGATGAAGCGCGTCGAGGCAGTGCCGACGTTCCACGTCTCCTCCTTGTCCTCGTCCCACGAGCAGCTCCCCCTTGCGCGGCTCGTCCAAGCGCCATGATGCGGCCCCGAGGTATCCACACGCATGGTGGAAGCGTCGACGGACTGCTAGGTCGCGCGTGCAACACAAAGTGAGGAGTGGCCGGGAATGATCTGAGGTCTAACCCTGGCCAGCTCGCCCCACCCTCTCTTATATAGGCGCCCCTAGTGGGCTTCTACATTAGCAGCCCATTAGTACCCTAAGCCTGGTCTAATTCGGATCCAATCCTCATTAGGCTTCCAGCCCCTTAAGTGTGTGACCCTATAGGTTCATATGCGTATAGACATGACACGAATACACTTATTCTGTCAATAGTTGGTAGCGGCCTCTAGCAAGACGTGCCAACTCCTAAACGCATACAAAGATCATATCGGACGAACCATCACAAGGTTTAGTACATGTCTTTCCCTTTTCCTCACGATATTTGGTCTAGCTCCAAGCCGACGTCCCTTTCTCGATACCGTGATTTGGAATCCCTTTACTAGGTTAACTCTTAACCGTATGTAGCACGGCCATGCATTTATGGATCCGGTCACTCGAGGGGCCCAAAGATATCTCTCTCAAGTAGAGAGGGGCAAATCCCATCTTGATTGACCATGCCTTGCAGCATGCTTCAGGACAAACCCGAAATATACCTTTATAACTACCAAGTTACAGTGCAGCGTTTGATAGCCCCAAAGTAGGTCGATCCACATCTCAAGTACATGCGACAATCTCAGGTCTAAGGACAAAACATACACGATGTGTAGAGAGAGAGCTGCAACTAATTGTCAGTCTCAGGTTGGGTCAGTCCAACCCCATGTTCATAACATGTGTCCACATTATTGGTTTGACATCTCCATGTCTATGACTTGCGAAACATAGTCATCAACCAATCGATGTGCTAGTCTAATATTCACGTGTGTCCTCACATGAAATCCTGACTAGGGACAACTCTTAAATAACCATACAAGTAAAGAGTTTCACAAACAATTCACATAATTGTCAATCAATACAAGTTGCCTAATATGGATATTCAAGGAACATTACAATAACTCATGGATACATATGAAATATCATCATCTCTATGATTGCCTCTAGGGCATATTTCCTTCAGTCTCCCACTTGCACTAGAGTCAATCTAAAATGTATCTAATACCAATTGCTCTTGTGTGCACTTCATGCGGCTCATGGAGAGGCTTAGTCAAGGGATCAGCAACATTTGAGTCCGTATGTATTTTGCATATCATGGCACTACCATCCTCAACGAACTCTCGAATCTGATGGTAACGCATGCGAATATGTTTGTTCTTCTGGTGTTGTCTAGGTTCCTTGGCCTATGCAATAGCACCATTGTTGTCACAATAAACGTCCAAGGATTGGACGCGCCCTGAACCACACCAAGAGCAATCAGGAAATTCCTAATCCAAACAGCTTCCTTTATGGCCTCCGAGGCAGCAATATATTCAGCTTATGTTGAAGAGGAGGTCACCGTATCTTGCTTGGAACTTTTCCAGCTCACAGCACCACCATTCATGACAAACACATAACCTGATTGCGATTTCGAATCATCTGAGTTGTTAAGGTAACTCGCATCTGTGTAACCCTTTACACTGAGTTCATCCTCACCTCCATAAACTAGGAACACATCCTTAGTCCTTTTCAACTACTTAAGGATGTTCTTTACCGCTGTCCAGTGACCTTCACCTGGATCATCCTGGTATCTGCTCGTAACACTTAGAGCATAGGAAACATCTGGGCAAGTACATATCATTGCATACATGATGGATCCAATATCGAAAGCATATGGAACCCTACTCATGTGCTCATGCTCATCAGTAGTCGAAGGACACTGAGTCTTGTTGAGTTTTATGCCATGAGACATGGGCAAGAACCCTTTCTTAGCCTCTTCCATGCTGAACTGTTTCAACACTTTGTCAATGTATGTACTCTGGCTTAATCCAATTATCCTCCTTGATCTATCTCTATAGATCTTGATGCCTAGAATATATGCCGCTTCTCCCAAGTCCTTCATCGAAAAACTATTTTTCAATGAGGTCTTAACAGACTCGAGCATAGGAATGTCATTTCCAATCAGCAATATGTCATCTACATATAAGATTAGAAATACCAGTGCTCTCCCACTTTCCTTCTTGTAAACACAAGGTTCTTTTTCGTTTTTGATGAAGCCAAACTCCTTTACAACTTCATCAAATCGAATATTCCAACTCCGAGATGGTTGCTTCAGCCCATAAATGGACTCCAGAAGTTTGCATACCTTTCCAGCATTGTTTGGATCTAAAAACCTTCGGGCTGCATCATATACACGTACTTAGTTAGGATTCCATTTAGGAAAGCCGTCTTGACATCCATCTGCCATATTTCATAGTCAAAATGTGCAGCAATGGCTAGAATTATCCGTATAGATTTAAGCATCGCTACGGGCGAGAAAGTCTCGTCGTAGTCAACTCCTTGAACTTGTCGAAAACCTTTTGCAACAAGTCGAGCTTTATGGATGTGAACATTTCCATCCATATCAATCTTCTTCTTATAGATCCATTTGCACTCGATGGCTTTAAAACCATCAGGCAGGTCAACCAAGTTCCAAACTTGATTGTCCCCCATGGACTCTATCTCGGATCTCATGGCGATCAGCCATTTCTCAGAGTCTGGGTCCACCATCACTTCTGCATAGATCGCAGGCTCATCATTGTCTAACAATAATTCCTTGCCATGGAGCCTCGCCGACCTTCGTGGTTGTGGTGCTTCTGTTGCCACGGGTTCCTCAACTTGTTCTGCTACAATAGCATCACTCGTAGAATCATCCTCAACTGGCTCATCTTGAACTTCTTCAAGTCGCACCGACCTTCCACTTGTTCCCTTTGTGGGGAAACTCTTTCTCTAGGAAAACACCGCTACGAGCGACCAACACTTTGCCCTCCTCTCGATTGTAGAAGTAATACCCTAAGGTTTCCCTCGTATATCCCACGAAAATGCACTTATCCGATTTGGGTGTTAGCTTGTCCGACTGAAGTCGCTTGACAAATGCATCACAACCCCAAATATTTAGAAAAGACAAACTAGGATTCTTTCCAGTCCACATCTCATATGGTGTCTTAACTACGGATTTAGATGGTACCCTATTAAGTGTGAAAGCTGCCGTTTCTAGAGCGTAACCCAAAAATGATAATGGTAAATCTGACTAGCTCATCATAGATCGAACCATGTCCAACAAAGTTCGATTACGCCGTTCGGAGACCCCGTTTCTTTGAGGCGTCCCGGGCGGCGTAAGTTGTGGAATAATTCCGCAACTCTTAAGATGATCGCTAAATTCGTGACTCAAATATTCACCTCCACGATCAGATCACAAGGCCTTTATTTTCTTTACACGGTGATTCTCTACTTCACTCTGAAACTCTTTGAACCTTTCAAAAGTTTCAGACTTATGCCTCATCAAGTAGACATAACCATATCTACTGAAATCATCAGTAAAAGTAATGAAGTAGTGATATCCTCCTCTGGCCCACATACATCAGTATGTATGAGTTCCAACAAGTTTGTCGCTCTCTCGGGTAAACTCGAAAAAGGTGACTTGGTCATCTTTCCAAGTAAACAAGCCTGACATGTCTCGTATGATTCAAAATCAAACTAAGTTATAAGACCATCACCATGGAGCTTCTTCATGCGCTTTTCACTTATATGCCCCAAACGACAATGCCATAAATAGGTAGGACTCAAATCATTAGGCCGAAGCCTTTTAGCACTAACATTGTAAACAGATGCATTATCAAGATTTAAAATAAAAAACCCATTCACAATGGGAGCATTAGCCATAAACATATCATTCTTAGAGATTACACAACCATTGTTTGCACTCGTGAATGAATAACCATCCCTCATCAAACATGAAGGTGATAAAATGTTTTGACCCATACTTGGAATGTAATAACAATTATTCAACTCCATAATAAATCCTGAAGGAAGGTGAAGTTGCATGACGTCGACGAACAATGCAGCAACCCTTGCTTTATTTCCGACGCGAAAATCCACTTCGCCTTTCTGCACTTCTCTAGTCCTTATTAGCCCCTGCATCGAATTGCAAATACGAGCAACCGATCCGGTATCAAATACCCAAGAGTTAACATAGGAATCAGCGAGAAGAATGTCCACAAAATTTACAACAAGCATACCTGAGTTGGAAGTACTCTTACTTCCACTCTTCTTCAAAGAAGCCTGGTACTTGCTGCAGTTTCTCTTCCAGTGGCCATGTTCATGACAAAAGAAGCACTCAGTGTCTTCTACAGGTCCAGCCTTTTGCTTGGATGTAGACTGTGGGATCGTATCCTTAGCCTTGCCCTTCTTATTCCAAGAAGTACCCTTTTTCTTGAAGCTAGGCTGTCACATCCCAAGATTTTCCAAATCTTGTATTGTGAAAAAAAAAATAAACAAAAAAAAATTTGCTGAAATTTAGGGTGAAAAGAGACTTTTGTTTCTGAATGGAAACTTAAAATCCCACCTTGAACAAACTTTGGTTAATATTTTAATCCAACTAAATCCAAATCAAGTGGAATGCATTCTCCATAAATGCATCTGTATATTTAAACACTTGGAAATTAAACCAAAATCCTAGAATAAAAATCATTTCAAAGTTATCTCCAAGCCTATGGATTTGATCCATATAAAAATTTGTCAACAAACATTTACAAAAGATCAAGAAAGACAAATAGAAATATTATAAGACCATAGAAATTGGTTTCACTTAATTTGGAGCCATAGATAAAATCTTATGAATTTAATAAGATAAGGAAATTGAATTTCCAAAGCTAATAAAACACTTATCTAAAATCCATACCAAATGGTGAGCAAATAATCCTAAAGATATTTAAAAATAATAAATAAACATTACGTAAGATTTTACAAATTGGAGTCACCAAGTTTGGATCTATAAATAAAAAGATATGGATTTTATAAGATGAAGAAAGAAATATTAAATAAGGATTATTTAAAGACCAAATTAAATCTTGGCCTAATCCATTAAATAGAATGAATAGAATCCAAATCCAAATAAAATAAAAGGGATAAGGAATTTCCAAAATTAAATAAAATGGCATTAACCATTCTATCCCTATTTTAATAAAGACAAATCTCTAATAAGAATAATTATATAATTCATGAGAAAATAGTATTTTGGAATTTACCCAAGTGGAATAAAAGTTTTTTAATTAATTTAAATAAAATAAATCTTCCAAATAAAATTTAGGGAATTAAAACTATATTTAAATCCATTGGAATTAAAACAAATACCCAATTCAAATGATTTATGAATCATATTAAATACTTTCCAAATAATTCAAGATGAATTATTTGAACCCAAATAAACAAATAAAAACCTACTGAAAAAGATTTGGAAGGATTTAGAAATTTAAATGGTGTTTGAAAATATTATTAAATCTTATTTGATTTAAAACAAGGGCCTTTTTAAATAATTAAAAGACCCCAAAAAGAATAAAATTTTATTCCAAAATTGATTTCAGATTATATTACTAATCAGTATTTAAACCTACACAAATTTTGGTTGAGGTTTGAATTCAAATGGATGTTTGAAATAATTAAACAAAAGCAAAACAGAATAAAAGAAATGGAAAAAGGAAAAAAACAATCAGAACAAAAAATATTGAAAGAAACAGCCCAGCCAGTAGGACCAACTAAGGCCCAGTCTAGCCCATCTCCCTTCCCCGCGAGAAAAACGCTTCGTACTCGCGAATAGACCCACAGCGACACTGACCGCCTAGACCTACTCCCCCTCTCTCCCTCACGCTGACAACGGACCCCACCGCCACGCAAGCTTCTTCCTCACCCCACGACGACCGCGCCGGCCGTTTCCTGCCATTGATGCCGCGGTTTAATTCGCTCAAACGGCTCGCTTAAACCTCGCCGCGACCATGCTCCCTTAAACGCCTCCCTCTTCTCCATCTTTCCCCTCAATCGACGCCTCCCAGGAGCCCCCAGGCTGGATGAATTTCTCCACGCGCCCTCACTGCTCCGACGAGACTCCCCGACAAATTCCGGCGACGCCAGACTTCAAGCCACTCCTAGACTTCACTAGCCTGCTCCCCATCCCCATACGCATCCACCAGCATCCCTAGCTAGCTCGCGCACACTCCAAATTGTCGGCAAGGACAACACCGTCTCGCCACCGACGACCGCAACCACTCCGGCGAGCTACTGATGCCAAACCCTTGCGCCCCTTGTTTTCTGGTGAGTACCTCTACAACCCCCGAGACCGTGCGCATCCTCCTGATACCTTTCCTCGCTTGCTTGCATCCCAGGTGCTCGTCTTTGACCACGACCATGCGCACCCGACGGCAGCAAGAACTCCGGCAAGCGATTCAGATCATCCTCGTGCGCCCCTTGCCTTCTCGCGAGCATGACGAGCATCAGCAACACCACACGAACCTGGTGAGCTTCACCCCACCCTCTCTCGCTTCCTGCATCGCCGGCACCGCCACCGTCTGACCGCGCGCAACCACACGCCACCGCCAGCGCCGCTGCTTAATGGTCAAAGCGATTAGGACCGTAGGATAGTGATCGAAGGAATGCGATAGAAACTTAACTGAAGGGGTAAGGACAGCTTTGTGCTGCACATTTTCAGTTAGTTCCAACGCTCCACGCCGACCGATCCGTGCGAACCGTTTTTGTCCAATCAGAAACAGACACGTGGCCTAGAGCTGTTATAAAAGCCATAAAATGTTCTATTACTTATTCAAACTTGCAAAATTCATAACTTTCAAACCACACGTCCAAATTTTGCAAATCTTATATCAATGGATTTATCAAAACAAGTACTTTCTGACCATGCACTTTTTTTTAGTAAAATGCTTCTGTTAAATTGATTGTTTTTGCAGAAACTTGTGTATGCATGTTTAGAATATAAAATTTGTTCTAAAATGATTTTTGAGATAAAAATCTTTGGAAAATGGTTTGTTTTGAACCTACTGACCATAGAAATCAATTTGTGGTTTCAAAAAGATATTTTGTGAAGCAAAAGAATAAACTTTTGATTTAACCCATTTCTAGTCAAATAAAAATAATGTTTATTTATTAAAAATGCTTTTGGAGGAAAACCTTTGGGAAAATGTTTTGATTTAAACTCTCTGACCCCAAACACCAAGTTTTATGATTTGAAAATGTATTTGGTGAACCCTATAAAAATTATTACTTTGCTAAAGACATTTTCAACCACATAAAATAATGACTTGGTTTAAAAATGGTTTATGAAGTAAAATCTTTTGCAAATGGTTTTGCCACTTTATGAAGTGACCATTAGGTGTTTTCAAATGTTTGTAACCTATTAGAAACCATTTCTCCAAATAAAACAATCTTTGTCATGCTTGCATGCATTGCCTTGTTTTTATTATTTTATGTGATGTTTGCTTGAATGGTAGATTGAATTTGTGCCTTGCTTGATTGAATTGTAGTGATTTGAAGAGTGTGATCATTTCAAGATCAAGTAGTGAACTTATACTCTCTACCAAAAAGGCAAGTGATGCTTCATACTTTTGTCCCATTATTTTCACTATGCATTAGTGATATTTCTAAGTAGGACTTGCATGGAATTTTCCTAAGTGTAAACTATGCCATGGGAAAACCTAGTAGATGAAACCTTAGTAGAATTTCCTAAGTTAAGATTCCTACTACTATCATGCTTAGCTTAGCTAGTATAAAACAAGGGTGGAATATATATTCATGCTATGGAATATTTCTAAGTATGTGGACTTGTGTTTTGTTTAATAAAACAACTAAGTGAATGAATCACCTGGGTGGAATGGAAGGAATGGTTTGTGTTGAGTGGTTCACAAGGCCCATTTCTATGGTTTACCTTGTGTATCTCACTTGTGGATGGCCACCCAGGAACAAAGAGATTTGAGATGTCAAGTGTTGAGAAGCTTCAAGTGCAGCCACTTGGCATTATGGGCTCTGCCTGGATCATATAGGTTGCAATAACTTAGCCAAATGGACAGTTGGTGGTAGGGGTTTGATAGGTTGGAACGCGTCCATTTTGGTCTAAGGGAAGGCTTCTGAAAGATCTTGTCTTGGTGAAACCAAGTCTTGTGGGAAAAGTGCACCACCTCTGCAGAGTGTAAAATCTAAGTACATAGCCATGTCCCTGGTAAAGGACAATTTGAGAATCAAGACATGGAAGCTATCAAGAATCTCCTCATCCAAATTTCTAAGTTAAAAACTTGTGGTTGAACAAGGGTTGAAGGATCACCAATTTCTATTGGGAGATGCCTTGGGTGATTTTGTCAAGCAAAAACTTTTTTCAAATGATAAGGAAAATCTATTTTGAGCAAAGCAAGCCTAAACTCCACTTAGCCAAATGCATATAGATGATAGACTCCACTATACTACCATAGTATCACTTGCCAATACAATTCAAATGTATTGACCCTTGTGGCTGTAACTTGTTATGTTGCAGGTTTGTTTGATATTAGTGAAGTTTATTGATTAGGATTACAAGTCTACAACCAACATGTCTGCTTGTGGCACTTTGAAGATGAAGGACCCCATGTTATTGTTATATTCTGCTGCATTGTAATGAGATAGCCAAATGAGCTATGTAAGATGTAATAAATTATTTTATTCCTGGTTATAAAGTTGTATTATGACCTATGTTTCTTGATATTACATCTTAACTGTGGATGCTAGCTATTGATCCAGGGACTAGCATTGTAAACACAGGGATCTCTACCTTATTAAAGGTTGGGAACCTTACAGATGGTATCAGAGCACTGTGTTGCCTATAGAATTGTAACCCTAGGATTGGACAAAACCCCTTAGAAAAATAGGAGTTGTATTTGTTCCAAAACTTATTTACAAACAATCTTGTAAACTCTTTCATCAACCATTTTGGTTTTGACACTACATCTCTTCTATTTCAACTTGATGGACAAGCCTACCCCATGGCCAAAGACTTCACCATGAGCAAAGGACTTCATCAACTCTAATGACTTCAACATCTTCAAGTGATTTCAATCTTATTCTCAACAAGGACTTCAACTTGGGTGTCACTAAGGACTACAAGTGAGACAAGAAATATTGCTCAAGACTTGAAGACTAAGGAAACGCAACTTAGAAGGAACCATCGTCACCTTTGAAGTTTTGTGATCAAGACACAAGAATATTTCCAAGGAAACCATGATCTCATTCAAGAAGAATCAACTAAGAAGGAGAGAAAAAAATCTCAAGTGAACCATATAGTTGGACCACCATATTAAGTATAGATCAAACACACCAACTTATGTGGTGTAACAAAAATATTTTGTTGCCTAAAGATGTGCTTGAACTTCATGTTTGAATGGAATGTTTGCTTGTGATTGCTTGCACATTGCTTGAGTGAATTGTGATGTGTGTGAATATAATTGATCCCTTAGAAAATCTTTTGCCTATTCTAATCCCAATCCAACCCAAACAGATGACTTCTCCAAGAGACTCCAACACCAAGAATGATGACAACATCAACCAAGAGGTCAACATGAGAGAACAACTGCTAGTAAACCAAACTCAGTTGAACTAAGTGACAACTCAGTTTTTAGCCAACAACAATGAGTTAGACCCAACCATGCAAAAGTTTTTGGAAATTCAATCCCAATTGTTGCAAGGGATGGCCACTCAAATGATCGACATGGGAGACAACTCTTTCCAAGGATTTTGTGATAACAATGATGCCAAGGATGATACTTTAGAAGGAACTCAAGCTTGCAATATTTGTGGAGACAAGGATCACACTTCCAAGGAGCATGAGGATCAATGCCCCAATTGTGAAGAGAAACATCCAATTGACGAATGCCCCACATCTCAAGCTACTTGTTTCCTATGTGAAGGAAATAATCATGTCCCTATCCAATGCCCCATCTATTCCATAGTTCAACAAAGGAAACAAGGTGGAGTGCAACAACTGATTGCAGATTACCATGAGAGAGCCAAGTCTACCAAGAAGGATG
Source organism: Avena longiglumis (assembly GCA_030063025.1). NCBI lineage: Eukaryota > Viridiplantae > Streptophyta > Magnoliopsida > Poales > Poaceae > Avena > Avena longiglumis. The sequence goes on along the minus strand of CP125973.1, from coordinate 52,413,639 downwards.
AAGACAAAGGAAAATCTCAGCTTGCACCTCCATGCAATATGACTCAATTTAAAGGACCAAAGAGGAGACATATGTACTATCCAAGGAAAAGGTCAAGGAGACCAGGAACTTTTCCTACCTTTGAGATAACATATGAAGAACATGAACTAGAAGCACTCCTAGCTTTGGAGAAACCCAAGAAGAAGAAGGACAAAAGTCAAGTGCAGTGTTGCCATTGCAAAGATATGGGACACTATGCCAATGAATGTCTAGAGAAGAAGAAAAAGTATAAGGAGATTAGCCAAGTATGGTGCAACAACTGCAAAGAACTAGGCCATTATGTGTCAACTTGTCCACAGAAGATACGTGATGAACTCAATCTTATCACATGTTACAATTGTGGTAACCAAGGACATTATGCAAGCAATTGTCCAGAAAAGATGAAGCACAAGATAAAGCCTATGAAGGATCTTAGCCTAGTCACATGTTTCAAGTGTGGAAACAAAAGACACTATGCAGATGTTTGCCCAGAGAGATTTCAACAAGATCCCAAGCAAGTCAAGAAGTAATCTGGTTGGAAAAATTTTAAGGGTGGTAGTAACCTAGTTGCTTTGAGCCAACTTGTAACCCCTAGCCTCCCCAAATCTTGGGTCGAGATTTATTTTAAGGGTGGTAGCCTGTCACATCCCAAGATTTTCCAAATCTTGTAATGTGAAAAAAAAATTGCTGAAATTTAGGGTGAAAAGAGACTTTTGTTTCTAAATGGAAACTTAAAATCCCATCTTGAACAAACTTTGGTTAATATTTAAATCCAACTAAATCCAAATCAAGTGGAATGCATTCTCCATAAATGCATCTGTAAATTTAAACACTTGGAAATTAAACCAAAATCCTAGAATAAAAATCATTTCCAAGTTATCTCCAAGCCTATGGATTTGATCCATATAAAAATTTGTCAACAAACATTTACAAAAGATCAAGGAAGACAAATAGAAATATTATAAGACCATAGAAATTGGATTCACTTAATTTGGAGCCATAGATAAAATCTTATGAATTTAATAAGATAAGGAAATTGAATTTCCAAAGCTAATAAAACACTTATCTAAAATCCATACCAAATGGTGAGAAAATAATCCTAAAGATATTTAAAAATAATAAATAAACATTAATAAGATTTTACAAATTGGAGTCACCAAGTTTGGATCTATAAATAAAAAGATATGGATTTTATAAGATGAAGAAAGAAATATTAAATAAGGATTATTTAAAGACCAAATTAAATCTTGGCCTAATCCATTAAATAGAATGAATATAATCCAAATCCAAATAAAATAAAAGGGATAAAGAATTTCCAAAATAAAATAAAATGGCATTAACCATTCTATCCCTATTTTAATAAAGACAAATCTCTAATAAGAATAATTATATAATTCATGAGAAAATAGTATTTTGGAATTTACCCAAGTGGAATAAAAGTTGTTTAATTAATTTAAATAAAATAAATCTTCCAAATAAAATTTAGGGAATTAAAACTATATTTAAATCCATTGGAATTAAAACAAATACCCAATTCAAATGATTTATGAATCATATTAAATACTTTCCAAATAATTCAAGATGAATTATTTGAACCCAAATAAACAAATAAAAACCTACTGAAAAAGATTTGGAAGGATTTAGAAATTTAAATGGTGTTTGAAAATATTATTAAATCTTATTTGATTTAAAACAAGGGCCTTTTTGAATAATTAAAAGACCCCAAAAAGAATAAAATTTTATTCCAAAATTGATTTCAAATTATATTAGTAATTAGTATTTAAACCTACACAAATTTTGGATGAGGTTTGAATTCAAATGGATGTTTGAAATAATTAAACAAAAGCAAAACAGAATAAAAGAAATGGAAAAAGGAAAAAAACAATCAGAACAAAAAATATTGAAAGTAACAGCCCAGCCAGCAGGCCCAACTAAGGCCCAGTCTAGCCCATCTCCCTTCCCCGCGATAAAAACGCTTCGTACTCGCAAATAGACCCAAAGCGACACTAACCGCCTGGACCCACTCCCCCTCTCTCCCTCACGCTGACAACGAACCCCACCGCCACGCAAGCTTCTTCCTCACTCCGCGACGACCGCGCCGGCCGTTTCTTGCCATTGATGTCGTGGTTTAATTCGCTCAAACGGCTCGCTTAAACCTCTCCATGACCATGCTCCCTTAAACGCCTCCCTATTCTCCCTCTTTCCCCTTAGTCGACGCCTCCCAGGAGCCCGGGGGCTGGATGAATTTCTCCACGCGCCCTCACTGCTCCGACGAGCCTCCCCGACAAATTCCGGCGACGCCAGACTTCATCGCCACTCCTAGACTTCACTAGCATGCTCCCCATCCCCGTATGCATCCACCAGCATCCCTAGCTAGCTCGCGCGCACTCCAAATCGTCGGCAAGGACAACACCATCTCGCCATCGACGACCGCATCCACTCCGACGAGCTACTGACGCCAAACCCGTGCGCCCCTCGTGTTCTAGTGAGTACCTGTACAACCCCCGAGACCGTGCACATCCTCCTGATAGCTTTCCTCGCTTGCTTGCATCCCAGGCGCTCGTCTTCGACCACGACCGTGCGCACCCGACGGCAGCAACAACTCCGGCGAGCGATTCAGATCATCCTCGTGCGCCCCTTGCCTTCTCGCGAGCACGACGAGCATCAGCGACACCACGTGAACCTAGTGAGCTTCACCCCACCCTCTCTCGCTTCCTGCATCGCCGGCACCGCCACCGTCTGACCGCGCGCAACCACACGCTGCCGCCAGCGCCGCTGCTTAATGGTCAAAGCGATTAGGACCGTAGGATCGTGATCGAAGGGATGCGATAGAAACTTAACTGAAGGGGTAAGGACAGATCTGTGCCGCACGTTTTCAGTTAGATCCAACGCTCCACGACGACCGATCCGTGCGAACCGTTTTTGTCCAGTCAGAGACAGACACGTGGCCTAGAGCTGTTATAAAAGCCAGAAAATGTTCTATTACTTATTCAAACTTGCAAAATTCATAACTTTCAAACCACACGTCCAAATTTTGCAAATTTTATATCAATGGATTCAGCAAAACAAGTACTTTCTGACCATGCACTTTTTTTTAGTAAAATGCTTATGTTAAATTGATCGTTTTTGCAGAAACTTGTGTATGCATGTTTAGAATATAAAATTTGTTCTAAAATGATTTTTGAGATAAAAATCTTTGGCAAATGGTTTGTTTTGAACCTACTGACCATAGAAATCAATTTGTGGTTTCAAAAACATATTTGGTGAAGCAAAAGAATAAACTTTTGATTTAAACCATTTCTAGTCAAATAAAAATAATGTTTATTTATTAAAAATGCTTTTGGAGGAAAACCTTTGGGAAAATGTTTTTATTTAAACTCTTTGACCACAAACACCAAGTTTTATGATTTGAAAATGTATTTGGTGAACCCTATAAAAATTATTACTTTGCTAAAGACATTTTCAACCACATAAAATAATGACTTGGTTTAAAAATGGTTTATGAAGTAAAATCTTTTGCAAATGGTTTTTCCACTTTATGAAGTGACCATTAGATGTTTTCAAATGTTTGTAACCTATTAGAAACCATTTCTACAAATAAAACAATCTTTGGCATGCTTGCATGCATTGCCTTGTTTTTATTATTTTATGTGGTGTTTGCTTGAATGGTAGATTATATTTGTGCGTTGCTTGATTGAATTGTAGTGATTTTAAGAGTGTGATCATTTCAAGATAAAGGAGTGAACTTATACTCTCTACCAAAAAGGCAAGTGATGCTTCATACTTTTGTCCCATTATTTCCACTATGCATTAGTGATATTTCTAAGTAGGACTTGCATGGAATTTTGCTAAGTGTAAACTATGCCATGGGAAAACCTAGTAGATGAAACCTTAGTAGAATTTCCTAAGTTAATATTCCTACTACTATCATGCTTAGCTTAGCTTAGCTAGTAGAAAACAAGTGTGGAATATATATTCATGCTATGGAATATTTCTAAGTCTGTGGACTTGTGTTTTGTTTAATAAATCAACTAAGTGAATGAATCACCTGGGTGGAATGGAAGGAATGGTTTGTGTTGAGTGGTTCACAAGGCCCATTTGTATGGTTTACCTTGTGTATCTCACTTGTGGATGGCCACCCAGGAACAAAGAGATTTGAGATGTCAAGTGTTGAGAAGCTTCAAGTGCAACCACTTGGCATTATGGGCTCTGCCTGGATCATATAGGTTGCAATAACTTAGCCAAATGGATAGTTGGTGGTAGGGGTTTGATAGGTTGGAACGCGTCCATTCTGGTCTAAGGGAAGGCTTCTGAAAGATCTTATCTTGGTGAAACCAAGTCTTGTGGGGAAAGTGCACCACCTCTACAGAGTGTAAAATCTAAGTACATAGCCATGTACCTGGTAAAGGACAATTTGAGCATCAAGACATGGAAGCTATCAAGAATCTCCTCATCCAAATTTCTAAGTTAAAAACTTGTGGTTGAACAAGGGTTGAAGGATCACCAATTTCTATTGGGAGATGCCTTGGGTGATTTTGTCAAGCAAAAACTTTTTTCAAATGATAAGGAAAATCTATTTTGAGCAAAGCAAGCCTAAACTCCACTTAGCCAAATGCATATAGATGATAGACTCCACTATACTACCATAGTATCACTTGCCAATACAATTCAAATGTATTGACCCTTGTGGCTATAACTTGTTATGTTGCAAGTTTGTTTGATATTAGTGAAGTTTATTGATTAGGATTACAAGTCTACAACCAACATGTCTGCCTGTGGCACTTTGAAGATGAAGGACCCCATGCTATTGTTATATTCTGCTGCATTGTAATGAGATAGCCAAATGAGCTATGTAAGATGTAATAAATTATTTTATTCCTGGTTATAAAGTTGTATTATGACCTATGTTTCTTGATATTACATCTTAACTGTGGATGCTAGCTATTGATCCAGGGACTAGCATTGTAAACACAGGGATCTCTACCTTATTAAAGGTTGGGAACCTTACATAGGCTTGTTCTGCATGGCTATGCCCTGCACACTTCTTCATGTCACTTTATGTTGTTTTAAGCATCCCACATAATTCATCAAGGCCCTTCTCCACCCCATGCATATGGTAGTTCGAAATGAACTGCCCATAGTTGGATGGAAGAGACGCCAAAATGAAGTCAGTGGCCAACTCTTGGCCTAGTGGAAAACCAAGCTTTTCCAAAGTCGATCAGAACCAACCATTTTAATCACATGGGGGCCTACAGCTGCTCCCTCTGCTAGCTTGCATTCGACAAAGGACTTGGCAACATTGTACCTCTCAGTCCTTGCCTGACCTTGGAACATGTCCTTAAGCGCTACGATCATATCGTACGCTTCCTGATCCTCAAACTTCGTTTGGAGTTCAGGTTCCATGCATGCAAGCATAAGACAACTAACCTCAAGAGAATCATCACATGCTCTCTTGTAGGCGTTCTTTAGGGCAGCAGATGCATTATCAGCAGGTTCATCGGGGATTGGGGTATCTAGAACCGTTTCCTTTTATCAAACCTGAGAACAATTCTCAGGTTACAGACCCAGTCCGAATAGTTTGTTCCATTTAGTTTATCTTTGTCAAGAATCGAACGCGAAGAGAAAGGTGATGTAGTGTTCGGTGCCATTGATCTACAATAGAAAACATGCAAAATACTAAGCCATGTAACCATGAAAGAGTAAAACATATTAAACAATTAAATAGCATATACTCCCACTTAAATCAATATCCCTCTATTGATACTAAGTGATTCAATATCCACAATTAACAAGTTGACTAGTGAGCTTTAGCATCACTGCTAGAAGACAAGGTAAATCGGTAAGTGTAACATCCCTAAAATCATGATTTCAAAGTTTGCATATCACTCATGTATGCATATAGATTTGAGATCATATCCAAACTCATTTCAGGAAAACAGAAGCACTTGATGCTATGATTTTATGTGAGCAGATTTAATTCAAATAGCCATCACCATTTGAAAGCTTGAAAGTTTAGGAACCTAGATGTTCATCTTCATTGTTGGATAGTTTGTGTGTAGAATTTGGACCAAAGTTTTCAACTTAGAAATAATTTCAAAACCCCTTTTTAAAACATTTGCAAATCAGATGCAAAGTCTCTGATTATTTTAAATCCAAGCTTGACCCAGCCTATACAAAGTAACCCCATGGGTTTTGACCTATTTCTGAGACCAATTCACCACTACAAAACCTCTGAAAGATTTGAATTCAAATTGAAATTGAAACCATTTGAAAAACCTATTCAGAAAATCGAAATAGAAAAAGGAAAGGAGTAAACAAAAGAAAAAGGTCAAGGCCAGGATCTAGCCCAGAACGAATCAAGCCCAACAAGCCCACCCGGCATTTCTTTCTTCTCTCACGCCAGCGCACTCCTTCGCACATCGACAGCACCCCACGCCTCTGTCTATTTCACGACCAGTGGGCCCCTCCCACGTCGTCTTCGTCTTCCCCGATTCCGCAAGATGATCTCCGCCGCTGGCTTGCAAAGATACCGCGAGCTTAATTAGCATTGATGCGACGAGCGTTTCCTGTCGAGCCTCGGGCTATAAGATCTCCCTCCTCGCGACCATTTTCCCCAATCAATTTTGCCTTCACGCCACCAGCTGCCCATGACTCGCACGACTCACCGCTGTTCGACGCGCCGGCGAATTCGGTGAGTTCCGGCCCTCTGCCTCTCATTCATGCTATCTTGTTCAGTGAGTCTCTGCGCACCTACTGACACACCCCATTTGCCTCCGCATGAACCGTAGCTCCAGCAACGTCGACGACTGGCCGCCACCGTCTTCGGTTTCAACTCCGACGACCTCCAGTGGTAAGTCCAGACCGCCCCAAGCTTTCTCCTTCACACATACATCTCCTCCATGATCTCCTGCATCTGACCACGCCCTTTGTTTTCCTCCTAGTGATCGACAACCTCGCCAACGACGACGACTGACCGTGACGACGTCTGTCTCTACTCCGACGAGCAATCATCGCCGATTCGCGCGCCCGACAAACCGAGCCACCTCGAGCCTCAAAGACGCCACCGCGGTCCGTAAGCCTTCTTGCTTCCCCGGACGACCTAGAGCGTCGGCGCCACCGTAGTCAGACGCGCCGCCGCCGGTCAACGCCGCTAGCGCCGCCCGTTTCTGGTTAATAGATTGTAGCCGTCAGATCTGGATCCTACGCGTAGAAACAGTTCACTTAACGAAGGGGTATGGACAGATCTGAGCCGCGCAACGTTAGTTAGATCCAACGGCGCAGGAGGGTGATCCGGTGCGAACCGGTACGCACCAGTTATAACGCGACGCGTGTCTAGGGTTAGTTCAAAAACAGAATTCAAAATCAGATTTGGATCAAATTTTCAATTGGCTATAACTTTTGATTCCCACGTTGGAATTTTGCAAACTTTATACCGTTGGATTCAGTGAGTCAAGACCTTTCTGAATATCCAATGTGTTTAACAAATAGTAACTGTTAAAATGACTTTATATACAGAAACATGTTTAGGACCAATTTGAGTATAGTTTTAGTTTAGCAAATTGTTTTAGGGCTAAATAAGTTCAGTTAGCAAACTTTGTGACTTGTTATGATTATGTATCATGCACTTGCTTGGTAGAGTTTTCAAATTCATCACTTAGTAATTCTTGCATGCATGCATTCATATTTTTGATTGTATATAATTGTGTGTAATTGTATGCTATAATTTTTGTGTAGATTTTGCTAGTGACTGTGATTGTGAAGAGTGCTACTCTCCCCATTACCAAGGCAAGTGATATTTCATGAATATTTCATTCCTATATTTTGTACTAGCATTAGATATTTTGCTAAGTCTTGCATGCTACTCTTGCCAAATAAAAGATTGGGAAATCCTATGTAGATAGAATGGTAGAATTGCTAGGAATTTTCCTAGGTTAAGTTACCATGCCATGCTTAGCCTAGCTACTAGCAAACAAGGGTTGGTATAATCTATTCATGCTATAATGACTATATTTCTAAGTCATGAGACTTATGTTTTCTTAATAAAACCACTAAGTCAATAAACCCCCTAGGTGGAATGGAAAGATTGGTTTATGTTGAGTGGTTACACAAGGCCATGGATTTGGCTTGTGTATCTCACTTGTGGTATGCCACCCAGGCACAAAGGGATTTGGAGGCCAAGTGTTGAGAAAGCTTACAGTGCAACCACTTGGCAATATGGGCTCTGCCTTGATCATATAAGTTGCTAGAACTTAGTCATTTGGACAGTTGGTGGTAGTGGGATGATAGGTTGGAACGCGTCCATTTGGCTAAGGGAAGGCTTCTGAAAGGTCCTGTCTTGGGAAACCAAGTCTGGTGGGGAAAGTGCACAACCTCTGCAGATGGAAAATCTAAGTACTTAGCCAAGTCCATGGCAATGGACAACTTGAGCATCAAGACATGGAAGCTACAAGAATCTCACCACTCCAACTTCTAAGTAAAACTTGTGGGTGAACAAGGGAGAAGGACCCCAATGTCTATTGGTGGTTTCTTGGGAAGTTTTTGACAAAGAAAAACTTAGTGATTTCAACTAATAGGAAAAATCTATTTTCAAGCAAAGCAAGCCAAGCTACACTTAGCCAAAATGCATATAGTAATTTAGTCCACTTAAAATTTACTAAGGTCTCACTTGCCAATACTATTCCAAAGTATTGACCCATTGTGGCTGTAACTTGTGATGTTGCAGGTTACTCCGATGATGAGTAGGAGTCATGAGTCTACACTCAACATGCTTGACTGTGGCACATGAAGATGAAGACTTATGTTTATTTACTTATTCCAAAACTCTTGTATTAGGCCTTTGGCCCTGAGTTGTAAAAGACTATGTTTTATCTCTGGAATGAATGTAATAAACGACCTTTGTATCTGTGTACTTCATCTTAAACTGTGGATGCTAGCATTGATCCAGGGACTAGCATTGCAATCACAGGGATCCTTTCCTTTACAAAGGAGGGATCTTACAGATGGTATCAGAGCACTGTGTTTCCTGTAGGATTATGACCCCTAGGAATGGAAAACCACTAAGGAAATTTTTTCAACTACTTCTACACTTGTCTATTCTTCTTGTAAAACTTATCTAATCTTCTCATTCTCGTGTCCATTTGTAGATGAACTCCATCAACGAAGACGTGAAGAAAGGGCCACTCATGACCATGACCTTGGAGTGTGAAACTGAGTTTCCCAAGATTCTCAAGGACCTCATGGTGGCAATGGAAGCACATGGTGCAGCTGTTTACAAAGGCTTTCCGGTGATGGATGAAGGAGTGGAGTATTGGTGGGTGCAACTTCACTTGTACAAAAACAAGGAAGACAACCACAAAGAAAGAGGGTTCTGCATGTATACCAACACTGTGATGCACACCACATTCTTTGAGTCAGCAAGAGAAGCAGCTTGGAGGACTATCAAAGAACTAAGTGCTAGAGTCAAGTGCAGAATGCTCAACCTCCAAAAAGACTTAGAGAAAGAGAAGGAGCTTACCCAAGAGTTGGAAGCCACCAACCAATAATTAAGGGGAGATATTATAGACTTAGTGATGGAATCATGTGAACAAGATAGGTGGATTGCCTCTAGGAACATTGTGTTAGCCACCAGATCCAGTGAGATAGGACTGTGAGCACACTTCGTTAGTTGGACCACCACCTATCACCTTATTTTCCAAAATGATACCTTAAATAAGTTTGGACCTTGATTGATGTAATGGATTCATGTATGCATGACTTGTGTGATTTTGTGTTCCAAGGATGTGTATGTGATGTTTGTCTTTGTTTATCTTAAATAATGTTGTTCTAACTTTTCTATCTTATAAATAGATGCATATTACCATCAGCACCGTTGAGGAGTTCCAGGTTACCCGTTTCGGTCCTCGTATCGTTGAGCTTACCACTTTGCTTGATCTCCCTCTTCCCACCATCATGGTGCATCCACTCACCAAGTTCGAGAGGAAGGACCTCTGGGGCTTCAAGGTGAACCAGCCCGGACGCGATGAGCCTACTACGAGGCCATCGCCTTCAAGCGATGCACGACAGTGAGAGAGGCATGGAGGTAGTCATGAAGGACTGATAGGACGCCCGTTAAGCCACTCCCGACAAAGTTAGAGGCACCACTTCCACGCCTTCTAAGACGTGATGTTGATGGAGAGTCCATCGACTTTGAGGACGACTCGAGGGACGTAGCAGAGCCGATATGTCTCTATCTCCAGGACTTAGAGTCTCTTATCAGGCACGTGGACACGGACAGGACCAACGCCATGCTCAGCAATGACGAGCTCAGTGTGCAGCCATGAGAAGGACAAGCTTTTCGCACATCGTGATGAGATAGTCAAGGAAATGGAGACGAAGTTCGAGGCCCAGGACCGCAAGTTCAAGAGTCGAGAAACGCGTCCGTGATAGGAACAAGAAGATCCGGACATGACCGAGGAACAAGTCCAAGGATTTCGAGCTAGAGCAAAGCAGATGGTGATCGAGAGGCTTCGCCCTGTAAGAGGGCTCTCAAGGCCAAGATCGATTCCTTGACCACTACTATTGAGGAGAACAAGACCGCGATGGAGAACGCAGGTCTTACTTTTGTCGAGGAGGAGATTGATGCCGATGAGTAGACTTGACTACTCGCTTATCTTTCATTATCGCATTTGTTATTCTTGAACTTGTTATTGGACCATCCGACATGTGTATGGCTTGCCACTTGTGTGTTTTATTTCGAGAACTTTGTTATCTGTTGTTGAGCTTTTATCCTTGAGTTGCATGCTATGTGTTTGCTTGTGATGTATTGTGCATAAAACATCTATGGGTATCTCATTCTTATCTATTTGAATAAACCACAGATGCCTCCCCGTCGCGCAAACCCCAACCCCAACAACATCACTCCGGAAATGCAATGATGATGAATGCTCGTCGCAGCTTATGCAAATGATGACAACGTTCATCCAAAACCAGAATAACAACAAAAACAGCACCAATAGCAACAACAATAATAACAACAACAACAACAACAACAACAACAACAACAACAACAACAACAACAACAACAACAACAACAACAACAACAACAACAACAACAACAACAACAACAACAACAACAACAACAACAACAACAACAACAACAACAACAACAACAACAACAACAACAACAACAACAACAACAACAACAACAACAACAACAACAACAACAACCCTCCGGGTTTTGATATGCTCACCAGATTTCTGCGTTTGAGGCCAGCTAAGTTTTCGGGGACAACTGATCCCATGGTGGCCAATGATTGGCTACGTTCTGTGAACAAAGACTTAGTGACCGTGGGCTGCACGGATGTTGAAAAGGTCAGGTTTGCAGCGCATCTGTTGGAAGGACCAGCCGCCACATGGTGGGACAACTTCCAAATCACCACTCCTTTAGATGAGGTGACTTGGGCTATCTTTGAGGATGGCTTTCGCACTGCTCATATCTCATCAGGGATGATGATCCTGAAAAATAAGGAGTTCCACAACCTGAAGCAGCGCCACCGCAGTGTGGCTGAATATATAGAAGAGTTCAACAATCTGGCGCGCTATGCACCGGATGAGGTTGACACAGATGCCAAAAGAAAGGAAAAGTTTCTGGAAGGCTTGAATGATGAGTTAAACTTGCAGTTGTCTGTGGCATATGTTCCAACTTATCAGTCTTTGTGTGACAAGGCTGCTATTTTGGAGAATAAAATGAAGCAAGTTGAGAGTAGGAAGAGGAAACACTCCGACAAGCACAGCTCGGGATCATATCACAAACGATCTCACTATGATGACAGTGGAAGCTCAGGATCCCATAAGCATGGGAAATTCAACAAGCACCACAACCACAACCGTCATGACAACAAGCATCACCGCAGTCATGACAATGACAAGTACAAGAACCACAAGAGTGGACATAAGAGCCACCACAGTGGGAATGGTAGTGGAAGTGGAAGTCACCGCAAAAAGGACATCGGTCGTTGAGTGCTTCAAATGCAAGAAGTGGGCATTATGCTAATGAGTGCCCCGAAAAGAAAGTTGAAGGACCTAACAAGCCCAATCCTTTTCGTAAAGGATAGGTTAACCACATCAATGTGGAGGAGGTCTATGAGGAGCCCTCGGACATTGTGGTAAGTTCGTACTAAATTCCATTCCAAAGATTTGTACTCTTTGATACTGGTGCATCTCATTCATTCATATCAAGAGCATTTGTTGAAAGAAATGAACTGCCGGTAGAAACTATTGGGTGTCCTATAAAAGTAAGTTCTCCTGGTGGAGAAATGATAGTAAATTCAGGATGCCATGACTGAGTCATAGAATTTGGGAAGTATAAGTTTCCCGTTAACTTGATTATACTAAACTCCCAAGGTTTGGATGTCATTCTGGGAATGGACTGGATGACTAAGTACAAAGGAGTGATAGATTGTGCCAGCCATACTATCTCACTCACCACTCCGGAGAATAAAAGGATCAGATTTAAGACCAGCTTTGGAGCAAAGATGAGTATGCTAAATTCTCTTAAGGGGGTTAGCATGGACAGTGTGCCAATTGTGTGTGAGTATCCGGATGTGTTCCCGGAAGAATTACCAGGAATGCCACCAGATAGAGATGTGGAGTTTCTGATAGATTTGATACCAGGTTCTGGACCAATAGCAAAGAGACCATACAAAATGTCAGTTGATGAACTGAAGGAGATCAAGAAGCAACTAGGAGAACAGTTGCAGAAAGGATTTATTCAACCAAGTTCTTCATCTTGGGGAGCCCCAGTCTTGTTTGTGGAGAAGAAGGATAGAAGTCAAAGGTTATGCATAGATTACCGTTCACTCAACGAGGTAACTATCAAAAACAAATATCCTTTGCCTAGAATCAATGACTTGTTTGATCAGCTAGAGGGAGCATGTGTGTTCTCGAAGATTGATCTTCGGTCAGGCTATTTTCAACTTAAGATAAGAGAGCAAGACATACCTAAAACATCATTCACCACAAGATATGGGTTGTATGAGTATACTGTGATGCCTTTTGGCTTAACCAATGCTCCAGCCTACTTCATGAACATGATGAACAAAGTGTTCATGGAATTTCTTGACAAGTTCGTTGTCGTTTTCATCGATGACATCTTAGTCTACTCCAAGAGCAAAGAAGAACATGAAGGGCACTTACGCTTGATACTTGAGAAGTTAAGAGAGCATAAGCTTTATGCCAAATTCAGCAAGTGTGAGTTTTGGTTAGAGGAAGTTGGTTTTCTTGGTCATGTTATGACAAAAGATGGTGTAGCAGTTGATCCTGCTAAGATTTCAGCTGTGACAGAATGGGAATCTCCAAAGAATGCAAAAGAAGTTTGTAGTTTCCTTGGCTTAGCAGGTTACTACAGAAGGTTCATAGAAAATTTCTCAAAGGTTGCTAAGCCAATGACTTAATTGTTAAAGAAGGACAAGAATTTTGCCTGGTCTGAAGGTTGTGAAGTCAGCTTTCAAGAATTGAAAAAGAGACTTGTGACATCACCGGTTCTATGTCTGCCAGATTTGGAAAAGGATTTCCAAGTATATTGTGATGCGTCACATCAAGGTTTGGGTGCCGTACTTATGCAAGACGGTAAAGTTGTGGCTTATGCCACGAGACAACTCAAAACTCATGAAGTAAATTATCCTACTCATGATTTGGAGTTAGCCTCTGTCGTCCATGCACTCAAAACATGGAGACATTACCTTTTGGGAAAACGTTGTGAAGTGTTCACGGACCACAAAAGTTTAAAGTATATCTTCACCCAAAATGAAATCAATATGAGACAAAGAAGATGGTTAGAGCTTATCAAGGATTATGACTTGAGTTTGCAATACCACCCCGGTAAAGCAAACGTTGTAGCAGATGCTCTAAGTCGTAAGGTATTTGTGAATGGCCTTACCAAAGGTGAATTGCCAGATGATTTGTGTAAGCAATTCAAAGAACTCAAATTGGAAATTGTGCCTGAAGGACATCTCATGTCTTTGGATGTTCAACCCACTTTGTTGGACAAGATTCGAGAAGCTCAAAAATCTGATAAGGAAATTGAAGAGATTAAGAAAAATATTGGTCTAGGGAAAGCTAAGAATTTCCATGAAGACGAACAGGGTACGTTATGGCATGGGAAACGTATCTGTGTTCCACAAGATCCGGAGTTATGGAAACTGATTTTACAAGAAGCACACAACTCTCTGTATTCTATTCATCCGGGTAACACCAAAATGTACATGGACATGAAAGAAAGATTTTGGTGGAACAATCTCAAGAGAGACATCGCCGAACATATTGCTTTGTGTGATGTGTGTAGTAGAGTAAAGGGGGAGCATCAGAAACCAGCCGGTTTGCTTCAACCACTACCTATTCCTGATTGGAAATGGGACAAAATTGGAATGGATTTCATCACCGGATTACCAAGGACCAGATCAGGATATGATTCCATATGGGTAGTAGTGGATCGCCTAACTAAAGTGGCACATTTCATACCCGTGAAGACAACCTATACAAGTGCCAAGTTAGCTAAAATCTACATGAGTAGAATTTTATGCCTTCACGGTGTGCCTAAGAGTATTGTATCCGATAGGGGAACCCAATTCACTTCCCATTTTTGGAGACAGCTACATGAGTCATTGGGAACGAGGTTGGAATTCAGTACTGCTTTTCATCCTCAAACTGATGGACAAACAGAAAGGACTAACCAAATCCTTGAAGATATGTTGAGGGCATGTGCCCTAGATTATGGAGCAAGTTGGGATGAAAGTCTGCCTTACGCAGAATTTTCTTATAATAACAGCTATCAAGCCAGCATTGAGATGGCACCGTTTGAGTTTCTCTATGGAAGGAAATGTACCACCCCATTGTTATGGAATGGTGTGGGAGAGAGAAGTCTATTTGGACCAGATCTTATCAAAGAAGCCGAAGAGAAAGTCAAATTTGTTAAAGACATGCTGAAGATAGCACAGTCCCGACAGAAAAGCTACGCAGATCCTAAGCGTAGAGAAGTCACCTACGAAGTTGGTGATAGAGCCTATCTTAGAGTATCACCACTCCGTGGAGTGAAAAGATTCGGAGTCAAAGGAAAGTTGGCACCAAGATATGTTGGGCCATTCAAGATTCTGAGTCGCAAAGGAGAAGTTGCTTATGAAATTGAACTGACAGCGTCTCTATCAGCAGTCCATAATGTATTTCATGTGAGTCAGCTTAAGAAATGTCACCCCGAAATGAAAGAGTCTTCTTTGAAGGATACCATACCTTTGGAAGAAGTTCAACTAGAAAGTGACCTCACCTATGAAGAGAGACCTATCAAGATTCTTGAGACCGCATAAAGAGTCACAAGGACAAAAACCATCAAGTTTTGCAAAGTACAATGGAATCATCATTCCGAAGAGGAAGCAACATGGGAAAGAGAAGATGATCTTCGGAAAGACCACCCTCACCTATTTGCTAGCCAATCTGAATCTCGAGGGCGAGATTCACCTTAAGGGGGTTAGATTTGTAACATCCCTAAAATCATGATTTCAAAGTTTGCATATCACTCATGCATGCATGTAGATTTGAGATCATATCCAAACTCATTTCAGGAAAACAGAAGCACTTGATGCTATGATTTTATGTGAGCAGATTTAATTAAAATAGCCATCACCATTTGAAAGCTTGAAAGTTTAGGAACCTAGATGCTCATCTTCATTGTTGGATAGTTTGTGTGTAGAATTTGGACCAAAGTTTTCAACTTAGAAATAATTTCAAAACCCCTTTTTAAAACATTTGCAAATCAGATGCAAAGTCTCTGATTATTTTAAATCCAAGCTTGACCCAGCCTATACAAAGTAACCCCATGGGTTTTGACCTATTTCTGAGACCAATTCACCACTACAAAACCTCAGAAAGATTTATATTAAAATTGAAATTGAAACCATTTGAAAAACCTATTCAGAAAATCGAAATAGAAAAAGGAAAGGAGTAAACAAAAGAAAAAGGCCGCGCGCCAGGGATCTAGCCCAGCAACGAATCAAGCCCAACAAGCCCACCCGGGGCATTTCCTTTCTTCTCTCACGCGCGAGCGCACTCCTTCGACATCGATGCCTGCCCACGCCCTCCGCTCTATTTCACCGACACCGGCCCCGCCCACGCCGCCTTTCGTCCCCCGATTCCGCATGATCTCTCCGCCGCTGGCCGTTGCATCGATACATGAGCTTAATTAGCATTGATGCGACGAGCGTTTCTCACGAGCCTCGGGCTATAAGATCTCCCCTCCTCGCGACCATTTTCCCCAATCAATTTTGCCTTCACGCCACCAGTCTGCCCATGACTTCGCACGACTCCGCTTGTTCGACGGCTGCCAAGCGACCCGTGAGTTCCGAGCTCCCTCTTCCTCTCATTCATGCTATCTTGTTCGGAGTCTCTGCGCACCATCGACACACCCCATTTGCCTCCGCATGAACCGTAGCTCGAACGCCGACGATCGGCCGCCACCGCCTTCGGTTTCAACTCCGACGACCTCCGGGTAAGTCCGCATCCCAAGCTTTCTCCTTCACAATACTCCTCCATGATCTCCTGCATCGACCACGCCTTTGTTTGCCTCCTAGTGATCGACCACCTCGCCAACGACGACGACTGACCGTGTCGACGTCTGTCTCTACTCCGACGAGCAATCATCGCCGTATATGCGCGCCCCTGGACAAACCAGAGCCACCTCGAGCCTCAGCACGCCACCGCGGTCCTGATAAGTGCCTTCTTGCTTCCCCGGACGACCTATAGCGCCGGCGCCACCTTAGTCAGACGCGGCCGGCCAACGCTTAGCGCCGCTTCTGGTTAATAGATTGTAGCCGTCAGATCTGGATCCTACGCGTAGAAACAGTTCACTTAACGAAGGGGTATGGACAGATCTGAGCCGCGCAACGTTAGTTAGATCCAACGGCGCAGGAGGGTGATCCGGTGCGAACCGGTACGCACCAGTTATAACACGACACGTGTCTAGGGTTAGTTCAAAAAAAGAATTCAAAATCAGATTTGGATCAAATTTTCAATTGGCTATAACTTTTGATTTCCACGTTGGAATTTTGCAAACTTTATACCGTTGGATTCAGTGAGTCAAGACCTTTCTGAATATCCAATGTGTTTAACAAATAGTAACTGTTAAAATGACTTTATATACAGAAACATGTTTAGGACCAATTTGAGTATAGTTTTAGTTTAGCAAATTGTTTTAGGGCTAAATAAGTTCAGTTGGCAAACTTTGTGACTTGTTATGATTATGTATCATGCACTTGCTTGGTAGAGTTTTAAAATTCATCACTTAGTAATTCTTGCATGCATGCATTCATATTTTTGATTGTATATAATTGTGTGTAATTGTATGCTATAATTTTTGTGTAGATTTTGCTTGTGACTGTGATTGTGAAGAGTGCTACTCTCCCCATTACCAAGGCAAGTGATATTTCATGAATATTTCATTCCTATATTTTGTACTAGCATTAGATATTTTGCTAAGTCTTGCATGCTACTCTTGCCAAATAAAAGATTGGGAAATCCTATGTAGATAGAATGGTAGAATTGCTAGGAATTTTCCTAGGTTAAGTTACCATGCCATGCTTAGCCTAGCTACTAGCAAACAAGGGTTGGTATAATCTATTCATGCTATAATGACTATATTTCTAAGTCATGAGACTTATGTTTTCTTAATAAAACCACTAAGTCAATAAACCCCCTGGGTGGAATGGAAAGATTGGTTTATGTTGAGTGGTTACACAAGGCCATGGATTTGGCTTGTGTATCTCACTTGTGGTATGCCACCCAGGCACAAAGGGATTTGGAGGCCAAGTGTTGAGAAAGCTTACAGTGCAACCACTTGGCAATATGGGCTCTGCCATGATCATATAGGTTGCTAGAACTTAGTCACTTGGACAGTTGGTGGTAGTGGGATGATAGGTTGGAACGCGTCCATTTGGCTAAGGAAGGCTTCGAAAGTCCTGTCTTTGGGAAACCAAGTCCGTGGGGAAAGTGCACAACCTCTGCAGATGGAAAATCTAAGTACTTAGCCAAGTCCATGGCAATGGACAACTTGAGCATCAAGACATGGAAGCTACAAGAATCTCACCACTCCAACTTCTAAGTAAAACTTGTGGGTGAACAAGGAGAAGGACCCCAATGTCTATTGGTGGTTTCTTGGGAAGTTTTGACAAAGAAAAACTTAGTGATTTCAACTAATAGGAAAAATCTATTTTCAAGCAAAGCAAGCTACACTTAGCCAAAATGCATATAGTAATTTAGTCCACTTAAAATTTACTAAGGTATCACTTGCCAATACTATTCCAAAGTATTGACCCATTGTGGCTGTAACTTGTGATGTTGCAGGTTACTCCGATGATGAGTAGGAGTCATGAGTCTACACTCAACATGCTTGCCTGTGGCACATGAAGATGAAGACTTATGTTTATTTACTTATTCCAAAACTCTTGTATTAGGCCTTTGGCCCTGAGTTGTAAAAGACTATGTTTTATCTCTGGAATGAATGTAATAAACGACCTTTGTATCTGTGTACTTCATCTTAAACTGTGGATGCTAGCATTGATCCAGGGACTAGCATTGCAATCATAGGGATCCTTTCCTTTACAAAGGAGGGATCTTACAGTAAGCAACACTTGCTAATCATATCACATATGACTCTTGTTGTTGGGTGACATCTCTATGTAAAAAACTAGGCGCCCAACCTTTATGCCCCAATGTCCTTAACTGTTAAGATGACCTTGTCAATCTCACCAACCCTTATGCGTGTAGGTATCCGATACAAACCCATCCAGCCAAGGAAAACCACGGCACCCTAATTTCATAGGCCCACCAACGATTGTACAGGGCATAGGATCGTGCAAGGTTTGGTTGGGAGGGCATGGTTTAACTTAAACTTTGTGAGGGATCGTTCTACTTCTATCATCTAAGCATGCATAGTAGTAAAACGCATAAGAATAACATTCACATAGATGTGACACAGTATGGCCCATTTTCTCATGGTGATCTCCATCGCCATAGAACATGTCCACCATGATGATCTCCATCTTCATGTTCCATGTGAGCCATATTCCAAGTGATGAGTCCTCCAAGAACTAATACAAGCTATTACTCCTAACAGCTAGTAATCAAAATTACATAGAATTTGGATCATCACAAGTTGGCACGCAGGCCATTACAATAATTGACAACACACATGGCTCCAATCGTGTTGCCCTACTCACGACACGCGGGTCATGATAAATTTCATACATGCATCACATACATATATGGGCCACATACATCCTGCAAAAACAAGTTATGCATAGAATCGCATTCTACCGGATCATGTGACATCGCATCACCTAGTTACCTTAACGTGATACAAAAGGGGCTACGATTAAGGGGGGTCTAGGGGGTCTCCCCCTGCGGGGTTCGAAGGGGCAGCGCCCCTCGCGGTCCCTTTGATTACGGTGAAAAATGAGAGATCGAATCTTCACAATTTTCATTAAGGATTTTGATCGGCAAATCAAATTTACCATAAACCGACTCCTGTCCCGATTCAATCAAACTCCTTTGATTACGGTACATCGATTTTAGATCTAGGTTCCGATTCGATCAATTAAATTGATCTTCGCGTGATTCAACAGGATTTATGTGTCACTGTCTACCCCGATGGCGGAAGCCAACCGGTAGGGGTAAGTCGTTCGACAACCTCAGAATCACGATCATGGAAAGCAAGATCATAGATCAATCCTGAACCACCGCCATATAAATGATCACAACATTCATATCAATCTGCATATCACCATATGCAAACATCCCGAACCTATAAATGAACAGCATCAGCTCTAATACCACTGCAGGGTTATGGGTAGGCTACACTAGCGCAGATCAAAAATTTCTACCGCGTATACCAGGATTACTGTTGTCATAGATCACGGGATTACCACTAGACGCGCAGTTGCGGAATTGATGAAGCGCGTCGAGGAAGTGCCGACGTTCCATGTCTCCTCCTTGTCCTCGTCCCACGAGCAGCTCCCCTTGCGCGGCTCGTCCAAGCGCTACAGATGCAGCGCCTCCGAGGTATCCACACGTACAGGGTGGAAGCGTCAGACGCCGGACTACTAGGCCAGCTCGCCCCACCCTCTCTTATATAGGCGTCCCTAGTGGGCTTCTACATTAGCAGCCCATTAGTACCCTAAGCCTGGTCTAATTTGGATCCAATCCTCATTAGGCTTCCAGCCCCTTAAGTGTGTGACCCTATAGGTTCATATGCGTATAGACATGACACGAATACACTTATTCTGTCAATAGTTGGTAGCGGCCTCTAGCAAGACGTGCCAACTCCTAAACGCATACAAAGATCATATCGATTTAACCATCACAAGTTTTAGTACATGTATTTCCCTTTGCCTCACGATATTTGGTCTAGCTCCAAGTGACCTCCCTTTCGATACCGTGATTCTAATCCCTTTACTAGGTTAACTCTTAACCTTATGTAGCACGGCCATGCATTTCTGGATCCGATCACCGAGGGGCCCGTAGATATCTCTCTCAAGTAGAGAGGGCAATCCATCTTGATTGACCATGCCTTACAGATGCTTCAGACAAACCCGAAGCTACCTTTATAACTACTCGCCATTGCAGCATTTGATATCCCCAAAGTAGGTCGATCCACATCTCAAGTACATGCGACAATCTCGGTCTAAGGACAAAGCATACACGATGTGTAGAGAGAGAGCTGTAACTAATTGCGATCTCAAAGTTGGGTCAGTCCAACCCCATGTTCATAACATGTGTCCACATCATTGGTTTGACATCTCCATGTCTATGACTTGCGAAACATAGTCATCAACCAATCGATGTGCTAGTCTAATATTCACGTGCGTCCTCACATGAAATCCTGACTAGGGACAACTCTTAAATAACCATACAAGTAAAGAGTTTCACAAACAATTCACATAATTGCCAATCAATACAAGTTGCCTGATATGGATATTCAAGGAACATTACAATAACTCATGGATACATATGAAATATCATCATCTCTATGATTGCCTCTAGGGCATATTTCCTTCAGATTCTTCGGCTGGTGACGATGCTGCTTCCAAGTCTCCTGCGCCCAAGGAATAAAAAACATTTTGTAATATTTGTTTTACCTTTGGTGTATGCGCGGAAAACACTTGGTGATGTAACTTAAGGCAGAAAACAATGGTTGTTATGTCCTGCTACTTAAGAACTAATTTCCAGCATGTATATATTTTTTAAGCAAGTGATGGCTTATCCATTACTTTGGTTCTTATGCTTGACTTTTTGTGAGTCGGAAGACTCGTTGTTGGAACCATGCGCTTAGGTGATGATGCCCAATGGCACCGTCAATAATCCGAGCACAAAATCGCCGACAACAAGTGTCGAAAGTCACTACTCCAGAATCCACATAAAAACGACAAAGAACGTGTAGACCAGAGAACTTAAGCTAACGCCCGTAGGTGGAATTTTCACAAGTGCAAACGCAAGACTTGTGCATAAAGGTTTTACATGATCCAAAAATGAACACTAAAGGAGGTAAAAGACTCAGAAATATGAGTGAACCAAAGAGCTTTATTTCATTGATCATATAAGAGGCACACAATTAGATAAAAAGTGTTAAGTGTAAAAAGGACGTAGCTGTGCTATGTTCCATGGCCGATCAAGCTCCAGGTAGTCATCATCCGGGTCACGTCGCTTACGCTTATGATCCTTGTTGGGTCTATCCTTTAGTTCACGATTGTCAACAAGGTAGTAAGACCCATTGAGCAGCGCCTTGCTTATGATGAACGGTCCTTCCCATGGAGGGGATAATTTGTGTGACTTCTTCTGCTTAAGTTGGAGCACCAAATCCCCCTCTTTAAATGAGCGATGCCAAACGCGGCGACTATGGTAGCTGCGTAGCTTCTGCTGGTAGATGGATGAACTTTGGCATGCCAAAACGCGCTCCTCCTCGAGAAGGTCCACATCTGGGTGTCTGGATTCTTATGCGTCATCCTCGTCGTAGGCGGCAACTCTTGGTGCATCGTGGAGGATGTCAGAAGGCAAGATGGATTCTGCTCCATATACCATGAAGTAAGGGGTGTAGACGGTGGATCTATTGGGTGTAGTTCATAAAATCCACAACACAGATGGCAATTCTTCCGCCCAGGCTCCAGCTGCTTTATGTAGTGGCGCCTTAAGACGTGGCTTGATTCCCTGGAGAATTAATCCATTGGCTCGCTCAACCTGACCATTGGATTGTGGGTGTGCCACAGATGCAAGGTCAAGTCAGATGCCTTTCTCCCAACAATAAGCCTCCACTTCTCCGACTGACAAGTTGCTGCCGTTGTCGGTGATTATGCTGTGTGGGAGACCAAATCTCACCACCAGATCCCGGACAAACCTGAGGGCAGTTGCCCCATCAAGCTTTCTAATGGGTTTAGCTTCTATCCATTTGGTGAATTTGTCAACTGCTACAAGCAGATGCGTAAATCCACAAGGTGCCGTCTATAACGGTCCCACCATGTCTAGCCCCTAGACTGGAAACGGCCAAGTTATTGGTATTGTTCGCAATTCTTCAGCAGGAACATGTGGTTGTTGGGCATAATACTGACATCCCGTGCATGTCTCAACCAGCTTGTCGGTGTCCGTCTTCGCGGTCAGCCAGTAGAATCCTTGCCGGAAGGCTTTCGTGACCAACGATCGAGGAGCGGCGTGATGCTCGCAATCTCCGAGATGGATTTCACGCAGGATTTGCATACCTTCTAGCTGGGAAACAAACTTTAGGTATACACCAGTAGTGCTCCTTTTATAGAGTTTCCCATTGATTATGGTATAACCCTTTGCTCGTCATACTATTTGTCATCTTTCAACTTTGTCATCGGGCAAAGTTCCGTGTTCGAGATACTCCATGAACGGTTTTGTCCAAGCTGGAGGGACCTTGGTCACCATGTTGACGAAAGAGTCAGTTCTATCCGGGTTGTCGATGTCGGCTCCCTTCACGGATGGTGTGCGCATGTGCTCTAGGAAAACTCCTGGTGGAATTCGCTTGCGCCCTGATCCAGGCTTAGACAGCAGATCAGCCGCCTCGTTTTGTTCCCTAGGTACATACTTTACTTCGTAGCCCAAGAAGATCTTGGCTATCTCGTCCACTTCGTCTCGATATGCTGCCATCATAGGGTTCCACGCATTCCAGGTGCCAGCCACCTGCTGGGCAACCAAGTCGGAATCTCCACAGCAAACTATGCGCTTCATGCCAATATCTTTGGCTACACGTAGTCCGTGAATGAGTGCTTCATACTCTGCCATGTTGTTTGTAGCCTCGAAGTGGATCTGCAGAACATAGTGTAGCTTGTCTCCAGTTGGTGACTATAGCAATACACCAGCCCCCGAGCCGTTGAGCAGCTTTGATCCGTCAAAGTGCATCACCCAGTACTCTGGTTTTGGCAACGGAGTAGCGTCTGGCATCTCCGTCCAATCTGCAACAAAATCCGCCAACGCTTGTGACTTGATAGCGTCGTGTCTCTTGTAGGTGATCTCGAAGGCGGCAAGTTCAATGCCCCACTTCGCGACCCTTCCTGTAGCGTCGTTGTTATTGATAATGTCGGACAGTGGAGTCTTGCTCACCACTGTGATTGGGTGCTCCTGAAAGTAATGCCTCAGCTTCCGAGAAGCAAGGAATACTCCATAAGCTATCTTTTGGTAGTGCGGGTAACGCTGCTTGGACTCCGTCAAGACCTCGCTCACGTAGTAAACTGGTCGTTGAACTCCATGCTTATAGCCTGGTTCCTTCCGCTCTACCACGACGACAATGCTGATAACCCGGTTGGTTGCCGCCATGTAAATTAACAGGAGCTCTCCGGCTCGGGTGCTGCAAGGATGGGCGCTGAGGAGAGAATATCCTTGAGCTGCTTCAATGATGCGTCTGCTTCGTCCGTCCACGTGAATTTGTCCGCCTTCTTCAGCAACTTGTACAGCGGAAGAGCCTTCTCTCCAAGTCGGCTGACGAACCGACTAACTGCTGCAACACAACCTGTTAGTCGTTGAATGTCCTTTAGGCATGTCGGACGGTTTATGTTTAAGATGGACTTGATTTTATCCGGGTTGACCTCGATTCCTCGCTGGGAAACGATGAAGCCCAACAATTTGCCGGCTGGAACCCCGAAGACGCACTTCTTAGGGTTGAGCATCATGTTGTAATTCCGGAGATTATCAAAGGTTTCTTTTAAGTCGGAGATTAAGTCGTTTGACTTTTTAGACATCACCGCGATATCGTCCACATAGGCGTAAACGTTCCGACTAATTTGGTCGTGAAGGCAACGTTGCATTGTCCGCTGGTAGGTAGCACCTACGTTTTTAGCCCAAAGGGCATCGTGACATAGCAAAACGTGTCGTATGGGGTAGTGAACGAAGTGGCCAATTGGTACAACTTCCTCATACTGATCTGGTGGTATCATGAGTATGCATCGAGAAAACACAAAAGCTCTGAGCCAGCCGTCGAGTCAATGACTTGGTCAATGCGAGGAAAAGCAAACGGATCTTTGGGACATGCTTTGTTCAAGCCGGTGTAATCAACGCACATTCTTAATTCATTGGTTCCCTTTTGGGGGACAAGTACAGGATTGGCCACCCATCAGGTGTGAAGGACTTCTCGGATAAACCCAGCTTTAAGTAACCTAGCTATCTCTTTGCCAATGGCGCGTCTCTTCTCATCTCCGAAGCGTCGTAGAGGTTGTTTCACTGGTTTGCATTTTGGATCAATGTTTAAGCTGTGCTCGGCAAGTTCCCTAGGTACATCTTTCATGTCGGCAGGTTGCCAGGCAAAGATGTCCCTATTCTCATGGAGGAACTCGACGAGCGCGCTTTCCTATTTGGGATCCAGGTTCGTCCCAATGGCGACGGTCTTGGAGGCATCGCCTACCACAAGTTCCACCGATTTGGTCTCGATGGCAGCCTTGAACGCAGGAGCGGAGTCGGAGATCTGCTTCTTCGACGCGGGCATCTCTGAGTCATTGACCTTGCTCTGGATCTCTTTGAATTCTTCTCTGTAGAGGACAGCTTCTGCAACGGCTGCTTCATTGATCTCGCAGTGCCTTGCCTTGGTAAATCTTCCGGATACGGTGATTACACCATTTGCTCCGGGTATCTTGAGTTTGTTGTAGACGAAGCATGGCTTGGCCATGAACGTGTGGAATATGTCGCGGCCGAATATGACGTGGTACACGCTCTTGAAGGGGACCACCTCGAAGGTCATGCGCTCTTGGCGGTAATTATTAACATCGCCAAAGGCCACCTGAAGTGTAATGCACCCAAGGGACCGAGACTCCCGACCAGGAACTACGCCGTGGAAGATGGTGTTGGTCCGTCTTAGGTTCTCCCCCATCAAGTTCATCTTATGCAGTGTATCCAGGTACATGATGTTGATGCTGCTTCCACTATCCACCATGCACTTGGTGAACTCCACGCTGTCAATCAAGGGGTTGATGACCATGGCGTACTGGTTATCCATGGGCACAAGGTCTGGGTGGTCCGTCCTGTCCCAAGTTATTGGAACTTCCGACCAGCGCAGGTACTGGGGGACTGGAGGGAGAGTGGACATCAGGATCCTCAGAGAGGTCTTCTGTTGTCGGACGGTGGGGGTGCCCAGGAAAGTGTGGTAGACTGGAGCCTTCTTTGCGAAGGGGTTCTTGCCCTTGTCGTCGCTCTTGGCGACGTGCTTGGGGTCAACATCTTCATCCATGTCACTTGAATCCTTGGACTCCTCCTCCTTCTTCTTCCCTTTGCCCTTGCCTCGTGGTCTGTTCTTCCGACTTTGCTTGTATCCGGACTCCGGGTCTTCCTTGAGGTCGTTGACGAACTTGCAGTGTCGATTGGTATGGGTGGCCTTGCCGTTGGCGTCGAGATGTACGAGGCACGGCATATCATACTCCTCGTAGGTTTGGGGGAGCGGGCGCGAGGTGGTTTCACTTCCTCGTTGCTGCCCACGGCCAGCTCCCCTTCCTCGACCACGTTGTCCGCCTTCTCCTCGTCCTCCAAAAGTCAAAGCGACCATGTCGGTAGATTGCTTTTCTTCTGGAGAAGTTTTCCGTTTTGTACTGCTGTTCCTCCGAGCTTGAGTTGGAATGGCCGTTGCTGGCAAAGAGCCACGAGCATCGTTGTCGGCAGCTACGAACTCACTAGCTAACTGAATCATCTGATTCAAGTCAAGCTGGTGATTGTCATGTAAGCGCTTCAGCTTATGTCGGAGCAACGTGCCCCTTTCCAACCCATCGATGAAGGCGTCCATGGCGGTCTGAGCGTGCACTCCTGCGCAGGAATTCTTCATATCCAGCCATCTGGAGAGGTACGCGCAAGATGTCTCGTCCTTTTCTTGCACACACCGATGTAGATCGCCCACAGTGCAGGGACGCTTGTATGTACCCTCAAAGTTCTTGGTGAACGCTTCTTGCATGTCCAGCCAGTTGTAGATAGACTTCTCCGGCAAGTCGTCGATCCATTGACGGGCCGTGCCCGCCAGCATTAACGGGAGGTACTTGACGGCGACATTGGGGTTGCCTCCGGCAATCTCCACCGCGTTGTCGTAGTCCTGCAACCATGTGGTTGGCTTGGCAGTGCCGTCATAGGACTTGATGGTCTTGTCAATACGGAAACCTTTGGGGTAAGTTGCGGACCGTATTGCAGGTCCAAAGCAACGTGGTCCCAGGTATGGTCCTTCCCCGGCCTCGTGGATCTTATCGATCCGCGAACGTGCATCGTATGGCTCCGGGTTCTTCTTCTTTTTGTCAATAGGGGATGGGTTGCGTGAACGACGCGGGCCTCTTCTGCCATGGTGACTGCTTGGCGGCCACGGAGGCGGAGGTGGCGATGGGTTAGCCTTCTTGCTGTTACCCTCCTGCGATGCCTCACGCCTGCCATGGTTGCTTGTCGGACACGGAGGGTCATGGTGTGACCTGCTCTTGTGTCCTTCGTTGCGCTCTCCATCATGACGGGTCTGCGTCGCCTTGTCGCGGATGACGATGCCGCATTGCTTTGGTGGGGGCATATCTGTATGATGGTGAGCCTTGTAGTCTTCCTGACGTCGGGGGGATCGGGGCGGTGGCGATGGGCGACAAGGTTGGGCTTTTTCTCCATGGTCGGACGATATGGGGATAGCATCCTTCCTGTTGCACGCATCCCTCCGTCTTCGTTCTGATGAACCCGTCTGGGACCCGACATCCTGAGGAGATCTGTCCCTTGGCGGTTTGTACTGGCTAGATCGGCAGAGCGCTGGGTCAGACTCAAGCCTCTGAGAGGTGGCCTTTTCCTGCTGCTTCACCGCCTTGGACACCAGGTCATAGACTTGTTCCACTGCCTCA
Source organism: Avena longiglumis (assembly GCA_030063025.1). NCBI lineage: Eukaryota > Viridiplantae > Streptophyta > Magnoliopsida > Poales > Poaceae > Avena > Avena longiglumis. The sequence continues at coordinate 52,386,262 of CP125973.1, read as the reverse complement.
GGTGATCTATCCTGCTCCAGAAGGGTCTTGGAGACGGCGAGGTTAAGGAGTGGGGTGGGCATCACCTGCTTGCCTTCACTGTCAATGTATGGCTTGGCCTGTGCCGGCTTCGAGGGAGCCCATCCTAGGTTGCGCCGTACACCAGGATCATTGATGACGCGAGCCGGAGCTTTCTTAGCCTTCTGCTGCTGTAGCAAAGTCTTGTACTCGGTCTCCATTGCTCTAGCTTTCTCTATGGACTTCTGCGTGTTGACCAGATCTCGATCTAGTTTAGCACCTTGCTCCGCGATGGCTTGCGCCTCCTCCAGCAGCTGCTGGTGCTTCTCGTCAAGCTGGGTCACGTTCCGGATATGAGCAACGGTTAGTCGCTCGACAAGGAGATTGTCGTACATCACTCTATCAGCTGGAGTAATATGGGCTGCTGCCGACGTAGATGCTGGAGGCGGCAAGTTTGCGGTGTTATTGTTGCTCGGGCTAGTGCCGAGTTCCTGCGGCTGCTGCACTGGGTTAGGCTCGGGAGGCATAACCTTTGCACGATCAATCTCAGTAGAAATAAGTGGCCCCTTCCCCTTGTCCAGCGCTGTAGGCGGAGCTTGTCCAGGTTGATCTTCATCCATCGCCATCCCAATGGTGACAAACACCCCTCGAGACGTGACGGTGTTGTTGGCTTGCTCGTCGCGCGAGTACTCCTCCTCCATCTCCTGCATAGCGGAGTCTAGCTTTTCTGGACTGAAGTCTATCTCCTCTGAATCTGCACTGAAATCAACATAAAGCGCGTCAATGACAAAGTCGGAGGATGCCAGGACTTCCTCGATGACGGGCGGTGGAGGTGCAACGGCATCGACGATGACTGGAGGTGGTGGTGCTGCTGCGACGATGGCGGCCGGAGGCGATGGTGGTGGTGGCTGAATCGGAGGGGCTCCGTCAATGAGCGCAAGCGCTGTCTGAGCTGCCACTTCGGCCTCCACGTAGTTGTTGACGGTGTTCACCATGCCTTCGAAGGTAAGGCGTCCTGACGCCTGCTGCCGTGTTATAGAATGTCGGAGAAGCGTGCCATGGTGCAGTCCTTCCACAAAGTGATAGATAGCATCATCGTTGGGGTAGTGGGCCAGATCGGCTCGTATGCGGAGCCACCTGGCCAGGTAATCGCGGGGGTTTTCGCCCTCTCTCTGAACGCAGCGCGCTAGATCGAAGATGGTAACCACGCCGACGAACTTGGATCTCTGTTGTCCAGACGCACGGACGAAGCCGGCGGACTTGCAGTGATCTTCCACCTTTATATCCTGCACAAGGGCGGTTTGGGTGGGCCTTGAATTTTTCCGATCTTTGCCGGCAAACTCCAAAGAGAGATCCGACATCGATCCTTCTGCGAACGTATCCAGCCCATAGGCGGTCCGTGCGGGTCTTGATGCTTTCCGATCTTTGTCGACAAACTCCAAAGAGAGATCCGACATCGATCCTTCCGCGAACATATCCAGCCCGTAGGCGGTCCGTGTGGGTCTTGATGCTCCTCCAACTCCTAGGGAACTAGTGCCCGAGTCGGTTTCGCCAATGAAGAGGTGGATGTCTCCGATAGGAACAATCGAACACCGCGTAGGGTTCATATTCACCGGGATCCAGAACTCGTCAGGAGGGACGATCGGAACATTGCCAGAGAAGATAACGCGCGACCGATGGCTACGGTTTTGCCGATTCCCACGAAGATCTTGGTCCTCTCCCGCTGAAGAGCCTGAAGTGCCTCTTGCCCCACGGTGGGCGCCAACTGTCGTGGTATTGCCAACGAGTACGCCATGGAGGGGTCTTCATAGTGCGTGTTTAGAGACGTGGGGTAAGGCGGACGGTTGACAGGTACGACTTAACACAGCTTACCCAGGTTCAGATCCCACAACGGTGGCAGAATCCTACTCCTGCTATAAATCACTATAAGGGCAATACGCCGAGTTTGAGAGATAGGTTCGTTGTGCGAGGTTGTGTGAAGTTATCTATGAACGTATGAGATTGTGCCCTAAAGGCTCCCATAGGCCTGACTTATATAGTCGCCAGTTCCTAGGATTACAGGGAAAAGTCCTAGCCGGACAGGTTACAAAGTCCTACACTGTCTATTACTAGTCTTGTGTATCTTGCACTCCAAGGCTCCGGGTACGTTGGTGACTCCACCGTAGACTTCTTTTATCCGGCATGGGCCTCCCTTCTGGATCCACCTAACTGGGCCGCCCAGCAGGCCATAGGCCATGCTATCGACTATGGGCCACCCGGGTTAGCCGGATAAGAGACATGCTATAAGGATACCCATATAGCATATCCCCAACACCTTTCTTCCACCACTATTGAGTCTCCACCTTCTACCTTTAGGCACCATTAAGAGAGCATAGTTTTCATTCTATGTGTAGTGTTCCAAATCTTATTGATTGATGCATATTGTGATATTACTTGTTCTTGTGTTATTTGTTTCTAGTCACCCTTGTGAACTTTGAAGGTGTCCTATGCATCTATTTTCTACTCTATGAGGGACAAGCTGATTGTCACTATTTTATGTTTTCTGTATGTGAAACAAACAAACGTTTTTCAATGCATGTTGTTCATGATCTTTGTTTGTAGCCTTTCATGTTGCATGCATAGTTACTTTGTCTTACTGTTAGAACTCCATCTTTCATGCACATGTTTAGAGTTCTTTGATACCAGCTATCAATGCTTGCAAATGGTTTGATCTTCATTTTGATGGTGCATGTCACCTCAAAAATTATTCTTTTTATCACTTACCTACTCGAGGACAAGCAGGATTTAAGCTTGGGGATGCTTGATACGTCGGAAACGTATCTATAATTTTTGATGCTCCATGCTTGTTTTGTATCTACATTGCTTTGCTTTGTCTACACTTTGAGGTGTTTTTATACACTTTCTAGAAATAACCTATTGACAAGATGCCACAGTGCCAGTTGCCTATTTTCTTCTGTTTTTTGTTCCAGAAAGACAGAAAATCAATATTCTCGGAATTGGACGGAACAAAAGCCAAAGTCATTATTTTTCCCGGAGCAACACGTAACCACGAAGCAGAGCCAGAGGGGGGCCACAGGGTGGCCGCACCCTCCCCCCCACCCCAGGCGCGGGCAAGCCCTGGAGGGGATGTGGGCCCCCTGGACCCCCACCGACCATGATTCCTGCGCCTATAAGAAGCCTCCGACCCAAAAACCCTAGGGCATCCATCAAAAATCCACGAAAACCTCTATAGCGCCGCCGCCACCGAAAGGGAGATTCGGGGGACAGAAATTCTCTGTTCTGGCACCCTGTCGGGACGGGGAAGTGCCCTCGGAGCCATCTCCATCGATCTCCATCGCCATCTTCATCACCATTGTTGATTCTCATGATGAGGAGGGAGTAGTTCTTCCTCGGGGCTAAGGGCTCTACCGGTAGCTATGTGTCCATCTCTCTCTATGCATGATCTTGTGGTCATGATCTACCTTTCTACTCAAGTTCTTCATTAGATCTCTGCTCTCCCCATGTGTATGAAAGTGACAGCGTGCATGCCATGGTGGCACTTAGGCTTGAGTCTACATAAATACTCTTTGTGCTTTAATAGATCTATGCTTTTCCCCACGTGTGTGAAAGTGACAGCGTGCATACCGTGTGTGGCACTTTGGCTAGATTGAATATTTGTTATGAGTTATATTTGGAGTTGGATGTCTCTATAAAATTGTGGTGTTTGTTGGAACCATCTAGCGCTCAAGGTGACAGTGTGGGGTTATCTATATTGGGGAAGGCGGACTTTGAGGAGTGTTGCTATAGCCCTACCGATGATTAGAGTGTCCAACCGGAGAGTAGTTAAGAGTAGTATCATGAAGAGAGGATATTTATATGAGAGAGTGTTCACTAGTGAAAGTATGATCCCTAGGCCTTGTTTCTAAGCATTGAAACACTGTTTGCTACTAGATCTGTTGCATGTTTGCTTGCTTCCATCTTTGTTCCGTTTGCCGGGGAGGTTTTAGGCTTTTACCTTTCCTCCACGCCATCAGATCTTTTCTGGCATTGTTACCCCACGTCAACAACAAGTCAAAAGCTATTTTCTGGCACCGTTACCACTTGTATTTCACTATCTCTTCGCCGAACTAGTGCACCTATAGACCTGACAAGTGTATTGGGTGTGTTGGGGACACAAGAGACTTCTTGTATCTTGATTGCAGGATTGCTTGAAAGGGAATACCTTTGACCACTTCCTCCCTGAGTTCGATAAACCTTGGGTAATCCACTTAAGGGAAACTTGATGCTGTTCTACAAACCTCTGCCCTTGGAGGCCCAACAACTGTCTACAAGAATAGAAGTACATAGACATCAATGGCACACTTTATATTTCTTGCCCCTAATAAACTTGAACCATTATGTCATCTATGTTGTATATGCTTGCACTTATATGTTGGAATTAGCAGAACCGTGTTATCACGGGGAACGCTTTCAACATTGCACTTGTACATTGTACATAGTTGATATCAAGCTCTTTTTTCGGATGTCGTCGGTGTGAAATAAAAGGGGAGCTTGTAAGTCCATGGAGTTATGTATTTTGTGTTAGAAAAACGCCTGGGCCGCTAGCCTAAGCCATGCCTAATCATGGTGGAAACTTGCAGCATCACCATAATAAGCAATCTGTGAAGCATCCTCAATAAAAACCTATGCAAATAGCAAATATAAAGAACGCTGAGATGCTCATTGTCTGGTTGCCTTGTCATTTTGGTTATGGGAAAGCTCCTATACCATGTGCAAGGGGTACCCCGTTGGCGGTTCTCTATGATACACATGTACTTGCTATGACAAGAACTTACAGGTGACTAAAGTTGAGTAGCATGAGGTGCGGCCCTCGTATTCAAGGGACATGAGATTGCCAACTTATACTTTGTCAAGCATATACTCCATAGTTTCTTCATTTTAACCCTTAATCACTTCAAGATGATTATGATCAGTGGCGGAGCCACCTCCTAGCGACCCCAGGCAGTTGCCGGGGCTCTCCCGACAAATCTTCTTAAATTATGCTAGCTATCAAGAAGGTGATTAGTAGTTCCATGGGAAAATGCCCGTCAGCTAGCTAGCTTTCGTTGCTTTGCCCCGGCTCCATGTACGGGCTAGCTCCGCCAATGCTTATGATAGGGGCATTAGAGCTAAAAGCTAACAAGTACCATAATTTTTGGAAGCTCTTTTTGAAACTTGAAATCCATGCTTCCCTTTATGAAGGGCCTTTCTTCCACCATTTTATTGAGTCTTCACCTCCTATCCTTAGGCACCAGTTAAGAGAGCATAGTTGCCATTCTTAGTTCTATGTGCATTGTCCCAAAACTTATTGATTGATGCATATTGTTGATATTACTTGCTCTTGAACTATTTGTATCTAGTCACTCTTATGAACTTTGAAGGTGGCATATGCATCTATTTGCTACTCCATGAGGGACAAGCTGAATGCCACTATGCTATGTTTTCTTATGTGAAACAAACAAACGTTTTTCAATGCATGTTATTCATGATCTTTGTTTGTAGCCTTTCATGTTGCATGCATATTTAATTTGTCTTATTGTTAGAACTCCATCTTTCATGCTCATGTTTAGATTTCTTTGATCCTAGCTTTCAATGCTTGCAAGTGGTTTGATATCGATTGCGATGGTGCATGTCACCTCAAAAATTATTCTTTTTTATCACTTACCTACTTGAGGACGAGAAGGAGTTAAGCTTGGGGATGCTTGATACGTCGTAAAAGTATCTATAATTTTTGATGCTCCATGCTTGTTTTGTATCAACTTTGCTTTGTTTTGTCTACACTTTGAGGTATTTTTATACACTTTCTGGAACTAACCTATTGACAAGATGCCATAGTGCCAGTTGTCTGTTTTCTGCTATTTTTGGTTTCAGAAAGCTAAAAAATGAATATTCTCGAAATTGGACGGGGCAAAAGCCAAAGTTCATATTTCCCCTGAACGATACGGAAAATAAAAAACGAGACGGAGGAGGACACCAGGGTGGCAACACCCTAGGTGGGCGCGGGGCCCACCCTGGCTGCGCCCACAGGGGGTGTGGGCCCCCTAGCCCTCCATCGACCTTGCCTCCTTCGCCTATAAGAAGCCCCCGACTTAGAAACCCTAAATAATCGAGAACAAATCCACGAAAACCTCCGTAGCACCGCCGCCACCGAAGGAGAGATGCAAGGGACAAAAAGTCTCTGTTCCGGCACCCTGCCGGGACGGGGAAGTGCCCCCAGATCCATCTCCATCGATCTCCATCACCATCTCCATCATCGTTGTTGATCTCCATGATGAGGAGGGAGTAGTTCTTCCTCGAGGCTAAGGGCTCTACCGGTAGTTATGTGTTCATCTCTCTCTCTCTCTATGCATGATCTTGTTGTGGTCATGAGCTTTGTAATCAAGTAGATCTACTCTGTTACTCAAGTGCTTCAATAGATCTCTGCTCTCCCCATGTGTGTGAAAGTGACAGTGTGCACGCCATGATGGCACTTCGGCTAGAGTCTACATAAATACTCATTGTGCTCTAATAGATCTATGATTTTACCCACGTGTGTGAAAGTGATAGCGTGCACGCCGTGTGTGGCACTTAAGCTAGATTACATATATTTATCATGAGTTATATTTGGAGTTGGATGTATTTATGAAATTGTGGTGTTTTTTGGAACCATCTAGCGCTCAACGTGACGGTGTGGGGTTATCTTGATTCAGAAAGGCGGAGTTTGAGGAGTGTTGTTATAGCCCTACCATGGATTAGAGTGTCCAACCGAAGAGTAGTTCGGGGTAGTATCATGAAGAGAAGATATTTATATGAGAGAGTGTTCACTAGTGAAAGTATGATCCCTAGGCCTCGTTTATAAACATTGAAACACCGTTCACTTCTAGATCTGTTGCATGTTTGCTTGCTTCCATCTTTATTTCAGTTTCACACACGTTACCCCACGTCAACAACAAGTCAGAAGCTATTTTTTCGCACCGTTACTACTTGTATCTCACTATATCTTCGCCGAACTAGTGCACCTATACACCTGACAAGTGTGTATGTGTTGGGGACACAAGAGACTTCTTGTATCTTGATTGCAGGATTGCTTGAGAGGGATACCTTTGACCACTTCCTCCCTGAATTCGATAAATCTTGGGTAATCCACTTAAGGGAAACTTGATGCTATTCTACAAACCTCTGCACTTGGAGGCCCAACAACTGTCTACAAGAATAGAAGTGTGTAGACATCAGAAATCTCTACGGTTGTAGATGTGCTGTTGACACTATGTTGAAAACAACGGTCTCTTGTTCATGGAACAAGTGGATTGTTTACCTTACACAGTTTGCTTAAAGCAGTTGTCTGTTGCTTGCAACTTAATACTGGAGGGGGTTCAGATGATAACCCAAAGGTGGACTTCTAGTCATAGATGCAGTTGGATGGCAGTCTATGTATATTGTTGTATTGCCCAATTGAATCTCATAGGATCTTTTTTTCTAGTATTGCATTGTTATGCCTTGCTTAGTCCTGTCAATTGCCTTGGTGTAATTTGTTTACCCAGCATGCCATGTTTGTTTCTAAGGAGAACACCTCTAGTGAACTATGGACCCTGGTCCAATCTTTACCATTGATACATCCTCCATTGTTACTGTTTACTTGCTGCAAACCATCATCACCTTCCACACCATATAGTTAATCCTTTGTTACAGCAACCGGTGAGATTGACAACCTCACTATTAGTTGGGGCAAAGTCTTGAGTTTGTGTTGTGTAGGTTTCCACGTTGCTTGCAACACCTTTGAGACGTTTCCTTCCTCCTACCGGTTCGATAACCTCGGTTTCTTAATGAGGGAATACTTGTTATTGTGCTGCTTCACACCTTGCTCTTGGGGTTTCCCGACAAAGCGCTCTCAGGCGCCATCACGCTTGTACCTCTTGAATATATCTTGGGGTTACACGGGTGTCATTCCCAAGCTTGAGCTTTTGTCCATTCTTCATCTCATCACATCATTCTTTCCCTACAATTGAAAATTTCCTTCATACAAAACCTCACACAATCTTCATTAGCAACATTAGTGTATGCAAGATAATAGGCTTTGGGGATTAGTTTCAACACAAGTAAAATTTTCATTAAAACACAAGCTACTGCAGCAATTCCTTTTGAAAGCTCAAGTGATCAAAGAGAACTCAAAAAGAAACCCATAAGAGGCAAATGCAAATAATGGCAAAAATCTGTCAAAACAGACCAGCAGGTAAAAACCGATTTTTATCGAAGACCTTCTGTTGATCAAATTGAAAAGTGTTGAACTAATGAAAGTTAGATAATAACCTAGAGCATATGATCAGAAAATTATATCTCAATCCGATATACTGGGATTTTTCACAAATTTTTACAGTGAAGCACAAAAATCTGTTTCAGGACAGCAACTTCCCCAAATCTTACTTCTCTCTCATTAGAGGTTATTCTTGGCACAAAAATCACACAAAAAAGGATAAGGAGAGGTTATTACAGAGTCAATAATTACCAAGACTCAACAAAAGAAAAACTTACTGAAATAAAACAATGGGTTGTCTCCCATAAGCGCTTTTCTTTAATGCATTTTAGCTAGGCTTGATAGTTTGAGAAGATGCTCACATAGAAATATGAATTGAAATAAAAGAGAGGATCAAAAAGCAAATTCAAATCACATTTAAGTCTAACCCACTTCCTATGCATAGGAATCTTGTACGCAAATAATTTCACAAAGAACAAAGTGACAGGCATAGGAAGATAAAACAAGAGTAACTTCAAAACTTTCAGCACATAGAGAAGTGTTTCAGTACCATGAAAACTTCTACAACCATATTTTCCTCTGTCATAATAATTTTCAGTAGCCTCATGAATAAACTGAACAATATAACTATCACATAAAGTATGCTTTTCATGATCTACAAACACATAATTTTTATCAAGCTCAAAAATAGTAGGATTAGAACCTTCAAACCCACTTTTAACAATTTTATAACAAGATGACAGATCATTCTCCAGAGGTATGGGGTTCCAAGATAAAGTCAAGACCCCTCCAATCTCATTTTCAATAGTAGTACAATTAATATTATCAACCAATATAGGACCATCATCTAGAGCTTTATCATAAACATTTTCTAAGCAAAACTCTTTAGTACCATGCATTTCGAAGTTAGGCACAAATAAAGGATTATCATAATATTCATCAAAATAGCATGGATTATCATAGATAACAGGACCACAATTATTATCACAAGTTTTACCCATAGTAGATATTTCAAAAGGATCCATAGGAACATAACATTCATCCTCCTTTGGTAAGCATGGGGGACAATAAAATAATGTAAGGGATAAAGATTTACTCTCATTAGAAGGTAGGCATGGGTAGCTAATCCATTCTTCCTCCTTTTATTCATCACTCGCCTCCTCTTTTTCAGCTAATGATCTTCCAGTTTCAGCAATTTCTTCTTCCATAGGCTCCTGCAAGGCATTAGTCTCTTCCGTTGGTGGAAAGCATCTATTAAAATATTCAAGAATATAGCCATTTTATTCCTTGTAATTATCAAAGAAAAATTTAAGTATATCATAAACATCATATTTATAAGATGCATCATAAGTATTTTCAAGCAAATTAGCAAGTTCGAATGCACCCTTCCAAGCAATAAATTCTTCAATTTGTTCCACATCATAAATGTCATAATTTCCCATAACATAAGAAGATATGGTAACATTATCATTATACTCACATTGAAAAGGGAGGTGTATATACCTCCTACAGCAACAAGATTTATCAAAGCAATAAATAACATTATAAGTAGATCACATGCTTCTAGCAATGGTATGAAATTTATTAATTTGTTCCCATAAGTGTTTCCCTTTTTGTGACAAGCGATGTTCCTCATAATACTATTTTTGTTCTTCAGTGAACCCACCTTGCCAATAAGATCTAGTTTCAAAGAACCAACCATTAATAGAAAGCATGATAAAGAAAGGCAGACCAACAAAAATAACAACTATAGTAGGAACTAATTGTTTGTGTGTTTTTGATAAAAGGAAACAAACCAACCAAAGCTATTTTTTGTATTTTTTGATAAAGCAAAACAAAGCAAAGGAAACTAAGCAAAACAAAAACAAAGTAAAGAGATTGGTTGTGAGAGACTCCCCTTTCGAGAATCTTCTTTCTCCCTAAAAAGTGACTGACGAGGAGGAAGAGATTGAAGCTGTCCTTATCTCCCCGGCAACGGCGCCAGAAAATCTTGATGGTGGATCATTTGACGTAGAGCCTATTGGGAGACCCCAAGAGCAAGGTGTGATGAGCACAACGACAAGTTTTCCCTCAGTTATGAAACCAAGGTTATCGAACTAGTAGGAGTAAGGAAACAACTCCAATGGGTTGCTAACAACTTGGAACCTGCACAACACAACCACAGAACTTTTCCCCAACTTACAGTGAGGTTCTCAAGCTTACTGGTTTGCTGAAAACAAAGGATTAAACGTATAGTGTGGAAGATAGCAATTGCAGAAAGTAAACAGTAAACAGTAGATGGAATATCAATGATAAAGGAATGGACCGGGGTCCACGGTTCACTAGAGATGTTCTCCTTAATATAGATAGCATGTTGGGTGAACAAATTACAGGGGGGCAATTGACAGATTGAGAAAGCATAACAATGCATATACTAGATATCTTGACTCCTACGATATTTGATTGGGCATTACAACATAATACATAGACTGTAATCCAACTGCCTCCATAACTAATAATCCACCTTCAGGTTATCATCCGAATTCCTTCCAGTATTAAGTTGCAAGCAACAAATGATTGCATTAAGCAATGTGTGTAAAGTAAACAATACAATTGCCCTTAGACAAAGGATTGTTGTTTTCTTCCTAGTAGCAACAACACATCTACAACCTTAGAGATTTCTGTCACTTCCCTGGATTACTAGAGGCATGAACCTACTATCGAGCATAAATACTCCCTCTTGGAGTTGCAAGAATCTACGAACAATAGAGAGCATGCAAGATCACAAATAACATAGACATGATAGAATCAACAATCAATCTGGCATAGTATCTCAATATCCATCGGATCCCCGTAAACACAACATGTATGATTACAAATAGATGATCGTCATCATGAACGGAGCTCACAAGATCTAAACATGATAGCACCAAGGAGGAGAAACAACCATCTAGCTACTGTATGGACCCATAGTCCAAGGGTGAACTACTCACGCATCACTCCGGAGGCTGGCATGGTGATGAAGAAGGCCTCCGGGATTATCTCTTCCCTCTGATAGGGTGCCGGGAAGAGCTTCGGATCCCCCCTGATCTAGGGATGGAGATGGCGGCGGCTACGGACTGTTTCATGGAGATCTGATCGGGTACTTAGGGTTTCTGCATCAGAGTGCTTTTATACGCAAAGGGGCAAGGTCGGTGGGTGCCTGAGGGGCCCACACCTAGGGTTGGCACGCCCCCCCTCGGCCACGCCGCCACCAGGTGTGGCTACCTCGTGGCCCCACTTCGGCTGCCCTCCGGACTCCATGTTCTTTCTGGTAAAATATCAACTTTGGCTTTTGTCCCGCCGATTCTGAGAATATTTCCTTACTAGCTTTTCTAAAACCAAAAACATCAGAAAATACACAACTGGCACTACGGCATGTTGTCAATAGGTTAGTTCCAGAAAATTTATAAAAATACATGTAGACAAAACATAAGAAAGTCGATACAAAACAAGCATGGAGCATAAAAAATTATTAGATACGTTTACGACGTATCAAGCGCGTGCAGCTTCTTCCCCCACAAGGGCGAGAAGAACTTGGCTCCATGGAAACGCCCGATTTCGGCGTTCCTCCGGGGCCTGGCTGAGGGGAGCTTTAAAATTCGTGTGATGCAAATATTCCATCCTCCGCACGGAACCAAACGCCCTTATTTCTTCCCACCCATGCGAGAAACAAGGAAACGAGCAACCAAACATGCCCTTGATGATCTCACACATCTGGTTGAGCACAAAATCCGAGAGGAACGGTTCCCACTTCATGGTGCCCTTCACCCCCTTGCATTGACCTATGTTGTGGTCTTTGCTAGCCTTGATGGCTTTCTTCTTGGCCAAGATCTTGGTAGCTTGCTCTGCAATCTGCTCCACCGTGTACCCAGTCATCGGAGGTGCAAACAAGATCTCCATGTGCTAAGGATAGGTGAGCCTCAGAGGCGGGATCTAGGATTGGGTATCAGCGACAAAGGTCTCCTGAGAATCCATGAGAGGCTGGCTGAACTCATCAGCGGTCATGTTCTATAGATCTCACGGTCGCACATATCAGGACCTAGTCTAGACATGAACAGAAGCTTAAACATGCAATGAGTCCAGAAAAACACTGATCTATGACTATACCTAGCAGTTCATTGGGCATACTAATATATATCTACTGCAAACTACAGTCGGATCTAGGAGGTGCTAACAGATCGAAGCTACTACACCTGGGGTGTGATGGAACTCACCGGAATTGGAGGAGCCGAGCACGTCATCGCTGAAGATCTTGGAGAAGAACGCCTGCACCAGCCGATATACAACCACCACCGCCTCTACCGTCGCTTACCTGCTGGCCAATGAAGAACCTCGCCGACTTGAGAGCTCGAAGAATGGGAAAAATGGTGGCGAGGGACGTTGGTGTGGCGGGTGGTGATATATACCACCGCGGTGACAAAATTTCTCCCGCAAGCTTTTGGGGAAAACCCGCGGCTCGCACCATCGCCGAGCTCGGATGGGCGACGCGGCTTTCCCCCGCTTTTTGCACGAGCGCGGCCTTTCCCCATGGAAACACTCGATCTGGGCATTTCCAGCGGGCCAAGTTTGGGCTGCTTTAAATCTCGTGTCGTGAAAGGAATCCGTGTGACTCAGGGAAACAAACGGGCTTTCTTCTGGCCCGGTGCGAGAAATGGAAAAACGACTAACCAAACACGCCCCAAATACATATACATGTATAGTATGTACGACCAAATTTGCATCAACGTATATTTTCACATGAGACATAGAAAAATGTTGAAATAAAATGAGATCTTTTTTGCCTTTTTAGATACACGATTTTGTGATTTTTATGTAGCCTATAATGCAACGAGTGTTATGTACCAAAACTCCATGGATATGTAGTTGATATGCTTTAAAATACCATTTTATAATTATTTAAAAACACAATTGTAATCTTGTTGACAATAAATATAGCAAACTCGGTATAGGTTTAGTAAAAAATTGCATCCTTTCCTAAATTTATTTCATCGACATGTTGATAAGTTAAGCCGTTCATTTGGTTCATTTGGTCCAGATCCAAATAATTAAGTCACAAACTATGTTAGCTGCCAAAAGAAAATCTCGTTTCTGTGTTTGATGCAACAAATGCCACAAGTACCGATGGTAGCTGCAATTTTCTCTATGATATAACATGTTAACAAGGCTAAGTTGTTAATTTGCACTGGGTGCAAAGAATTAAGCAACAAACTGTGTTAGCACCAAAATAGTTTATTTTCATGTTTTGTGTAACAAACGTCATAAATGGGGGGTGGTAGCTGTAATTTTTTTCGGTTGGCTGCGTGCTGCAAAAATGATAGGTCCTGTCTGATCCTGTAGCACCATGATGTCACGGCACAACTGCTGCTGCCTGCCGCCTATGAAGATAAGAGAGATGTAGCGGAAACAGATACGAGAGGGCCATATAGCGGCGAAGAAGCAGGATTAAGGGTACCCAAGGCCCAAGAAGCGTGAGGCGATAGAGACAAAATCCTGGGTGCGACGAGGAGATTGGCATCAATTTGTACGACAAAACATTGTTATCTCATAGAGTTTCCCTTCCTCCGAATTTAGTTTGTCGAATTCTGTCCTCTCCCGTCGTGACGCCATGGAAAACTTGTACGTATAAAATATCATATTTTCCTGTAACTTTTGCACAGAGCACACAAATAGTCATTAGCCTTCTTGATAGCATATTAGACAACTATATATGGCCCACTGGCAGCACGTATGTGGCCTCCAGCGTGGTCGGTCGTGCTATTTGACCGAGCGAAGAAGAAATCAGAAATCCACCTTGCGGAGGAACAGCTTGTCGCTGCCTGACTCCTCCCGCTCGTCCAGATGCGCGTGAGCGCCTCCTCCTTTCACGGCGCATCCTCCTTTCCACTTTGTCTCGGTCAACCAGTCCAGCGAGCTGCGGCGCAGGTAACCAACAGGGGAGCTCAGCGTGGAGCCTGAGTAGCACTGCCGGGGTATCACAGGAGACTGGGGGCGGCGCTCGCGCGGTGTCCTCGGAGCGAACTGTGAGCCGGTCATCATCCGTGCGAAGTATTCCGTGACTGGCAATTGGCATGTCGCCCTTCTGGCTGCTGCATGCGACTAGAGACATAAATAAACTGCTGATCTGGCCACAAGGCAAATTCACCACAGTACCTATATAACTACTCTCCTTTTTTTCGAAATGGGAAGCGACGTCCGGGCCTCTACATCAAGTAGTGACGCAGTCTTTTTTTTATTGCAAAGTTCATCGAAAAACGAAGTTTTACAATTCACCATAGTACCTACATACCTACTCTTAGCCTCGTCTAAACAAACACAACTACATGTTCATCAGTCCAAGGATTAGGAGCATAAATAAATAGACTGCAAATCCTCTACACGATCTCTACTTTCTGCAATGCCTGGACCACGAGATCGAAGCCCTCTTGGAGTTGTTTCAACCGCTCAGACATGACTTCCACCCCAAACACGCACGCATACTCCAAAAATCTGGGAAATCCGCTGGCTCTGAGACGAAACAGCTCGGAATCTGCAAAAACACAAAACATCACATTCAGTTAACGTACTCAAGATAATAAGAAGGCTAATGTGGGACAGGCAGCAGAGGTGATATGCTTACCGACATCTGGACTCCGTCTCATGTCTCTTTCCTTTTGATACGCCTTTGTGCACAGAGAACCGTCGATGCACAAGGAGACATGTTCCATAATCTGGTCTAGTATTATCACCTCGCTAGGGGACGGTGCGCCAAGTGCATCAGATGTTCCAATGTCCTTCAGGACCTGGAAGATGGTTGCGAGAATTTTCACATTGTCTGTGTCATTATACCCACACTTCACTCCGTTGCCGCTCGACTCGGCACCACTGTGGTGGCAGTTCAAACAAGTCGCACCACATTGACAGGAAGTACTGCAGTCCGAGTTCAGAGCTTCACGACCCTTCAGTCCGGCTATCATCTCTCCTGTTTTTCTAAATGCACCTGGTGGAGAAATAAGCATTGGTGGTCATTAACTAGTCATACAGTTTTAACTGATTATTACTAACTATGTATTCGGTAAATATCTCGTCCAAGGTCACTCCAAGCAGCAAAGTAGACCGGCTAATCTGGACAAGAAGGCATGCAGAATGATGGGATATCTTGTATAAAGTGTCTCACGAATGCCTACTTATCAGTCAGTGGTGTTGAGCTAGAATGAACTTACTGCAATCTAAAAGCAGCAACACCAGAAGAGCCTGAGGTGCAAATTCGTAGCAGCGCTGCCCCCTTCGCAACATATCAGTCAACTCTGCACATGCATCTTCCACGCTAGAAGACATTCCTTGAATAAGTGAAGCAGCATAGTGTGCAAGTAAAACAGACCGATGAATGTCATTTGCAGAAATTCTTGGTCTATTGAACTTCACTTGCTTCAACCATTCATGCATAATATTATTATCATCCACAGGAAATAAGGTCACGGGGTGACAGTCAGGTTCCAGTTTGCCCATAATGAATAGCATAAAGGTCAAGCAGGATCTCCTCAGCTGCTTCATATACTCTATCAATCTCCCATCAAAAAAGCCAACTGTAAACATCAGTGCACCCAATGGGTAAATATCATCATCGTCGCCATCGTCCATCAGTACATCATCGTCGCCATCGTCCATCAGTACATCTGATAAAACACATAGCAGTTAGACAATACTTTTTTCATGTAACATACTGAATCCATTGCAAGAATGTTTTGTTGTGTTGTCATCCAAAATGTATGACCTAGTTTGTAACACAACATATAACTCATTTAGAAAAAGAGAGATATAAATTTACAATTCGGTAAAGCATGGTGAAGAAAACAAAATAAAATGTAACAGACAGCGATCCGGTTTTAAAGTGGGTACCTATTCCTCGCTTCCGAGTAGTAGTAGTAGTAGTAGTAGTAGTAGTAGTAGTAGTAGTAGTAGTAGTAGTAGTAGTAGTAGTAGTAGTAGTAGCACCAACTGGTTTGCATACAGAGGAGTCACACACTTCATATTCTGCAAGAATATCACTTTAAAATGGGTAGAAATTCCCAGCAGCGTAATGGTTCAGCAAAAGTTATTAGCACTCACCTTTCTTTACACGTAAATGGCTAGATGTTATATAATCCAGTAAAGTATTTATTGATTTCTTCTCATTGCTCTCAGGAGGCAGACCTACCAGACCTGAACATTTAAGATCATGCAGAACCAAAATCAACTTGCTGTAGTAGAATGCATTGGTCTTTTCAACACTCCAATCTGGTTCTGGCAGAGATTTGAAATCCATCCTCACATGTATAGCAATAGAAGGTGCTAAAACTGCAACTGCAAGGAAAGAGTTTGCACAGAGGACTTGAGAACAATAACAATGAAAGATACGTACTACTATTAAAGATAAATACTGCTTGCAGTGATGTCAGTGAGAGAACAAAAAAGGAGGCATTCTATAAACATCTTGCATCGGCTGAAATAGGGATATAGGTCCAGAGAAATATCCTCGAGCAAAGTAATATTCAAACTGAACGAATATTATCATTACAAGAAAGAAGGTAACATGGTTTTTTGTAAGTAAAAGCCATACAGTCAGAAAGCTGTGCAAGAGGGAATAGAGTACAATATCAGCATTTATGTACCTTGATACTATATAAGCATGTCATGGCAAGTGTCCTAGAGAGCATAACCATAACAATTTGAACTGTACCGAGAAGGCCATCCCATCCGTTAACAAGTCAAGCATTACTATCTAACATGCAAACTGAAGAATAGTTGGCAGTGAGTAAAACACAAACTTCACTTACCATTGTTCTGACTAAACTCCCTAAACTGCGAGCTTGCATTTCGAAGCGAACCTGTCAACTCTATAAGCTCCTCGAAAGCTGATACTGTTTGCGAGCATGACAAACTATGATAACCTGCTGGATCCTTTGAATATTCCCACTGGACATCTGTGAAGGGAGGAACAACACCAAAAATCCGCAGAGCATGTCAAAACAAGAGAACCAGAAAGACCATCACAATAGATTGTCAATAACTGCATATGGCTTGCAACGTCCAATAGTTAAGGATTGCACTGGGTTACCTCCTGATCTCCCCTTTGCTTCATGGTATGCAATCACGCATCTGATATGTCTCTTAAGTTCTCTATAGTACACAATCTCACTGTCAGATGGGGGATTATAATGGCGCCGGCGTGCCACGCAGAGCAGGAGAGTCAAGATTTTCTTTAGGAGAAATTCTCGATTGACAAGAGTCACTGGAGAATCACATCCATCCGAGCCAATGTCCATTTCTATAGCCTTTTCGCCGCTCCCTAGTTTGGAGATACACAAATAAATGTTAGATACAAAAGTGGTAGCATGTTTTCACAAGTTCTAGCACAAATGCTGTGTAGTTTTGATGAGAAAAAACATATTTCACACATACCAGCAGTTTGAGATGATACGATTGCATCAATCAGGTGGTTCAATACGTTATGCAATAGCCTTCCTTCAACTGCTGGTACCAATCTGTTAGGGGACAACTTCATTCGATGTGCTATTGACATGATGTATGCATGGCGACTGTCCTTGCCATACTTGACCCGACGGCCTCTCCTCACTGGCTTCTTCTGGGCATGCGCCATTTTGCACCCTGCAAATTTAGTGTTACCGCAGTGAGGAAAGAGAACCAGGGAATCATCTGCATCCCTACAATTCATCTGATAAATCAACTAATTTGCCTGCTATATTAGAACTGCACTTGAATGACTAGAGCCTATGACCGAAGTTCAGCTAATAGATCTACCAACAACACACATATGAATATACGTGATCATTCATTCCGTGGGCACTTGCAGCAGATAGATTAATATTTACAATAAGGCTAGTGACTAGTGGCAATAGCAAGCTTATGGTAATCCACATAAAAATACATTTTTCCCAGAGGAAAGCAAAGGTATATGATATAACACTCGTCAGTAACTCTGACCACACCTTCCATAAACGCACATGGAAGAAAAATCACAAATGAAGGGAATTGGACAACATATGTTCAGTACTAATTTAAAATAACAAAAGGGGTTTCGGTAAAAGACTCAAATTCATCTGCATCCCTATCTATATAGTGATAAACTTGATTGGGAACATGAGTAATTCGCAACCAGGTATCGAACAAATTAATATCCCGCTGGATGCAGACGTTGGTCAAGCAGATCTATATGCATAGTCAAGGCAGAGAAGTAGTAATGTACAAAGAGTGTGGTGCAGGTTAGGAAAGAGTGTGTTCACTCACCGTCCAAGTTAGGCTTGCTATGGTCATCATCAATCTCCAACTTTACATTCACATCAGAGAGGGCATGCCGAACTGCACGCGGTGTCACGAAATGTTCAGACATGGTAGCAGTGCAGAGAGAAGTATAAAAGTTAAAGACTAGGTTGCAAAGGGAGAGGGCAATGGACTCACGGCCGGAAACATCAGCAGACTTTAGCTGGCCTTCATGATCAGCCTCCTCCTCCTCCTTCTTCACATTAAGCAGGGAGGCAGCGCGGAGCTTTTGCGATTTGCGTTGACGCCGCACCATCCTCGTAGTTGACACAAAAAATCGTAGCTTGGCAATTGTAAAGCTTAGTGCCGAAAGGGCACACGAGGCTCTGCTCTGGTAAGGCTGGGTAAGAATAGGAGCGAAAGCAGATCAAGTGTAAGTAACCTACTAGCGATAAGTGGGGCAGAGAAATAGAGGGAGAAGAGGGTATTCCAGATCGATGGGGGAGGGAGGACGACAAACCCACCTGGTTTCCTCCAATCCGATTGAATCGCTTGGCGAACTTCAAACCGCCGGGGGCGATTGGGGCTGCTGGGGTTGGGGACGGGACTGACTGATTGCTCGCTGGTTTCAATCTAGAGAGGCTCTCTTGTATATAGGGTCACAGTCCCTTCCCCAAACCGAACCGGACTCGATCCCCTTCCCCTTTCTGAAAAGAAAACGCTTCAATGTCTATTCAATAAAA
The DNA here is from genome assembly GCA_030063025.1 of Avena longiglumis. NCBI lineage: Eukaryota > Viridiplantae > Streptophyta > Magnoliopsida > Poales > Poaceae > Avena > Avena longiglumis. Next base: position 52,367,017 of record CP125973.1, on the reverse strand, counting down.
AAACGCTTCAATGTTTGCGTTTTGAAAAAAAAAAAGGTCTTTTTTCTCTACCGCGCGTTTTCTGACCGCACAGTTATCGCCGCAAAATGAAAGGGAAAGGGTTTTATTTTGGAAAAAAAAAAGGAAAATGATACCCTCCTCGGGGACCGTGCGTCGTGATCCCCCGGCTCGCTCCACACGCATCTGTCTTCCTCGGCCCCACATCTTTATCTCCTTATTTTTCTCTGGTCAAAACCGTCTGTCTCATGCTGCCGCCACCGTCCGCCCTTCCGTTCTCCGCCCTGCGCCACAGAACTCGCAGGCCATGGAGGAGCTTTGATCTTCGCTGCGCCCGCTCCGAGCTCCGGCGAACTCCGGCCTCCGGACCCCGACCTCCTCCTCCTGTGCATTCGTCGCGCCCCTCCGAGCTGGGCTGAAATATTGTCGCCATCGTGCAGATCCCGTCAGGAAGACCTCGCCGGATTTGCCGTCAGCGTCGTCTTCCATTCTTGCCAGCCAAAGTGTGTCGCCGTCCTCGCCTAAAGCTCGCCGGAAGACGCCGTCGCCGCCGATCTTCACCCTAGCAAGTACGTCCACGCCGCCGGGGATGGAGGCCACCCGCCATGGTTGTCGGCCTAGCTCGAGGAGAGGGCTCGCTGGCGGCTGAGCTATTCTCGCGCAAGGGTTAGTGACGCAAGCCACTGCCATGTAGCTCTCTGGCGGATGTGGTGGTGTTGCAAACGTTTTATCATTTTTTTTGTATTGAGGAATTTCCGCTACAATGACTCTGTAAATTTGCAATATAGAAGAATTTTTTTGCTGCATGTTTTCTGAATTTTACATAATATGAACACAATTTTGCTACCTTAGCATATTATTGTTGCTATGTATTCATATTGTTTTTGCTACTTTCTTATAATGTTTTTGCTACAACCAATCTCTACAGTTTTGCTACGATATTTCGGGCGGAGAGTCTCCGACGATGTCCTTTTTGCTACATTAGAAAAAACATTTTGCTATCAACATTTTATAGTTTTGCTACTATAGCGTAATTTTTTTTCTACGAGGTTTTTCCCGGCGAGTCTTCGGTGATATTTTTCAGCGAAGTCGGTTTTGCCACATTAGTACTTTTTTCTACACGGTCGCCGGTGATGTCTCCGGCGAACACTTCGGCGAGGTCCAGTCTGTTTTCTATTTCTAGGTCAAACCATTTTCTGCTACATGTAACAAAAAAGCGGAACTATTTGTAACAAAAACGGGTATGTTTATAACAAAAGAGGGATTTTAGGTCTTTTTGGGGGACACGTGTCAGCAGTAGGACCCAGGGGATTTTGGGGAACTATCCTTGGGGACGCCGTAGTATGGACAAAAAGAAATAAAAAAATACTACTCCCTTCGTGTCGAATCAATTGTCGCGCCGACAATTTTGCAGAAACACCCTGCATGTTTACCCGGCACAACCCACAGTCCCGCACTCTAGCATCCCATCGTCGATGTTCCCCCGCAACTCCCGTCGCCCCCATCGCCTCCGCCGACGGCAACTCCTAGCCAACTCCGGTCAGTCCCTGCCCTGTGCCAGCCACCCCCTCCTTCCCCTACATCGATTCCAGGGCGTGAAATCGTCGATTCGCAGCCCCCACCAGAAACCATAGACCAGGCTCGGGCAAGGTTCAATTTTTGGGATCCATGGCGGCGTCGGTGTCCCTGGGCTCTGAATCTGAGGCTCTAGGACATCCATGGAGGCGTAGGCATCCTAGGTCTCCGGCAATCTTCAATCTTTGCCATCCATGGTTGCCCTGGGCCTCTCACCGACGTCGGCGTCCTCGCGATCTGGAGCTCGTCACCGCCGCGGTCTCCTACACCCCACTCACGTCGATTCTACGATTCCGTCCTGGGTAGAGTCAACACCTCCGAGAGGATGGTCACCGGTTAGGCTGCCATGCCAGGGATGCCATCTCTCCCCCTACACATACACCCTCAGGTACTTGGGTTCTTCTCCCCTTTGTTCCCCCTACACATACACCCTCATGTACTTGGGTTCTTCTCCCCTTTGTTCCCTGCCTGCATGCTCCATTCTTTCAAGTCCGGACTGTTTGGATTGATACAGTAAATTAATGAAAGTTCACCAAACTGAATTTAGGGCTTTGATTCAGAAGTATAGAGTTATTCAGGCATAAATAGTTTATTTCCTATAAAGGATTTCTAAATGTAGAACTAGATAAAATGATTATTTTATCTGAAGCGGTCAATTTTATATTTATGATCTGATTTTAGTTTATAGATTCAGATATTGACATGATATCGGAGGTCAAACGTTGTGAGACCCTGACGCATGGCTCAATAAGATTGATAGGAAACACATACAATAAGTTGCAACTTCTTTTCCGGAAGCTCATTCGAAAAGAACTCTAAGGTTAAGTGTGCTTGTCCTAGAGCAATTCTAGGATGGGTGACCGACCAAGAAGTGGGTACCGGGTACACACGAGTGAGAACAAAGTGCGCAGAAAAAACTAGTGTTGATCTGTGGGGTTAGTCTAGAGATTCTATTGAGCTGCGAGAAGTGACAGCCGTCGGTCCAGAGTGACCGGGGGTGTTACAAGTGGTATCAGAGCCGACCCTCGCGGTTACACGGGGCGTATACGGGTCAGTGGCGGACTTTGGCGCATGGCGCGTGTGGCCCAGAGTGGACACGGCATGACACATGTGCCGGCACTGGACGCATAGACGTGTGCTAAGAGGAGACGTTTCTGGCTTGTGGTTGATCGACGAGGACGTCGATCTTCTAAGGGTGGATGTATGTGAGACCCTAGCGCATGGCTCAATAGGATTGATAGGAAACCCATACCAACAAGTTGCAACTTTTTTTCCGAAAGCTCATTCGAAAAGAACTCTAAGGTTAAACGTGTTTGGCCTAAAGCAATTCTATGATGGGTGACCGACCGGGAAGTGGGTAACGGGTGTGCACGAGTGAGGACAAAGTGTGCATAAAAGACTAGTGTTGGTCTGTGAGGTTAGTCTAGAGATTCTATTAAGCTGCCAGAAGTGACAGTCGTCAGTCCGGAGTGACCGGGGGTGTTACAAAGGTACAAGACCGATTCTCATGGATCTACAACAAAACTATGAGTGTCTGGTGGAATTTGCTATCACAGCATGCCCACCAATATTGTAGGCAGCCTGCACTATGGTGAGTTATTTGTTAGTGATAGCATTATGAGCTCCAGCACTCCAGGGACAATCGTAGCTCGAACATCATTTTCACCTTGTAATGGGAAACGATCTCACGAGAACAATTTCAGAGAATATTGGAAAATGCACTAGCTTTGAGATTCTGCATGTTGCTTGCTAAGATTTTATGGATGTATTGATACTCATGTTGTTAAGTTTTTAAATTTGGGCTTACACTATAGGTTTTCACTCAAATAATCTACACTAGCTTATTTGTACTTGCAGTACACTGTTCCATTCACATTCAGACTAATGCTTAATGTTTTCATTTATGTTTCATAGGTCACTTCAAGGAAATAGACTGGCTGGGTAAATTCCAGAAGCGATTGACCTCATGCAAGGTCTTGTTGTTCTAGTATGAACCTCGTAACTCAGAAAATGGTTCTACTATTCTTTGACTCGCGTTTTAAGAGGTCGGCGATTGGCCGCAGACGCTGACGCAGATGCGCGGTCCCGATGTGTGCCCGGGTAAGCCACCGCTTGCTTCCTCGGTAATTAGAGTTAAACTCTGCATTTAACCCAACCAAATAGCCAAGTTTCCATGTTGTACACTACGGTTGAAGCAGCTTTCGATTAAGAGATGTCGATATCTGCAACTAGTATGATGATTCAGCTAAATAAAATCTGCAACTAATAGTCTTGCTTTTGGTTTAACCCAATTGAACCTGGTTCACTGAGTACTAGCCACTTGCCACTGGTTGTGTAGTTATCATGGTTTGGCAAGAAACATATGAGTAGAGAAAGTTAAGAAACACTGCGTCATCTGGAATAAGTTTTGAAATGACATTCAGTAAAATCCAAATGCAGTAGAGAAGTTCTGCCTCTGGCATTCGCTAAACAGGCAGTGGCATCTTTTTGCAGCATGTAAGTAAAGAAGTTTTGAGATTTTTGTATGTTCTACTCCCTCCGTTCCAAAATTATAAGATTTTTTAGCCTTTTTTTCAAAGGCACGTATCTAGACACCTTTTAATATGTAGATTCAGAGCCAAATAAGTGAACCTACACACTGAAATACGTCTAGATGCATGTGTTTTAAAAAAAGGCTAAAACATCTTATATTTTAAAACAGAGGAAGTACAAGGCACTGCATATTTACTTTTTGCTAAAAGCCAGCACTAGCCCTATAGTACTTCTTGTAATATGGGGCATTCCTCTACTACGGTAGACGTACTCCAGTTCAGTTCAGTTCAATGCTCACTGATTCCATTGCTCCTTAGATGTAGTTCAATTCTACTAGAGTATGTGTATGTCGGACTATTCCGACAACTGTTTCATCAGATGGTGGAAATACATATCTTTCGTGCCATGTTTGGAAAGTTCTAGTTTTATGTTTCACTACTAGTAAAACGGTTATAGTAATTCATACATCTATGGCGCACGTGCTTGTGGTGCCCTATAGGTAAAATAGGCGTGGGGCGCTGCCCACAGGTGCCCTACGGCTAACTGCCGTAAGCGTGGCGCACATGGGGGTGTGTTATCACCGTATTTTGGCCAAAGACGGAGATGGGCCGTGATCAAGATGGGCTTGGAAGATACATATATTCAACATGTTGTTGGATCGGCCTAGTGCGTAGATTTGGGCTGAATTGCCCGTGTATCTTGTATCATAGTAGGATTCGTGTTTGTTTAGGTTCCGTTTATGTTTAGGTAAAGATAGAGTTGTAGAGTTATTCCAAAAGTAGAGAGTCTCCGGACTATAAATATGTACCTAGGGTTATTGAAAGAAAACAACAACCACGTTCACGACAAACACAATCTCGGCGCCGCCACCCTTGTTCTTAGGGTTTCTTTCGGTAAGTGCCATCTGCCTAGATCGCATCTTGCGATCTAGGCGATATCTATTCGTTACGGTTTTTCGTCTTGAAGCGTTGTTGATGGCGAGTAATACCATTATCACAGATTGTTTGAGGCTAGCATCGGCCTTTGTTTCATTATTATCGTCGAAGTTATGCTACCTCTAGCTATCTCTACCTTGCACCGTATCCCAAAGTGCAAGGGTAGCACCTTCTTGATCTTTATTTAGTCGATTCGATCTGTTATAGTTGTGCCTTGTTCGTCAAGGTTTAGTTTAATATCTACGTAATCAGGCCTTACAAGCGGGTTGAACGATCCGTAATGCATAAGGATGTGGCTTATTCGTCCTAGAGAGGATGTTAATTGGCTTTATGTTGGTTATTAGGCCTTCTCTAGGATTGATATTCTTAATCTTTTATGCGTACTAGGCTCAATTCGCGTGGGGCGTTCGATTCGTGGTGAAAAGCGTTAAACTATCGTAGATCGATTTAACTTGTAGTGATCAAGCAAAACCCCATGTCATCATAAATCTAATGCAGAACCATGGGGCAATCGGCTTTAAGAGCCGATTCTGAGAAACCAGGAGCCGATCACGGCTCGAATTTTCGTATACTTGTTTATCATGCAGAAATCAATCGGACAATCCTTCACCTTCTGACCAGGTATAGGTCAGGTGCATCTCGAACCAAGCCGGGGCGTGTGCGGAGCTTTTGCGGGCCCGAGGACCAGAACCCTTGCGATCTGGGAGCCTCCGGCTCTCCGTGTTGTCGATCGCTGCTTTCGCCGGTGGGTTTTGGCAGGCAACACATTACAGCACGCCGGTGGGACCTTCAACAACGTCTACATCAACACCGCGCGATGGAGAAACGGACCCGTCACTTGACGATCTGCTGGCAAGCACAAGGCCGTACGGCGAGATCAAGGCCCTCTTCGAGGAAGACCTCATCGACTCTTTTGAGAGGACCCGTCGCATGGCATCGGTGGAAAGGGTTCTCCCGGCGCTCTTAATGAGGTGGATCATGCATTCCTTGAGGAGGCGCACGGGGCTCTGACGGAAGTCAACTACATGGTGGCTCATTCCTTGCACGCCATTACGAGAGCACAGTGAGCGCTTTCGGCGGGTCGCGGTCGCGTAGTCGAGATCATGAAGCATCAGTACTCCCATCGGGACCTACTTTAGGGACTCACCAGGGAAAGACGCTCCAGACCAGCCGCAGATCCGTTCGCACTTGCTCTCCAGGCCGGGGCAGCGGCTTCGTCGTCTACAAGGCTGGAGGCGACCGGCGTGCCAATTCCTGTTCGAGCCACCTAAGGAGATCCCACAGATATATATGCGCATCGTGCGGTGCAATACCACGACGCACCAAGCAGTTGCAACCACGGGAGTTTCTGCGGCGGGAACCCTTGGGCGAGATCTTTCGGGCGTGTGGGCGGCGATGGGCGGGATGGACGCCGACAAACAGGCGTGGCTAGCCAAGTATGCTCTTGGAGCAAGTCATGAGAATCTAGCCCCTACAGCTCAAGCGATTGGAGCAAATCGGTACCATCTGAGGGACGGTTAAACCGTCTTAGAAGAAGGACAATCGGCTATTCAAAGCCGTACCCCGAGTTTGATCGATTCCGCTACCACCCAAGTATAAGCTCACAGTTCTCAAGATTCGATGGTCGGAAGGTCAAGCTCGATCGAGCACATAAGCCGATACCTAGCACAACTAGGCATGATTTGACATCGGATCGGATCGCGTAAGATTCTTTCGCAATCTCACAGGACCGCCTTTGGGTGGTACCTCCACCACTGATTCAATTCATGCACGGAAGCAAGCTGGAAGCGGTTCCACATCGGTACCATTCGAGGCTCGAGGTGGCATTGCGGACTGGCGAGTGCGGCGAGCGAGGAAAGCGGTGGCGAGTACATCCGGTAACCGGGTATCGATAATCGATGTTACTCGGCTCGTTTAAGCGAGAAGGCCGTCGAGTGGCGGCGTGGGTCTCTCGGCACCCATCAAGGACTTGGCGTTCGGTAGATTACAACTCATTGGCGCACATGGCCCGAAGCGGCGATGTATGAACAGCGCCACCACGAGTTGTACCAAGACAAATTCAAGCGTCCGATAAGCACAGTCGATGCGAAGAAGAAGATCACGCAGGACCGAGGAGGTGGCGTGGCTGAATGGGCTCGGGGGCGGATCCTGTGGCCGCAAATGGGTGAAACAGCAAGGGCCTGCGAAAGGGTTCGACTTGATGTGAGCAAAGCTGAGCGGATATTCGATCTCTGCTGAAGGAGAAGCGGTGAGATTACCGAAGGCCACAAAATCCCTCGGCTCGGGGAGATGAGCAGGAGGCCATACCGCAAGTGGCATCATTCGTTCACTCACCCACCAATGAGTGCAAGGAGCTTCCGCCAAATCCAAATGGCGATAGAACAAGGTCGTCGATCCTTGGGCGATTCGCCATGAAAGTGGACACAAACCCATTTCCGGCGTCAACATGGTAGAACTCGATGCGCTCCGCGGCGTAAGCTGGATTTCTCGTTCGGTGTTAACATGGCGGTCTGGATACCACCATGACACGTACAAGGAGAACGGTGTTCGCTCGGGGCAAGGAAAGAAAGGAGGCTAGTCCATGCGACGGCCCGACCACAATGACGGTATAGCAGATTGGAACAAGTGAGGAGAGTGCGATATCGAAGCCACATTCTCGCATCTCCTTAACAAGTATGAGCGCCGATGACCAACGTCGCCCGACCACAGCGAGCGACGGAAGATATGAGCACCTTGCTAGGGGACCGTCGAAGAGAAAAGAAGGCGGCTAGGCATTGGGATTGTCCTTTCTTCAAGTATTCTGGGCACGGAATGAGCCGATTGCCTACAATCGACAAGCGCCGGAATGCAACCAGGTAGAAAGAGGACACGAGGCGGTGTCGATTCAACCGCCTAGGGCCTCTCCGTCCCAGAGCCAACACAAAGTCGCTCGGCGGAGACCTCGAGGAGAAGGGTGACAAGGTCAAAGATAGGTGCCACCGTCCAGGTGGTGCCGGACGGACTCGAGACATACCGAGCGTGAGTCGTGGCTGCGTAATCTAGAGGAAGCTGCGCGGTATCTCAATGCTTTGAAGAAAGCCGCTGATCTGGCCGTCAAAGTGAGACGGGATGTGGAAGCGGAAGACCACCCGACCAGGAAGAGTGGCGCCCCAAACGGTAAGAGCCGATGCAAAGACATCGGCTAGCACAAACATGGTGTTCGTGTTCCGTCGATTCCAGCCAAGAACCGATGAGCTACTCGTGGCACAATTTGGCTGACCCACGGCCGGTTATCTTTGAAGCCACGTGAGAAGGGTTACAAACATCTGAAAGCCACAGCCTGCGAGGTTACATCAATGGGCAACTGTCGGCAAGATGTTGGTGGACACCGGGCGGCGATCAATATCATGCCATACTCCATGCTCTGACGTTTGGGGCGCTCCACGAAGATCGATCAAAACCAACGTCACGTTGGCGACTTCAACGGTCGTCTTCGGGAACACAAGGCGTCTTGAGCGTGGACTTGACGGTGGGCGAAAACCGTACCCGTCATTCTTCGTCGTGGACAACAAGAGCACGTGCACTGTCTTGCTAGGAAGGATTGGATTCACGCTAATTGCTGCATCCCATCCACAATGCATCGATGCGATCCGTGGGATGGAGCGAAGTGGAGGTCATCCACGCAGCGATTCTATCGAGATCTCCATAGCTGGCATGAGCGTCGGGAGGCGAAGACCAAGAGCCGATCTCTGGAATCAATCTAGGCGGCTGCGAGCGTATTGAAGCTACAAAAAAGCGGGGTGAGGCTGGTCTTATCCAGCGGCCTTACAGTAGAAGAGCCCACGATCATCAGGTATGCGGCCGATCCTTCGATCGACCACAAAAATAAAAAGCAGCGATCATACGACAAGCGGTTCATGTAGTCGTGGCGAGAGATGCTCGCCTTGTAAAATAATAAGGTGTAAACCGTCCTTGCGGATGCAAGCAAAAAGGGGCGATTCAGCGATCGGCCCAAATTATTTTTGTTGTCCTCACCGTTTGCCACTGTGTTTAGCGTCGATTTGTGGTGTGACGAAAGCTAAGTGCGGGTTTACATCCGTGATGAGCTAGAAGAGATCGACATTGGTCACGGGGATAAGCCACGACCAACATTTATCAGAAAGTTAGAGCCAAGTCTGCGGGGCGATGATAGCCTGTTGAAACAATATCCAGTTAGCCGCACGGGACTACAGAGATGCTGGATTGGACAGAGCATCATCGAGCATCGTCTCCGCTCAAAAAGGATTTCGCCCGTTTGACGAAGCACGACAAATGAAGGCGAAATTCGGAAGAAGTCAAAAAGAGGTCGAAAAAATGTTGACGGCCAATTTGATCGAGACCATGCGGTATCTTTGAGTGGATTTCTTGTATCGTACTGTCGAGAAGAAGGGTGGCCAATGGCGGGTTGCTATAGATTTTCGAGATCTAAGAGCTACCCCAAAGGATGAGTATCCGATCTTGGTGGCGAAACATTAATCAATGCAAGAAATTGGTCATAAAGTGTTGAGCTTCATGGACGGCAATGCGGGTACAACCAGATCTTTATGGCTCGTAAGACATACACAAGACTGCATTGAGTCCCGGTCCGTGGGGTTATTTGAATATGTGGTCATAGCGTTTGGACTGAAAAATGCGCCACGTACCAACGGGCCATGAATTATATCTTCCATGATGATCGGCAAACTGGTGGAAATCTACATCGATGGCGTGGTGGTCAAGTCTGCTTCCGCATACGGACACTTGGGCGATCTGCAGCGTCTGGACCGAACAAGAAAATTGACCTACGAATGAATCCAAAGAAGTGCGCTTTTGGGGTGACGGCGGTCGGTTCTTGGGTTTTGGTCCATGAGCGGATTGAGATCGGCTGAAAAGTCGAGGAGGCGTCTGAACAATGAAGCCACCCACCACCAAGAAAGAAGCTGCGGTCCCTTATCGGCAAGATCAACCGTCAGACGATTCATCTCAATCTATCGGGAAGGATTGAGCCGTTCATGGGACTAGTTAAAATCAAATCGGCGAGGAATTCATTTGGGGCGAGAGCAACAACGAGCCTTCGACGAGATCAAAGAGTACCGACAAAGCCACGGTGTTAGTTCCACCTCGGCTGACGGGCCACTCTACATTTACTTGTCGATGGTCGCCGTCCATCGCCTCGGTAGTGGTGCAAGTTTATGATGGGCTGGAGCGAGTCGTCTTTTACATAAGCGGGAGGATCTTTGGGCCTTGAGACAAGGTACCACGATATCGATAAGTTGTGCCTCTGCTGTTTTCACTGCACCAAGTTGCGACACATTTTGCTATCGGCGAAATCATCATCATATACCGTCGGGCGTCATAAAGCACATCTTCGGCTCCTATGTTAAGAGGCGGTTGGGCAAATGGATGTTTGCATTGTCGAGTTGACATCCGGTATCAACCCGCGAAGCGATTAAGGGACAGGCCCGGTGACCTTATCGTGAAAGGATCAACACCAACATAGTGCCTTGTCCATAGGCGTGGGCTATGTTTTTCGACGGATCGGTTGTGACGATGGCTGCGGCATCGGCATTTCACTCGTGTCGCCGAGAACATTTTCCTTCTCCATCAGATTGTCTACCTCTCGCACTAACAATGTAGCAGTGCGAGCGTCACATGAGATGGAGTTACTCCTCGGCAGGAGGCGAGCGGTGGAAATTTTGGAGACTCAAGTTGGTGATTTCCCAGCTCACGGAGGACTACAAGTCGAGGCGAGTCCCTCTTCCCATTATGGCTGCCTTTGCGAGCTAATGACGCAATTTGATGCGTCAACTTCACTTGGATCCTGACGCAGAATACCGAGGCGAGCGATCTTGCGAGATAGCTTGGTACAAGGATGTGGTAGAAGGAGCCGATGTTGGTCTGAGTTCCTTGAAGCGAGACGGAGAGCCGATATCTTCAATTACTTGAAAGATTCGGCTGGGGCACCTAAACGGATAAGGTACAAAGCCATGAAATGCGTGCTTATTGGGGATGACATGTTTCTGAGGACTTTGGAAGGACTATTGCTCAAATGCAGGGGACACCGAGGCCAATCAGCTCCTACACGAGGTACCGAAGGAGCTGTGGAACTCACCAATCGGCTCACAAGATGAAATGGTTGATCGAGCGATCGGGGTTTTATTGGCCCACTATGCTTGAGGACTGTTTCAACTACTACAAAGGGTGTCAAGCATGTCGGAAATTTGGAAAAATCCAGATGGTACCGCGTCGACAATGAACCCCATCATCAAGCCTTGGCCATTCGAGGATGGGGAATGGACATGATCGGCAAGATCAATCCTCCATCAAGCAAAGGCCACATGTGGATTACGGCTATCATGACTACTTCACTAAATGGGTAGAGGCTGTCCCTATGAAGTCGATAAACTCGAAGGATGTTATCAATTTTGTGAAGGAACATGTCATCCATAGATTGATTCCCCAAACTATCACGACCGATGGAGGTTCGGTTTTATTTCTCGGAGTTTAGAAAGTTCTGCGAGGACATGGGGATTAAGCGATTAGATCATCCCCATACTATGCTCAAGCAAATGGGCAAGGCGGCGTCAGAGCCTCATCAAACTGATCAAGAGGAAAGTCGATGAGCACCCAAGGCGTTGGCACGAGGTTTTGTCGAGGCGTTATGGGCTTATCGCATGTCATGTCATGGAGCAATAAAACATCACCCTACCATCTAGTATATGGACAAGCCGTCCTACTGGGAAATTAATTTGGATCGAGGCGTGTTACTTTACTTTTCGGGCGATCTAACAAGCGAAGAATCGCACCACGATGAGTGACGGTGTGGAGGATTTAACCGAGCTCGAGGTTATGGTCCTTTGGAGAAAATCAAAGAAAACAAGGCCAAGGTAGCTCGTGCATACAACAAGAAAGTGAAGCCAAAGGAGTTCCACGTTGGTGATCCGGTGTGGGAAGGCATGTTGCCCTTGGGGACTAAGGATGCAACATATGGTAAATGGTCTCCAAATTAGCGGTCCGTCGAATTGTCGACCAAGTTTTAAGAAAGCATACATGCTCGAGCTATTGGATGGAGTAAAATTCGATGGCGATCAACGGACAACATCTCAAGAAATATTTCCCAAGCATGTGGGATGTTGGACGATAAAAGCTGGAAGAGCCGTTACATGAAATGGGCTAGGTAGAGACACGAGAAGCGATGGACAGATAAATATGGGGGCCGATGCTGAAAATCGGCCGAGTAAAAAAAAAATACATATATGTGGCCGATGCACGGTCATCGATGCTAGAGGTTCACACATGTTACAAAAAGGGCCACCTCGGCGGTCTTAGCCTCGTCATCTTAAATCTTGCGGGCGCGTTTTTATGGGCAATTGGAGATTTGGGTCGTTTGTGTTTGAATCCACCGTGTTGAGAAAGGTCGCGAGTTGTCATTTGAAACCAAGAAATGGCCGTTGTGATGTGTTAAAGATTCAAGCGAAGGTTGACCCTATCAACGTTTTTAGAAGGAGCCGATGGGTGGTCATCGGCTTTGTGCAATTTAACTTGTTTGACTATATGCATGCGGCATGATGAAAGCCGATCTGATGTCATCGGCTTATGGAACATCGACTGTTTGGTTATCGGCAAAATTGAAGCAAAAGGAAGCAACATTTGGGAAATAGAGTTTCATTCATTCAAAAGATCATTGCTTACAGGATGATCGATTACAAAAGGGCCTGCTACTTTCGGCCATTACTCGATTCCTAATCTAAGCCGAGGTCGTCGTCGTATTTGTCGCCGCCATCCTCTTCATCTTGGCTATTTCTCGGCGTCGTCCTCTCTTCTTCTTTGAAGAAGCCAGCGAACCTCTTCGTCCTCGTCGTCATCTTGATATCCTCGCTGGACCCGTGGCGGGCGCTTCGTCGGCGGATACCGTCGGAGGAGGTGTCTCCTCCGATTCCTCCTCCTCGGCCAGAGTCGACGCGTCCCACGACCCGATTGTCGTCGCTGCTCGCCTCCGTTCCCGTCGGCGAATCGTAGGCTCTTCGCCGTCGATCGGCGCGCCGTCCTCGACGGCAATGAAATCGATCCTTCGTCCCACCATCGTGGGCGAAAATCTTATGTCGCCGTGGTGGAGTGCTGGAGTTGGTTCTCGCTCGCTAATCGAGTTGGGCGTGGGAGGGCGCGCCGGAGGAAGCGAGAGGAGGCCATGGCAAGAAAGAGGTTTTCGGTGATGGGAGAAGGGTTTTCGGCTCTTTGGAGGAAGATGGGGGCTATGACTGTTGGCTGATTTAAATAAAGGGAATAGTGGGATGACGGTTCAATGCCATAGCGGTTTCCCAGTTACCTTTGCCAAAATCGTCAAATCACGCTGCGCAGGAGTTGAGAAGACAGGCATCATGATGAAGGGTAGCGTGGCGGTCTGTTACGCCACGCGATGCATCGACGCAGCCCGATAAAAAAAAAGAGGAGAAGAAGAGAGAAAAAAAACGCTGAGATTGGTTTTGGAATTATCATTGCCAAAACCAGGGGGGCATGTGTTATCACCGTATTTTGGCCAAAGACGGAGATGGGCCGTGATCAAGATGGGCTTGGAAGATACATATATTCAACATGTTGTTGGATCGGCCTAGTGCGTAGATTTGGGCTGAATTGCCCGTGTATCTTGTATCATAGTAGGATTCGTGTTTGTTTAGGTTCCGTTTATGTTTAGGTAAAGATAGAGTTGTAGAGTTATTCCAAAAGTAGAGAGTATCCGGACTATAAATATGTACCTAGGGTTATTGAAAGAAAACAACAACCACGTTCACGACAAACACAATCTCGCATCGCCATACCCTTGTTCTTAGGGTTTCTTTCGGGTAAGTGCCATCTTTCTAGATCGCATCTTGCGATCTAGGCGATATCTATTTCGTTACCGGTTTTACTCGTCTTGAGCGTTGTTGATGGCGAGTAATACCATTATCACGATTGTTTGAGGCTAGCATCGCCTTTGTTTCATTATTATCGTCGGGTTATGCTACCTCTAGCTATCTCGCTACCCTTGCACCGTGTCCCAAAGTGCAAGGGTAGCACCTATGATCTTTATTTAGTCGATTCGATCTGTTATAGTTGTGCCTTGTTATCAAGGTTTAGTTTAATATCTACGTAATCAGGCCTTACAAGCGGGTTGAGCGATCCGGTAATGCATAAGGATGTGGCTTATTCGTCCTAGAGAGGATGTTCCGTAATTGGCTTTATGTTGGTTATTAGGCCTTCTCTAGGATTGATATTCTTAATCTTTTATGCGTACTAGGCTCAATTACGCGTGGGGCGTTCGATTCACGTGGTGAAAAGCGTTAAACTATCGTAGATCGATTTAACTTGTAGTGATCAAGCAAAACCCCATGTCATCATAAATCTAATGCAGAACCATGGGGCAATCGGCTTTAAGAGCCGATTTACAGGGAAACCTGGGAGCCGATCACGGCTCGAATTTTACGTATACTTGTTTATCATGCAGGAAATCAATCGGAGCAATACTTCACCAGGTATAGGTCGGTGTACGCATCGAACCAAGCCGGGGCGTGTCTTGAGCTTTTGCGGGCCGTCGCCGAGGACCGAGGCCACCGGCGATCTGGAGCCTCCGGCTCTCCGTGTTGTCAGTCGCTGCTCGCCGGTGGGTTTTGGCAGGCAACAGGGTGGTGCGCCACGGCTATGTGTGGGTCAGGATACAGGTGGCCGCAACACACATACCCGTAGCGCACTATGTCAAGATGCGCTACGGATGTGAAACTTAACCGTAGCGCACCTTGACCTAGTGCGCTACGGGTATGTGTGCTGCAGCTGCTAGGTCAACTTAGCCGTAGGGCACTAGTGGCCTACACCAACTCCACCCCCTGGATCGCCTTTTTAGCTTTGCAAAAAATAAAAGAAAATTAAAAACACTTCAAATAATATAATCCTTTCATATTTAGATAGATAATGTGGTCTAGTTTCTAGTAAAATTAACAATCATGAATTTTGACTTTTTCTGCAAAAAAAAAGTCATGCCATGGTAAAATGGTTGTAACTTTTGCATGCGATGTCGAAAAAACGTATAATATACCAAAATGACCGGAACAAGATTCCAGATCCGCTTGCAACACCTTTAGGTCGTTTAGTGATTTTTTAGAATCTTAAAATTTAAAAAGAGTAAAAAGTTATGGCAAAAACAAGATTTTTTGCTGCAGAAAAAAAATGAAGCAACTTACCCATAGCGCACCACCACCTAATGCGCCACGAGTAAGTTGGGCGGGATTCGAAATCCGAATCACCACCCCGCCCACCTACCTACCTCTCTCCATCTCTTCCTCCCTCTCTCTTCTCTTCCTTCCTTCCTCCCTCTCTCTTCTCTTCTCTTCTCTTCTTTCCTTCCTTCCTTCCTTCCTACCTCTCCTCTTCTCTTCCTCCCTCTCTTCTTATCCTCCTTCCTTCCTTCCTTCCTATCTCTCCTCTTCTCTTCCTCCCTCTCTTCTTATCTTCCTTCCTTCCTCTTCTCTTCCTTCCTCCCTATCTTCTTCTCTTCCTCTTCATCTTCTCCTCACTTCGGCCTCCTCCAACCAAGGACGACCACGGGTAACCAGCTCCTTCCGCCGTCGCCTCCTCCGTCCTCCAGCCGCCAACACCTCCGACCATACCTCCGACCGCACCTCCGGTCGTCTCCTCCGACCACACCTCCTACTTCCTCGACGCCGACGAGGACTAGCACGGCCACGGCCTCCCGCACCTCCCTGCAGTGGTAGGTCGTGGCCACGGCCACTGCTCCGGCGAGGCGAGGCGACGGCGACAGCACCGACGAGATCCAGATCTCCCACTTTTTTTTTGAATTTTGAAATTTGTATCCGTGGCACACAGCACCTAGTGCGCCACGACTAGCTTTTTCATATGCGTGGCGCACAACACCTAGTGCGCCACGGTTATCTTTTCAGAAGCGTGACGCACCACCTAGTGCGTCACGGCTAAAAGTTAGCCGCAGCGTACGCTTTGTGGCGCACCCGTAGTGCGCCACAGATGGCCAAAATATGTGCGCCACGAATTAGCCTTTTCCTAGTAGTGTTTTGTTGTTTTGGAATTGACCCTTCTATAATTAGAAGCACTGACTCTGGCCCTTCCTAAATCTTTAATCTCAATCTTACTGTCCAAATTCTAAACATTTATGTTGGTGATTCATTTTTGTTATCGTTCCAAATAATCTGCACTTGGTTAAGGAATTGGTGTTACAGCTCGAGACATAGTACAAGAAAGAACTATGTTAGCTCGTATGTTTCCATGGTTATTGAGCGTTGATAACTCAGAGATTTTATCTAGAAAATACCTTCTGCGGTTGTAGAGAATTCCATTACCAACAGTCATATGTACTAAAGAGTTGTTGTCCCTTTTGTGTTTGCTTGGTAAACTTAATGTTAATGGAATACTTTATAAATGTATTTGCAGTTTTGCACTCTGCTACAATCTTATTGAGTCCAGAATATTTGTTTGTGCAATCTTGTTATTGTGACAAGGAATGGTACTAGGAATATCTTATTATTGTGACAAAGAGTAGTATATGATGGGGATATGCCTACCGGGGTATACCCAGGGGCGTTCGCCCGCCCGAGGCTGGAGCTGCAGGGGCGGCGGATCAAGGCTTGGCGTGGATCCAAGCGACTGGAAGCTGAAGGTCCAGGAGAGTAGATAGGCCCAGTCGGAGTAGGTTAAACGAGTGCCGAAAACTTAACTGATTCGGTTGAGATATGTAAACCCTAGGGGGTGAGTCTATATAAACCTCCCTACAGGGCGTCCCACCCAAGCGACTCGCCGCCTAGCCGTCGAGCTCGCCACATTGTACTTTCATCATAATACAATCTAGCAGGAGTAGGTCTTTACCCTCCGAGGGCCGAACAGGTAAACCACCTGTCTCGCCTCATCTCGCACCGCAGATGGCTGGCCGCCCTTGCCCTATGTTCTACTACTCGCTGCCGATTGCAGCATCTACCGTGGTCATTCCCACGACAGTGGCGCCCACCGTGGGGCCTGCGACTGGCTTTCCAAGCTCGGGCGAGTCGACCTCAATAACAAAACGATCAAAACCACAAACACATAAACAAACGAGGTAAACCCCATAAAAAGGGCGGACGCGCTCGGGGACTCGTTCAATCATCAATCAAAATCGCAAGACAACTCACAAAATAACGCGAAATCCCATTATAGCAGACCAAAGTTGTTACAAAATACAAGTTGCGCCTAATGGCCGAACTGCTACTAACGCCCCAGGGCACAATGTTTTATTTTGCAGGCTTCGATGTCGACTCGCCGCCACCCTGGCGGTTGCGGATGAAGGGGTGTACAGGTTCGACGGGTACGTCGTCAGCTCACCCGCCATCGCCGCACGGAAGGGTTGATCGATCTTGAAGTCCCGGTGCGGCGGCTCGGGATCGTTGGGCGCGACGGTCGTCTCCTGATAAGGAAGGAGGTCGCCCATCTCCCAGACATGATCGGAGTACACCGCGGCACGATCTGTCAGCTTCAGCACCTCGGCAATCTCCACCGAGCGAGTCGATGAGGGGTAGCCACTCGTCACGTCGTCCAGATCGAGATCCTCTGGAAAGTGGGCGAGCCCAAGGCTAAGCGCCGTCGCCGCCCCGCGTCGGAACGCTGACCGCGTCATAAACTCGACGACCGACGGCGCCTTCTCCAGATACCGCCACACCTCGACGAGGTCGCTGGGAATCACTTCAGTGGGCGACATCTCCTGAAGATACGCCTGAATGCAAGCCGCGGACAACGTGGCCGAGTCGACCAGAGTGGCCACACACTGCCGCGTGTCATACGACTGCGCCTCTTCCGAGCTGTCGATAATCCGACCTGTGGACAGAGGGTGGCAGTGAGTACAACAAAGATCACGCAATGTAGCTACTATAGGCAGAGGCAGGCACACTTACCAATCAAAGGACGACAGAGTCCTGTGATGAAGCTTTGAAGAGAGGAGTAGTCGTCTTGTAGCCAGCAACGAGGGCGTCATAGACCTTACGCTCTTCAGCGGCAGCCGTAACAGCAGCCTTGGCTCGCCCATCTGCTGAACTCGCCTCCTCCTTCGCCTCCTTAAGCTCGCGCTCAAGGTCGGCGATCCGCTTCTCAGCCGAACTCAACGCAGATCGAGCCGCCGTCAGTTCACTCGCCGGGACAAGGCCCTGGCGGACCTCCTCTGCCTTCGCAGCAATCGCCTGGAGTTCCTTGTTCGCCTCTTGGACGGCAACCAGTTCCTTCTCCGCACGACACTTCGCAGCAAGCCGGTCGGCTGACTCGCGCTGCAAGCCCTGCGCACAATTCAAACAGTTAACAACAATGGAATCCTAAGTTCTCACCCGCCGAAATTCAGCGACTGGACACTCGGGGACTGGAGATCAAAATTCCTAAGTGCCCACCCGCCGAAATTCAGTGATTGCGCACTCGGGGACTGGGTGCTAGAAATAAAAGCAAAACACCAAAAGAATCGACCAGAAATTGATGGCCCGATCCTCGGGGACTGGACATACCTGGATGGCTGCGCCAAGCATGCCATGAAGCTGTAGCGCGTCCACGGATGCAAGAAGAGACGGAGTGTGCCCGCGACGCTGCTCGATCTCCGTTTCGGCGACCCCAGGTACGCGGCTCGATGGCGTGGTACCACTCGCCGTAGCTGCTCTGGCCATGAAGCGGGGGAAGGGCGCGGTGGACGCGCCAGCACCAAGAGAAGCCGGCTCGGCCATCCCAGGCGAGGAAGCACCCTCCTTGATCTTCAAGGCCGCCTCCGTCGCAGGACCACTCGGAGCAACCGTCGTGTCGTCAAACACCGTGACGACATCATCGCCCTTGGCCTTCTTGGCACTGTCTGCGGGGGCGGCGACCTCGTCAGCCTTCCTCTTCCGAGAGGGGTCCTCCTCGGCGACGACTGGTGGCACTTTGGCCACGGACGGGTGGCCTATCTTTTTAATTCTAGTCCTGCAAATTGTTTACATGAGCAAATGGTCCGAGTACAACGAAAGGCAAGGCAGGTGAACAAAACTCACTTGGCGACTGGTATGAACCGCAGCCCCGTGCGGATGCTGGCCGGCTTCTCCAGTTCGGGGCCCAGTTTCCGACTAAGGCCCATATCCAAAACATCATGCGCCCAAGACACGGAAGGCCTCTTCGTCGACGAGGCCGCGAACCTCTGGCGACTTGGCATGAGCTCTCACAGGAGGCGGGCTGCCGCTGAGCAGCCCCCAACCCAGAGACTGAGGCGAATAGGGGGAAGCGAGGCTAGAGGTACCTCACTCAGGATGGCAGTGGCATCCGGTGTTGCTGTCGTCTGCGGCGCGTCATCCCTGGCCAGGTTGGTGGCGTCGGAACTACTCGCTGAATGAGGCGGAGATGCCTGTTTCGCCGGCTTTGCCTTCCTCTTTGGTGGGGCCTTCACTTCCTTCGTCTTCTTCTTCTTCTTTGACGGTGTAGCCTCACGACGCGAGGTGTGCTCGGGAAGCTCGTCGTCGTGACGTTCGAGGCTTCTACTCGCCTCGAGCTCGCGCTGATGTTGACCGCGGGTTTTGCGAACCATCGGGGAGGCTTCTTCCCTGGGCTCGTCGTCATCATTGTCGTCATCACTCGTGTCGCTCCCGACGCCGCCCTTGGCGGGAGGCGACTCGCCCCCGTCCTGGACGGACGAGCTCAAGTTTTCGTCGTCCGCGGGTGGAAGCCACCCTTCCACCACTTGAAATAACTGCAATAGGTATGAGACAATATTAGTATAACCGCGACAGCATCAACTGCGATTGCGAATGGTAGACAGTGACTTACCGTTGGGGCTGGATGCTTCGGTGTAGGGGCGACCCCTGCCTTCGCGTCCAGGTACGCTGCCTGGGTGATCTTCTTCAACGCCAGGACGTAGTCCTCGAGTTTCCATTCGGCGAGGCAGGATTTCGTCGAGTCCTCCCTGCCCGTGTACTCATACATGTAGTGCTCGCGGCGGGCCAGGGGAACGAGTCGCCGTCCGAACCAACAGTTGTAAAGATTGATGGTTTGAAGACCTTTCTTCTTCAGGACACGGATGGTTTGAAGCATCTCGTCCACGACCATCCTCTGGTCCACTGGAAGCTTGCCGACCTGGAGTCGGCATGGTTCGGGCCAGTTGGCGGAGTACTTGGGGATCGCTACCTCGCCGTCTGGAGTCGCCTCGGTGACGTAAAACCAGGACTTCTTCCACTCGCTCGCCGCCTTGGCCGGCAACATCAGGTCGAAGAAGGAGGCCTTCGACTTCAGCTGAAACGTCAGGCCACCCGCAGCAAGCATTGGGCCGCCTGATTCTTCGCGACTGATCCTCCCGTGGAACAGATCTTGCCATAGGGGGAAGTAGGGCTGCAGCCAGTAGCACTCACGAGCATACGAAAATGGCGAGCTGCTCGATCTTGTCGGGCCGGTCCGGCGGTGGATCCGTAGAAACGCACAATGGCCGGAAGAAGAGGCGTGGGAACCCCCGTTCGGATGGCTGGTGAAGCAAACAAATTCTCCCTCGCATGGATCCGGAGTCACCTCTCCGGCCACGGGGATGCGCAACCTGCCGGCGCGCAGGATCCCGGCCTCCTCGAAGGATGCTAGTAGCGCTCTGGTGCATTTGGACCTGCCCCATGGCTCGGTGGAGGGGGCCATTGGCGGAAAGATTCGCGGAGCTCGGAGGATTTTGGATCGATTGGATCGCGATGCGGAGGAAAACGGAGATGGGTGAAATCAGAGGAAATGAAGAAGGAATGGTTCCCCGATCGCCTACCATTTCCTTTATATAGCGGTTGTTACCCGCCAAATCAGGAGGCCGTTACTACGCGGTGATTACGCCAAAGTTACCGTTGGATTACTCCAACGGCTAGTTTTGATTGCGTCTGACGGTCCAACTTCATCCATTCGACTCGCCGACCCAATCACTACAACAGTGACTAAAACTTGCCGACCGTTCGCGGCATGCGACCCGATTAACTCTTGTCATTGCGAGAGTAATTAGTTTTCCTTTATTCAGGAGGCCACCGATTCGATTGGCGTCGCATTGGACCCGTATACTCCGGCGCCGCGAACACTGCGACCAATCGGCGGCCTCGGGGACTACGATGGGATATGCCTACCGGGGTATACCGGCGGGGCGTTCCGGCGAGGCTGGCGAGTGGGCCTCTGTGACGGCCCGGATCAAGGCTTGGCGTGGATCAAGCGAAGTCAAGGCCCAGGAGAGTAGATATGCCGAGTCGGATTAGGTTAAACGAGTGTCAAAACCTTAACTGATTCGGTTGAGATATGTAAACCCTAGGGGGTGAGTCTATATAAACCTTCCTACAGGGCGTGTAGAGGATACGTTCCATCATCCACCCAAGCGACTCGCCGCCTAGCCGTCGAGCTTGCCCCATTGTACTTTCATCATAATACAATCTAGCAGAAGTAGGTCTTTACCCTCCGGGGGGCGAACCTGGGTAAAACCCTGTGTCTCCGTCCTCATCTCGCACCGCAGATGGCTGGCCGTCCTTGTCCTATGTTCTACTACTCGCTGCCGATTGCAGCATCTGCCGTGGTCATTCCCACAACAGTATATATATATATTGATGTTGGAGTACAACAATGAAACTTGGACAACAATGTTCCTAGACAAGATACTCCTTTCCTTTCCTCTCCTATATAAGATACTCCTTTTTTTTCCATAATTATGATCAAGTTGTTCCATAGTTATACCTGCATTTTGATCACTTCTATGCTTCTGCTATGATGATTTATTTGTCTTCTTCATGAGTACCTTCTTATTCAGCCGGAGTATAATTCAGATCCCGAAGTACCAATGCCGGTGAGGTTTACTGCTGATGGAAGCCAGAGAGGTTTACTGCTGGAGCCGGTGCTGTAACGATGATGGGAGCCAGCCAGGTGCATTGCTGATGGGATCTGCAGAGGCCGGTGGTCTCCAGGGCGCCGCCAGAGGACTGGAACACGAGCGGCGCCCGTGCAGCGCGCACCTGACCAGCCTGACACGGAGAAGGCGGAGCGCGTTCACGTGACTAGCCTGATGCGGAGAGAGCGGCGGCAGAGCGCACACGTCACCAGCCCGACGCGCTGAGGGCGCCGGCAGAGCGCGCATCTCACCAGCTGGCGTGGAGAGGGCACCGGCAGAGTGCACACCTCACCAACCCGACGCGCAGAGGTGGGGCCGAACGTTGCGCCGTAAAAGAGGTAGACAAGGACGAGGCTGGCCGTAAAAGAGGTAGACAAGGACGAGGATGGCCGTGGCAAAGACGCACGCGAAGGCCCGGCAGTGGCCTAGCGCGGAGATGGCTTCACCGCCCACGCGTGCGATCAATCCGCCCAGCGCGGAGATGGCTTGAGCGCTCGCGTGCGATGGATTGATCCGCCCAGCGGAGATGACTTCGCGTCCGATCAACCGATCCGCCCAGCTCGGAGATCATGCGATCGGAGATGGCTTTGGTGCACGGGATCCTGGACGGAGGTAGGAGATGAAGCTGGCTGGGATCGACGGCGGGGACGGACGGAGATAACGAGCTGTTTTGAAAATCGAATTTTGAATTGAAGGCCAAGCTGGAGAAAATTATAATTTCTAAGCATTTTTTTTTGCAAAAACTGGCTAACACTGCACCCGCATCAGCAAGGATGGCAATGAGGCGGGTTTGGATAGATATGACAACACCAAATCTAGATCCAATCCATTAGCCTCACTCTAGCCCACCCATGAAAGTATTCTTGGACATGGATGTCACCCCAGATCCAAACCCACCGGATATCCGAGTATCCATGGATATTCATTGGTTTACGCGCTATGTACATAAAACAATAATATTTGAACCACATAGTACTTTAAATATGTCAAATGTTTCATCAAAATAATCACATGGAAGATAGTTAATACTTTTTATTATAAGTTTTCAACACAACATCTGATGTACTCAAGGCCAATCTTACTGATTAAAAGCAATTAGCTAGGATCATTCATAGCCAACTAGTTAGGTGGACCTTTGGGCCTAGGATAAGAGAGGTTGGGCCTGTTAGTGACTCTGGCACATGTAATGGTGAAAAACAACGTCTCACTGACATGTGCGGCCTAATTGTTAGCCGGGTATCCATTGGATATCCATGGAGTGAAACCTCTGTCTATGTCTGCCCCATGAATTATCGGATATCCGCCCCATGAAATCCATGGGCGTAATTAGCCCTCTAAACCCTTACTTAGTGGGAATATCCGTGGATACCTAGATCTGTAGATAAAATTGCCATCCTTACACGTCAGTTATTTCGAAGGGAGTACTAAAGCCAGAAAAACGCCTAATGGAGCAAATGTTTTGTTAGCACGTGAAAGCACTGTTGTCTGGTTGCATTTTTTGATGTTTGTCTTGGCCATGTGTTACGCTCGATAGTTGCCTCTTCTAGAGAAAGGATTACAAGATTATGATAGTTCTGGATACAAGGATCTAGAAGAACTAGGAGTTGAGGAGGGAGATTCAGTGGAGATAGAGCTCAAGGTGGAGGAAGGAGTCGTGCCGCCCTTGCCAGGGTTCTCCGGTTTAGGTTCCCGTTCTTCGATGCCCCGTCTGTTAGCCCCGGTCTTCTTTAAGTACAGTCGCTCTTTGTTCTGCCCACGGGCCTTGGGCCCAACGGCCGAAACAACTAGGTGCAGTGGCTCAGACGGTCCATGACATTCGCCCCTCCTTAACATCCGGCTTGCCCTCAAGCCAGCAGAAAGTGAAACATTACAAACACCAGGGTCCCATGGAACTTGTAGCACCTCGAGTATATTAGAGTTCAGAGAGTCGAGGTAGTCAATGTATTTGTCAAGGGCGAGGTAGGGAGTAGTGGAGATCTCTGCGCACCAGGCACCTTTAGATGACAGCTTGATCGTGATCAAACGTGAATGAGCACGAGGTGGCCATCCAATCTGGCGGATGATCATGATAGATAATTCAGCATCACAGAACATGGTGCTCATCACAGAATGAACACTTGGTGACACGTGCAATTGCCATATTGTCACTTGAATAATTTCCACTTCCATCAAATTCCGCTCTCCGCAAAATTTTCCAATGCACTAATGTATCCATAGGTTCCATTGCCTCATGTTCTTCTGTATTTGCACTAATGATATAGATAAACAGTGCAACCAACACTGGATATATTCTTGCTCATTTTTGCCCATGCTGAAAGAAAGTCCCATGCTCTACCTCACTATCTAGGACAAGCGCTAACCAGAATTGCAAGCTAACTGTATTGGACACTATAATTTCCCAAGAAGTAAGTGAGGTGTGTCGATTCAGACCTAGCAAACTTTTTTGTATAATCATGCACATGAAGGACGTGCAACCTGCATACCAGTTTAGAAATGCTACAACAATGTCATCCTCCGGGGAAACTGCCAGTGCCAAACTGATTGCCGAACCACTGAAAGGCAATCTCAATTCTGCATATGCAATACTGAACCGCGGAATTACTCCAGGAGTAGGATGGTTGGCATTAAGATATGTACTCAGTTGGTGTTCATCCACACTAAGCAACCCACTCAATACTTTGTGCACTAATGTTTCCTCAACATACAAAAATGGCTGGATTGAACAAATAACGTCCATTTGCATTGGAAAACCAACACTGAATGTGCTCATGATTTCAGTCAATGTAGCAGTTGGAAACCACCATAAATCCTTGTATTTTCAGAGCAGTATACTGGAAAAGAATGAGCAGAGCATACACCACAGATCTATTTCGCTTTCGAAATATGCTAACACTTATGTATAGGGAATGCAGACCAGTTTTTATCCCATAAGTACTCATATCAGTGTTATGCTCCACTTTGCAAGAAACCCAGTTCTTATACTCCATCTTTCTCTCACAGGATATATCTTCACTTGCACTAGAGAAACATGAACAGTACAACGCCATATCAGCAGGATAAGCAAGAATTGACTCAGACCACTTTAGCTGGCAAAGATTTATGTTGATTCTTAGGCTGGTAAGAACAATTCCTTCTATTCTGCTTCTATATAACTGCTGCTCTTGCAAATACAAATAGTGACTGCCACTTTCAGCGAGCTGCAATTCACACATTAACCAAGAGAACTGATCATATGAGACATCCGCGTGCTGTCCAAAATCCATGGTGGCAGTAACCATTCATCACCTAGTACAGGTAATGAGAATTGCCTGTAGGACCATCACGTGCAGTAGGAACAAGCCAATGTGAACCTCTAATAGTAGCAGGAAACACCAAGTTCATCTGATTTATACCTGCATACAAATAACCACCTGGGTTTCAAGGAAATATGGGTACTGTATCACCTGTATGGAGTTGCCCAATTGAACACCAGTCACTGAAATTCGCTTGCGCGTGCAGTAGCCATGACGAGTGCAGTTCACAGGTAACAAAAACCCTTCTTTGCTTCTCAAACACAATCTGGATATGCATTGAGACAGAACATGGAACAGAGGAAACGAGCAACTGGTGATACCAGTTCGATGGGTGAACTACGAGCGTAACTTCAGACTCATGTCCATCCTTTTGCTGTTTCATAGTAACAGACGCGTCCTGAGACTGGCCAAATGGCTTAGACATTGACTCAAACACGTCTTGTGCATCCTTGCACGTGGATGGTGGTATAAAGGGTGAGATACCGGTCCTCGAGATGGGACACGCCAGCGACCTTGTGGCGGACGACATGGTGGAGGGCTTGACAGCGGTCGCCACGGAGGCTGTTGCCGTCCATGTGCTAGCCGAGGTGTCAAGGTCGTATTCGGCCCCCAACCGCAGATCGGCCGTCGGCTCGAGGCCTTCCTCAACGATGGCGGACAACATCGCGTCGACGGGGACGACATGGCTTGTGTCGAGGTGTTCGATGCAGGAGGTCGCAGCTGCATCGGTGGATATCTGCCTAGAAGCTGATGCCGGCTTGGATGGTGAAGAGGACGCGTACGTCGAGAGAAGAAGCGGTGGCATATCAATGCTCGCCACCGGTTCCGCTCGGTGCGTGGTGTCTGCCCTGGAGGTTGCCCACCTCAGCCCGTAGCGTGTCGACTGCACGCCCCTGGGCGGCACTGGTTCAGCTCGAGGACGACTGGATGCAAGTTGTCAAGCTTCGCCTTCATGGAGGAGATCACCGCGAGCGCCTTAGCTTGGGCTTCCATCTCAACGCTCTTGCCGTGGCGTGTGAGAAAAAATCAAGAGTTAATTGGTTTTATGCCACTCTCCAGTTCACAAGTTGTACATATGTTATTATAAAAACACAACTTGTGAATATGCCACTCTAACTTATACCTCCTCATATGCCATTTTCTTCAAAACATAAGGAAAACAGTTTAATAAATAGATGTATTTCAGTGTATACTCTAGTATTGACCATAATAACCCTGTATTCAGATTTTGGTGGCCCTTTTGGGTGTTTGGGGCGCAAAAAAATCGAATTTTTCAAATTTTGGCAAAAATTTGAACTTCTTAGAAAAATCTGAAAATTTTAAAGAGAATCAAAACACTAAAACGAGTGTACTGTTCTAATTTGAGCCATTTTTTAGACAGATTTGCATTGATAAACTGACGTTTTCTATACAAAAACTATTCATATACGATACAAATATTGATAGATAGACAGTATACATTGTTGTATTGAAGAATGGCATATGAGGAGGTATTGAAAAGTTAGAGTGGTATATTCACAAGTTGTATTTTTGTAATGGCATATGTACAACCTATGAATTGGGGAGTGGCATAAAACCAATTAACCCAAAAATCAACGGCTAATCTATTAGGGGGGGGGGGGATTGGGGATGGCTCTGATACCAGATTGTTACGATCCCGCTCAATAGTTGCCTCTTCTAGAGAAAGGATTACAAGATTATGATAGTTCTGGATACAAGGATCTAGAAGAACTAGGAGTTGAGGAGGGAGATTCAGTGGAGATAGAGCTCAAGGAGGAGGAAGGAATCGTGCCGCCCTTGCCAGGGTTCTCCGGTTCAGTTTCCCGTTCTTCGACGCCCCGTTTGTTAGCCCCGGTCTTCTTTAAGTACAGCCGTTCTTTGTTCTGCCCACGAGCCTTGGGCCCAACAGCCGAAGCAACCAGGTGCAGCGGCCCAGACAGTCCATATGACACCATGCGTCCATGTTTGACTACATTTAAGAGGTGATTTTAGATCATGTCTTAAAGTTGGCAGTAGATATCCCCACCACTTCTATGTTTCTGTATGTGTTGTTGATTTTGTTGGCATTAGGCTAGCTAGCTAACTACCTAGCTACTATATGGGCATTTGATTCATAGTAGCAGGCTAGCAGCATCTGCATCTTATATAGTGCCAAATCTCAATCCTTCTTGTGTTGTTTTGTTAAGAACAGAGCCTCCTGCTTTGTGCTCTGCATCTATCTCATAAGGATAACTGTAGAATTCAGTACTGTAGTGTTAGTTGAGAGTTCTATTGAAAAGTATTATTGCTGACTGGACTAAGAGTGAGTTGGACGCCTATAGGAAGCATGGTGCAGGATTGTATCTTCGCTTGTATTGGGGACAACAATGGAGGCAAACAATCCCGATGTGACAACAAGAGGCAATTCAAGATGAATCTCTGTCAGGTGCTCCCCTGTTCACATTTTGAGTCCTCTGTCTTTCTGATTTTGATTTCATAATATATTATGATGTCGTTTTTGTGTTCATACATATCTTCATCACCCTGAATGATCCAAATTAGGTTTGAGAAGAAATTAAACTCCTTGTACGCCTGTAGAGAAGCAGATGAGGTTACTGCTGTCATAGAGAACGTTACTGTTGATCTGGTCAGGCCTAACCTACCTTACCATGATGGATCGGAGAAGAAAGCCAAGCAATATCAGAGTTGTTTCTAAACTCTCCATCCATGAGTTGACCATGAGATACTCTATGTGTTGTTTAGTGTGTCTCCCTTTTATCTTTAGAGTGGCCATATTTCTTTCTCTCTTTGTCTCTCTTCCTACCTTTGGAATCTCGGGTCGATATTCTCGTAAGGGGATAGAGCTGTAACACCCCAGTTTTAGCTAAATAGTAATTAGGGTTTGATTGCGCATCATACTTTAAATTGCATTGACAGGAGAAATAAAATAAAACCCTAAACCCTAGTTTTTCCCCTCTCTTGAAAAACACATTCAAATGGTTTTGATTTTGAAATCACAAAAATATTGGATCCCAAATTGTTATAAGGGCCCCTGCAATATTTTCATATGTTTTATAAAACCTCTGGTATTTTTGAAATACCTAAAACAGATTTGAATCTGAAAATATAAATAGAAAATGGAAAACAGAATTAGAAAAGGTTTTTCTATAAAAAAAACTAGAGCCAAGCCAGGCCTAGCCCAGCTTCCTGAAGGGTTTCGCAGCATAGTAAATCAAAGAAATTCTACGGATGCGAACGGGAAAGCCAAGATCTAATCTAGGAGATGCAAACAACGAGTGGGATTAGATGAGATCTTCATACCCTTGAAGATTCGCACAGCGAAACGTTCGTCGGAACGTGGGTGATGTAGTCGTACTCGCTTCTCCTCCTCGCGATCCGATCCGATCTAACACCGCAAGTGGCGATGCCTCCGAGAGATGCACACATGCGGCACCTCGACGTCTCCTCCTTCCTCGGTCCAGCAAGTATGGTGGAGAGACGGATTGGATCTACAACGCGACGGCGCGGTGCAAGTGGTGGAGAGTTTCTGCAGCAGGGCTTCGCCTACGTGCAGTCGGGAGGGAGAGAGAGATAGGAGGGCAGCAGGGCGGCTAGGGTTGTGGAGGAGGTGTAGGAGGGGGTGCGCCCCAGCCCTCTTTATATAGAGGGGTGGGCGGCCAGCCCTTGCCCCTCCCCCAAGCCCTAGGGCCGGCGGCCAAGGAGGGAGGAGTGGGGGGCAAGTCCCCCCCTTCTAAGCTCCCCTAGGGTTTCCCCTAGGTTTGGCCGGCTGGGCCCTATGGGGCCTTGTGCCCCTAGCCCAATGCGGCCAGGGCACTCCCTCATAGGCCCATGCCCCATCCCGGCAGGTGGGGCCACGTTGGTCCCCCTTCGGAAGGTTCTAGAAGCTTCCGGTACAATACCGATTAACCCGAAACAATTCTGAACTCCAAAAACTGCATTGCCTTATATGAATCTTATTCTCCGGACCATTCCGGAACCTCTCGTGATGTCCCGGATCCCATCCGAGACTCCGAACAAAAACTCATAAACCAATTATCCAATCTATCCTAGCGTCAAGACACGTTAAGTGTGTGACCCTTCGGGTTTGAGAATATGCAGACATGATCTTCTATCAATAATCAACAGCGGGGTCTGGAAACCCATATTGACTCCCACACATTCATCGATGATCATATCGGATGAACCACGATGCCAGGATTCAATCAATCCCATATATATATTCCCTTCGTCTCGCGATATTTTACTTGCCCGAGATTTGATCGTGATGCCGTCATACCTAGTTCAATCTCATTCGGCCAAGTACTTTACTCGTTCCGTAATCCGATATCACTTTGTGATTAACTCCTTAATCACATGCTTGAAAGCGGTGTTGATATCGATTTAGAGTGGGCCAGTATATCTCTCCGACTTGGGAGGGACAAATCCCATCTCGATACATACAACCCAGCAGTACTTTCCGATCACCTGAGAGACACCTTTATGATCACCCTCTCATAGGATGACGTTTGATGACCTCAAAGCTTTCTTCCGATACTAGGGCGTTGTATTATCTCATGGTCTAAGGAATACAATATTTGACATAAGAAAAGCTTCGCAAAGATGAACACGATGACACGATCTAATTGCTTCGCTTAGTTTGGGTCTGTCCATCATGTCATTCTCCCAATGATATGATCTCATTATTAATAGACAACTCATGTCTATGGTTAGGAAACCTTAATCATCATTAATCAATGAGCTAGTCCATAGAGGCATACTAGGGACACGGTGTTGTTTACAAACCACACAAGTATTAAAGTTTCCGCTTAATAAAATTCTAGCATGGAATATAAACTTTATCATGAACAAGAATTGTAATAATAACATATTTATTATTGCCTCTAGGGCATAATTCCAACACTTCCTTCCCTCTCCTCTCTTCTCACCACTTGCAGTGGCCCAGCCCACCTTGGCCCACCAGATCCGCTCAGCGTCGCCTATCGTCTTCCTCCTCCCGCAAGCACCTGCGTGCCGGCTGTTGGAGATATGCCCTAGAGGCAATAAAAAATGTAGTTATTATTATGTCTTTATGTTTATGATAAATGTTTACATTCATGCTATAATGGTATTAACAAGGAAACATTAAGACTTGTGTGATTTGTAAACTTAAATTGAAGTCCCTAGTAAAGCCTCTATACATCACTAGCTTGTTGGTTAATAAATGATTGTGGTTTCCCTATCATGAACATTGAGATGTTATTAACAACAAGATCATATCGTTAGGAGAATGATATGGTGGACATACTCCTATAGATAAGCGTAGCATAAAGATCAAGTCATTTTAATAGTTCAATTGCTATATGCTTTCTGATACATAGTAACCTAATTCCTTCGACCATGAGATCATGCATATCACCTTTACGGATGGATGCTTTGATGACATCAAACACCACTGCTATATCGGGTGGCTATAAAGGTGGCATTGAGTGTTCGGAAAGTATTGAATGAACACATGGATCAAGAGTGGGATTTGTCCATCCATATGAGATAGATATACTGGCCTCTCGGTGAAATGTCATCAATTAGCTTGCAAGCATGTGGTGGCTCAAGGGATCACATATCACGGGCGAGAAAAGAGTACTTATCGATAACGAGGTTGAACTAGGTATCTTGAGAGATCCGACGATCATAACCTCGGATAAGTAAACTATCGTGGGACAAAGGGAAATTGGTAGCGTATGTAAGGGTTCATTCGATCGCAAGTAATCGTAGAAATATTTGGGAGCCATATGAATTTCAATTCCTCTATTGGTTATTGTTGAGAAGTCTCGATCATGTCCGCATAATTCACGAACCGTAGGGAGACACACTTAAGGATTCGACGTTGTTTGAGTAGTTATGGAATGATGAGAAAGAGACCGAATGTTGTTCGGAGTCTCGGATGGGATTCGGGATATCACGAGGAGATCCGGAATGGTCCGGAGAATAAGATTCATATAAGGAAAGTCCTGTTTCGGAGTTGGGGAATGGTTCCGGTGTTTTCATCGGGAATGTTCTAGTAGGTTCCGGGATGTCCGGCACTCCGGAGGGGGAGGGTACATGAAAGTGTTATATCAAGTTGGTATGATTTCATCATGTACTAGGTGTCATCGCTGAACAAAATAAAGGGTTTAATCAAATCCTAGTTTGAAAAAGTCAACGCCAATTTGAAAGTCAACGGCTATTTTGGGAAGTGGAGAGGAGTGAAACCGAGGTTGGGAGGAGTTCCTCCCCTCCACCGCCGGCCCACCTTGAAGCCGATTTGGGGAGGGACTCCCCTCCCCTTGGCCGTCCCCTCCACCTATAAAAGGAGGGGCAGGGCTCCCCTCCTAGACACCCAACACCTCCACCTCTAAACCCTAGCCGCCGGCGCCGCCACCTCCTGCTGCCGCCGCCCTAGGGCAAACCGCCGCCGCCTAGCAACCCTAGCCGCCGGCCAAGCCTCCTCCTCGGCGTGTCTAAACCCTAGATCGTCGAGGGCTCTCTCATAGTCCACCATACTCGCTCCGGCTTAAGGCGAAGCCCTGCGAGATCTCCCCTCTACTTCCGGTACCACCTTGGTTGTCTTTGCGAGGAATCGCGAGGAGAGTGCTACGACCTCCATTTTCTTGGAACAAGGGAGAGGAAGGTCTTAAATCAATCGAACGTGTGACCCGGCTGCGGAGCTGCCGGAACGCAGCGCCAGAAGGATCGTCTACGTGATCTTGAGATCGGGAAGAGTACGACTACATCACCCACGAGAATCCGCTCTCGTTAAACACTTTGGAATCTTCGAGGGTGAGTTATTCCATCGACTCGTTGCTACAATCTAGTAGATAGATCTTGGATTGTTTGTTTGCATGCGATAGAATTTTTTGTTTTCCATGCTACGAAACCCTACAGTGGTATCAGAGCCGTGTCTATATGTAGATCTATTGCACGAGTAGAACACAATGATCATTGTGGGCGTTGATGCTTTTATTGTCGATTGCTTCTTGTGTACTTTGCATCTTGCGGGATGTTGGGATGAAGCGGCCCGGGCTAACCTTACATGACATCGTTCATGGGACTTGCTCCACTGTAGAGGGAGTGTCCCAACCTTTATTAACATAAAGTGGTGTCCCCTGTGTTTACAATGCTAGTCCCTGGATCAATAGCTAGCATCCACAGTTTAGATGTAATATCAAGAAACAAAGGTCATAATATAACTTCATAACCAGGAATAACATAATTTTATTACATCTTACATAGCTCATTTGGCTATTACATTACATTGCAGCGGAATATCTATAGTCATGGGGTCCTTCATCTTCAAAGTGCCACAAGCATATGTTGGTTGTAGACTTTGTAATCCTAATCACACAATCTTCACTAAAATCAATCAAAACATTACAAGTTACAGCCACAAGGGTCAATACATTTGAATTGTATTGGCAAGTTTCACTACTATGTATAATATGAGTGGATCCTATCTTTCCATCCGATTTTGGCTAAGTAGGGTTTAAGGCTCATTTGCAGAAAGAAATACTTTATCCTATCTTTTCAAATGGTTTTGTTTCCTTTGTCCAAATCTCTTTAACAAAACCCTTGAACTCCTTGGTAACCCCAAGTGTTCAAGTCCTTGTCAAAAATCACTTGAGCTACTTGGTAACCCCAAGTGCATCAAGTTTTGTCAAAATCTCATGAGTTCCTTGGTAACCCCAAGTGTTCATGTTTTCATCAAAATCTCTTGAGTTCCTTGGTACCCCCAAGTACATCAAGTCTTTAAAAGTTTTCTTTTAGAAATTAGAATGTCGAGATCTCCCATAGCTTCAAACTTTAGTTGCTCAGTATTGTCCATAACCGGGGACACGACTAAGTACTTAGATTTTATTATCTTCTGTAGAAGTTGCACACTTTACCCACATGTCACAATCCCATCCTTTTGCCACCAGTGGCCACTGGATTAGTGCTCACCAAGATGGAGTACTAGCAGATTGAGAATGTGATGAAGTCTTTCCAGAGGGTCCTCCCATACACCATTGCTAGATTGTCTTCAAGTACCCATGTAGGATTCCAGGTCCTCATGTCCAGTAGCCTGAAGACAATGCATGGGTCTTCCCAATGTGGTTGACTAAGCCAGAGCCATAATAGCATGTGGTTGCACACGAAAGCCACAATTGGAGAAACATGTTCAATCTCTAAGTTTCCTGGGTGGTTTCCTTTGGAGCACAACACAAAGAGATTGCCATAGACATGGTTCCTTTTGTTGCCACCTTCTCCAATACTCAAAGTATCCTTGGCCACCCAGGTGGTTCATTGAGTCCTTGTTTTATTATATAAAAACACAAGTCCTTTTCTCAACTTCATAAAATCTCAACATGAATCTCTTTTCAAAATATAGCTTGGCTAAGCATGTAACAACTACATTGTTTTCACTAAGGAATGTATAGGGTATCCTATTAGGATTTAGCATAGCATAAGTATAGAAAATTCTTTTCATGCATGTTTTCAAAATCCACTAAGTATAATGAAAATAGTAGGACTTTAGATGATAGTGTAACTTGCCTTTCTTTTGGTAGGGAATGTTGGTTCACTCCTTGATCTTGCTAGTCTCAAACTTTTCTAACTTCACTACAATCAATCAAGCAAACACAATATCAACTAGCATTCCAAACCAATAATCAATCAACAATTCACACACATAAAACAATGGGATCTAAGTCATGCATGCAAGCATGCAAGGGGTGGTTCTATTTGCAAAGGTGGTCTCCACTAGGTTTCTAAACTTGGTATGGTTCAAGGTGGTCATTTTCCTAAGTGGCAAGGTCATTTGCAAAAGGGTTTTTTCCAAAAACCATTTTTAAATCCAATCATCATTTTATGTGGTGGAAAATATTTTTATCAAAGCAACAACTTTAAGTTGTTCACCAAATAAGTTGTTGTTTTCTCAAATTTTGGTGTTTAGGGTCAGTAGGTTTGATCCAAATCCTTTTTTCAAAGTTTTCTTTCCAAAAAACATTTTCATAACAAAACCATTATTTTTAATTGGCTAGAAATGGCTAAATCAAGTTTTTATTCCTAAACTTTTACAAAAACCATTTTTAAATCCATGGGTTGGTTCCTAGGGTCAGTAAGTTCACAACAAACCAATTTGCCAAGGTTTCAAACTCAAAAACATTTTTGAATCATTTTTCTAATCTAAACAAGCATACAAATGTTTCTGCAAAAACAAACCATCTAACAGATACTATTTGCTAAACAAAAGGTGTGGCATCCCGCAAAACCACTACTAGAAAATCGCGTTGTTTTGTGCATTGCATCATCATGACCGCATGCTCATGTCATCATGCCACATTGCATTTGAGCATCGTCATCATCTTGCATGTGCTTGTATAAAACTACTTTCGGAAAAACCGGTTCTTGTTTTCTAAACGCCCCGTCTTTTATTCAAACGCCAAATCCGGGTCGCTGGAATATTTTGTTTTGTCTGATATCGGTTTGCAAAGGCCTTGTTTGAAATAAATAAAAATGTTTATTATTTTTAGTGGGGGAAGTCGAACGGGCCGACCCGACCCGAACGACCACCCCCAGAACCTAAAACGGTCCGTCTAAAACCTTTTTACACCCCGACCTAATCTACCCACCCCTCAGCCACATCACCCTGACCACTCCCCTCGTGACACCTCACTCTAACCCTCAACCACCCCAATCCCACGCTGCCACCTAGACCTACCCTCACCCACCTAAATAACCCCCACCACACAACACACACAGACACGCACACACGGCCAAGACCCTGCCACTCTCCACGCAGCCCCCTGGCCCCTGCCCCACCAACCAGACGCCAAGACACCACGCGCGTCCACCACTGCCCCACCACAGCCCCTGGCCCCGCGTCCTTCTTCCTCCGCGCGACCCGACCCCCGCGTGGCCCTCTCTCCAACGACGCTCGCCCCCGCCTTCCCCATCGCCGTTCACCGCCATCCGCCAACCAACGCCGCTCCCGCGCGTCCTCGGCCGCGAAGCCGTGGCTTCGCCCTCTGACCACGCGGCCCGCCGCCGCGAGCTGGCCGCCCGCCGCCATGCGCCGCCCGCGTCCCGCCTGCTTGCTCGCGCTGCCTGGCCCCGCTGGTCGCCTGCCGCGCCCTGGCCTCCTGCCAAGGCCATGGCCGCGCCCTCGCGCCGTCCTGCGCGCCTGCAGTCCTGTTCGCGTTGCCGCGTCCCCACCGCCGGCAGGACCTTCCGTCAGGCCCAACCCGGAGTTCTGAGACCCGCCCCATTGCATGTGCTTCTGTCACCGCTGCGTCTCTGGTTCTTTGTATTTTTGCCTCTTTTCTCCATGGCAGAGGGTGGAATGACCCCAATCCGTGTCCTCGCTTCTGTTGTTTAGCTGAGTCGACCCCAGGTTCTTGTGTTACGACAAGGAGAAGTGGTGGCTAGTTGTTGCAATTACGCTAAGGGGTGGTAAAGATGGTGTATGTGATCAAGTGAGGCATAGTTGATCGTCAAGACCCCGCATGCCGTGTACACCTCAACAAGATCTGCAACCTGTTGGAAATCGGCCCGATCCCGAGATCTCCGTCACGGAACCACAAGGCCTTGAGGTGGAACCGACAAGACCTACCTCACGGAACGCCATGATCGCCAACCCGAACACCGGCGCCACCGACACGAACCGAAGACCACACCTCGACACGCCAAGTTCGCCGAGAACCTAGATGCCAAGCTCTTCTCATCGACAGGATCGATCCTAACGCCAAGAACTACCTCGGGACGCCAAACCCGAACGGAAGGACGCCAAGATCGCCACAAGTGACAAGTTCTACTTCCGGCGACAAGGACGGCCGATCCGTGGGCCCACAAGATCGACCGCGTGGAACCAAGATCTCCCGACACGTCACGACAAGTTCTCCGTCTTGTATCCGCCCCGAACCACGAACCACGAGACCGACCCCAACCGGGAACCCCAAGTCCGTAAGACCCTCAATGTGTGACCCTTTACCCGAGAACCCTATTTTATAATTTGCCAACTATATAAATTGTTGCATATTAATTGTTCATGCATGCATCCTTATGCGTGGTTTGGGGCCTTATGCCGATTCACCTAATGATTAAATATGGGGCCCATATGCGGCAAATCTAGCCTTATATTGGCCTCATTTAAATTTGTGTGTGAACAGGGTGCCATCTTTTGTCTTGATAATGCAACATTTAATTTGCGGGGTAGATAAATAACTTGAACCATATAATTAATTGTCGGGACCCCGGTTCCGCTTAATATGACCTAATTGCATCACACCTTTATCATGCCATACATCATACATGCATCATGCCCGATCTTCTGCCGTAATCTTAAATATTGCATCCGGTGTTTATTCTAGTGTTTTGCTTCTTCGCGGATAAGGCCGTTGAGTTGATGTGAGCTTCGCCCCGATCTTCGGATGAACCCTTCGACAATGTTTTCAGGCGAGCATCTCCCCCTTTCTACCTATCTTACTTTTATAGTATTTATTCCCTCCTGTTGATCTATTGCTATCTGTGTTGCGATGCTCTAGTTTTCGTGCATCTGATATCCCTTGCAGCCCTATATTGCCTTGGACACATCCTATTACACATTGTTTGGTAGATAGTTGGACTTGCGGCGTCGTTGTCGCCTTCTCAAGTCTTGCTATGCGTGCCAATTGCCACAGTTGTTGGAGCCTTGCCGCATGTTGATGTTGGAGATGATCTTAGTTTTACTTATCGCTCACTTTAATTCCTGTTTAACAACTAAAATTGAAATAAGCAGAGGCATCGGTGGGTGATAGATAATATTTGGTTTCGAGCCCACTTGTGTCCGTAGGACCCCGAGTACTTGATACTGTTCCTTGATTTATCGCGCTATCCACATCCGGAGGTATATGGGACCCCCCTGAGCCAGAGTTGATTCAGTCTTATTTCTTGGGGCCACAAACTAGTTTGAGGTTTTATTTACGATCCTGTACTTATGCCATGCTACTTCTGTATTTACGTTTGTGCGAGGAGCACTCTGTACTGTTTAGGTAAGCGGAGTGTTTTCGCGGTATCGACAAGCCCACCACACTTTCGGGTTCCCGATGTTTCTGACCATTAGCGCAAACCTTGAGTCCGTCTCGAAGCTAGCTTACTGCTTGGGTCTACTCAATGGGTGGCCCCTGAAATATTTCTGAATCTGTGATTGTTCGAGTGAAAGCCTCGTTGGGTTTTGATTTGGTTTTTAGGTTGATCGGCGTGTGTTGCTATTGGTGCACCGGCCGGGTAAAACTTCGAAAGCCGTGTCCGGATATGGACGACTTGGAGCACGATATCTCGACCATAGACAAGCATAACTAAAGTTTATTGCTATAAATTTGACTTTATAATGACTAGTAATCAGCTTCACTATAATGGAATGGCTAATTAATCGCCCACAATTGCTTGTTTGGAGTGTAAACTTGCGACCATTGTACCTGACTAGTAAGTATTGCAACTACAGCGGAATGGTGAATAAAAGTACCAACAAGCTGCTGGGTTTTGGGTTTATCTCATGCTATCTCAGATTCGATTAGTAATTGTTGCAACTACAACGGAATGGTTAACTAAAGTGCCCACTGCTTACTTCATCGGATGATTATCTAAACGACTAGTAATTGCTGCAACGATAAGCGAATAAATAAAGCGCCAGCGGTGTGAGTTCCTCGGTTGACTTCCTCGTTTGGTTTCGAGGAAACACGGATGGGTTTGTTTGGTGTTAGCTTCAGTTGGATCCGAATAGGTCGTTCTTACCTCTCTGATTGCCGCCGATTGTATCGAGTCTCTATAGGTTGTTTGATTGCATCTTGCCGCTCAGTCCACCATACCTATGTAGGCGAGGACCGCGAATTCTAGCCTCGCTGCAGTCTTGGCCTCGATCTTGACGCTCCTTCTTTTTCCTTTGCCCTTTGTCGGCACCCTTTGTTTAAGCAGGTTTTGAGATCGGCGTCGTTAGCGAGGTTACCCTTCCGCTTGGCAGCGGCAGGGTTATGGACGCCATTGGTTATTCTTCAGGGCTCTTAGCCCCATTTGCCTCTTGTCCGTAGTCGGACGCTCCATCTTTTCAAGGTGATTTGGATCTTTGTATATTATATCTGTACTCTTGACTCCTGGAGTCGCTGTTATATATATCTGTTCTGTGGGTCCCATCGAGGACTGGTGTGTAATGTTATTGCTTCGTTTTCCACCCGCACGAAAGTGTCTGGTGGGCACCTTTGAATCATTTCTATGCGGGTTGGCGGGTTTCGCTAAAACTTGCATAGGGCCGATTCTGAGGGTGTTACAAAAGGCATGGTTGGCTAGGTCTTGTTCTACTGATTCCAACGATATAAAGTTTGCAATTTTTGAACGTGTGGATCAAAAGTTATAGGGTTTTCAAATTGCAACTCAAATCTGTTTTTTTTTTCAAATTACTTTTAAGCATGTCCATCGCGCGTCGCAATATGGATTTGGTACCGGTTCGCACGGATCGAGTGATGCGGACCGTAGGATCTAATTTAGATCGAGTGGCGCAGAGGCATACGATACCTCTTTGCTTATATTCTATCGTAGCCCTACGATTTTGATCCAACGGACGCAAACATCAGGTCACCAACTGGCGCCAGCGGCGGCTGGCGGTGGCGATGGTCGAGCGGCGGCAGTTCTAGGAAGCAAGGAAGATGAGGGGTGCTCACCGAGATCGCAGGAGGCTGGGAAGCTCAACATGTGGTCGAGGCGAGGCGCACGGAAGCGGTGGCGATTGCTCGTCGGAGGCGTCGTCGAGACGTCGTTGGCGTCGGTGGTTACATCTGTCCGAAGGCGACATCAGATCATCGGAGGCAAACCGAGGGTGTGGTCAGATGCAGGTGAGTGAGGCGAATGTGGGAGCGTGATTGAAAAAGCGCGGGGCGGTCTGTAACTACCTGGGTACTTGCCGGAGTTGGAGACAGACGCGGCGGCGAGGTCAGAGCTTGTCGAAGGTGGCGCTCTGGGCGCCTGGTTGAGCAGGTACTTGGAGGAGCGTCGGGGAGTGGTGAGTGTGTTCGTGTGCTCTGGGAGGCAAGAGGTGGCGGGGCTTGGCTGAAATTGGAGGAGGAAGCTCGTCGGACCGAGGATGGTGTGGCGAGAAATGGGGCAGCCTGGGGGCGTGTCGAGGTGAGGCGACAGAGGGGAAAGGAGAAGAAGACGCAGGCATTTTATCGTGCGTGGTCCCAGCGAGGTTTAAGGCACGACATTAAGGTGAATTGAACGCGGCTTTCAATGGCAGCAACGGCAGGGTGTCGTCAGCGCGAGGAGGAAGAAGATGTGCTGGCTGCGTGGGTCCCTGCTGTCAGCGAGGAATGAGAGGGAGAAGAGGGTCCACCCGTCAGCGTCTCTGTGGGTTCAAAATCGAGTGCGAATCGTTTTCTTTCGGGGTAAGGAAAGCTGGGCTGGTTCTGGGCCTTGTTGGGCTTGGCCGGCTGGGCTGGTCCAGATTCAATATTTTTTTTCTTTCAATTTGTTTTTCCTTTTCTGTTCTCATTTCCTGTTTTGAAAACCAAACAACAAATCAAACAAACAAAACAATTCAAACAATCATCAAACTTTTCTTTTGAATTTGGTTCTGTTCAGTAACATAAACCAAAATTCCAAACCAAAAAATAATTTTATTTTAGGGTCCATTATTAATTAAATGAATAGACCTTTGTTATTAAATCAAATATTATTTGATTTATTTAAAAACCTCTTTTGAAATCTAAAATTTTCAAAACCAAATCAGTGGGTTTTCTTTGAGAATATAAAATACTTGGAAAACTTATTTTAAAGAATTAAATAAGTTTTGATGTTTTGGAAATAGTAAAACCTTTATTAATAAAACTTGGATATTAAATCCCTATTATTTTATTTAATAAACCTTTACCAATTTTTATCAAAACAAAATGTTTTATTTCAAAAGCTTGGCAAAGGTTTAATTTGGCTCTTATAAAATAATATTTATTTATAAAACTTCTATTTCTCTTGAAAACCAAATCCTTTTATTTAAAAGATCCAAAATAGTAATTCCAAATTATTTTATTTTCCTTTATCAAATGTTTAACTCTTTAAATCCCTTTAGGATTTTATTTGATCCAAATTGGTTTGAAGATTTCCAATTGGATTCAAAAAGTTTCTTCTGGCCCTGAAAATCAAGCAAAGTTTTATTTTATTCATTTGTTTTTCGCATTACAAGATTTGGAAAATCTTGGGATGTGACATCCACGCTTGAAATGCAACTTGTATTGCATAAGTGGCTTTGCGGGTGCCTGTTTCTCCCAGCATAGTTAAGATTCAATTTACAACGGGTGATTGTCAATACTAGTATCAATGTTGTGGTTCATGTTCGTAAGTTAGAACGACACTTATTGAAAGCCCCAAACCACGTAAAACATGCAAATAAAGTAGAGGCGTCTAACTTTGTTTTGCAGGGGTGTGCAGTGATGTGATATGGCCATGATTGTGATTATATTTGATATATGCAATGTTCCTTATTGTAAGTTGGCAACCGGCAGGAGCCATATGGTTGTCTTTAATTTATGTTAAGACCCGCGTGTCTATTCAAAGTAGTTGTAATAGTTGAATCCGGTGGACCACAACCATGGAGAAGCGTCATTGACCTTGATGCAATGCCGGTGATGATGGAGATCATGTTCGTTCTTGAAGATGGAGATCGGAAGCACAAAGAAGAAAGGGCATATCATATCACATATTATGAATTGCATGTGATGTTAATCCTTTATGCATCTTGTATTGCTTAGTTAACGACGGTAGCATTATAAGATGATCCCTCATGCACATGAATTTCAAGTCATAAAGTGTTCACCCTTAGTTAGCACAGTTGCTAAAGCTTGTTGTTTCGAAGCACCACGTGATGATTGGGTGTGTTAGATTCCGCAAGTGTATACAACGTGAGCAAGCCAGATTTGCTCATGCGGAAGCTAAGGTTTGATCTTGACGAGCCTAGCATGTATAGACATGGTCTCGGAACACGGATCACCGAAAGGTAAAGCATGAATCATATAGTAGATATGATGAACATGTCGATTGTTTGCCATTGAAACTATATCAACTCTCGTGATGATCGGTGTTGATGTGGTGGATTTGGTTCATGTGATCACTAAAACAATGTGAGGGATATTGTTTTGAGTGGGAGTTCACCTAGATTAATTTAATTATTAATTAGAACTCAATTTTTCATAAACTTAGTCTAAACTATTGCAATATGTTGTTGATCAATGGAGGCCCCTACCATCAATTTTAATGCGTTCCTAGAGAAAGAAAAGTTGAAAAACAATGGAAGCAACTTCGCGGATTGGTTCTGAAATTTGAGGATTGTCCTCACAGCTGGTAATTTGACCTATGTGCTGGATGCACATTTGGGTGACCCGCTGCGGTGATGCCGACGAAGTAAAGAATGTTTACCTCGCGGAAGACTCAAGATCTCCACAGTTCAGTGTGCTATCTTGTATGGTTTAGAATCAGAGCTTCAGAAAAGGTTTGAGAATTCAGACCCACATGATATTGTCCGTGATCTCAAATTGATCTTTGAGACTCACGCGGCAATTGAGAGCTATGAGGCTTCTGAAAAGTTCTTTAACTGCAAGATGGAAGAGGGCAGCTCCGTCAGTGAGCATGTGCTTAAGATGTCTGGGCACGCAAACAAACTTCAAATCTTGGGTATAGTGATTCCTAATGCTTTGGGGATTTACCGTGTCCTCCAATCACTACCACCAAGTTACAAGAACTTTGTGATGAACTACAATATGCAAAACATGAACAAGTAGTTGCCAGAATTGTTTGCTATGTTGAAATATGCAGAAGTGGAGATCAAGAAAGAGCACCAAGTGTTGATGGTCAATAAGACCACCAAATTCAAGAAAGGCAAGTCTAAGCAAAAGGGACACTTCAAGAAGGGTGGTAAGAAAGTTACCGCGCCGACGAAGAAGACCAGGGCTGGACGTAAGCCTGATACTGAGTGCTTTTACTGCAAGGGAGAAGGTCACTGGAAGCGGAATTGCCCAAAGTACTTGGCGGATTTGAAGAACGGCGACATCAAGAAGAAAGGTATATCCTATATACATGTTATTGATGTGTATCTCACTAGTACTCGTAGTAGTGCCTGGGTATTTGATACTGGTTCGGTTGCTCA
This sequence comes from Avena longiglumis, assembly GCA_030063025.1. Taxonomy (NCBI): domain Eukaryota; kingdom Viridiplantae; phylum Streptophyta; class Magnoliopsida; order Poales; family Poaceae; genus Avena; species Avena longiglumis. The sequence goes on along the minus strand of CP125973.1, from coordinate 52,324,684 downwards.
TATTTGTAACTCAAAACAGGTGCTGCAGAATAAACGGAAGCTAGCAAAGAACGAGGTGACGATGCGCGTGGGAAACGGATCAAAGGTTGATGTGATCGCGGTCGGCACGCTACCCCTTCATCTACCATCGGGATTAGTTTTATACTTAAATAATTGTTATTTGGTGCCTGCGTTAAGCATGAACATTATATCGGGATCTTGTTTATTGCGAGACGGTTACTTGTTTAAGTCCGAGAATAATGGTTGTTCGATTTATATGAGTAATATGTTTTATGCACATGCACCTTTGATAGATGGTCTATTCTTATTGAATCTCGATAGTGGAAATACACATATTAATAACATTTAGGCTAAACGTTTGAAATCGAGCGGTAACTCGACCTATATGTAATCATCGTCTTGGTCACATTGGAGTGAAGCGTATGAAGAAACTCCATTCCGATGGACTTCTTGAATCACTTGATTTCGAATCACTTGAAAGATGCGAAGCATGTTTGATGGGTAAAATGACTAAGACTCCATTTTCTGGTATGATGGAGCGAGCTACGGACTTATTGGAAATCATACATACCGATGTGGGTGGTCCAATGAGTGTAGCATCATGCGGTGGTTATCGTTATGTTCTTACCTTCACGGATGACTTGAGTAGATATGGGTATATCTATTTCATGAAACATAAGTCCGAAACTTTCGAGAAGTTTAAGGAATTTCAAAGTGAGGTAGAGAATCAACGTAACAAGAAGATTAAATTTCTACGTTCTGATCGTGGAGGTGAATATCTAAGTTACGAGTTTGGCGAGCATTTGAAGAAATGCGGAATACTTTCACAATTGACACCGCCGGGAACACCACAGCGTAATGGTGTGTCCGAACATCGTAATCGAACTCTCTTAGATATGGTTCGTTCTATGATGTCACTTACAGATTTACCGCTATCATTTTGGGGTTATGCATTAGATCCGTTGAAACGACACCGTATGAATTATGGTTTGGGAAGAAACCTAAATTGTCGTTCCTTAAAGTTTGGGGTTGCGAAGCCTATGTAAAGAAGTTACAGCCGGACAAGCTTGAATCCAAAGCGGAAAAATGCGTCTTCATAGGATACCCTAAGGAAACTATTGGGTATACCTTCTATCATAGATCCGAGGGCAAAATCTTTGTTGCCAAGAATGGATCCTTTCTAGAGAAAGAATTTCTCTCGAAAGAAGTGACTGGAAGGAAAGTAGAACTCAACGAAGTTGTCGAACCTTCTCTCGAATTGCGAGTAGCGCAAAGACCGGAAGAAGTTCTGTGGTGCCTGCACCAATAAGAGAGGAAGCTAATGATGATGATCATGAAACTTCGGTTGTAGTTGCTGAGCCTCGCAGTCAACGAGAACTGCACTCCTGCATTGGTATGATCCGTTATGAGTGTCATATTGGTGGACAACACCGACCCTGCGACATATGAGGAAGCGATGATGAGCCCAGATTCCAACAAATGGCAAGAAGCCATGAAATCCGAGATTGGATCCATGTACGAAAACCAAGTATGGACTTTGGTGGACTTACCGGATGGCCGGAAGGCTTTCGAGAACAAATGGATTTTCAAGAAGAAAACAAATGTTGATCGTAATGTTACTGTCTATAAAGCTCGACTTGTCGCAAAAGGGTTTTGACAAATTCAAGGAGTTGACTACGATGAGACTTTCTCACCTGTAGCGAAGCTAAAGTCTGAGAGGATTATGTTAGCAATCACTGCATATTATGATTATGAGATATGGCAGATGGATGCCAAAACAGCATTCCTCAATGGAGACATTGATGAAGAGTTGTATATGATGCAACCCAAAGGTTTTGTCGATCCTAAAGATGCTAACAAGGTATGCAAACTTCAACGGTACATCTATGGATTGAATCAAGCATCCCAAAGTTGGAATCAACGTTTTGATAAGGTGATCAAAAGTTTTGGTTTTATACAAACTTATGGAGAAGCTTGTATTTATAAGAAAGTGAGTGGGAGCTTTGTAGCATTCTTAATACTATATGTAGATGACATATTGTTGATTGGGAATGATGTAGACCTTCTTAATAGTGTCAAGGAATATTTGAATAATAGTTTTTCAATGAAGGATCTTGGCGACGACTTACATATTAGGCATAAAGATTTATAGAGATAGATCGAGATGCCTAATATCATTGTCTAAAGTACATATTTGGACAAAGTTCTAAAGAGGCTTGGAATGGAAGATAGCAAGAAAGGGTTCTTGCCCATGTTGCTCAATCGACCTTGAGTAAAACTCAAAGTCCAAACCAAAAAGATAGAGAAAAGATGAGTAAGACTCATGCCTCACCATAGGATCTCTAATGTATGCCATGCTATGTACTAGACCCGACATTGCATATGTTAGTTTAACTAGCAGATATCAAAGTGATCCAGAGTGGATCATTGGACGTGATCAAAAACATCCTTAAGTACTTGAGAAGAACGAAGGATATGGTTCTTTCTTATGGAGGTTATGAACAGCTCGTTTTTAATGGTTACACCGATGCTAGTTGGAACACCGATCCGGATGATTCTAAATCACAATCTGGATACGTATTTACTTTGAATGGTGCAGCAGTTAATGGAGGAGTGCAAAGCAAAGCGTTGTGGCGAGATCTTCAAGCGAATCGAATACATGGTCGCTTGAGGCTTCACAAGAAGCGATATGGATGAAAGAGTTCATTACAGCTGGGTGTGGTTCCTAGTGCACTAGACCCAATGTCTATCTCCGTGATAACATGGGTGCCATAGCCAATGCGCAAGAACCAAGGTCACACAAGAAGTCAAGCACATCAAGCTCGTACGTTTCACGCTATTCGAGAACATGTCCAAGATGGGGACATAAAGATTTGCAAAGTACACAGATCTGAATGTGGCGGATCCGTTGACTAAACCTCTCCCGAGGGCAAAACATGACCAACACCAAACTGCCATGGGTGTTCGGTATATTACCATGTAATCTATATTAGATGACTCTAGTGCAAGTGGGAGACTGTTGGAGATATGCCCTAGAGGCAATAATAAATGTAGTTATTATTATGTCTTTGTGTTTATGATAAATGTTTACATTCATGCTATAATAGTATTAACAAGGAAACATTAATACTTGTGTGATTTGTAAACTTAAATTGAAGTCCCTACTAAAGCCTCTATACATCACTAGCTTGTTGGTTAATAAATGATTGTGGTTTCCCTATCATGAACATTGAGATGTTATTAACAACAAGATCATATCGTTAGGAGAATGATATGGTGGACATACTCCTATAGATAAGCGTAGCATAAAGATCAAGTCATTTTAATAGTTCAATTGCTATATGCTTTCTGATACATAGTAACCTAATTCTTCTACCATGAGATCATGCATATCACCTTTACCGGATGGATGCTTTGATGACATCAAACACCACACCGTAACTGGGTGGCTATAAAGGTGGCATTGAGTGTTCGGAAAGTATTGGTTGAGACACATGGATCAAGAGTGGGATTTGTCCATCCATATGACGGATAGATATACTCTAGGCCCTCTCGGTGAAATGTCATCCAATTATCTTGCAAGCATGTGACTGGCTCACAAGGGATCACATATCACGGGAACGAGAAAAGAGTACTTATCAGTAACGAGGTTTAACTAGGTATGCAGAGATACCGACGATCATAACCTCGGATAAGTAAACTATCGTGAGACAAAGGGAAATTGGTATCGTATGTAAGTGGTTCATTCGATCGCAAAGTAATCGTAGAAATATGTGGGAGCCATATGAATTTCCAGATTCCTCTATTGGTTATTGTTCGGAGAAGTGTCTCGATCATGTCCGCATAATTCACGAACCGTAGGGAGACACACTTAAGGATTCGACGTTGTTTGAGTAGTTATGGAATGATGAGAAAGAGACCGAATGTTGTTCGGAGTCTCGGATGGGATTCGGGATATCACGAGGAGATCCAGAATGGTCCGGAGAATAAGATTCATATAAGGAAAGTCCTATTTCGGAGTTGGGGAATGGTTCCGGTGTTTTCATCGGGAATGTTCTAGTAGGTTCCGGGATGTCCGGCACTCCGGAGGGGGAGGGTACATGAAAGTGTTATATCAAGTTGGTATGATTTCATCATGTACTAGGTGTCATCGCTGAACAAAATAAAGGGTTTAATCAAATCCTAGTTTGAAAAAGTCAAACGCCAATTTGAAAGTCAAACGGCTATTTTTGGGAAGTGGAGAGGGAGCTGGAAACCGAGTTGGGGGAGGAGTTCCTCCCCTCCACCGCCAGCCCACCTTGAAGCCGAGTTGGGGAGGGACTCCCCTCCCCTTGGCCGGCCCCTCCACCTATAAAAGGAGGGGCAGGGCTCCCCTCCTATACACCTAACACTTCCACCTCTAAACCCTAGCCGTCGGCGCCGCCACCTCCTGCTGTCGCCGCCGCCTCCTAGCAACCCTAGCCGTCGGCCAAGCCTCCTCCTCGGCATGTCTAAAACCTAGATCGTCGAGGGCTCTCTCATAGTCCACCATACTCGCTCCGGCTTAAGGCGAAGCCCTGCGAGATCTCCCCTCTACTTCCGGTACCACGCCGTTGTGCTGCCGGAATCGCGAGGAGAGTGCTACAACCTCCGGCCTTTGGAACAAGGAGAGGAAGGTCTTCGCTGGCACCGAACGTGACCGACTTTTCGAGCGCCGAACGCAGGAAGGATCGTCTGCGATCTTGAGATCGGAAGAGTACGACTACATCACCCACGAGAATCCGCTCTCGTTAAACACTTTGGAATCTTCGAGGGTGAGTTATTCCATCGACTCGTTGCTACAATCTAGTAGATAGATCTTGGCTTGTTTGTTTGTATGCGATATAATTTTTTTGTTTTCCATGCTACGAAACCCTACACCGACGCCACCACCGTCGATCGTCGCCGCGCCAAGATCCCCGCTTTGCCGCTGTTCTAGACGAGATAAGATCGCCACGATGTCGTCTTGCTCACCTCTATCGTCTCACTCTCCCCCAATGTCTCCCTCTCCCTCGTTTCTGAGCTTGGCCGATACCCTAGCTGACAGGAGCTCCGGTGCCCCATCGTTCTCGGCCACCCTGAGCCCCGTTGAGCATCCCAGGAGCACCGCCTCGCCGTGTTGATCTTCCTCTATGGAGGAATCAAGCGGGGGCGTCCAGAATCACCCGCATCACCGACGTCTTCCTCAATCCCGACGAGCTTCTTTGACGACGTTGCCGACGCTCATGACCTCGCATGTCCTCCCCGATTCCTCCATCAGCACCAGGGTGAGATGCTGGTTCTCCCAAGCCCCTTAGTGATACGTCAGAAACGTATCTATAATTTTTGATGCTCCATGCTTGTTTAGTATCTACTTTGCTTTGCTTTGTCTACACTTTGAGGTGTTTTTATATCTTTTCTGGAACTAACCTATTAACAAGTTGCTACAGTGCCAGTTTCCTGTTTTTGGTTTTAGAAAGGCAGAAAATCAATATTCTCGGAATTGGACGGGACAAAAGCCAAAGTAAAAATTTTACCGTGAGGGACACGAATCCATCACGAGACGAAGAGCCTTGAACAGGCGGCCAAACCCCTAGGCGTGGCGGTGGGCCCTTTCACAGGTGGTGTGGCCCCCCTGGTCACCTCCCGGCCTCACCTCTTCGCCTATAAGAAGCCCCCGATGCAGAAACCCTAAGTACCCGATCAATATTCCACGAAATCTCCTATAGCCGCCGTCACCGTCGTCTCTAGATCGGGGGGATCTGAAGCTCTCCTAGGCACCCTGCCGGAGGGGAGATCATCCCGGAGGCCATCTCTCCGGTATGATGCGTGAGTAGTTCCACCTTGGACTATGGGTCCATGTAGTAGCTATATGGTTATATCTCCTCCTTGTGCTTTCATGTATAGATCTTGTGAGCTCTGTTCATGATCAAGATCTAATCTATTTGTAATCATGCATGTTGTGTTTGTGGGGATCTGATGGATATTGAGATTACTATGTCAGGTTGATTAATGGTTTTGTCTATTTGATACTATCATGTCTGTGTTGTTTGTGATCTTGCATGCTCTCCGTTGTTAGTAGCTATCTTGGACAAGTAGTTGTTAGTGAATCCAAGAGGGGGTATTTATGCTCGATAGTGGGTTCATGCCTCTAGTTTCCAAGGGAAGTGACAGAAATCTCTTCAGTTGTAGATGTGTGGTTGCTACTAGGGAGAAAACAACGGTCTCTTGTTCATGGAACACGTGGATTGCTTACCTTACACACTTTGCTTAAAGTAGTTGCCTGTTGCTTGCAACTTAATACTGGAGGGGGTTCGGATGATAACCTGAAGGTGGACTTCTAGTCATAGATGCAGTTGGATGGCGGTCTATGTATATTGTTGTATTAGCCAATCGAATCTCATAGGATATTTTTGTCTGGTATTGCATTGTTATGCCTAGCTGAGTTCCTGTCAATTGCCCTGCTGTAATTTGTTTACCCTTCATGCCATGTTGTTTATTTAAGGAGAGCACCTCTAGTGAACTATGGACCCCGATCCAATCTTTACCATTGATACATCTTCCACTGTTACTTGTTTACTTGTTGCAAATCATTACCTTCCACACCATACGTTTAATCCTTTGTTACAGCAAACTGGTGAGCTTGACAAACTCACTGATTCATTGGGGCAAAGTCTTGAGTTTGTGTTGTGCAGGTCTCCACGTTGCTCGCAACACCTGTGTGGTGTTTCCTTCCTCCTACTGGTTCGATAACCTCGGTTTCTTACTGAGGGAAAACTTGCTGTTGTGCTGCTTCACAACTTTCTCTTGGGGTTCCCAATGAAACGCTCCTACATCAACTCAGTGCTGCATCAAGTCTTTTCTGGCGCCGTTGCCAGGGAGGCTAAGGACGTCTTCACAAGGGGAGTCCTCCACTTCCTTTCTCTTTACTTTGTTTTTAGTTTGCTTAGTTTCTTTTCTTTGGTTTTGTTTGCCTCTTTTCAAAAAACCCAAAAATTTAGTCTAGTTTGGTTTGCTTGCTTTATTCAAAAACACAAAAAAAATTAGTTCCTACTCTAGTTGCCACCTTGCTCTAGCTCACCATGTTGTTCCCCAAGTTCGCCCTGAAAGATCTTGCAATAGGTAGTGACTCCATAATTGGGAAAGATAATATTGAAGAATTATTTAATCATGTTAGCAAGAATGAGGATATTGAGGATAGATCTATAGCAGAACTTGCTCCCAATTATGAGATTGCTGCAGCTTCTTTAGTTCATATGTTGGAGGCTAGGTTTGTTAGCCTTACCCCCTTCATACAATTCTTGTTCCTAAAACTAAAAAAAGAAGAGAATGCTGAAAAGAGAGAATTCATCCTTGAAACTTTACTAAAAGAATTCCATGATGTTGCTAGGGAAGCCAAAAAGGTCTTTGAGCATTTCAATATGGTAGGCTCAATTCTAGATGTTGTGGGTATTTCTGATAAAACTAAGCCTAGAGAAGAATTTAAGATACCCATACCCTTTAAGCTTGTTGGAATGCATGAAGCCTTTGAAAAGAATTTTGATTGGATTGCTCCTGAAAATATTTTTGATGAAAGTAGTAGACCAAAGAGAGATGAAAAGGGATCCTACAAAACCCATTTGGATGAGATACCTTTCATAGTTAAAGACTTTGCAAGTATTGATGTTAATGCTTCCTCATTTGAAAATACTTGTTTCTTCTTGCTTCTTGTGCCTAACTTAATGGCGTTAAAGAAAAGTACCTGTTGGGAGATAACCCAAGAGTTTCCTTGAGTTTTGGAAGTTATTACTTCAGTAATGACCTCTCCTTATCCTTTTTGTTTGCTTTTTTTGTGCCAATAATAACCTCTAATGAGAGGGAAGTAAGATTTGGGGAGTTGCTGTCCCGAAACAGATTTATGTCCTCCACAAAAACAATTCTTGAGGAGTCTCTGTAACTCTGATTGAGCTAAAAATTTACGAATAAATCCCCCAGTATGTTAGCTAACTTTCGTTAGTTCAACACTTTTTCATTTGAGCAACATAAGATGTTCTAAAAAATCGGTTTCTACCTTCTGGTCTGTTTTGACAGATTTCTGCCATTATTTGCATTTGCTTCTTATTGATTCCCTTTTGAGTTCTATTTTGGGGAATTGAGATTTTTGAAGGAGTTACTATAGTAGCTTGTGTTTTTAGTGAAAAGACTTGCTGTTCCAAAGCTTTGCCAGAGGTCTAATATCTTTTGAATAAACTAATGTTGCTAATGAAGATTGTGTGAAGTATTGTATAAAGGAAAAATTTCAGGTGTAGAGAGAAAATGATGTAATGAGATGAAGAATGGAAAAAAGCTCAATCTTGGGGATGCCACCCCGGTGTCACCCCAAGAATTATCCAAGAGGTATAAGCGTCAAAGCTTGGGGATGCCCAAGGCATCCCCTTCATCAATAAAAAGCTCAGGTCTGTCTAGACACTTCGTTTTTATTATTTCATGCACAGTTGTGTTGTTCTTGGAGCATCTTAATTTTTGTTTGCTTTGCTTAGGTTGTTTAGTTTGCTTGAATAAAGTAGTTGGACCCCCATTCTCGCTGTATTGTTGCAAATAAGTTGTTTGGTGTTGGAAAGGAGTAGGAAGTTCCTGCTTGAAAGTGCAAGAGGAGCTTGCATTGACCGTGACTTAGACTTTAGCATGACATGCTAGGTGTTGTTTTGACCTTATTCTTAGTGATTATTGTTGTAGAATGTCTTGTTCCAAACAATTGGGATTGCTTAGTGTGCCTTGAAAGAATTATGTGTTGTTTTAGCATGCAAAAGCATAGTATTGTGGTATTCTCATTTGATGCTTTGTTTGGGTTGACTTGGCACATGTTCACACCATGTTATGACTATGACAAGTCACCATAGCCTATATGATCATTTAGTCATTGACTTGTAGTACCACTCTATGATTTGATTAGTAATGTTTTGTTGCTATGCATGATTATGGCCATTATTGCTCTCTTAGTTGGTTGCTCCTAGTCTTTTGCTAGCCTCCACTTATATGAGTAAGCTCTACTCATGCTTCCAACTCCCAAGAAACCAACTTATTCCAGAGTGTCCACTATAAACTCCTATGCATGGTGTGTTACACCATTCCAAGTATATTCTTGTTTTCATCTATCTTCCAATTTAAAACTATTTTGTTATGTGAAAACTTAGTGATTAAAGCCCTCACGAACTTGATGGAACACTTTATATTCTTTGCCCCTAATAAACTTGAACCATTGTGTCATCCATGTTGTATATGCTTGCACTTATACGTTGGAATTAGCAGAATCATGCTGTCATGGGGAATGTTTTCAACATTGCACTTGTACTTTGTACTCAGTTGATATCATGCGCTTTTGTCTATGAATGTCATCGGTGTGAAATAAATAGGGAACTTGTAAGTACATGGAGTTTGTATTTTGTGTTAGAGAAATGCCTGGGCCGCTAGCCTAAGCCATGCCTAATCATGGTGGAAACTTGCAGCATCACCATAGTGAGCTATCTATGAAGCATCCTCAATAAAAAGCTATGCATATAGTAAATAAAAAGATCGTTGAGATGCTCATTGTCTACTTGCCTTGTCGATTTGGTTATGGGATAACTCCTGCCATGTGCAAGGGGTACCCCGTTGGCGGTTCTCTATGATATGCAAATACTTACAGTGAAAAGAACTTACAGGTGACTGAAGTTGAGTAGCATGAGGTGTGGCCCTCGTATTCAAGGGACTTGATATTGCCAACTTATACTTTGTCAAGCATATACTCCATATTTGTTCACTTTAACCTTAATCACTTCAAGATGCTTATGATAGGGGCAATGGGGGCTGAAAGGTAACAAGTACCATAATTTTTGGAAGCTCTTTTTGAAACTTGAAATCCCTGCTTCCCTTTGTGAAGGGCCTTTCTTCCACTACTATTGAGTATCCACCTTCTACTTTTAGGCACCATTAAGAGAGCATAGTTGTCATTATGTGTGCAGTGTTCCAAAGCTTATTGATTGATGCATATTGTGATATTACTTATTCTTGTGCTATTTGTTTCTAGTCACCTTTGTGAAACTTTGAGGCCTCGTTTTGTTGCAGTGGGTTGACCGGGTTTTACGTGTCTAATCCCGACCCACTTTTAATCCACCAGAAACCACTTCAGACCGTTTTGTACAAGTGGGTCGATCGGGCTTAACCCCAGTGAACCCTAGGATACACGAGTGGATCGGGGTGGAACCGAAAATCTCCTCTCGCCTCGCGTTTCTTCCTCCTCGCGTGAGGCGCGACACACGGACTCGCCTGGCGGCTGCCGCTCCACCACTCCGCATCCCTCCGCTGCTCCGTCGCTCCGCATCCCTCCGCCGCTCTCATCGCTTCTTCTTCCCACCCTACAGCCGACGCTGATATTCGCCGCCGCTCCGACGCCACCCTACTCCGAGATCCCTCCGCCGTCCGTCTTCTCCGGCAGTCCTGGACTTCTCTCCTGTAAGTTCTTCCACTTTGTCCTCTCCTCTCCCATCTATAGCTAGATGAATCCTAGGTTGATTCCTTTGTAGATACTGTTCTTGACCTAGGGTTCTTGACCTAGGTTGATTCCTCTGTAATTTTTCATGAACCAACAATGAGTTTCTTGTTCAAGATCAGTTCCTTGTTTTTTACCGTATGATGAACTGATGCCTATAAGTGAAAATATTTTTTAAGTTTGGAAGAGAGAACATCCAGATCTTCTAGTTCATGATATGGCTTGTTCTTGGACAACAATTCTGTAGCATCCCTTGTTTAGTTTAGGTAGTTTGGACAACAATTTATGTTCTGTAACAATTTCTATAGCATCCCTTGCACATGATCGAAGAACATGGACAAGCTAGTAGGGAGTCAAGCCAAAATTCGGTGGAGGAAACATGAGGAAGTAGTATATTGTTCAATTTAGGTATTGGCTGGCTGTTCTTAGCATATCCATGGAAGTAGTGGAGGCGCCAACCCCTGAGACTGCACATTAGTTTATCCAGCTGACAGAAGTAGTATATTGTTCAGTTTAGGTATTGGCTGGCTCCAGATTCTTTGCATAGCACCGGCCTCCATGGATGTCTGGCCTTGCAATTTTTGTAGGGGCTCGTATGGTGGATGCCCACTTGATACCGGTTGTACCAAGCAAAATAAGTCTGTTCGTGCAGTGATTAATATTCAGATCCTTCTGGATTAGTGCTATGTCCTCCTGGTTTTATTCCAATCAGTTTTCGTGTTGCTTTTACTATTATGATTCTCAATTTTCTAGCGATTCTTTCTTTAGATCTGTCCAATTTACATGTCATGTTGGTTCCCCATTTCATCTGAGTCTTGTGTCCATCCTCGTTCATATTCTTGATACTTTCTTTCTCTCTCTAGATATTATTGCCCACATTAGTTTATCCAGCTTATAGAAGTAGTAGCACTCCTAACTTGTTTGTACTCCGCAATAGTAGTGCTCGACAGTGGTCAGTTGAGAAAAAAAGATAATGAAATGAAGCCTCTTAATTAATTAAGTCGCTACCACCAGCCTACTACCAGGAATTTGTTTGTCACTCAATGTTTCTCGACAACAGATTAATTAGATTGACAGACCTTGATCACTCGGGCGGGACAAATAATGAAGTGTAACTATTGCTGCAGTTTTTGCAATTCCATTTGGATATTTGTTCTGCCTCTGGATTCTGGAGCACAAATAACACAGAAACTTCATCTTTTTTAATTTGAATTTATCTTCTATTGCTACCAGAATACACAGCAACTTTTTTTTAATTGGAGAGACTGCATAGCCCGATCCCTACAGTGATCCTCTGACATTAATGGCCTGATCATTGCATAACTCTTGTTTGGTTCCATGTTAGCTATTCTAGGTATATGTTTCACTGGAACTAGTACTAGAACATGGCCTATTATGGGCGCTGCAAAAAATTAGTGTGAATTGGAGTACGAGTAAATACCAGCAACATTTTTCTCGTAGGGTAGCATAAAAAAAGTACAAGTAGAAGGATATTTACATCTTTCTGTTTGTGACTTGCTTCTTCTAGTAACGTGTAGCAATCTTCTTTGAGCTAACTCAACTACATATTTGTGTGATGTTTCATCATTTTTATGTTTATAGGTATCTCCTCCTTTGGTTCTAGTGGGGTTGGACGAGCCGCCGCCGTCGTGGGACTCTGTAAGCACACCTGATTTCGGTATGTGTATGACCTTCACTTTAGGCATTTTTTAACGTGCGAACATGCATGTTTCTGTCTTGCTTATTTTGGTACTGCTTATTTTTTGTATAGTCCTGAGATGAATCCACAAAGCCTAGAAAGTATTAGGAAGAGGAAGGCTAAGGATGATGATGAGATGGTGTTCATATTTCCAGCACTTTATTCATATCTGATGGATAGTAGGGAAAGAATCAAACGCCATTAGCTCCATTCTCTACGGAAATAAGAGAGTTATGCAAATCCTAGATGGACATGTTAAGAACTGTCGGGTAGATTTTAGGATGGAACCGGAAATTTTCAGGTGGTTGGCATCATATCTTAGGAATGAGCGCCTCATATTAGATAGTAGACTCAAGGTGGAAGAGAAGTTGGCCTTCTTTCTCTATATGATATCACATAATGCGTCATTTGAAGATCTGCAATTGGAGTTTGAGCATAGTGGATACACCTTCCACAAGTATATATCAGAGTTCTTTGACATTATTCCCATCCTAGCAACTCGATTTGTGAGGCCTCGATACATTGATGAACCGCATCCCAAGATTTCTATGGACGATCGCTTCTTTCCATACTTCAAGGTTCCATCTTCTTCTATGACATCTTCTTCTCTTACCTATTAGTATAATCTCAAAAAATAATTTCCATTTCATTTCATTTCATTGCAGAACTGTATAGGTGCTATAGATGGGTCTCATGTTCCTATCAGTCTATCTCCTCAATACCAAGCTCCATGGAGAAATAGGAAAGGCACTCTTAGCCAGAATGTCATGATTGCTTGCGGTTTTGATCTAAATATCACTTTCATTTCATGTGGCTGGGAGGGTTCTGTCACCGATGTAAGGGTTTTGAGTTCTGCAATACTCAAAGGTTTCAAAGTACCAAATGGAAAATTTTACCTATTTAATGGTGGTTACGCAAACACCCAGTCCTTCCTTGCACCGTACCGGGGTGTGCGCTACCACTTGAAAGAGTGGGGATATGGTCGCCGTCGGCCACAAAACCATAAAGAATTGTTTAATCTCCGTCATGCAGTGATGAGAAATCATGTGGAAAGGCTCTTGGGAACACTGAAGAAGCGATTCCCTATTCTTAATGTTGCAACCTTCCATCAAATAGAGAATCAAATCAAGATTCCAGCAGCTGCGGCGATCTTCCATAATATTATTAAAATGCATGGTGGAGACGAGGAATGGCTTGAAAACCAACAGGATAACATTGACCCAGCAACATTTGTGAATCTGCCCAATGATGACGATGATAACCCCCAAGAGAATAATCTTTTAGAGAACAACCTCAATGGCAACAACTTGAGGGACCAAATTGCATGGGAGATGTGGAATGATTATCAACAATAGCTAGTGCCATAGATGTAGTCTTTGTCATGTAATAATGTATCTCTGAAACTTATGGTGATATAATGTAATGTAATGATGTATCTCTAGTAATAAAATGAACTATTTGTCATTTTTAAACATGATATAATGTATCTTTCAGCGAATATGTATCCAAAAGGTTCTCAAAAGTATAGAAAAGGCTCTCCGATGTACCCAAAAGGATCTCCAAAGTATAACCTAATGCAGTCCAAGACAATGGGAAAGAAACTTATGAAAAAAACTACACCAAAAGCATCAAATAGGGATGCTTCTCCAAGAGGTATTCATTTCTCACAAATATGGCATGTTTCTTATATTCTCCAGTAACTTTCTTATAATCTCTAGTAGATTTATTATAGCATCTTTCAACTGTGTAGATGGAAAACGAAGGGCATCGTGGAATCGTGGACTTGAAAAGGCTCTCGTGGATGTACTTCTTGAGCACAACAACACCTACCATAGAAGCCAGAATGGGTGGAGCAGCGAGACGTGGAACATGATGGTTGGAATCTTCAACTCCAAATACACACATGTGCACTTCACAAAGACTCATTTTCAGAATAAGGAAAAAGATCTCAAACGAGACTACAGAATGTTGAGGGATGCACGCAAACAAAGTGGCGTTGGGTGGAATGAACACCGGTGCATGATAGAAGCCGAGCCACATCTTTGGGACAACTTAGAAGTTGTAAGTTGCTTCATTCTGATCATATATTGTTATAGAATTTGGTCACAAGTTTAATCATACTAACATTCATTTATATTACTCTTGTAGTCTTTTGGCAATAAGATCAGAAAATTCAGAACGGAGGACTCAAGGTTTCCTCTGTATGATCTGCTAGGGCAACTTTACGAAAGTAAGTTGATTCAACTTTGTTTTTCTTGCCTTATAGGTGCTACTGTTTAGTAGTGTGTATACTTGTAGTCTTTTCCTTATGTTATTGAATCCTTTTGTGGCAAACCTTGTTGCAAATTTATGATCAATGTGCTGTATTGCGGCAAACTTTGTTGAATCCTTATGTTTTTTGCAGGCCAAATAGCCGAGGGAGACTTCAACTTTACCTCTATGGCCAAGCCACCACCGAGAGATGATGTCAACAACATAGAAAGTGATGGTGAGTTTGAGGATGAAAGAGAGTTGGAGAAAGAGGAAGCAGCTGTCCAGCAAGACGATGATGAATTGCAAATGTTAGATCAAGCAGAAACAAGTGGTGTTGGTGGTGCAAAAACCAGGCCCAAGAAAATTCCTAAGAAGCCGAAGAGAAGTCCTAAAAAGAATAGTGGAGATGCTTTAGTAGGTGTCATGCAAATATTTGTGGACATCAAAGAAAAGAAAGCAAGAAGGAGGAGGGAACGGACTTCTCAATAACCAGATGCATGAAAGAATTGAAAGCATTGGAAGGGGTTACACCAGATATCAAAGTCAAATGCTATGGTATATTCAAGTGTCCCAAAAACTGTGAGATTTTCATCAATGCCGTTGCCGAGAAAGATGGAAGTGCTTTGGCATGGCTTCAAAGTCAGATTGGTAAGATGTTAATACCTTATTTATGTATTACCTCACATGATTTCTGTAGTACATTACATGCTTGTCATCTTGTTGATTTCTGTAGTTTCTATAGTTTCGAGTACTTGATATTGTTTCCATTGGATGGATGGAGATGGATGGTTGCTGTTAGTTTTGAGTACTTGTTGTCATTGGTGCTTACTGCTGAGCTAGGCGCTCCATATCTTGTGTTCAAATTTAGATTTGGTTTGTTGTTCTATAGTAGTAGTAACCTTGATTTGCTTTGTTGTTCAAATTTAGATTTGTTTTGTTGTTCTATAGTAGTAGTAACCTTGATTTGCTTTGTTGTTCAAATTTAGATTTGGTTTGTTGTTCTATAGTAGTAGTAACCTTGATTTGCTTTGTTGTTCAAATTTAGATTTGGTTGCTGTTATGCATGTTTTTATGTATTGTCAACTATGTACATGATAAACGAAGGGCATCGTGGAATCATGTATATATCATCTAGGAGTTATGGAACTTTAAGTATATATCCAAAATGAAATTCCTTTTTATAACAAAGGCTGACATTTCGGTTATTTCAACAGGGTGATGGTGAGTTCTCTGGACAGGTTGTAACAGAGGAGGAGGAGTAAGATAAAGTACGAAGTAGCTGCATATTATTTGGAACTTTTTCATGTATGTAATTTATACTTAAATTTAAGAGTTTGTCTCTTACTTGTTTGTTGTAATCTGGTATTGTTGCCGCATAGAACATCATGATGCCATTACTCTCAGCGGGCACTTGCAATCTGGTATTATTATTGCTTTAAATCTGATTCTCACAAATATGGCATCAAATTTGGTATTATTATTGCTATAAAAAATGTAGCTAATAGAATTATGTGAAAATATTCTCATCTTTTGAAAGCTAGAAACTGTTGCATTTTGTTTTTGAAATGTTTTTGTTCATGTGCTGGTATAAAAATTGAATCTTTATAAAAACTCATGAGGCATTGTTGGTAAAGTTTCTGAATTCTGTGTTATAACAGTACTGCCGCTGTTCTAGCATTCCCGGTTTACAAAATAACATTTTTTAGAAAGAGGTTTGTTGGGGATTGGAAAGGAAGAGGATTGGAGTGGATTGGGTGATGGAAGTGTTTTCACCTAAAACACTAGGGATAAAACCCTGGAATACACGCTGAACCACTAGAGCAAAACGAGGCCTGAAGGTGTCCTGTGCATCTATTTGCTACTCTATGAGGGACAAGCTGATTGCCACTATGCTATGTTTTCTGTATGTGAAACAAACAAATGTTTTTCAATGCATGTTATTCATGATCTTTGTTTGTAGCCTTTCATGTTGCATGCATAGTTACTATGTCCTATTTTTAGAACTCCATATTTCATGCACATGTTTAGAATTCTTTGATCCCAACTTTCAATGCTTGCAAATGGTTTGATCTTGTTTTTGATGGTGCATGTCACCTAAAAAATTATTCTTTTTATCACTTACCTACTCGAGGACGAGCAGGAGTTAAGCTTGGGGATGCTTGATACGTCGGAAACGTATCTATAATTTTTTATGCTCCATGCTTGTTTAGTATCTACTTTGCTTTGCTTTGTCTACACTTTGAGGTGTTTTTATATCTTTTCTAGAACTAACCTATTAACAAGTTGCCATAGTGTCGGTTGCCTGTTTTTCTGTTTTTGGTTCCAGAAAGGCAGAAAGTCAATATTCTCGGAATTGGACGGGACAAAAGCCAAAGTCAATATTTTATCGTGAGGGACATGAATCCTTAAGACGAGACGGAGACGCGAACTAGGGCGGACAAACCCCCCTAGGCGCGGCCAGGGGTGGGCCCGCGCCTGGGCAGGGTGTGGCCCTCTGGTCGCCTCTCAGCCTCGCCTCTTCGCCTATAAGAAGGCCCCGATGCAGAAACCCTAGGCACCCGATCAAAACTCCATGAAACCTTCTGTAGCCGCCACCACCATCATCCCTAGATCGGGGGGATCTGAAGCTCTTCCTGACACCCTGCCGGAGGGGAGATCATCCCGGAGGCCTTCTCTCCGGTATGATGCGTGAGTAGCTCTACCTTTAACTATGGGTCCATGTAGTAGCTAGATGGTTATATCTCCTCCTTGTGCTTTCATGTATAGATCTTGTTGTAACACCCTCAAAATCGTCCCTATGCAAGTTTTAGCGAAACCCGCCAAACCCGCATAGAAACGATTCAAAGGTGCCCACCAGGCACTTTCGTGCGGGTGGAAAACGAAGTAATAACATTACACAACAGTCCTCGATGGGACCCATGTAGCAGATATATATACAACACGACTCCATGAGTCAAGAATACGATATACGTAACAAAGATCCAAATCACCTTGAAACAATAGAGCGTCCAACTACGGACAAGATGCAAATGGGGCTAAGAGCCTCAAGAATAACCAATGGCGTCCATAACCACCTGTGCCAAGCGGAAGGGTAACCACCTAACGACATCGATCTCAAAACCTGCTTAAACAAAAGGGTGCCGACGAAGGGCAAAGGAAAAAGAGAGCGTCGATCGAGGCGACACGGCGAGGCTAGAATTCGGCGGTCCTCGCCTACATAGGTATGGTGGACTGAAGCGGCAGCGGCAGCATGCACTAAACAACCTATAGAGACTCGATACAACTGGCGGCTATCAGAGAGGGATAAGAAAGACCTATCCGGAACCAACCTGATTCTACCATCAGACAAACCCATCCTGGTGTTTCCCCCTCGAGACCAAACGAGGAAGTCAACCGAGGAACTCACACCGTTGGCAGTTTTATTTATTCAGTTATCGTTGCAGTAATTACTAGTCAGGTATAGATAATCATCCTGATAAAATAAGCAGTGGGCAATTTTAGTTAACCATTCCGTTGTAGTTGCAACACTTACTAGTCAGATACAATTAGCATGAGATGACCCAAAACCCAGCGGTTGTTGGTACTTTTATTTAGCCATTCGTTGTAGTGAAGCTGATTACTAGTCATATCGGATACAATTCAATTTATAACAGTAAACTTTAGTTATAGTTGTCTATGATCGAGACCTGTGCTCCAAGTCGTCCATAACCGCGGACACGGCTTCTCGAAAAGATTTAACCCTGCAGGGGTGCACCAAAGTATCCACAAGCACTTCGACCCTTTTGCGGATCGAACATACACCCATCGGTATGTCGGGGGCCTAAGTCATGACGTTTCCGACCAAAGCAAGCACGGGGCCACCCCACTAAGTAGACATAACAAAGTCGGCCGGTCTCCGAGACGGACTCAGGGTTTGGGTAGACGGCTGTGAACGACTGGGAACCCAAAACTGGGCTTGTCGACACCGCGAAATCGTGTCCCGATCCTAAACAGTACAGGTGCTATCCATCGCACAATTTAAATAAAGCAGTAAAGCATGGCATAAGTACAGGATAGTAAATAAATCCTCAAACTAGTTTGTGGCCCCCAGTACAATACTTTTAAATCAGGTACTAATCGATGGGGGGCCCATATCTCCCCACCCGTGGTTAGCGCTCTCGATCTCGGAACAGGTGTCAAGAACTCGGGGTCCTACGGGACACAAGTGGGCGGTCGGAAACCAAATGTTATCTATCACCCACCGGTGCCTCTGCATTTACCTACTTCAATTTTAGTTATTAAATAATAATTGAATCAAACGATAATTAAAGCCATGATCATCTCCAACATTAAACATGCGGCAATACTCCAACAACTGTGGTACTTGACGACAGGCAACAGCACTTGAGCAAGCGACTACGACGCGCAAGTCCAACTATCTACCAATCAACAGGTAATAGGATGTGTCCAAGGCAATATAAGGCTGCAGGGGATATCACGGGTACGAAAACTAGAGCAACGCAACACAGATAGCAATAGATCAACAGGAGGGAATAAATACTATAAAAGTAAGATAGGTAGAAAAGGGGGAGATGCTCGCCTGAAAACATTGCCGAAGGTTCATCCGAAGATCGGGTCGACACTCGCATCAACTCAACGGCCTTATCCGCGAAGAAGAAAAACACTAGAATAAACACTGGATGCACTATTTAATACAACGGCAGAAGATCGGGCATGATGCATGTATGATGCATGACATGGCAAAGATGCGATGCAATTGGGCAATATTAAGCGGAACCGGGGGTCCCGACAATTAAATATATGGTTCTAGTTGTTTAGATAACCCGCAATTTAAATGTTGTCTTAACAGGGCAAGATAAGTTACCGGTTCGCTACACAAATTTAAATGGGACCAATATACGACTAGATTGCCCGCATATGGATCCCATATTTAATTATGAGGTGAATCGGCATAAGGCCCCCAAACCACAGACAAGGATGCATGCATGAACAATATAATATGCATCAGATATCTCATTCATAAAATAGGGTCTCGGCAAAGAGGTCACACATCTGGGTTCGGCGAACTTGGGGTTCCGAGGGGTTCGGGGTTGGTCTCAGGGTTCGACGGGGACGAGGTTCGAATACAAGATGGAGAACTTGGGTGCCAAGCGGTCGATCTTGTCGGCGATGGCGAACTTGAGTGGATCGGGTACCGGGGTCTTCGGATCCGGGAAGTAGATCTTGTCGCACGGACGTCAATGCTTCCGGGAAGGAGAACTTGTCGTCCAGGGTCTCGGTGTCCGGGGTGAAGTACTCGGCGTCCTCGAAGGAGTACTTGTCGTATCCGTGAAGGAGATCATGTCGGTCCACGGTCGGGCTTGCAGGAAGGAGCACTCGTCGTTCGAGGAAGACCTTGGCGTCATATGTTGAGGTTGTCGGGTGTTGGTGCCGGACTCGGGTGTGGCGTCGATGGTCTTACGTGGCCCGATGGTTCCAAGTAGGAGATTCCCGGGTACCGCGGCGGAATTCTCGGGGTTTCGATGAAGATCTTGGCGGGGGTTTTGTCGGCAAGAACTTGACGGATCCCAAATTGATGTTGGTTCCTCTTCGGAAGTCCTTGGTGTTGGGTGTACTCGCGACAAGATTTAACAGCATAGCATGCACGCGCGACTGCGACAGGCATACGAACATGGCAGGGAGGAACCGCAGCGGGGCTGCTTGCGTGGCGACACGGACGGGAGGGTCTGCCGCCGACGGGGTCATCGAGATGCACCTGGTACTGCGCAGGAAACAGAGGAGGCCGAGGAGGGAGAGCCAGGGAGAGGAGGCGCGACTCGACATCGGCCGCAGCGGGGCACCGGTGGGGCTCGGGTAGGCTCCTGCAGGGGAAAAGGCGGCGAGGCGGCAGGAGACGCGGCCGGAGGCGGGGAGGACCTCTGGCGACGGCGGGGCAGAGGACGTGGACGGCGTCGAGAGGAGGCGAATCAATGGGTCGACGGAGTCATGAGGCGAGCCGGAGGGTGGCGGAGGAGAGCGACGAGGAGAGGAAGGTGGGGTCGAGGCGGGGCGCTTGGCGGCCGGGGAGGTGTGTAGGCGAGGAGCTTGCAGAGGTGGAGGCATCGCGGCCGAGAGGGGGCACCGCGGCAGCGAGGGGAGGGCCAGCGGAGCTCAGGCGGAGGAGCTCGGGCGAGGAGTCACTGGTGCCGGAGGCGGAGGGCGAGAGGCGTGAGCCGCCAGCAAGGGCAGGCCGTGAGGAAGAGCGACGGCGGGACAGGGGAGGCGGCAGGAGGAGAGGGGCGGCGGCGGAGGCTAGACGGCGCCTGGAGGCTGGTCGGTGGGGCGATTGAGGCCAGCGGAGGAGGCGGTCAGGGAAGGAGGGGAGGAGGCCGGGCAAGGCGGGTGGTGGGGAGAGAGGTTGGAGAAGGTGGGGAGGAAGAGAGGTGGTGGGCGGTGCAATGGGTCAGGTGGCAGAGAGAGAGGGTTGGAGGGAGGCGTGGGCGTGCATGTGTGCGTGGTCTTGGGGTGGGGCCGGGGGAGAGTGCGAGTGGGGCCAGCAGAGAGAGGGAGTGAGGCTACGGGGTGGGACCGGATGCAGGAGGTGGGGCCGGGGTGTAAGGGAGAGGGGAAAAGGAGGGGATTGGTGAGGTGGCGGTGGGTGTGATGAGGTGGAGGGAAAAGTGAGGTGGAGGGAGGGGATTGGTGGGGATAATGTGGAGAGGGCTGGGTAGATTAGGACTAGGTAGAAAAGGTTCTAGGTTTAAGGTGGACCGATTGTAGGTAGTCTGGACCGATTGGGCCTCTGGCCTGACCGGTCGGACTGCCTCTCCGGACAAAATATTTTTATTGTTTTAATTTTATTTGTAAAACATTTTTGTAAATACTTTTTAGACAATAAAAGATCTGACCAGACCGATGTTTTAAATTTGAAATAAAGACGGGGGTTATTTAGAAAACATAACTAGGCGTTTCGAAATAGTTTCAGAAAAACAATGCATGATGATGACGATGCAATGCACAAAAACAACGCGATTTTCTAGTAGTGGTTTTTGCGGGATGCCACAATTCGACACCACTAACAATGGATCTCGCCCTCGAGATCCGCCTCATGGTACCGGGAAGAAGGGCGGTGATCTGAATCTTCTCGCATCGTGTAGATCCTCGCGACACCACTAACAAGGGTTCATTCTCCATCTTGAAATCGGCGACACCACCAACAAAGGGTCGTTGTTCACGTTCGTCAAGAGAACACTCCGGATAAACAACGGACGAAGTTAAAGGTAAGGCCACCACTAACTTCCATGGAAGGAGTAGAATTGCATCGATCCACGATTCAATATACAAAGCAAATGATAAGAGTAGTGGTATGGTCGCGACTCCATCCCGCACTCAAAGCATTACTCTGTACACGAACAGATAGATTATGCAACCAACCCTTAGAATTTAGACTGAAGACCTCGACAAACAAGGTTCAGGAACAAAAGGGGTGATGTAGACTCTGCATCGGATCTGGCGTAGATGATGTCGTCGCGTCGGAAACACTGGGAGGCACAAACAAGGAACAAAGGATGGTACCCAGATAAAGGGGCACTCAGATAGCAGAAGGACCGGATGTAGAAGCACCGTTACCAAAAGAGGAAGCAAAACCCTGAAGGTACGATGGAAACCCAGCCACGAGAAATCCTGGACTCGAAGAGAAAGAAGAGAGCGGATTCAAAACACGCAGAGGTGAGAGGAGAGCAGCAGAGGGGTAAGGAGTAAAATCATACCTAATCAGAACTATCCAACCGATTTTGCAAAAATAGTTTTGACACTCTACTTCGGCCGTTAGCTAGGTTATCCTACAGGCTGGAATTGTGGGGTATCGCAACTACTGAGCTTTGATACCACTCTGTAACACCCTCAGAATCGGTCCTATGCAAGTTTTAGCGAAACCCGCCAAACCCGCATAGAAACGATTCAAAGGTGCCCACCAGGCACTTTCGTGCGGGTGGAAAACGAAGTAATAACATTACACAACAGTCCTCGATGGGACCCACAGAACAGATATATATACAACACGACTCCATGAGTCAAGAATACAGATATACAGAACAAAGATCCAAATCACCTTGAAACAATAGAGCGTCCAGCTACGGACAAGATGCAAATGGGGCTAAGAGCCCTGAAGAATAACCAAAGGCGTCCATAAACCTGCCCAGGCCAAGCCGGAAGGGTAACCCTGCTAACGACGTCGATCTCAAAACCTGCTTAAACAAAAGGGGTGCCGACGAAGGGCAAAGGAAAAAGAGAGCGGTCGATCGAGGCCAAGACACGGAGGCTAGAATTGGCGTCCTCGCCTACATAGGTATGGTGGATCAAGCGGCAAAGGCATGCACTAAACAACCTATAGAGACTCGATACAACTGGCGGCTATCAGAGAGGGATAAGAAAGACCTATCCGGAACCAACCTGATTCTACCATCAGACAAACCCATCCTGGTGTTTCCCCAACGAGGAAGTCAACCGAGGAACTCACACCGTTGGCAATTTTATTTATTCAGTTATCGTTGCAGTAATTACTAGTCAGGTATAGATAATCATCCTGATAAAATAAGCAGTGGGCAATTTTAGTTAACCATTCCGTTGTAGTTGCAACACTTACTAGTCAGATACAATTAGCATGATATGACCCAAAACCCAGCAGTTGTTGGTACTTTTATTTAGCCATTCGTTGTAGTGAAGCTGATTACTAGTCATATCGGATACAAGTCAATTTATAACAGTAAACTTTAGTTATAGTTGTCTATGATCGAGACCTGTGCTCCAAGTCGTCCATAACCACGGACACGGCTTCTAAAATATTTAACCTGCAGGTGCACCAAAGTATCCACAAGCACTTCACCCTTTTGCGGATCGTTAACATACACCCATCGGTATGTCGGGGGCCTAAGTCATGACGCTTCCTGCACCCAAAGCAAGCACGGGGCCACCCCACTAAGTAGACCCATAGAAGTCGCCGGTCTTGAGACGGACTCGTGGTTTGGGTGAGCGGTGACGACTGGGAACCCAAAACTGGGCTTGTCGACACCGTGAAATCGTGTCCCGATCCTAAACAGTACAGGTGCTATCCATCGCACAATTTAAATAAAGCAGTAAAGCATGGCATAAGTACAGGATAGTAAATAAATCCTCAAACTAGTTTGTGGCCCCCAATACTTTGAAATCAGGTACTAATCGATGGGGGGGCCATATCTCCCCACCTGTGGTTAGCGCGCTCGATCTCGGAACAGGTGTCAAGAACTCGGGGTCCTACGGGACACAAGTGGGCGGTCGGAAACCAAATGTTATCTATCACCCACCGGTGCCTCTGCATTTACCTACTTCAATTTTAGTTATTAACTAATAATTGAATCAAACGATAATTAAAGCCATGATCATCTCCAACATTAAACATGCGGCAATACTCCAACAACTGTGGTACTTGACGACATGCAACAGCACTTGAGCAAGCGACTACGACACGCAAGTCCAACTATCTACCAATCAACAGGTAATAGGATGTGTCCAAGGCAATATAAGGCTGCAGGGGATATCACGGGTACGAAAACTAGAGCAACGCAACACAGATAGCAATAGATCAACAGGAGGGAATAAATACTATAAAAGTAAGATAGGTAGAAAAGGGGGAGATGCTGCTGAAAACATTGCGAAGGTTCATCCAAGATCGGGTCGACACTGCATCAACTCAACGGCCTTATCCGAAGAAGCAAAACACTAGAATAAACACGGATGCACTATTTAATACAACGGCAGAAGATCGGGCATGATGCATGTATGATGCATGACATGGCAAAGATGCGATGCAATTGGGCAATATTAAGCGGGAAGGGGTCCCGACAATTAAATATATGGTTCTAGTTGTTTAGATAACCCGCAATTTAAATGTTGTCTTAACAGGGCAAGATAAGTTACCGGTTCGCTACACAAATTTAAATGGGACCAATATACGACTAGATTGCCCGCATATGGATCCCATATTTAATTATGAGGTGAATCGGCATAAGGCCCCCAAACCACAGACAAGGATGCATGCATGAACAATTTAATATGCATCAGATATCTCATTTATAAAATAGGGTCTCGGCAAAGAGGTCACACATCTGGGTTCGGCGAACTTGGGGTTCCGAGGGGTTCGGGGTTGGTCTCAGGGTTCGACGGGGACGAGGTTCGAATACAAGATGGAGAACTTGGGTGCCAAGCGGTCGATCTTGTCGGCAATGGCGAACTTGAGTGGATCGGGTACCGGGGTCTTTGAATCCGGGAAGTAGATCTTGTCGCACGGACGTCAATGCTTCCAGGAAGGAGAACTTGTCGTCCAGGGTCTCGGTGTCCGGGGTGAAGTACTCGGCGTCCTCGAGGGAGTACTTGTCGTATCCGTGAAGGAGATCATGTCGGTCCACGGGGGGTCGGGCTTCGAAGCCAGGAAGGAGCACTCGTCGTTCCGAGGAGAAGACCTTGGCGTCATATGTTGAGGTTGTCGGGTGTCGGTGCCGGACTCGGGTGTGGCGTCGATGGTATTACGTGGCCCGATGGTTCCAAGTAGGAGATTCCCGGGTACCGCGGCGGAATTCTCGGGGTTTCGATGAAGATCTTGGCGGGGGTTTTGTCGGCAAGAACTTGTCGGATCCCAAATTTATGTTGGTTCCTCTTCGGAAGTCCTTGGCTTTGGGTGTACTCGCGACAAGATTTAACAGCATAGCATGCACGCGCGACTGCGACAGGCATACGAACATGGCAGGGAGGAACCGCAGCGGGGCTGCTTGCGTGGCGACACGGACGGGAGGGTCTGCCGCCGACGGGGTCATCGAGATGCACCTGGTACTTCGCAGGAAACAGAGGAGGCCGAGGAGGGAGAGCCAGGGAGAGGAGGCGCGGCTCGGCATCGGCCGCAGCGGGGCACCGGTGGGGCTCGGGTAGGCTCCTCAGGGAAAAGGCGAGGCAGGGAGACGCGGCGGGCGGGAGGACCTCTGGCGGAGGCGAAGGCCAGCGTCGAGAGGAGGCGAACGGCGGAGTTCACGGAGCTCGAGGATGGCGAGCCGAGGGTGGCGGAGGAGGCACGAGGAGAGGAAGGTGGGGTCGGGCGGCGCTTGGCCGGGAGCTGTAGGCGAGGAGCTTGCAGTGGAGGCGTCGCGGCCGAGAGGGGGCACCAGGCGGCGGCGGGAGGACGCCAAGGCCGGGCTCGGTGGAGGAGCTCAGGCGAGGAGGCGGAGCTCATGGGGAGGCGCTGGCGGAGGCCGATGGCGGAGGGGCGTCAGCGGCAGGCAGGCAGTGAGGAAGAGCGACGGCGGGACGGAAGGGAGGCGGCCTGCGTGGAGGAGAGGGCCGGCGGCGGGCCCAAAACGGCACCGCAGGGCTGGTCACTGGGCGGCCGAGGCCGGAGGAGCTTGGGGGGAGGGGGGAGGAGGCGGAGGCGGTGCGGGTGGTGGGGAGAGAGGTTGGAGAAGGTGGGGAGGAAGAGAGGCAGGTGGTGGGCCGGTGGGGCCGGCTGGGTCCGGGTGGCAGAGAGAGAGAGGGTTGGGGAGGGAGCGTGGGGCGTGCATGTGTGTGCGTTGGGTGCTGCGGGGTGGGGCCGGGGGAGAGTGGGAGTGGGGCCAGCGGAGAGAGGTAATGAGGCTGCGGGGTGGGACCGGATGCAGGAGGTGGGGCCGGGGTGTAAGGGAGAGGGGAAAAGGAGGGGATTGGTGAGGTGGCGGTGGGTGTGATGAGGTGGAGGGAAAAGTGAGGTGGAGGGAGGGGATTGGTGGGGATGATGTGGAGAGGGCTGGGCAGATTAGGACTAGGTAGAAAAGGGTCTAGGTTTAAGGTGGACCGATTGTAGGTAGTCTGGACCGATTGGGCCTCTGGCCTGACCGGTCGGACTGCCTCTCCGGACAAAATATTTTTATTGTTTTAATTTTATTTGTAAAACATTTTTGTAAA
This sequence comes from Avena longiglumis, assembly GCA_030063025.1. Taxonomy (NCBI): domain Eukaryota; kingdom Viridiplantae; phylum Streptophyta; class Magnoliopsida; order Poales; family Poaceae; genus Avena; species Avena longiglumis. Next base: position 52,298,288 of record CP125973.1, on the reverse strand, counting down.
TACTTTTTAGACAATAAAAGATCTGACCAGACCGATGTTTTAAATTTGAAATAAAGACGGGGGTTATTTAGAAAACATAACTAGGCGTTTCGAAATAGTTTCAGACAAACAATGCATGATGATGACGATGCAATGCACAAAAACAACGCGATTTTCTAGTAGTGGTTTTTGCGGGATGCCACACTTGTGAGCTCCGTTCATGATCAAGATCTAATCTATTTGTAATCATGCATGTTGTGTTTGCGGAGATCCTATGGATATTGAGATTACTATGTCAGATTTATTAATGGTTTTGTCTATTTGATAATATCATGTCTGTGTTGTTTGTGATCTTGCATGCTCTCTGTTGTTAGTGTTGGAATTATGCCCTAGAGGCAATAATAAAGATGTTATTATTATAATTCTTGTTCATGATAATGTTTATATTCCATGCTAGAATTGTATTAAGCGGAAACTTTAATACTTGTGTGGTTTGTGAACAACACCGTGTCCCTAGGACGCCTCTATGGACTAGCTCATTGATCAATGATGGTTAAGGTTTCCTAACCATAGACATGAGTTGTCAATTGATAATGAGATCATATCATTCGGAGAATGATATGATGGACAGACCCAAACTAAGCGAAGCAATTAGATCGTGTCATCGTGTTCGTCTTTGCGAAGCTTTTCTTATGTCAAATATTGTATTCCTTAGACCATGAGATAATACAACTCCACGGTATCGGAAGAAAGCTTTGAGGTCATCAAACGTCATCCTATGAGAGGGTGATCATAAAGGTGTCTCTCGGTGATCGGAAAGTATCATTGGGTTGTATGTATCGAGATGGGATTTGTCCCTCCCAAGTCGGAGAGATATACTTGGGCCCACTGGTGTCGATATCAACACCGCTTGCAAGCATGTGGTTAAGGAGTTAATCACAAAGTGATATCGGATTACGGAACGAGTAAATTACTTTGTGAACGAGATTGAACTAGGTATGACGGCATTTACGATCAAATCTCGGGCAAGTAAAATATCGCGAGCGAAGGAATATATATATGGGATTGATTGAATCCGGCATCGTGGTTCATCCGATATGATCATAGATGAATGTGTGGAGTCAATATGGGTTTCGACCCGGTTGATTATTGATAGAAGATCATGTCGCATATTATCGAACCAACCCGCGGTCACACATAACGTGTCTCGACGCTAGGATAGATTGGATAATTGGTTTATGAGTTTTTGTTCGAGTCTCGAATGGGATCAGGACATCACGAGAGGTTCGGAGTGGTCGAGAATAAGATTCATATAAGGTGCAATTTTTGGAGTTCGGAATTGTTCCGGTTAATCAGTATTGTGAAGCTTCTAGAACCTTCCGAAGGGGACCAACGTGGACACACCTTCCGGGAGGGCATGGGCCTATGAGGAGTGCCTGGCGCATTGGGACAGGGGCACAAGGCCCCATAGGGCCCAGCCGTCCCAGAGGTTTAAACTCGAGATAGACCTTCTAGAAGGGGGGTTTCTTGCCCCCACTCCTTATCCTTTGGGGTTTGGGCTTGGGGAGGGCTGGGCTGATCCCCCTTCTATATAAAGAGGGGTGGGCGCACCAACCCACACCTTCCCCTCAACCCTAGCCGCCTTGCCCTCCTCTCTCCCTCCCGACTGCTTGTAGGCGAAGCCCTGCTGCAGAAATTCTCCACCAATTGCACCGCGCCGTCGCGTTGTAGATCCAACCCATCTCTCCACCATACTTGCTGGACCGAGGAAGGAGGATACTCGAGGTGCTACACGTGTGCATCTCACGGAGGCACCGCCACTTGTGGTGCTAGATCGGATCGGATCGCGAGGAGGAGAAGCGAGTACGACTACATCACCCACGTTAAACGCGTTCCATTGTAATATTCAAGGGTATGAAGATATAATCCAATCTCTCTTGTTGTTTGCATCTCCTAGATTAGATCTTGGCTTTCCTCTGCTCGCATCCGTAGAAAATTTTGATTTACTATGCCGCCAAACCCTTCAAAGGGTATCGAGCTCGATCTGCGTAGATGTGTTTCACGAGTGTAACGCAACATGGTTGTTGCGGCGTTGATGTTTCTGCTGCAAGCCTCTTGTTTGTGTTCTTCTTATGACGGGATAGTGAGATTGAAGAGGTCCAAGCCAACCTTACGACGTCGTCATGACCGGCTCCACACTTGACGTGTGGCTTGTTCCACACATGCGGTGGTGGATGCAGTTTCTCTCACTATAGTTGTCATGGGATTAACACCGAGTTTGGCAACCATAATATCACCGTTCTGGCTTTCCGTAGGTAAGAATCGTTCTTAGCATCTACTCCCATAAGCCACGTAAAACATGCAACAACAAAGTAGAGGCGTCTAACTTGCTTTTGCGGAGTGTTTTCTCGTGATATGGTATGGCCCAAGATGTGATGTGTATATTGTATGCGATGATCATGTTTTGTAATGTTTCACGACTTTCATGTCGATGAGTACACAGTGGCGAAATATGGTTGTCTTTATAATTGTGTATGACCTGCGAGTCAACTTCTTATACGCCATGTAATAGCTTTACTTTATCGCTAAGTAGTTAGCAATAGTTGTAGTTGCTATTCGTGGTGGAAGCAATCATGGTGGAGTGATGGAGATCATGCCGGAATGCACAAGATGGAGATCATTGCGCGAAGATTGGCTATACCATGTCACATAAAGTTATGTGCATGTGATGTTTATCCTTTTATGTATCTTATTATGCTTAGATCGCGACGGTAGCATTATAAGATGATTCCTCACTTAAAGATCAAGATAAAAACTGTGTTCTCCCCAAGTATGCACCGTTGCGAAAGTTCATCGTGTCCAAGCATCACGTGATGATCGGGTGCTATAGACTCTGCGCTCACATACAACGGGCAAGCCGATTTTGCACTGCTGAAATACTTGGGTCTAACTTGACGAGCCTAGCATGTACAGACATGGCCTCGGAACACATGAACCGAAAGGTTAAGCATGAGTCATATGAATGATATGATCGACACTTCGTTGTCCACCATTGAAACCACATCTCTTCTCGTGATGATCGGATTAGGTGTGGTGAATTTGGATCGTGTTCACTAAACAACTTGAGGGATGTTGAATTTAGTGGGAGTTCATCTAGTAATTTGATTAAGTTGAACTAGTTATCATGAACATAGTCTAATTTGTACTTGCAAATACTGTAGATCACATGGCTAAGTCCAACTTCAACTTCAACGTTTTCGCTGAGAAGGAAAAGCTTAGAAACAATGGGTCTAACTTCACCAATTGGTTCCACAATCTAAGAATCATTCTCTCTGGCGGTCAAAAGGACTATGTCCTTGGGAAAGCGTTAGGTGACCCCTAACATGCTACCGGTGATGAGAAAGATGTCTATCAGTCGCGCAAAGATGATTATGGTGTGATTAAGAGCACCATGTTGTTTGCTATGGAACCGGAACTTCAAAATCGTTTTGAAGACTATCCCGGGCCCTTTGAGATTCTCGAAGAGCTGAAAACCATGTTTCAGACTCAGGCCCGTTCTGAGAGATATGAGATCTCTGAGAAGTTCTTTAACTGCAAGATGGAGGAAGGGATTTCCGTTAGTGAGCACGCCATTAAGATGACGGGCTACACTCAACGCCTTGAGCAACTGGAATGAACGATTCCAGAGGAGCTCAAGATTGACAGGGTTCTTCAATCACTCCCTCCCAGCTACAAAAGTTTTGTATTGACTCACAATCAGATTGGTTCCACTGATACGATCACCGAGCTCTTCGCAAAACTGAAGGCTGCGGAGGTGGACATCAAAAAGGATAATCATGTGTTGATGGTCAACAAGCCCACCTTCAAGAAAGGTAAGGGAGAAAAGAAGCCCTTCAAGAAGGGCGGCGGCGCCTTGCTCGCCGAGAAGAAGCTCAAGTCTGGTCCTAAGCCGGAACCAGTGCTTCTATTGCAAGGACAAGGGTCATCGAAGCATCGTCTGTCAAGTACTTAGCGGACAAGAAGGCTGGCACCATCAAAGGTATATTTGATATACATGTTATTGATGTTTTCCTTACTAGCCCTCATTGTAGTGCTGGGTATTTGATACTAGTTCGGTTGCTAATATTTGTAACTCAAACAGAGCTACGGAATGAGCGGCCATTGCGAGGATGAGGTGACGATGCTGGCAACAGCGGATCAAGAGTTGATGTGATGGACGCCGCACGCTCTCCTTAGTTTTACCTTCGGATTAGTTTTAAACCTTAATAAATGTTATTATGTGCTGCGTTGAGCATGAACATTATTTCGGATCGTGTTTATTGCAAGACGGCTATTCATTTAAATCGGAGAATAATGGTTGTTCTATTTATATGAGTAACATCTTTTATGGTCATGCACCTCTTGTGAATGGTTTATTTCTTCTAAATCTCGAAAGGGATGAAACACACATCCATAACATTGAGGCTAAGAGATGCAAAGTAGATAGTGATAATACTACTTATTTGTGGCCGCTGCCCAGGTCATATTGGTGTAAAGCGCATGAAGAAACTCCATTCGATGGACTTTTGGAGTCTCTTGATTTTGAATCATTTGACACATGCGAACCATGCCTCATGGGCAAGATGATCAAAACCATTCTCCGTATGATGGAGCGAGCAACGGACTTGTTGGAAATCATACATACCGATGTATGCGGACCGATGAGTGTTTCGGCCGGTGGATATCGCTATTTTCTCACTTTTACCGATGACTTAAGTAGATATGGGTATATCTATTTAATGAAACATAAATCTGAAACGCTTGAAAAGTTCAAAGAATTTCAGAATGAAGTGGAGAACCATCGTAATGTAAAGATTAAGTTTCTACAATCCGTGGAGGTGAATATTTGAGTTATGATTTTCTCACGCATCTTAAAGCAAGTGGAATCGCTTTCACAACTCACGCCACCGGAACACCAAGCAATGGTGTCTGAACGAATCGAACCCTATTAGATATGGTCCGATCAATGATGTCTCTTCTTGATTTGCGTTATCATTTTGGGGTTATGCATTAGAAACCTGCATTCACTTTAAATAGGGCTCCATCTAAATCCGTTGATACGACACCGTATGAACTGTGGTTTGGTGCTAAACCTAAGTTGTCGTTTCTTAAAGTTTGGGGATGCGGCTTCGTCAAGAAGTTGATGCCGACAAGCTCGAACCCAAAGCGGAGAAATGCGCTTCATAGGATACCCTAAGGAAACTATTGGGTATACCTTCTATCACGAACCGAAGGCAAAGTGTTTGTCAGAAGAACGGTTCCTTTCTTGAAGGAGTTTCTCTCGAAAGAAGTGAGTGGGAGGAAAGTAGAGCTAGACGAGGTTATTGAACCTTCTCTTGAATTGTAGAGTAACGCAAGACCCGAAATTGTTCCAAAGTGCCGCTGCAACAATAGAGGAAGCTAATGACAAGGATCATGAAGCTTGACGATGTCGCTCTTGAATGTCGAGGTCGAGAAGGTCACGTGCCCCTCCCAGGTGTGCAGAATCTGTCTTGACCGTCTTGTTAGTAGAAGACGGTGAACCACGAGCTATGAGGAAGCGATGATGAGCCGGACTCGAGAAATGGCCGAAGCCATGAAATCCATTGGGATCCATGAGCGAAAATCAAGTATGGACTTTGGTGGACCCTCCTAGCGAGAAAGGCCGTTGAGTGCAAATGGATCTTCAAGAAGAAAACGGACGCGATCGTAATGTTATCGCCTATAAAAAGCGGCTTGTTGCGAAAGGTTTTCGACAAGTTCAAGGTGTTGACTACGATGAGACTTTCTCTCCAGTAGCGATGTTTAAGTCCACTCGGATTTTATTAGAAATTGTTGCGTTTCATGATTATGAAATATGGCAGATGGATGTCAAGACGCTTTCCTCAATGGCAACATTGATGAAGAGTTGTATATGATGCAACCGAAGGTTTTGTTGATCCTAAGGATGCCGATAAAGTATGCAAACTTCAGCGTTCCATTTATGGATCAAGCAAGCATCTCGGAGTTGGAACCTTCGTTTTGATCAAGTGATCAAGAGCTTTGGATTTGTTCCAAATTGCTACGAAGCTTGCATCTACAAGAAAGTGAGTGGGAGCTCGGTGACGTTTCTGGTACTATATGTGGATGACATATTGATTATCGGAAATGACATCAACATGCTTAACAATGTGAAGAGTTATTTGAACAAGTGTTTTTCAATGAAAGACCTAGGTGAAGCTTCTTATATATTGGACATCAAGATCTATAGAGATAGACAAGATGCCTGATAGCTTTAAGCCAAAGTACATACCTAGACAAAGTTCTGAAAAGGTTCAGAATGGATAAGGCAAAGAAAGGTTCAGTGCCTATGTTGTTAGGTAAGATATTGATCAAGGCTCAGTGTCCAGCTACGGTAAATGATAGGGAAGCTATGAGCAAAGTGTCGGGGGTGTACTGTAACACCCTCGGAATCGACCCTATGCAAGTGTTAGCGAAACCCGCCAAACCCGCATAGAAACGATTCAAAGGTGCCCACCAGGCACTTTCGTGCGGGTGGAAAATGAAGTAATAACATTACACAACAGTCCTCGATGGGACCCACAGAACAGATATATACAACAGCGACTCAAAGAGTCAAGAATACAAATATATTATACAAAGATCCAAATCACCTTGAAAATGATATAGCGTCCGACTACGGACAAGATGCAAATGGGGCTAAGAGCCCTGAAGAATAACCAATGGCGTCCATAACCCCGCCTGTGCCAAAGGAAGGGTAACCCCGCTAACGACGCCGTTCTCAAAACACCTTAAACAAAAGGGTGCCGACAAAGGGCAAAGGAAAAAGGAGCGTCAAGATCGAGGCCGATACAGCGAGGCTAGAATTCGGCGGTCCTCACATAGGTATGGTGGATCAAGCGGCAAAGATGATGCACTAAACAACCTATAGAGACTCGATACAACTGGCGGCTGTCAGAGAGGGGCAAGAAAGACCTATTCGAAACCAACCTGATACTACCACCAATCAAACCCATCCTGGCGTTCCCCCCCCTCGACACCGATCGAGGAAGTCAACCGAGGAACTCACACAGTTGGCATTTTTATTTATTCGGTTATCGTTGCAGCAATTACTAGTCAAGTATAGATAAGCATCCTGATAAAAGAAGCAGTGGGCACTTTTAGTTAATCATTCCGTTGTAGTTGCAACACTTACTAGGCAGATACAATTATCATGAGATAACCCAAAACCCAGCAGTTGTTGGTACTTTTATTTAGCCATTCCGTTGTAGTTGCAATACTTACTAGTCAGGTACATCGGTCGCGAGCGACAACTCAAACAAGCAATTGTTGGTAGTTTTATTTAGCCATTCCATTATAGTGAAGCGGATTACTAGTCATTATAAAGTCAAATTTATGGCACTACTTTAGTTATAGTTGTCTATGATCGAGATACTGTGCTCCAAGTCGTCCATAACCGCGGACACGGCTTTCAGAAAGTTTTACCGGCGGTGCACAATAGCAACACACACACGATCGGCCTCGGAAAAACCAAATCAAAACCCAACGAGGCTTTCACGGAGCAATCACAAGATTCGAAATATTTCGGGGCCACCCCATTGAGTAGACCCCATAATGAAGCTAGCCGACTCGAGACGGACTCAAGGTTTGCAATGGTCAGAAACATTGGAACCCAAAACTGGGATTGTCGATATCATGAAAACACTCCGCTTACCTAAGCGAAGACAGTGCTCCTCGCACAATCGTAAATAAAGCGGTAAAGCATGGCATAAGTTCAGGATCGTAAATAAAACCTCAAACTAGTTTGTGGCCCCAAGAAATAAGAATGAATCAAGCTCTGGCTAAGGGGGGTCCCATAATTCCCCGTATGTGGATAGCGCGATAAATCAAGGAACAGGTATCAAGTACTCGGGGTCCTACGGGACACAAGTGGGCGGTCGGAAACCAAATATTATCTATCACCCACCGATGCCTCTGCTTACTTACTTCAATTTTAGTTGTTAAACAGGAATTAAAGTGAACGATAAGTAAAGCCGAGATCATCTCCAACACCAAACAGACGGCAATACACCAACAACTGTGGCACTTGACAACACGCAACAACACTTGAGCAAGCGACTACGACGCGCAAGTCCAACTATCTACCAAACAACAGGTAATAGGATGTGTCCAAGGCAATATAAGGCTGCAAGGGATATCACGGGTACGAAAACTAGAGCAACGCGACACGGATAGCAATAGATCAACAGGAGGGAAATAAATACTATAAAAGTAAGATAGGTAGAAAGGGGGAGATGCTCGCCTGGAAACATTGTCGAAGGTTCAACCGAAGATCGGGGCGAAGCTCACATCAACTCAACGGCCTTATCCGCGAAGAAGCAAAACGCTAGAATAAACCCGGATGCAATATTTAATACTACGGCAAAAGATCGGGCATGATGCATGTATGATGTATGACATGGCAAAGGTGCAATGCGATTAGGCCATATTAAGCGGAACCGAGGTCCCGACATTTAAATATATGGTTCAAGTTGTTTAGCTACCCCGCAAATTAAATGGTGTCTTAACATGGCAAGATATGGTACCGGTTCGATGCACAAGTTTAAATGAGGCCGATATGAGACTAGATTTGCCCGCATATGGGCCCCATATTTAATTATGAGGTGAATCGGCAGAAGGCCCCCAAACCACATGACAAGGATGCATGCATGAACAATTCAATATGCAACAATTTATAATTATGGCATTTATAAAATAGGGGCTCGGGAAAAGGTTCACACATTAGGGTTCGACGATCTTGGTCCGAGGGTTCGACGGGGTTCGGGGTCGGGTCTCGGGGTCCGGATCTGGGGTTCGACGGGATCGTTCTCGGACTCCGGGGATAGGGTCTTTGGATCGGGGTAGTAGATCTTGTCGCACGAGCGTCAATGCTTCCGGGGGAAGAACTTGTCGTCCAGGGTATCGGTGTCCGGGGTGAGGTACTCGGCGTTCTCGAGGGAGTACTTGGCGCTCGGCGTCCTTCGGTATCCATGTCGACGGTCTTGGCGTCCGGGGATCCTCTGGGTTTCCACCGACAACCTTGAAGGCTCCGGCTTTGGTTGCTCGTAGAGAACTTGGTTCCGTGTCCGGAGTTCATGAGGATCCATGAAGCGTAGCATGGCGTTTGATACCTTTTCGGTGGTTCTTCGAGGGTCATCGATGGCTCATCATCGGGCTCGCTCGGTCTCTGTCGTCGGGTCGATCTTGGTGGTTACTATGCTCGGGTCCGGGTTCGCCGCCCGTGAGGTGGATCTTGTTGATTGAGTGGGCAGTCAGGTTCCGCGGGCTCGCGGAGAACACGCGGGACATGGGCAGGCGGCGTCCATGGCGGGCGAGACCGCCGGCGAAGAGCGCTGAGCGGGCTCCTCGGCGCCAGCGAGTGTGGCAGGGAGCGGGCCGACGAGGTCGACGAGACGGACAGCGCCGGAGGGGAGAAGGACAGCGGCCGGAGACGAGCCCGAGGACGCGCCGCCCATGAGGGCAGCGGAGGTAGGTCCCAGGCGAGGAGGCGGCGCCGGAGGAGGCCGCGGTGGCGGAGGCCGACGGTGGGGAGAACTCCAGCGGCTCCGGCAGCGTCGTGGAGAGGCAGGCAGCCATGGTAAGCTAAGTGAAGGAGGGCGTCAGCGGCGAGAGGGGCGGCGCTGGCTCAGCAGCCGTGAGGGCCTTGGCAGGCGGCTGGGACGGCAGCGGGGGCGGCTCATGGCGGGGCGGCCGTGCCACAGGAAGAGGAGGACGTGGTCGTGGGGTCCCAAGTGAGGCGGAGAAGCCAGTGGCGAAGCAAGGGTCGAGCCTGTAGGGAGGAGCTACGCCGAGCGGAGGAAGGCGTCGGGAGCTTGGTGTGAGGGAGGCGGGCTCAGCGGGAGGAGGAGAGGGGCCGGGCGTCGGAGAGGGAGGGGCGGCACAAGGCGGGAGGAGGGCGGGAGGAGGAGCCTGACGGGAGGTGGGGGCGAGAGGAAGAAGGAGGGGGTGAGGGACGCGTGGGGGGAGGGGAGAGGAGTGGGGCCAGTCTGCGGCCAGGGGTCTGTGGGGGGTGGACCGGGAGAAGTGGACCATGGCTGGTGGGGTGATGGGCGTGGGCAGGTGGAGTGGGGGCCAGGGGAAGAGAGAGGTGAGGGTGTGGCTGAGTGGGTTGGGAGGTTTAGTGGGGAGGGGGGCCGGGCGGGGGTGGGGGGTTGGGGTGGGTTGGGGGGAAGGGGGGGGTGACGTGGCGGCCAGCGATTGGAGGGGGTGAGGTGGAGGGTTGGGGTAGAATAGGACTGGGTAGGTTATTTGGTATAGAAGGTGTTTAGGGGGCTAGATCAAGGATTCTTTGAGGTGGGTGGGTAGGAATTGGGGAGAGGGTGAGGTGCTGTGAGAGGGTAGATTAGGATTGGGTGGGAATAGGTTTTAGAGAGGGCTGATTAGGTGGACCGTTTTATCTTTGGGGTGGTCGATGGTCGGATCGGCCGTTAATTATCCCACAAAATAATTAAATAATTTTATTTGTTTCAAACAGACTTTTGCAAACCGATAGCAAACAAAACAAAATAATCCGGTGACCCGACTTTTGCGTTTGAACAAAGACGGGGCGTTTAGAAAACAAAAATAGGTTCTTCCGCAAATAGTTTTATGCAAGAAAATGCAAGATGATGACGATGCTCAAATGCAATGTGGCATGATGACATGAGCATGCGGTCAGGACGATGCAATGCACAAAAACAACGCGATTTTCTAGTAGTGGTTTTGCGGGATGCCACAATTCGACACCACTAACAATGGATCTCGCCCTCGAGATCCGCCTCATGGTACCGGAAGGAAGGTCGGCGATCTGCGTCTTCTCGCTTCGTGTAGATCCTCGCGACACCACTAACAAGAGGTCGTTGTCCGTGATCATCGAGAGGACACTCCGGGAACAAAAGGTCGAAGGTAGAGGTATCAAAAAATAAAGCCACCTCTAGCTTCGATGGAAAAGGAGGGAACCGATGCATTCTCATCCACTTCAATGTACAAAAGCGAATAGAAGGGGTAGTCGGCATGGGGGCCAATCCATCACGCACCCAAACTATTACTCTGCACAATCAGTAGAAAAGAGTGCAACCATTCTCGGAGTCAGACTGAAGATCTCGACAATCGAGGTTCGGAAACAAAGGAGTGATGCCTACTCTACATCAGATCTGGCGTAGAGGATGTCGTCGCGTCGGAAAACAACGGAAGGCACAGACAAGGAATAAAGAATGGTAACACCGTAGACGGATTCATCAGGCAGCTTGAACACCGGACGGCAGAACACCGTTAACAGAGGAGGAAGCGAAACCTCAAGGTGACGGAAACCCACCACGAGAATTCTGGACTCGAAAAGATAAGAGAGCAGGTTCAAAACACGTCGAGATGAGAGGAGAATAGCAGAGGGTAAGGAGTAAAATCGCACCTAATCGAACTATCCAACCGATTTCAAAAATAGTTTTGACACTCTACTTGACCGTTAGCTAGGTTATCCTCACATTTGGACTTGTGGGTATAAATCGCTGAGCTCGATACCACTGTAACACCCTCAAAATCGACCCTATGCAAGTGTTAGCGAAACCCGCCAAACCCATAGAAACAATTCAAAGGTGCCACCAGCACTTTCGCGGTGGAAAGCAGTAATAACATTACAACAGTCCTTGATGGGACCCACTGAGCAGAGATATATACAACGACTCAAAGAGTCAAGAATACGAATATTATACAAAGATCCAAATCACCTTGAAAATGATATAGCGTCCGACTACGGACAAGATGCAAATGGGGCTAAGAGCCACGAAGAATAACCAATGGCGTCCATAACCACTGAGCCAAGCCGGAAGGGTAACCCTGCTAACGACGTCGTTCTCAAAACCTTCTTAAACAAAGGGGTGACAAAGGGCAAAGGAAAAAGAGGAGGCGTTAGTCGAGGCGATTGCAGCGAGGCTAGAATTACCGGTCCTCGCCTACATAGGTATGGTGGATCGCGGCAGCAAAGATGCACTAAACAACCTATAGATACCGATACAAGCGGCCGCCGAGAGGGGCAAGAAACACCTATTCGAACCAACTGATACTACCACCAATCAAACCCATCCTGGCGTCCCCCGACACGATCGAGAAGTCAACCGAGGAACTCACCACGGTTGGAATTTTATTTATTCGGTTATCGTTGCAATTACTAGTCAAGTATAGATAAGCATCCCGATAAAAGAAGCAGTGGGCACTTTTAGTTAATCATTCCGTTGTAGTTGCAACACTTACTAGGCAGATACAATTATCATGAGATAACCCAAAACCCAGCAGTTGTTGGTACTTTTATTTAGCCATTCCGTTGTAGTTGCAATACTTACTAGTCAGGTACATCGGTCGCGAGCGACAACTCAAACAAGCAATTGTTGGCAGTTTTATTTAGCCATTCCATTATAGTGAAGCGGATTACTAGTCATTATAAAGTCAAATTTATGGCACTACTTTAGTTATAGTTGTCTATGATCGAGATACTGTGCTCCAAGTCGTCCATAACCGCGGACACGGCTTTCAGAAAGTTTTACCCGGCCGGGGTGCACAAATAGCAACACACACACACGATCAACCTCGGAAAAACCAAATAAAAACCCAACGAGGCTTTCACGACAGAGCAATCACAAGATTCAGAAATATTTCAGGGGGCCATCCCATTGAGTAGACCCGCAACGAAGCTAGCTGACTCCGAGACGGACTCAAGGTTTGCGACAATGGCTGTAAACGACTGGGAATCCAAAACTGGGATTGTCGATACCGCAAAAACACTCCGCTTACCTAAACAGTACAGGTGCTCCTCGCACAATCATAAATAAAGCGGTAAAGCATGGCATAAGTACAGGATCGTAAATAAAACCTCAAACTAGTTTGTGGCCCCAAGAAATAAGAATGAATCAAGCTCTGGCTAAGGGGGGTCCCATAATTCCCCGTATGTGGATAGCGCGATAAATCAAGGAACAGGTATCAAGTACTCGGGGTCCTACGGGACACAAGTGGGCGGTCGGAAACCAAATATTATCTATCACCCACCGATGCCTCTGCTTACTTACTTCAATTTTAGTTGTTAAACAGGAATTAAAGTGAACGATAAGTAAAGCCGAGATCATCTCCAACACCAAACAGACGGCAATACACCAACAACTGTGGCACTTGACAACACGCAACAACACTTGAGCAAGCGACTACGACGCGCAAGTCCAACTATCTACCAAACAACAGGTAATAGGATGTGTCCAAGGCAATATAAGGCTGCAAGGGATATCACGGGTACGAAAACTAGAGCAACGCGACACGGATAGCAATAGATCAACAGGAGGGAAATAAATACTATAAAAGTAAGATAGGTAGAAAGGGGGAGATGCTCGCCTGGAAACATTGTCGAAGGTTCAACCGAAGATCGGGGCGAAGCTCACATCAACTCAACGGCCTTATCCGCGAAGAAGCAAAACGCTAGAATAAACACCGGATGCAATATTTAATACTACGGCAAAAGATCGGGCATGATGCATGTATGATGTATGACATGGCAAAGGTGCAATGCGATTAGGCCATATTAAGCGGAACCGGGGTCCCGACATTTAAATATATGGTTCAAGTTGTTTAGCTACCCCACAAATTAAATGTTGTCTTAACATGGCAAGATATGGTACCGGTTCGTTCACAAGTTTAAATGAGGCCGATATGAGACTAGATTTGCCCGCATATGGGCCCCATATTTAATTATGAGGTGAATCGGCAGAAGGCCCCCAAACCACATGACAAGGATGCATGCATGAACAATTCAATATGCAACAATTTATAATTATGGAATTTATAAAATAGGGGCTCGGGAAAAGGTTCACACATTAGGGTTCGACGATCTTGGTCCGAGGGTTCGACGGGGTTCGGGGTCGGGTCTCGGGGTCCGGATCTGGGGTTCGACGGGATCGTTCTCGGACTCCGGGGATAGGGTCTTTGGATCGGGGTAGTAGATCTTGTCGCGAAGGCGTCAATGCTTCGGGGAAGAACTTGTCGTCCAGGTATCGGTGTCGGGGTGGTACTCGGCGTTCTCGAGGGAGTACTTGGCGCTCGGCGTCCTTCGGTATCCATGTCGACGGTCTTGGCGTCCGGGGATCCTCTGGGTTTCCACCGACAACCTTGAAGGCTCCGGCTTTGGTTGCTCGTAGAGAACTTGGTTCCGCGTCGGAGTTCATGAGGATCCATGAAGCAGAGCATGGCGTTTGATACCCTTTTCGGTGGTTCTTCGAGGGTCATCGATGGCTCATCGGGCTCGCTCGGGTCTCTGTCGGGTCGGGGTCGATCTTGGTGGTTACTATGCTCCGGGTCCGGGGTTCGCCGCTCCGTGAGGTGGATCTTGTCGATTCGGCGTGGACGGCAACAGGGTTCCGCGGGCTCGCGGAGAACGCGCGCGGGACATGGGCAGAGGCGGTGGCGTCCATGGCGGGGCGAGACCGGCCGGAGGGCGCTTCAGCGAACCAAGGCTGGTTGGAGCGGCTGCCGTCGGCGAGTAGGGGGCGTAGGCGCCGGGCGATCCTAAAGCAGCCAGCCGGCCTTGATAGCGCTAGGCGGCCGGCGAGGTCGACGAGACGGGCAGCCGGAGGGAAGGGCGGCCGGAGGAGGCCGAGGCCGCATGGGCCAGACAGGCGGCAGAGGTAGGGCAGCGAGGAGGCCGGAGCTGATGGCGGAGGCGGAGTGGGGAGGCTCGAGCTCAGCAGGTCGGCAGCTGGCCGAGGCTTCATGGTAGCGAGCTAAGCAGAAGGAGGCGTCATGGCCGAGAGGGCAGCGCCAGCTTGGCCGAGGAGGCAGGGCGGGAGCTGAGGCGGCATGGAGCTCGGCGGTCTTGGGCAGCGGACGCTGGAAGAGGAGGGACGGTGGCGTCGTGGGGTCCGGGCGGAGAATCCAGCGGGCGGCCGGAAGGAGGAGCCTGAGGTGAGGAGCGTCGAGCCAGGAGGCCGGGAGAGGCGGGCTCAAAGGGAGGAGGAGGAGGGCGGGGCCGGGCGCTGGAGAGGGAGGGAGGCGGCCTTGGAGGAGGGCGGCCAAGGAGGAGCCCCAGCGGGAGGTGGGGGAGAGGAAGAAGGAGGTGAGGGACGCGTGGGGAGGAGAGAGGGGTGGGGGGTGGGGGCTAGGGGTCAGTGGGGTGGACCGGGAGAAGTGGGCCAGTGGGGTGGTGATGGTCGTGGGCAGGCGGGTGGGGCCCGGGGGAAGAGAGAGGTGAGGGTGTGGCTGAGTGGGTTGGGAGGTTTAGTGGAGAGTGGGGCCAGGCTGATGTGGCGGGTTGGGGTTGGTTAGTGGGAAGGGAGGGGTGACGTGGCGGCCAGCGATTGGAGGGGGTGAGGTGGAGGGTTGGGGTAGAATAGGACTGGGTAGGTTATTTGGTATAGAAGGTTTTTAGGGGGGGCTAGATCAAGGATTGCTGAGGTGGCGGAGTGGGTAGGAATTGGGGAGAGGGTGAGGTGGCGAGCTGTGAGTGGGGGGTAGATTAGGATTGGGTGGGAATAGGTTTTAGAGAGGGCTGATTAGGTGGACCGTTTTAATACTGGGGGTGGTCGACTAGGTCGGATCGGCCCGTTCGACTGTCCCCACAAAATAATTAAATAATTTTATTTGTTTCAAACAGACTTTTGCAAACCGATGGCAAACAAAACAAAATAATCCGGTGACCCGGCTTTTGCGTTTGAACAAAGACGGGGCGTTTAGAAAACAAAAATAGGTTCTTCCGCAAATAGTTTTATGCAAGCAAATGCAAGATGATGACGATGCTCAAATGCAATGTGGCATGATGACATGAGCATGCGGTCAGGACAATGCAATGCACAAAAACAACGCGATTTTCTAGTAGTGGTTTTGCGGGATGCCACATGTACCCCCAGGTACCCCAGAGTTGGTGAATTAAGTAAGTCAATAAGATACATATGTAGGAAAATGATATTAAATATGAGTACAAAAGATAAACAGAAAAAGATAAAGGGAAAAAGAGGACCTGTGTCGAATTAGACTCAATTCGGCCTGCTCCCACTACTCCTCCTAGGACAAACAGCAAGCGGGCGAATCAAATGTGATTGCCCACCAATAGCCGCCCGAACCAGCTGCAGCCGCCAGAACCCCTCGGCCCACCGCCAGTCTCTCGCCCACCTCGTCGCCTCCCACCGAAGTCAACCTGCGCCCTGCCGCTCCCTTAAACTCCCGTCGCCCGCCAGGTCGCCAGGAGGATCGACCCCGCCAAGCACCCTTGCCCCATGTCGCCCGGGTGGGCGGATTCGCCCACCGAGGAAGCCTTGCCCCATTTGCCCGTCACCCGGGTGGGCCGGATTAGGAGAATCTCGGCCCACCGCGGGATCATCCGGCATCCTCACTCCGCCTGGGCCGAGTCTGGCGTGACTCGGCCCGTCCCTGGAGCACCATCACCAGCGCCACACCTGGGCCGAGACAGGTGACCCGGCTGGGCCACTGAAGCAACCCGCCTGGGCCTTTCACTTTGCCTGGGCCGAATCAATAGACTGCCAGGCCAAATCTGCTCTACCCAGGCCGAGTTACCCTTCCAGCATTGTCATTTGGGCCGAGGTATATTACTCCAGGCACCAACTTATTTATCTCCAGATACAGTGCACTATCGGACCAAGCCAAGACGAGCTACATAAGAATTGTGCCAGTCCTGGGACCCAACCAACTCTGATTGGCACATGACCAAAGGAATGTGCCCTAGGCATCCAAGAATATGCTAAGGAATATGCCGTGGCATCTCCAAAGATGCCAAGGCATATGCTGAGCATCTAAGAAGATGCCAGGAATATGCTTCTTAGATACCAATCTTGGGGAACAAGGCTTGTCCCCTGGGCTCCCATTTATAAGGAGCACCAGGGGAATCGTTCTAAGGGAGGCCCCCGAAGGGCTCCTCCCCTTCAGCTCAATAGGAGCTCTCCTTCTTCTTCCTCCTCCACTCTGATAGAGAGATCTAGATAGAGGCATAGGAGATACAGCTAAAGGAGCATGATTGTAGCCACAAGTATGACCAGATTATAAGAGATTAGATGTAGAGAATAAGGTGTTATCTCCATATGAGAGCTTCAATCCAATATACATTGTATTTCTCTTTGTTCATACGAGTGAGGTCTTCACTGCATCATCCCTCCCCGGATTCCTCCACGTCCATCGGCCCCAACTTTAGCCTACCCATGGCATATGCCGTGATACCACCACGACATTTGGCGCCCATCGTGGGGCCTTCTAGTGGCGTTGGTTGGGTTTCCATCCGGACGGGAACACCTTCATCAACTTTCTTCCTCATAGGGCTCATTCAGCTTCACCAAGCCAACCGAGAACAAAAAGGTAAGCGCAGAGGCTCCCCAAGTCTAACTCATCAAAGCAGGTAAGACTCAGCAAGAAGGACTCAAGCACTACTCCAAGCTTACTGTAAGTACCAAGTAACTCAGCAGGGCAGGTATGACCTAGCAAAACTCACCCAAACACTTCTCCCAGTATACTGTAAGTGCTAGGTAACTCAGCCACCTGCACTCAATCCTTCACCCCAGGGATAAAATAGCTTAAGCTGGGGACTAGTCAACTTATCCATAGAGTCATCTTTAGATTAAGAGAGCACTATGTTGATTTAGATCTGTACTCCAGTCAGCTTATTTATAACTCGGCCATAAGTTGAGTCTACTTATTTGTGATTCAGATAGTTTCTGAGTCAGTTTACTTATGCTTTGGATTACCCTGTAACTCAACTCCCCAGCCAGCTTATTTATAACTCGGACAGAAGTTGAGTCAGCTTATTTATGATCCAGGTAGAATTTGAGTCAGCTTACTTATGAGTCGGATAGAATTTGAGTCAGTTTATGTATGCTTTGGATTGTCCTCTAACTCAGTTTACCGGCCAGCTTATCGATGATTCGGATATAATTTGAGTCAATTTGTTTATGCTTCGAATTAACATTTAACTCAGCTCAGTAGATCGTCTCTGATCCGGACTAACATTTGATTCAGCTTGACAGGGGATACTATAATTCGGATTGGTATTCAGACTCGGCGTACTAATCATATCTCTGATTCATGCCGAAGCTTTATTCGGTTCCCCAGATTGCCAGGTTATGTTATGACTCGGATCGATATCTCACCATCTCGCCAGGTTATCCCATATCACGAATGACTATTGGCCAGCTCATCACATCTCCAATCTATATCTCATATCTACATCTCGAATCAGATCTCTCAGCGGTTAGCCCTATTATCATATCCCAAAGCTTAATCTCGGTTCCATATCTCGGATCCATATCAAAGGAAAATTATAGTCATCACGCCAAATCAAGCTATATCATGGCAAACGAATAACTCGGATTTGAGTCAGATGACTCAGATTTGGGAAGTAAGTCAAAAGTAAAGTAAAGTAACTCGGATTTAGGATGAGTTAACTCGGATTTGAGTCAGATGACTCAGATTTGGGATGTAAGTCAAAATTGAGTAAAGTAACTAGGATTTAGGATGAGTTAACTCGGATTTGAGTCAGATGACTCAGATTTGGGAAGTAAGTCAAAATTGAGTAAAGTAACTCGGGTTCAGGATGAGTTAACTCGGATTTGAGTCATATGACTCAGATTCGGGATGCAAGTCAAAATTGAGTAAAGTAACTCGGATTTGGATGAGTTAACTCGGATTTGAGTCGGATAACTCAGATTTGGGAAGTAAGTCAAGATTGAGTAAAGTAACTCGGATTTGGGATGGGTTAACTCGGATTTGAGTCATATGACTCAGATTTGGGAAGTAAGTCAAAATTGAGTAAAGTAACTCGGATTTAGGATGAGTTAACTCGGATTTGAGTCAGATGACTCAGATTCGGGATGCAAGTCAAAATTGAGTAAAGTAACTCGGATTTGGAATGAGATAACGCGGATTTAAGTCGTATACCTCGGATTCAAGTCAGAGGACTCCAACTCAAGACCTAAGTCAATTTTGAGTAAAATAATTCTGATTTGGAAACAGATGACTCGGATCATAACTTACCCAAAGAGGTTGAAAGAGCAGTGCCAAAGAAGGCCAAGACTCATAACTTACCCAAAGAGGTTAAAAGAGCAGTGCCCAATAAAGCCAGAGCTCATGACTTACCCAGAGGGGTTAAAAGAGCATTGCCCAAGAAGGCCAGAGCTCATAACTTACCCAAAGAGGTTAAAAGAGCAGTGCCAAGGAAGGCCAAGACTCATAACTTACCCAAAGAGGTTAAAAGAGCAGTGCCAAAGAAGGCCAAGACTCATAACTTACCCAAAGAGGTTAAAATAGTAGTGCCAAAGAAAGCCAAGACTCATAACTTACCCAAAGAGGTTAAAAGAGCAGTGCCGAAGAAGGCCAAGACTCATAACTTACCCAAAGAGGTTAAAAGATTAGTGCCAAAGAAGGCCAAGACTCATAACTTACCCAAAGAGGTTAAAAGAGCAGTGCCAAAGAAAGACAAGACTCATAACTTACCCAAAGAGGTTAAAAGAGCAGTGCCGAAGAAGGCCAAGACTCATAACTTACCCAAAGAGGTTAAAAGAGCAATGCCCAAGAAGGCCAAGACTCATAACTTACCCAAAGAGGTTAAAAGAGCAATGCCCAAGAAGGCAGGAACTCATAACTTACCCAATGGGGTTAAGAGAGCAATTCCCAAGAAGGCAGGAACTCATGATTTACCCAATGGGGTTAAAAGAGCGATGGCCAATAAGGCTAGAACTCGTAACTTACCCAAAGGGGTTATGACCAGTGCCCATGAAGGCCAAAAGTCCAGAAACTTACCCAAGGGGTTATGACCAGTGCCCACGAAGGCCATAGGTCCAGAAACCCACCCAAGGGGCTATGACCAGTGCCACGAAGGCCAGAAGTCCAAAAACTTACCCAAAGGGATTATGGCCAATGACCGAGAACACCAGTAGTCAAAAACTTGCTCAAAAAGATTATAAGACATAGAGGCATACAACCAAGGTGCAATAAGTCGAAAAACAACTCTGGGAATATTTAAATATAAAGCCCATGAGGGATTCTACGAATCCCACATGGCCTCGGGGACTAATGTCGGGGGTGTACCCCCAGGTACCCCAGAGTTGGTGAATTAAGTAAGTCAATAAGATACATATGTAGGAAAATGATATTAAATATGAGTACAAAAGATAAACAGAAAAAGATAAAGGGAAAACGAGGACCTGGGCCGAATTAGACTCAATTCGGCCTGCTCCCACTACTCCTCCTAGGACAAACAGCACCGACGGGCGAATCAAATGTGATTCGGCCCAAATAGCCTTGAACCAGTGCCAGCCCTTGAACCCCAGTCGGCCCACCTGCCGAGTCTCCTCGCCCACCTCGTCGCTCCCACCGAGTCAACCCTGCGCCAGCACTGCTCCCGCCAAACTCCCCGTCGCCCGCCAGGTCGCCAGGAGGATCGACCCCGCCAAGCACCCTTGCCCCATGTCGCCCGGGTGGGCCGGATTCGGCCCACCAGGGGAAGCCGCACCAGCACTTGCCCCCACAGCTCGTCACCCGGGTGGGCCGGATTAGGAGAATCTCGGCCCATGGCGGATCATCCTCCTCACTCCTTTGGGCGAGCAGCGTGACTCGGCCCGTCCCTGGAGCACCATCACCAACGCCACACCTGGGCCGAGACAGGTGACCCGGCTGGGCCACTGAAGCAACCCGCCTGGGCCTTTCAGTTTGCATGGGCCGAATCAATAGACTGCCAGGCCAAATCTGCTCTACCCAGGCCGAGTTACCCTTCCAGCATTGTCATTTGGGCCGAGGTATATTACTCCAGGTACCAACTTATTTATCTCCAGATACAGCGCACTATCGGACCAAGCCAAGACGAGCTACATAAGAATTGTGCCAGTCCTAGGACCCAACCAACTCTGATTGGCACATGACCAAAGGAATATGCCCTAGGCATCCAAGAATATGCTAAGGAATATGCCGTGGCATCTCCAAAGATGCCACGGCATATGCTGAGCATCTAAGAAGATGTCAGGAATATGCTGCTTAGATACCAATCGTGGGGAACAAGGCTTGTCCCCTGGGCTCCCCTTTATAAGGAGCACCAGGGGAATCGTTCTAAGGGAGGCCCCCGAAGGGCTCCTCCCCTTCAGCTCAATAGGAGCTCTCCTTCTTCTTCTTCCTCCACTCTGATAGAGAGATCTAGATAGAGGCATAGGAGATACAGCTCAAGGAGCATGATTGTAGCCACAAGTATGGACAGATTATAAGAGATTAGATGTATAGAATAAGGTGTTATCTCCCTATGAGAGCTTCAATCCAATATACATTGTATTTCTCTTTGTTCATACGAGTGAGGTCTTCACTGCATCATCCCTCCCCGGATTCCTCCACGTCCATCGGCCCCAACTTTAGCCTACCCATGGCATATGTCGTGATACCACCACGACACAAAGTGCCTTATGCCTCGGCCATAGGTTCCATCATGTATGCCATGCTGTGTTCTAGACCGGATGTGTCCAATGCTCTTAGTTTGACGAGCAGATATCAAAGTGATCTAGGAGTGGAACCTTTGGACAAGTGAAGAACATCCTAAAGTACCTAAATAGAACTAAAGAAATGTTCTTAGTCTATGGGGTGATGAACAGCTCGTCAGAAAAGGTTACGTCGGCTAGTTTCGACAATCGACAAGGATGATTCTAAATCTCGGACGGGATACATTTATATTTTGAATGGAGGGCTGTGAGGTGGAGAAGCTGCAAGCAAAGCGTGATCGGGATCTACGATGAGCGGAATACATGGCTGCTGAAGCGTCAAGTGAAGGAGTTTGGATCAAAACTTCATCACGAGCTTGGAGTAGTTCAAGTGCATTGGACCCACTGGAGATATTGTGTGACAACACCGGGCGCCATAGCACTCGCTAAGGAACCAAGATATCATCCAAAGACCAAGCATATCAACATAAGTTTCATATAATCCGAGATTATATAGCGGATGGAGATCTGAAGATTAGCAAAGTACATACAGATCGAATGTCGCAGATCCATTGACTAAACCTCTTCCACGTGTAAAACATGATCGGCACCTCGATTGCCATGGGTGTGAGATTGTTGCCAAATGTAAACTAGATTATTGACTCTAGTGCAAGTGGGACTGTTGGAATTATGCCCTAGAGGCAATAATAAAGATGTTATTATTATAATTCTTGTTCATGATAATGTTTATATTCCATGCTAGAATTGTATTAAGCGGAAACTTTAATACTTGTGTGGTTTGTGAACAACACCGTGTCCCTAATGCGCCTCTATGGACTAGCTCATTGATCAATGATGGTTAAGGTTTCCTAACCATAGACATGAGTTGTCAATTGATAATGAGATCATATCATTCGGAGAATGATATGATGGATGAGACAAACTAAGCGAACAATTAGATCATGTCATCGTGTTCGTCTTTGCGAAGCTTTTCTTATGTCAAATATTGTATTCCTTAGACCATGAGATAATACAACTCCACGGTATCGGAAGAAAGCTTTGAGGTCATCAAGCGTCATCCTATGAGAGGGTGATCATAAAGGTGTCTCTCGGTGATCGGAAATTATCATTGGGTTGTATGTATCGAGATGGGATTTGTCCCTCACAAGTCGGAGAGATATACTTGGGCCCACTTTCGGTGTCGATATCAACACCGCTTGCAAGCATGTGGTTAAGGAGTTAATCACAAAGTGATATCGGATTACGGGCAGAGTAAAGTACTTCTTGTGAGCGAGATTGAACTAGGTATGTGATGCAAGCGATCAAATATCGCAAGTAAAATATCGCGACGAAGGAATATATATATGGGATTGATTGAATCCTGGCATCGTGGTTCATCCGATAAGATCATCGATGAATGTGTGGGAGTCAATATGGGTTTCGGACCCTGTTGATTATTGATAGAAGATCATACGCATATTCTCGAACCCGCAGGTCACACATAACGTGTCTCGGCTAGGATAGATTGGATAATTGGTTTATGAGTTTTGTTCGAGTCGTGGATGGGATCCGGGACATCACGAGAGGTTCAGGTGGTCAGGAGAATAAGATTCATATAAGGTAGTGCAGTTTTGGAGTTGAATTGTTAGGGTTAATCGGTATTGTACCGGAAGCTTCTAGAACCTTCCGAAAGGGGACCAACGTGGCCACACTTTCTGGGAGGGGGCATGGGCCTATGAGGGAGTGCCCTGGCCGCATTGGACCAGGGGCACAAGGCCCCATAGGGCCCAGCCGTCCCAGAGAGGTTTAAACTCGAGATAGACCTTCTAGAAGGGGGGGTTTCCTTGCCCCCACTCCTTATCCTTTGGGCCGGTTTGGGCTTGGGAGGGCTGGGGCTGCGCCCCTTCTATATAAAGAGGGTGGGCGCACCACCCCCACACCTTCCCTCAACCCTAGCCTCCTGCCCTCCTCTCTCCCTCCCGATTGCTTGTGGCGAAGCCTCTGAAATTCTCCACCAATTGCACCGCGCTGTCGTTGTAGATCCAACCCATCTCCACTATACTTGCTGGACCGAGGAAGGAGGCGTCGAGGTGCTTTGCGTGTGCATCTCACGGAGGCACCGCCACTTGTGGTGCTAGATCGGATCGGATCGCGAGGAGGAGAAGCGAGTGCGACTACATCACCCACGTTAAATGAGCGTTCATTGTCTGAATCTTCAAGGGTATGAAGATGTAATCCAATCTCTCTCGTTGTTTGCATCTCCTAGATTAGATCTTGGCTTTCCCTCTGTTCGCATCCGTAGAAAATTTTGATTTACTATGCCGCGAAACCCTTCAGTTAGTATCTATATTGGCCAAGTAGTTGCTAGTGAATCCAAGAGGGGTATTTATGCTCGATAGTGGGTTCATGCCTCTAGTTTCCAAGGTAAGTGACAAAAATATCTTCGGTTCTAGATGTGTTGTTGCTACTAGGGAGAAAATAATGGTCTCTTGTTCATGGAACAAGTGGATTGTTTACCTTACACACTTTGCTTAAAGCATCTGTCTGTTGCTTGCAACTTAATACTAGAGGGGGTTCGGATGATAACCTGAAGGTGGACTTATAGTCATAGATGCAGTTGGTGGCGGTCTATGTATCTTGTTGTATTGCCCAATCGAATCTCATAGGATCTTAATGTCTGGTATTGCATTGTTATGCCTGGCTCAGTTCCTGTCAATTGCCCTGCTGTAATTTGTTTACCCTTCATGCGATGTTGTTTATCTAAGGAGAGCACCTCTAGTGAACTATGGACCCCGGTCCAATCTTTACCATTGATATATCTTCCACTGTTACTTGTTTACTTGCTGCAAACCATTACCTTCCACACCATACGTTTAATCCTTTGTTACAGCAAACCGGTGAGCTTGACAACCTCACTGATTCGTTGGGGCAAAGTCTTGAGTTTGTGTTGTGCAGGTCTCCACGTTGCTCGCAACACCTGTGTGGCGTTTCCTTCCTCCTACTGGTTCGATAACCTCGGTTTATTACTGAGGGAAAACTTGTTGTTGTGCTGCTTCACACCTTGCTCTTGGGGTTCCCAACGAAGCGCTCCTACATCAACTCAGTGTTGCATCACTCAGCTCGCTCCATCTTGCTCTGTGTCATCGTCACCACGCTGCCCTACAAGCGCTGACACTTGAGCTCGCCGCTGTCCGTGCTCCATTCACCTTAGGGTAGCGGTGCCGCCTCTTTTTGGTCTAGCGCGAAGCGCTGGTTCGAACGCGCTGCTTCGCCAGCTCGCCCGCGTCCTTCTGCGCTGCCTCCGACCACCATCTGCCGCGCCGCCCGTCGTGGTGATGTGGTGCCTGCGTGGCCCATGCCCCACCCGTCAGCCACTATGGCTAAGGCCAGCCCTGGTGCAAAAAGTAATTAAGCCATACACTGACGTCAGCCTGAGGCAATAAAAGGTTTTAAATTGGTTTAATAATTTCAGAAAATGAACAAATGTTGCAAATTCAATAACTTCTAATTTATAATTCAGAAAAATACAAAAAATATATCAAAATGTTCATAAAAATGAGATCTATCTAATTAAACTATGTAATCATGCATTGTTAATCATCTTACATGACAAGTTTAATTAGAACAACCTAGTAAACCCTCACAGGTGAGTCCATAGTTTTCCTGAGTTAGGGTTTGCACCCCTCGGAACCCCGATTAAATTATCAAGCATGCCTTAGGGTTACTTTTCAATACAATTTAACTTGTCATATCATCATCCTTGCTTGAGCATTGCAACGATGCCATGTGTTGATTGTTTCCCCTTTCTTTCTGGTGTTTGGTTCTTCCCAGTAGAATATGATATCAAAATCAAGATTGAAGACTGAAATCAACACCGTCGAAGATCGAAGATCAATACTTGACCAACTGTAACCAAGTCAAGTACAAGGATTCCCAAGATCTGCTTATTGGTTATCAACATGCAAAGGCAAGCATTGCCCCACCATGATATAAATCCTATGATTTCAAAAGCATTTTCAATTCCTGCCATGATGCATATGATTCTATTGTGGTCTTTTATCGATAGATAGAGTATCCTATCTATTGCATTACTCCCTTTGAGCTTATATTACCTGATCCACTGCTCCTAGCATAACTAGGTTTGGCTTGTGTGCACTGCTAGAGCTTATATTTGTGTCCTGCTTAGTCACGCATAGCTGTCAATGCTGGTTCATCCAGATGATGTATCAGATGTGGAGAATCTAGTATGTCAGGAGATCATGATGAGATGAGATCAGAGGTGATACGAGATTAAACATGCTAAGGCTTGTATGGGAGGCCACGGTGGGATGTGGTTTTTGCAGTCCCATGCTCGTCACCCTTAGGACCCGAAGTTCTTGCCTCTTAAACCAAGACGAGCGTACAACCACATGGGGCCAGGAAAACCCCATGATTGACTAACTTGCCTAGTATATTCCATGAGTCACATAGTTTGGGTGTTCCATGCGACATATGCATAGAAAATGTTTTGAAAGATTTGCTAGGTGAAGGTGCATTCATAACAAGTAGGGAAGCGTGGACCGGGTTGCTTGGGGTTGATAGCGCCCTGGTAAACCAACCTCGCCTCACATATCTAGGGACCGGCTTCGGAATTTGACCTGTTATGGCAGAAACATCCTTAGGGCATGACTCATGGTCTCGGCGAAAGCAAGGTAAAGGTCGTGTCTAACCACCCTCTGCCGGCCTTCCAAGGAAGAGGGATAATGATTCTGGCATTAAGAGTCGGTTAGTACGTGTGGGTAAAGTTGTACATCCCTGCAGGGTATTAATATTTTCGAAAAGCCATGTTCACGGTTATGAACGACTTAGGAACGGACGTGATGATCATAGAGAAATATAACCTAATCGTAAAACTTGGTAGATCAACATGTGCTTAAGGATGCTTCCTCATGGGTACGAGGGGGTGATCCTAGTTAAGGTTTGATGATTACTTGGTGGATATCAAAATATGTGATCAATGCTTTGGAGATGTCGCTCTCTTATCCCCTTTTAAAATACTCTGATTAGACGAGCTTTTTCTCTCTCTTTTTTTATAAACAAAGATGGCTTTAAGCAAAACAACTCCACCAACCATAAGTATTGTGGAGTACACCCTGTACCCACCCTTGCTTTTGTTGATACTTTTGGTAGAGTAAGTGTTCTCTGAAGATCAGTTTGGTACTACATCGACACCGACAAGTAGCTTGGGGTTCCTAGCCGGCAGCCTGGAATCTATGGACTGGGATGTCATCGTTATGCTTCAGGCCTCTTAGGACTTTTGTTAAGTTTGCTATACTTAATAGCATAATTTGCCTTCCGTTGTTTGATGTTTGTGTTCAATGACCTCTACTTATAATAATTTGGTTCTTTGCTCAGTTATGAGCTTGATGTAAAAAATGTGTCATAGGGTCACTGATGTGTTACCGATTCTTCATTGGATATTCTCGAGCTCAAGGTTAAGCTTATGGCAGACGGAGGTCTGGGATTTGTTTAGCCCTGATCCCTAGGGTGTCACAGGTTTTGGTATTAGAGCAGTACCGACCGTAGGAAAACCTTGCTATTGGTCGATGTTGAGTCTAGTATTTGCAAAAAACTCTAGTATGCTTCCTTTTCTCCTTATCCAGTTTCGCTCTAACTCTGGGTTATCTTATCTGGTGTTAATTTTAGAAAAGTTTTGATATCTATTCTTGTTTTTCAAAGCTTAGGTGCCTTCTAGTCATGTCGTTTCTTAACCAGTTGACCTAGTGTTGAGTTCTCTAGAGTTGTGTGTGTCGTGAAATCCTTGTTACTTTTTGCTCTTGTTCATCCGAGAGATTCCTTTCTATCATGATCTCTCTGTCTTTGGGACCCACAATATTATATTGTAGGATCCATAATGTTCTGCTCTAGGCTTTGAGGTTTCCTTTCGCCTCGTGTGCCTCCTTTTCTTTTGTTTGGGTACTTCGAAAGTCTTATATTCTTTTGGAAGCTACCTTGTGAATACTACCTTGTGGTGTACGCCATTTCACTCAAGTAGTAGTTACTCCTTTCCTGGGTTTTTAACCCTTGGACTTGAACCGAAGATCCCGATTGTGCTGGATTCTAGTGTTGTGAATCTTGCACATGACGCTGATATTTAACCCAAGATCCATTTCTTTGACCCATGTTGTCAATGTTCACACATTACCTCAGGATGGCTGGTAGTACAATTCTAGTCTTCAAGCTTGTGGTCTTTGTCACAATCGAAGTGTGATAATTAAGGACTTCCCCTACCACTAGCTATGGCAGATGTTCTTTAATGGAACAAAATAGATCACGACAAGAGAACTCCTCGAGAGTCTCGCATCTATACTCGTGACTCTGCCACACCTTTCCCTTCTTTGCATTGGTTTTTGGAAGATTAATAATTTATGCATCCACATCTCAGGATTTAATCCTGAGCATGTTCTTTTTTCCCTTGTTGTTTTCCAACCTTTGTCTACCAGTTGGTAGCCAAGTAGTAAATGTGCATCGGTGTTTTCCGATGTAAGATACTCTTGTGGTCCGTCAAGACAAACCATTTTGAGATGTCTAGGAGAAACAAACTCCAGTACCTCGTCATATCTAGGACCAAGTCAAAGTGTTATAATCCGCAGATTAAAGAGGCATTGTGTGTCTTTATCTATTCTACCTTAACATAGCACACTCTTTTATACTAAGAGGTCATGCCAAGTTCCATGACCCCTTAATGAAGTGATGCTTTTACATGTCGTTAACCACCCTTCCTTGAGCTTTCGCGCTTGTGAGTGTTGCGTGTGCATAATAATGTAGCCATCTTAGATTCTTAGCAATTCTGGTTGTTTTGATCTCAAAGGACATTTGTGTCATTCTTAGCATGATTGGTTGATACGTCGTAAACGTATCTATAGTTTTTGATGTTCCATGCTTTTTTAGTATCAACTTTGCTATGCTTTGTCTGCACTTTGAGGTATTTTTGTACATTTTCTAGGACTAACCTATTAACAAGATGCCATAGTGCCAGTTGCCTGTTTTCTGCTGTTTTTTATTTCAGAAAAGCTAGAAAGGAAATTTTCTCGGAATTGGACAGGATAAAAGCCAAAGTCAATATTTTACCGAAGAGAACACAAAGTCTGGAGGGGAGACGAAGTGGGGCCACGAGGCCGCCACACCCTAGGGAGACGTGGCCAAGGGGAACGCCGGCCCTAGGTGTGGGCACCTCGGGAGGCCTCCTGCCTCGCCTCTTCGCCTATAAAGTCACCCCGATGGAGAAACCCTAAGAACCCGATCAGATCTCCACGAAACAGTCTGTAGCTGCCGCCACCATCATCCCTAGACCGGGGGATCTGAAGCTCTTCTCGGCACCCTGCCGGAAGGGATAGATCATCCCAGAGGCCTTCTTCATCACCATGCTAGCCTCCGGTATGATGCATGAGTAGTTCACCCTTGGACTATGGGTCCATACAGTAGTTAGATGGTTGTTTCTCCTCCTTTGTTCTATCATGTTTAGATATTGTGAGCTCCGTTCATGATAAAGATATGTCATAAATGTATCTATAATTTTTGATGTTCCATGCTTGTTTAGTATCAACTTTGCTATGTTTTGCCTTCACTTTGAGGTATTTTTATACATTTTCTGGGACTAACCTATTAACAAGATGCCACAGTGACAGTTGCCTGTTTTTTGTTGTTTTTGGTTTGAGAAAAGCTAGTTAGTAAATATTCTCGGAATTGGACGGGACAAAAGCCAAAGTCAATATTTTACTAAAGAGAACACAAAGTCCGGAGAGGAGACGAAGTGGGGCCACGAGGCCGCCACACCCTTGGGCGACGCAGCCTGGGAGGGTGCCAGCCCTAGGTGTGGGAGCCTCGGGCGGCCCCCTACCTCGCCTCTTCCCCTATAAAGTCACCCCGATGCAGAAACCCTAAGAACCCGATCAGATCTCCACGAAATAGTCCCTAGCCACCGCCACCATTGTCCCTAGATCGGGGGATCTGAAGCTCTTCCCGACACCCTGCTGAAGGGGAGAGATCATCCCGGAGTCCATCTTCATCACCATGCTAGCCTCCGGTATGATGCGTGAGTAGTTCACCCTTGGACTATGGGTCCATACAGTAGCTAGATTGTTGTTTCTCCTCCTTTGTTCTATCATGTTTAGATATTGTGAGCTCCGTTCATGATCAAGATCATCTATTTGTAATCATACATGTTGTGTTTGCGGGGATCCGATGGATATTGAGATACTATGTCAGATTGATTATTGATTCTATCATGTTAAATTGATTATTAATTCTATCATGTCTGTGTTGTTTGTGATCTTGCATGCTCTCCGTTGCTAGTAGCTATCTTGGGCAAGTAGATGCTTGTGACTCCAAGAGGGAGTATTTATGCTCGATAGTAGGTTCATGCCTCTAGTAATCTAGGGAAATGACTGAAATCTCTAAGGTTATAGATGTGCTATTGCTACTAGGGAGAAAACAACAATCTTTTGTTCATGGAACAATTGTATTATTTACTTTACACGCATTGCTTAATGCAATTATCCGTTGCTTGCAACTTAATACTAGAACGGATTCGGATGATAACCTGAAGGTGGATTATTAGTCATAGATGCAGTTGGATTACGGTCTATGTATATTGTTGTAATGCCCAATCAAATCTCATAGGAGTCATGATGTCTAGTATTTGCATTGTTATGCTTGCTCAATATGTCAATTGCCCCGCTGTAATTTGTTCACCCAGCATGTTATCTATCGTAAGGAGAACCCCGGTCCAATCTTTACCATTGATACATCATCTACTATTACCGTTTACTTTCTACAAGCAACTATTACCTTCCACACTATACATTTAATCCTTTGTTTTTAGCAAACCAGTGAGATTGAAAACCTCACTGTAAGTTGGGGCAAAGTCTTGAGTTTGTGTTGTGCTGGATTCCAAGTTGCTAGCAACACCTTGGAGTTGTTTCCTTGCTCCTACTGGTTTGATAACCTTGGTTTCATAACTGAGGGAAAACTTGCTGATGTGTTCATCACACCTTGCTCTTGGGGTCTCCTAACGAGGCTCTATAGTCAACTGAGCCACCATCAAGATTTTCTAGCGCCGTTGCCGGGGAGTTAAGGACAGCTTTGTAAGGGGAGTTTTTCACAACCACTCTCTTTACTTTGTTTTTGTTTTGCTTTGTTTTGCTTGCTTCTTTTTACCAAAAATACAGAAAAAATAGTTTGGTTTGCTTTGCCTTTTCTTATAAAAACACACAAAAAATTAGTTCTAATCTAGTTGCTACTGTTGTTGGTTGCTCCACCTTTGCAAAAATGAATACTGTTGAGAACACCAAGTTGTGTGACATCACTAGCACAAACAACAATGATTTACTTTGCACACCTATTGCTCCACCTGCTCCTGATGCTACCTTTTATGAAATTGAACCTGCTTTGTTGAATCTTGTTATGAAAGAGCAATTTTCTGGTGCTAGCTTTGATGATGTTGCTGCTCACCTTAATAACTTTGTTGAACTTTGTGAGATGCAAAAATATAAGGACGTAGATGGAGATATTATTAAGCTCAAATTATTTCCTTTCTCTTTGGGAGGAAAAGCTAAAGAATGGTTGCTATCCTTGCCTAGAAATAGTATTGATTCTTGGATTAAATGCAAAGATGCTTTTATTGGAAAATACTATACTCCTACTAAGATTATATCTATGAGAAGTGAAATCATGAAATTTAAACAACTTGATAATGAACATGTTGCTCAAGCTTGGGAAAGAATGAAATATTTGGTAAAGAATTATCCCACTCATGGACTCACTGCTTGGATGATTATCCAAACTTTCTATGCAGGACTAAAATTTTGTTCAAGGAATCTATTGGATTCTGCTGCTGAAGGTACCTTTATGACCATTAATTTGGGTGCTGCAACAAAGCTCCTTGATAATATGATGGTTAATTATTTTGAATGGCACATTGAGAGAGCTCCACATGGTAAGAAGGTAAATTCTGTTGAAGAAACCTCCTCCTTGAGTGATAAAATTGATGTTATCATGTCTATGCTTGTTAATGGAAAAGTTCATATTGATCCAAATAATGTTCCTTTAGACTCTTTGGTTGCTCAATAAGAGCAAGTTGATGTGAAATTCATTAGGAATGATAATTTTGGCAACAATGCTTATGGTAATAATAATTATAGGCCATATCCTCCTAATAATGGCAATACTTATCATGGTAGATCTGGAATACCTAGGGAAGATATGATTCTAGAAGTTGAAAGATCCACTAAAAACTTCATGCAAATGCAATATGAGCAGAACAAAACATTCACTAAAACTATGGAAGAACAATCTGCTATTTTGAAAAATATTAGTTATCAACTTGAGAATTTGAATAGGGAAATTCCTAGTTTGCAGTCCAAAATTTTGAATGCTGAGAAAAATATTTCATCTTTGTCTAAAAGCACAATCCTCCTTGATTAATAAAATGGCTGCTAAACCTAAAACCTCGTAAAATACCTTTGCTACTACTCCTTCCATACAAGTTACTATTGATAAAAATGTTAGACTGTTAGCTAAACTGCATGCTAAGTGGGACAGAGAATAAGAAATTGCTAGAAATAATAGTATTTGTACTATTACTACCACCAATGTGTAGGGGTTCGTAGCATGGAAAACAAAAAAATTCCACCGCATGCACACAAACAAGCCAAGATCTATGTACTAGATTGTAGCAACGAGTCGATTAGAGTACTCACCCTCGAA
This sequence comes from Avena longiglumis, assembly GCA_030063025.1. NCBI lineage: Eukaryota > Viridiplantae > Streptophyta > Magnoliopsida > Poales > Poaceae > Avena > Avena longiglumis. The sequence continues at coordinate 52,266,081 of CP125973.1, read as the reverse complement.
GATTTCAAAGCGGTTAACGAGAGCAGATTCGTGGGTGATGTAGTCGTACACTTGCCGAGCTCAAGATCGCGTAGACGATCCTTCTGGCGCTGCGTTCTGGCAGCGCTTTCGCAGTCGGTCACACGTTCGATACTCGATGAAGACCTTCCTCTCCCTTGTTCTAGCAGGCAGCGGAGGTTTTAGTTCTCCCCTCGCGATTCCGGCAGCACTACGGCGTGGTGTCGGAAGTATAGGGAAGATCCCCCAAGGCTTCGCCTAAGCCGGCGCGAGTTATGGTGGATCTAGGGTTTCCCGGTGATCTAGGTTTAGAAGGCCGGGAGGAGGAGGAGGAGGAGGAGGTGTCGGCGGCTAAGCGGCAGCGGCAAGGCGGTGACTAGGCATGGCACGCACCAGGTGGGAGAGGCTGCTCTTGTGGTGTTTGGGGCAGCCCCGCTCTATTTATGAGAGGGGGGCACCCTTGGGAGGTGAGAGTTTGAATCCAAACCCAAACCCAAGTTAGATTGAAGGAAGGACTCTTTCCTTCTTCCACTAGGAAACCATTGTTCTAGTTTGACTTTTCAAACCTCCCATTTGACTTTCAATTTAGAGCTATAACACTCTCTCGCAAATGCCCAAACCAAGTGACCTAGGATATGATCCAATCATTTCACTTACCCATGACATATTCATGGACCATTCCCCTTCCGGTCCGGTGAACCTTCTAGAACCTCTCCGATGAAATCATCGAAATCATTCCCGAACTCCGGAATCGGACATTCCTTATATGAATCTTATTCTTCGGGCCATTCCGGATCTCCTCGTGATATCTCGGATCCCATCCGAGACTCCGAACAACATTCGGTATCCCTACTTACATTCCATATCTACTAAACAACATCGAATCCTTAAGTGTGTCTCCCTACGGTTCGTGAATTATGCGGACATGACCGAGACACTTCTCCGATCAATAACCAATAGAGGAATCTGGAAATTCATACGGCCCCCACATATTTCTACGATTACTTTGCGATCGAACGAACCACTTACATACGATACCAATTTCCCTTTGTCTCGTGATAGTTTACTTATCCGAGGTTTGATCGTCGGTATCTCTGCATACCTAGTTCAACCTCGTTACCGATAAGTATTCTTTTCTTGTTCCCGTGATATGTGATCCCTTGTGAGCCAGTCACATGCTTTCAAGCCAATTGGATGACATTCCACCGAGAGGGCCCAGAGTATATCTATCCATCGTATGAATGGACAAATCCCACTCTTGATCCATGTGCCTCAACACATACTTTCCGAACACTCAATGCCACCTTTATAGCCACCCAGTTACGGTGTGGTGTTTGATGCCATCAAAGCATCCTTCCGGTGATGGTGATTAGCATGATCTCATGGTCGAAGGAATTAGGTTACTATGTATCAGAAAGCTTATAACAAACGAACTATTGAAATGACTTGATCTTTTATGCTATGCTTATCTATAGGAGTATGTCCATCACACCGTTCTGCTAATGATATGATCTTGTTGTTAATAACATCTCAATGTTCATGATCGGGAAACCACGATCATCTATCAACCAACAAGCTAGTATTACAAAGATGCTTTACTAGGGACTCTAATTTAGTTTACAAATCACACAAGTATTAATGTTTCCGGTTAATACTATTATAGCATGAATGTAAACATTTATCATAAACACAAAGATATAATAATAACCACTTTTATTATTGCCTCTAGGGCATATCTCCAACAGTCTCCCACTTGCACTAGAGTCAACTAATCTAGATTACATGGTAATATACCGAACACCCATGGCGGTTTGGTGCTGGTCATTTTTTGCCCTCGGGAGAGGTTTAGTGTGAGCTTCATTGATGAGTAGTGGCTATGAACCCAAGGATAATTCTTCGCGGTGTCATGCCACAAAATCTTACATGGTGGCCTCAGCCACTGCCGTCTTCTTAATGGAAAGTTGGGTCTTGATTCGTGTCTATTTGGAGCTTTCTTGAATATTTTTGTGGATTTATATGGTTCTTATTGATTCTTCACAGTATGTCATCTTAACCCAAGCCTATTCATGTCCTAAAAACACACACTCTCTCTCATATATGTCCCCAAACACAAAACCTGGAGCTTTTGGTCGAGGAGGACTGGAGTCTCCGGTGCGCTCGCACCAGAGTCTCCGGTGTAGACCGGAGTCTCTAGTCCAGACGGTTTTCGGCCACTTAAAGGGGGGGGACGGGGTGAACTGAAACAGTCAGTTTCATTCATACACCGCTGTTCCCCACTCTCAAACCCGTCGCCCCCTCCTCCAAAACTCCTCCCCGGAGGTCAAGAAGCCCCAGGATCTGCCGTGCCACCGGCCAGCCTCCTCCTCTCCACCATTGGGTCATTCCCACCGGTGGAATCAATCCCATGGACAGATCTGGTACCTCTCCTCCTCGTTTTCTCCTAGGGTTCATCCCTTGATATTTTTTTAGGATTGGTGCTGTTTTTGTCCATTGGAATCACTTGTATTCGCGCACACTAGTACATTAGCCTTGTTGTCTTGCCCGATCTGTTAGAATCACCCCCTCCAGCAGCATCCTAGTTCATGCCCGAGCCTCCCGACCAGAGATTCCGGCCCCAGGGCCAAAGACTCCGGTCCAGGCCGGAGACTCCAGTGTGGGGTGGCTCAAATAGGTTCGGTAATGCTTCAGGGCTCTTGTGCTGCATCTTTGGGACATATATGCTTACCTCCATGCTATCTCCCTCATTGCTTTTCATAGGTGCTGGTTCTCGTCGTCCTCCTCGCACTAAGAGCTCGACAAGGCAGGCTAATCTGTGATTTGACGAGTCAGAAGGGCAGTATGTTGTGCCCCCATCCAACCGGAGACAACAGGCCCATGATGCAGCTTACTTGAGGAGGGAGCAGGAAAGGGCTTAGGATGAGAGTCGTGCCAAGAGGGCAAAGTACGAAAACCTTTAGTCTTTGGCCCACATGTCAAATAAAGAGTACCGTGAGCTGCAGAAGACTGATTTCTATGCCTTGCCGAATCCACGCTTTTGGAGGAAGGAGCAGGCTGTGTTCATGAAAGACATCTACAGTGTGCTCAAGAAGTCACATGTGTGCCCCAGAAATATATGAGTGTTGAGCAGATGAGGACCAGCTCCTACTTCTCTGATGCACTGTGGATTAGTGAGAAGTTAGGGTTGTTCAACTTGATGGAGCTCCGTGAAGACTACAACATCATACTTGTGCAGTAGTTCTACGTTACTGTTGTGTTTGGGTCTGACCAAGCTAGGATCATGACTTGGATGACTGGAACCACCCGCTGCTCTGCAACTTTCTACGACTTTGCTAATCTCATCTTTGAGACCTTCCATGGCGTGTCCATTCATGTTGGGTTGCGCATGCACTCAGCAGCTCTTGGGGCGAACAAGAACAAGCTTGCCCCTCTGTATGGTAGCGAGGGTGTTGTAGGAGGGTCCACGGGACTCAAGCCCCTCTACAATCTGATGTTGAGGACATTTCACCACACCATTTCCCCAAGTGCTGGAAATGATGATGCCATTAGATGTGGTCTAGTCAACTTGCTATATCATACCCACAGGATTCACATGGCTGGCCCCAAGGCAGATGCAAATCCTATTGATGTGATGAATTTCATATTTGAGGAGATGTACCATGTTATATTGTTCAAAAAGTCTCCTACATTTGTACCACTTGTCATGAGACTCATCAACTCCCAGGAGCATGGGTCCCCACTTCACTACAAGAAAGTAGACACGTAAAGACGTGTTGTGTGTGACGAATTATTTGACGTCTCTACGTCCACACCTAGAGATGTTGTTTGAGGGCATGAGCAATGGTTTAGACAGACAGTATCCGCAACTTGCCTCCACGTCACAGGCAAAGAATATTATAGACACAATATACGGCAAGCAATCTATATTTAGCCAATATGAAGTCTGTTAATTCATTGAGGAGCTGCTCACCCGATTGTTTCAACCACTATAAACAACACCCTCCATACAATGGGAATAGGGTTGTCTACAAGCATCAATTTTCACAACAATTACCCGTCTTTCTCTCTCCTCTCCACGTCGTTAAAATTCCTACATGACATATATTACAGACGGCTAACGCTGGACTATTGTACACGTCCTGAGACTTGTACACGCCCTAAGACGTGGATCAAGTCGTCCCATCCTGCCGAAAAGAGTAGTGCTACACGTACGGAAAATACTTACGAAAATCACCTGCGGACGCAGAATATGCACAGAGGGCAAGAAAACAGTTACGGAGTACCGATATTTAAGGAGAGAATTCAATCTGAATCAAGCATTTCACTCCACGTCAGTCCGTAGGGGTTTCGTAGAGAAAAGATTCCGTACGTCTAGGATTATTGTGCCGAAAACCAGCGCTCCAAAGACTTAAAAAAACAACCCAAGAAGTTAGAAAATTCCCACTTATCTTGTTTTATCCATCACGAGCCCAAGATCTAAAAGCCTAGCGCCGGCACCACTTCTCTCTCCGCCGGCGTCTCTCCGGTGGCGCTTCCGACGGAACCAGCAGCCTCCCTGATCCCCTCCCTGATGGTCCTCTAGGTCAGTTCACGTGATACCGCTGGCGGCGCATGACCCTACGATCCCTCCGGCCAGGCGGCCAGTCCCGGTGCCCTGTCCATGGCTTGGTCCTCCTCCCCCTGTCCTCCTAGCAGACACTACAGTCCCACTGTGGTTCCCTGGCAGCCGCGTTCATGGAGTCACGGCGCGCCGTTTTGGGTCTGCCATTACTGAGATTGGGCGCTCAGGTATGTTGCTGCACTACTGTAATCCCTGCCTGCATTTATTTGGGTTGTACAGTTAGATGACGCAATGGATGACGCAAAGACTATCATCTCTGCTGTTGTAATTGACTGCTAGTATGTAGTAACAAATAGGAGTATAGAAGTATGATTCAATTCCTCACTGCTGTGACAAATGTTTTAATTTTAAAAAAAATTGCAATCAAGATATGCCACATATATGTTAGGATTCTGAAGTATACAGTCTGGATGGGCAGTTACTACAGAGAAATAGTACCAAGTGAAGGTCTATGATCACTATTTCTCAAACCATTCACTTTTTTCCTTTGCTTTTCAGTTTCACTCTGATTATTTCTTCATCATTGTATCAGGAAAGGTATGTCATCAGTCCTATTTATGGTGACAGGTGGTTTGGTTATCGTACTTTTGACAATCAGCTAGTTTCTTATGTCCAGCAGTGGCGATACCACTAGCAGTATGTACATTAGTTTACGGGGTAATGGCCATAGATAATCAATACTTAATACTAAACTCAATGCTAATTTATATTACTACTCCTGCGCTCACAACGTCACTGCTCCAGCTCGGCAGCTGCGGGCCAGGCGATAGAAGACAACAGGGATCAGCACATGGACGCAGGACACTTCCACGGTTGAGACTCACTGTTGATCCTGCATGCCACGACCACGAAACTGCATCTCCAATCCGTGAGTCCGTCGATCAAGCACTCGATCTATAGGTACACCTGCAATAAAAATATAATTTTGTTCGACACTTCAGTTAAGCGAAGATGGTTTTATAACAAGTTCCGGCTAAAACTATGAGCGTATCTACGGGTATATTATACTAACACACCAACATGGGAATTTCTTATTCAGTTAGGCTCTAAATATAGAGAAATAGACATGTCTCAAATGAAACTACTGGAAAAACAGGACCATTTCCTATGTGTCAGAGGCTTTGCCAAAAATTATGGTTCATCTTGCCCCTCCCCCACTATGTCTAAATCCTGGCTCTCGCCCCTGCTTATGTCTGATTGCCTATGCTATCTAAAGTTCATTTAGATGTCCTGATATCTCATGAATTTGGTATGATTTTGATTAACATTCTCGACGTTATTTAATTGAGACATAACTATCTTTCTTATTACCCATATACATGGTGTATGTTCATAGATCGGATTATCTAATTTAGATCTGAATTTGATTCAACCATGTTTTTTGATAACTCTGCAGGGTCCAGATAACTGTTAAATACAAATACATCAACAAATGCAGTGAAGATGCAGAAGATATTGGACGTTTTTAAGATATAGGAAGTTCTTAGAAAGCTTGAGGCAGAGAATGTATGTAAATTTGTATGAATTTCCAATTGTGTTTGTACCGTCTGGATGCTTGAGCTTGTTCGTTTCTTCATTTTGTCTTCAGCAAAAAATTTACTTGCACACAAGCTGATATTGTTTCCACGTGTATAATATATGTACAGTGTAATTTTTGCACATGACATTGCTTCATGAAGAAGATACCGAATATATTTTATTTAATTTTTTAAAGAATATGTTCCTCCATGCGGTTGCATTTTGACCAGCGATAGAATATTTCAATCAAATATATACCTGAACCGGGCACGTCCAGCTATTTATATGACGCCCAACAGAGCATCATTAGAGATGGTAGAGACGACTTGATTATCCATATATGAAGCATCCTTATGCTTGTAGAGATGCATTCTAGGCGTCTCGTCATTTTGTAGAGACGTGCATCAAAGCGTCTTGTTGGTCTTTGTGACGGTGCACCGGAAGCCGCTCGAAAGACGCTTTACAACGGCGACTCTATGATCATATAGAGATGAAATAAAGCGTTTTGTTGGTCTTTGTGACGGTGCACCGGAAGACGCTCGAAAGAAACTTTACAACGACGACTCTATGATCATATAGAGATGAAATAAAGCGTCTTCGGGATGTAGATTGTGTGTCTCTATATGCTTTTTATGTTGTATGGCTTGGCCCCCAACCTTACTGAGCACACCCTAGTATCACTGTAGCAGAAGGGGCGCATGGGGCCTCCCCCTAGACGCTCTTATGGCAATGAGGAGATCACTGAGACTAAGAGGGCCCTCTCTCCTACTAGGGCTCGGAGGAAGAGTGTATCCAATGCACCTCTTCCTCCCATGACACGTAACTATGTACATGAGAAGGTCAAGAAGGCCTTATTCTGGAAGAGGACCCTTTGTTGCATGAATGTAGACATCCGCAAGCAATAGAATGCCTCATACAAGATTAACCGCCGCATAGAAAAACTCCTTAAGGAGATTAAGGCTCAGGGTGAAGAGGGTGATGAGGAAGGAGAGGATGAGTACAATGATGAGCATGACGCTCAACAATCCACTGAGTCGGACTACACTCTTTCTTTTTGGGCATGGAATGCCCAACATGACAGCTTGGTGGACTGGAAGACCTTTTCTGATGTTACCTCTGGATATGGGTACCAGGGTACCTCCTCTTATCGCCATCACGGCAAAGGGCATGCAACTCCAGATGGTGATGATGATGACTATGATGAGGGTGATGAGGATCGGGACATGGATGAGGACGACGAGGATGATGACGACGAAGACATTGTCCTCGGGATTTGCATGGGTTTGGGATTGGATTTGATGTTTATTTGCTATCTCGAACTTCGTATTTTATTCTCCTTATGTGCTTGGAGACTATTTGCTATTTGTGAGTGACTATGTGGTTGCACCTATATTATTGTAACTCATATGAGAACTATGTGATTTATCTATGTATCACCTATCATGCATGTTTTACTTGTTTACCTTAATGCACATAGTCAGGGAGAGCATTATTATCTTAATGCAAAATTTTCATGCAAAATAACTTGTTGTCATCGAACACCAAAAGGGGGAGATTGAAAGGACATTTACTGTCATAATCACTTTTGGTGTTCGTTAACAATAAGTAGATCATTTTATAGTATGCTACTGTCTACAGGTTGATATAATGCAAAGTGAAAAGGACCCTTACTCTACGGAAAGTTTCCTTCAAGATTTACATGTTTATGGGAATTCTAGACCGGAGTCTCCAGTCTGGCTGGACCGGAGTCTCCGATGTGGACTAGAGTTTCCGCAGGAATCCTCGGAGGGGGCTACAGATTTCTGCCTGGGACAGTCTGATAGGGGGACCGGAGACTAGTTCGAAGTCTCCGGTCTAAGCCTCAGACCGGAGTCTCTGGTTCCGCTGGACCGGAGTCTCCGGCCCAATTGGCTCGCAGCAGGGCTGGGACAATCTGGATGCTAGTCCGGAGGCTGGTCCAGAGATGAGCAAGAATCTCCGATGTAGACCGGAGTCTCCGGTGTGTAGGCCGGAGTCTACGGTCTGAATTTTCTCCACGGTCGTGGCGAGGTTTAATCTCGCCAATGCCCATTGTTATGGACTTGGGTTTTGGAGAAGATGGGGATGCTGGAGATCGCGGAACGGTTAGCAAACAAGCAACACGGGGACATGAAGTTTACCCAGGTTCAGGCCCCCGGAGGGAAAACCCTACTCCTGCTTGTCTGCTCTTGATTACGGTGGAACCGAAAGTTACAGGGGTGCACAGATACAATCTGGCGTGGAGGTGTGTATGCGGTGAGTTTAGGTGCCCTCCTCCTCGTGCCCTCCTAGCCTTTATATAGATAGGCAGGTCCCGGGCATAGGTCGAGTCGGTTACAGGTTAGGGTTTCCCCCTTTGAAATTCTATCTACTCTAGTCTTGTTCTCCAAGGACCCGAAGGTGTCATGGGCTTGGGCCACCCGAAAGTCTTCGCAGGCTGCATATGTTCTTGTGGGCCTTCCTTGGACTGACAGATATAATAGTATCGTGTACCCGTAGGGTATAACCATGTCAGTAGCCCCCGAGTGTTCAGTCAAATCGTAGATTCGGCTGAGGACTCTTCAATCTTTCAGGTGTAGTTGGTCATGTTTATAAGAGAAAGAATGATTTTAGTTTGTAGGGATTGTTGATGTGTGTGCCTGACTCTCCTGATGGATCAGGGCTAGTTAACTGTCTTAGGACAAAACAACACGATCTTCTCGAGACTTGAGTCCCTAGACTCGAATCTGGAACGGATGCTGGCGTAATTTGACTCAGGCCGCTGAGGTCTTATAGGAGTCGAATCCCAGTAGTTTTCGAGTGATGTACCCAACGCGTACATCAGGATTTTTCATCGAGTATGTTGACATGGTATTTTACTGGTAGAGCGCAGTAAGGTGCGTTACCATGCTATCAGATGATATCTGCAGGTCTTATCTTTGTGTCGTAGACACATCATCCGAAATTTTATCACCGCGAAGGTGTTTCGGGTGGCTAAGAAAAATGTTTCCCACTTAGCGTTTGTTTGGGCAAAGTTGCCAGAAAGTTTTATATTTTGATCTGAAGGATCGCAGTCGAAGAAACCATAGGATGCGTGACTAGTGCTCCCTATGGGAGTAGCCCCCGAGTGTCTGTTCGAGTCGTAGACTCGAGCAGAGACTTTGGTTCAGTTATTTTTAGCTTTAGGTCCGAAGGACACAATTTTTTCAGATGCTTGAATCAACCCTCCCTATGGGAGTAGCCCCCGAGTCCTTACTGGAGTTGTAGACTCGACGTAGGACTTGAAGAATGGTTAGTAGAGTTGTACCTTAATCATAGGTGCGTGGCCAGCACTCCTAATAGGAGTAGCCCCCCGAGTAGTTGCTCGAATCGTAGATTCGAGTGAGTACTTTAGTTATCAGCCGAAGATTTCCAACCGTTGCTAGATTGGTTTTGATGACATCAGTGTTGACGATCGGTGACCTCAACCATCCGCGGCGCCAGAGGTGACGTGACAGGATGAACATGGGTCCCACTTCCTGACTTGGAGTTGACTGGTCATGCATGACGTGGCGAGAATTACAGTATCTCCTCGATTTCTGTGCAAAGTGGATGGCGTGCGGGCGACGGTTCGCTCCGGTGTTGACACTTGTAGGGCTGGATTTAACTTGTGCGTTAGGTCTTCTGGATGAACGGTTCGTGTTCATCGTCCTCATCCTTATAACCGTGGGGAAAATAGTGATTTGTTTTCACCCTTTGCCATTTGCTTTCTCCACTGCCTCCATTTTCACGAGCTCCTCCTCGCGCGCACTGGACGTTCTCTGATCCTTTCCCTCTTCGTTCCTGCGCGCGCATCGCCCTCGTCGACGCTCCGCAATGGTCAAGTTGAAGAAGGCCTCCGCCGGAGCAGGCTCGAGAGCTGCTGCCGGCGACAAGAAGGTGGCCACTCCTACACGCACCACTGACGACAAGTGGAGGCGTTCCGAGGTGTGTGACACCGATCTGCGCAAGCTGCGCGATGCGGGATTAATCTCTCCAAACAAGGAGGATGTCAAGATCCCCGGTGATGAGGTAATCCCCCGCCCACCCGTAGGGTTTCGGGTGATCTTTGTTACCTTCATTCTCCGTGGTTTTTCGCTTCCTGCCCACGATTTCCTTCGTGGGCTCCTTTTTCTCTATGGGATTCAGATTCATCATCTGTCTCCCAATCTTCTTAACATTGCGTGCTTCATCATGCTTTGCGAGTGCTGACTCGGCATCGAGCCACACTTTGGCCTCTTCCGGAAGCTCTATTCCTGTAACACCCTCAGAATCGGACCTATGCAAGTTTGAGCAAAATTCGCTAAACCCACATAGAAACGATTCAAAGGTGCCCACCAGGCACTTTCGTGCGGGTGGAAAACGAAGTAATAACATTACACAACAGTCCTCGATGGGACCCATAGAACAGATATATACAACAGCGACTCAAAGAGTCAAGAATACAGATATACGGTACAAAGATCCAAATCACCTTGAAAAGAGGGAGCGTCCGACTACGGACAAGATGCAAATGGGGCTGAGAGCCCTGAAGAATAACCAATGGCGTCCATAACCCTGAGCCAAGCCGGAAGGGTAACCACATAACGCGTCGATCTCAAAACCTGCTTAAACAAAGGGGTGCCGACAAAGGGCAAAGGAAAAAGAGGCGTCGATCGAGGCCGATGCAGCGAGGCTAGAATTCAGTCCTCGCCTACATAGGTATAGGGTATGGCGGCAGCGGCAGCATGCACTAAACAACCTATAGAGACTCGATACAACTGGCGGTTATCAGAGAGGGGTGATAATGACCTATCTGGATCCAACCTGAAGCTAGCACCAAACAAACCCATCCTGGTGTTTCCCCCTCGAGACCAAACGAGGAAGTCAACCGAGGAACTCACACAGTTGGCAGTTTTACTTATTCAGTTATAGTTGCGGCACTTTACTAGTCAGGTATAGATAATTGTCCTGATAAAAGAAAACAGTGGGCCCTTTTAGTTATTCATTCCGTTGTAGTTGCCGCAATTACTAATCAGATTCAGATAGCATGATATAAACCCAAAACCCAGCAGTTGTTGGTACTTTTATTCAGCCATTCCGTTGTAGTTGCAATACTTACTAGTCAGATACAATGGTCGCAAGCGACAGACAAAGCAAGCAATTGTGGGCAGTATTATTTAGCCATTCCATTATAGTGAAGCTGATTACTAGTCATTATAAAGTCAAATTTATAGCAGTAAACTTTAGTTATGCTTGTCTATGATCGAGATACTGTGCTCCAAGTCGTCCATATCCGCGGACACGGCTTTCAGAAAGTTTTACCCGGCCGGGGTGCACCAATAGCAACACACGCTCGATCAACCTCGGAAAAACCAACTCAAAACCCAACGAGGCTTTCACGACTGAACAATCACAGGATTCAGAAATATTTCAGAGGGCCACCCATTGAGTAGACCATAGCAAGTAAGCAAGCTTGAGACGGACTCAAGGTTTGCGACAATGGTACATAATGGGAACCCGAAAGTGTGGCTGGGATTGTCGATACGCGAAAACATTACGCTTACCTAAGCGATGCAGTGTGCTCCTCGCACAATCGTAAATACATAAGTAGCATGGCATAAGTACAGGATCGTAAATAAAACCTCAAACTAGTTTGTGGCCCCAAGAAATAAAATGAATCAAGCTCGCTCGGGGGTCCCATATACCTCCCGGATGTGGATAGCGCGATAAATGAAGGAACAGGTATCAAGTACTCGGGGTCTTACGGGACACAAGTGGGCGTTCGGAAACCAAATATTTTCTATCACCCACCGATGCCTCTGCTTACTTCAATTTTTGTTGTTAAACAGGAATTAAGGTGAACGATAAGTAAACTAAGATCATCTCCAACAACAACATGCGGCAATACATCAACAACTGTGGCACTTGACAACACGCAACAGCACTTGAGCAAGCGACTACGACGCGCAAGTCCAACTATCTACCAATCAACGGATAATAGGATGTGTCCAAGGCAATATAAGGCTGCAGGGGATATCACGGGTACGAGAACTAGAGCATCGCAACACAGATAGCAATAGAACAACAGGAGGGAAGTAAATACTATAAAAGTAAGATAGGTAGAAAGGGGGAGATGCTCGCCTTAAAACATTGTCGAAGGTTCAACCGAAGATCGGGTCGACACTCGCATCAACTCAACGGCCTTATCCGCGAAGAAGCAAAACACTAGAAGAAACACCGGATGCTATATTTAATACACGGCAGAAGATCGGCATGATGCATGTATGATGCATGGCATGGCAAAGGTACAATGCAATTAGGTCATATTAAGCGGAACCGCGGTCCCGACAATTATTCAAGTGGTTCAAGTTGTTTATCTACCCCGCAAATTAAATGTGGTATTAGCAGGATAAAAGATGGCACCGGTTCGCTACACAAGTTTAAATGAGGCCAATATGAGACTAGATTTGCCCGCATATGGGCCCCATATTTAATTATTAGGTGAATCGGCATAGGGCCCCCAAACCACATGAATGTATGCATGCAAGACAATTATTATGCGACAAGTTGTATTATGTTATAAAATAGGGCTTGCAGGAAGGGGTTCACACATTAGAGGGTCTCGACGAACTTGGGGTTTCGGGGTTCGGGGTCGGTCTCAGGGTTCAGGGTCCGACGGATGCGTTCTCGGACTCCGGGGTCGTTCTCGGATCTCAACATGGCCGGTCTTGGTGACGATCTTGTCCGATGGGGATCTTGGTTCAACCTCATCGCGGTCTTCGGGTCCGAGGGAAGTTCCTGTCGTACCCGTGTCGACGACCTTGGCGTTCAGGGGAAGTTCCCGGTTTTCCCGAGGAGAAGATCTTGGCGTCCGAGGGTTCTTCCGAGTCCGTGGGGCGTCCGAGAAGGAGATCTTGGCGTGCGGTTCGGGATCTGTCTTCGCGGTGGAGAACTTTACGTCCGTGTAGACGGTCTTGTCGGATCCTTGCCGAAGATCATGGCGTCCTTGTCGGATTTCCCGGCGTCGGTGCCGAAATCTTGTGTAGCCCTCAGTGCAGGAGTGCGGCGATAGGATGGCTTCGTGATCGGTGGTTAGCACCGGGTCGTCGGTCGATCGGTAGCACCAACAGAGCCACACGCAGGGATACGGTACTACTAGCATCGCACACATAGGAGCAGGGCGAGACGCGGAGGTGCTCGGGCACGAGGTTGGCGCGGTGCTGCGGAGGCGGGCGCGACCAGCACGGGCACCGGGCCGGTCGGAGCGGCGCGAGAGGGCCCGGGAGGAGGCGGGGCACAGGCGCGGCGGCGGATCTGGCCGGGCAGCGGTGTCGGCTGGGCGGCGGCGTGGCGGCAGTGGCGGTTGGCCGGCTGGGGCTTGGGTCCGTGGCGCGGAGGCAAAGCGCGCGGGCGGCGGGCGGCGCCTTCGAGGAGGCGGCCAGGGCGAAGGAGGTGCGGCGCGAGCTTATCTTGGCGCCGGCTCAGGCGCGAGGCCGTGAAGGCAGGCGGGCGCCTTGTGTGTGGCCGGTGGTCGGAGAAGGGTGGCGAGTGGTGGAGTGTGGCGTGGTGCGGCAGTGAGTGAGTGATGGCGGTGAGGTGGGCGGGAGGCTGGGAGGCGGAGCGGCGAGCGAGGCCTGTGAGCGAGCGAGAGGAAGAAGGGCGGAGGAGCGGAGGTGGAGGAGAGCCAGCGAGGTTGGGAGGAGGCGTCGCGCGTGGGAGGCGTGGGGAGGAAGAAGGGGAGGAGGGAGAGAGCGTGTGTGCGTGGGCCGTGCGGGGACAGGTGGGGCCCAGGGAGCTGTCGGTCGGGTCAGGGGGGTAGCCTGGCGCGTGTGAGTGTGGTGCGTCGTGTGGGGTGGGGCCAGCTGGGGGTTGGTGGTGTGTGAGTGCTAGGCCACGTGGCAGCTAGGGAGTGGTGGAGGAGAGGGAGAGGGTGAGGTGGCGACTAGCCATTGGGTGGGGTGATGTGGCCAGCGGGTTGGGTAGTTTAATAGGTAGCTTTAGGATTTAGAAGGGGCCGATTTAAAAATGGGGGTGGTTGTTCGGGTCGAGCCGGCCCGTTCGACTGCCCCCACTAAAACAATTAATTAAATTATTTCTTTCAACCCGCGTTTTTGCAATCCGTCAGCGGACAAAACAAAATAATCCGGGGACCCGGTTTTGATGTTTGAATAAAGAGGGGGCGTTATAGAAAACAAAACGGCTTTGCGAAAATAGTTTTATGCAAACAATGCATGATGATGACGATGCAATGCACAAATTCAACGCGATTTTCTAGTAGTGGTTTTGCGGGATGCCACAATTCCGTGAAGAGGCAGTCCGGCACTGGCGGAGTCTATCCGCTGGGTGGCTGCATCATCTCCCTTCGTCCTTTTGTCCAATTTTTATCCTTCTCTGTTTGCAAGTCCATCTAGTATTGGCGTCGTAAGTGGTTTTACATCTGCGATGTCAAGTTGGACGGTCAGCAATTTGGTCTTGCCCCCTTCGACTCCGAGCAGAAGATTGTTCCGAATATATCATGGAAAAAACACATCTTGGAGGGCGAAGTTGCGGAGGTGGAGAGGCTCTACAAGCGAGTGGAGGCTCTCCAGCTGGTGCCAGGCAAGGAGGTAAACAAAGTCGACATCATCCGCACCTTCCTCAAATGCCGGGTGTAGCCGCTCCAGGCCAGGGCGCACCCGATGTTTCTCTACGCCGACCCTAGTGATCCCACCAGAGTGTCATCCGAAGAGTTATCTTCGGGTGACCTTGATAGGGCCCTCCGTCCTCTGCTGAAGTTCAAGGCCGGTGAGGATCTTCCAGGGGAGTCGCAGACTCCCCCTCTTAGTGCCAGTAAAGGGGCTTCAAAGGTGAAGTTTGTTCGTGCGCGTCGCACTTTTCTGTGCATTTTGTGTTTGCTATAGTTTCTCATGTTTGTTGTCATTTTTGCCTGCAGCGCCTCCAGGTTACGGGGTCTATGCCCCTTCTACCTGAGAAATATAGGGAGGCACCAGACAATGAGGAGGTGGACTCCGAGTCTGAGCTTCCTCCCGCTCAGTCGCTGACTACAGATGATTCTGAGATGAGCGAGGGTCAGACCCGAAAGCGATCACGTAGCGAATCGTCGGACGCGTCTACTCCGCCAACTCTGAGGGGCCCGTCCTTCCTTGTGCGGCATGGCGAAGAAGATGGTGCTTCTTTTGCACCGTATCCAGCTGGGCCTCTTTGAGCGATGGCGCCACAGCCGTCAGCCAAGAAGAATAAGAAGGAGAAGGCATCGCCCATCTTCAATCTTTCCGACATTGACTCGTAAGTAGTTTCGGCTGCGCTTTGTTCTGTAATTTGCGTGTGCAATGTTTCTTCTTGTCTTGACCAATATTTTACTTGCAGCCACTCCTCAGAGGGTTCTCTTAGTGAGGGCGCTCAGGAGGCCGTAGGGGAGTCGAAGCTGAGAGCTCCTCACCCTCAGATGATGTCTGAATCTGAGGATGATGCCCCGAATCCCTCCCCGCGAGAGGATCGGGTGGTCGTTACTCAGAAGACCCCTTGTGGACCTTAGGAGTCTCCATCTGAGCACATAAGTTGTTCTCTTTTATCGTCCTGGGGGAGCCCCCGAGCCCTTTTTGGGTTGCTTTTTTGAATGTTTTGCTCTTTTCGGGGCGCAACCCCGAGTCCTTTTTCTAATGCTTTCTTGATAGTTTGCTTATGTTTCTTTTCGCAGCCCTTTGTGCACAGCGTGAACCTTCTCATCCAGCAACATCTGGCACTGGACGCCAGTATGCAGCAACTTCGAGTTACTTGTCTTGCTCGTTTATGTTTTTATTGCTCCCGTCACATGAACAATTTTGTGTTTCTCATGTGTGCTCTTTTGTTCCGTAGATGAAAATAATGTGGCCCTTCGCCGGCTAGACTCTCTCGAAAAGAGCCTCAGTCGAGCGGAGAAGAAGGAGGCGGATGTTGTGGAGGCCAAGGAGCGCCTGCAGAAGGAGTTGGTAGATGATGCTGAGGCCAAGGAGCGCATATAGAGGGAGGCCTCCGATCGCGAGGAGCAGCTCGCAACTGCTGCGGCTGCGTGTGAGAAGAAGGTGGTTAATAGGCTAATGGCTGTGGCCAAGGCTTTCTCCGGTAAGTGTCTTGCATGTAATTTGGTCTTTCAATGTTCGGCTGCTCCTTGTCACTTTCTTATTAGGCTCTTGTTTTTTCTTCTTGCCTCAGATGCTTCAGACATCGCGTTTGATCGCGGTGCCTTGGAGCATGAGAGCGTTCTGGATGATGCCTCCACAGCGGTCAAAGATCGATGCGGTACTGCTGCTAGCTCTCTGGGGAAGGCCAAGGTGGTGCTCCAGCGCTTCTACAAGGAGATCGTTCCCAAGGGCGCTTCTCTTGAGGATGTCGATGCTCTGGCGGATGCGCTGTCAGAGGATGCTGCTACGGCCTACAAGCGCAAGCAAAAGGGCATCGGCGCCTCCATGGGTCGGGCCATGGCTATGACATCCGAAGCGGAGCTGGATCTACCGCATGTCACCTCCCAGATGCCAACAGCTCCAGACGGCTCAGAGGTAGCCTTCGCTCTCTTCGCCTCTCGCTGTAAGCATTATGGTCTGAAGCTCATTGACATGCTTGCGGACTATGCGTCGAAGCAGCAGGGAGAGGCCAAGAGCAGGCAATCTGGCTCTCAGGCCACCCCGGATGCGGGTGCCTAAGTCCGGATGCTGTAGCCTAGGATAGTTTATCTTCTTCCTTTTGTTGTAAAATTTTGTTGACGAACCGTCTTGACTTATGCCACGGGGTGGCATTTATGTATATAAGTTATGTTTCGATCTCCTACCAGCGATGTTTGTGATCTTCATTTCCTTACTTGTTTGCCTTAGGGTCCTTTGGGTGAGATTCTCGTAGATACTTCGGCTATTCCTGAGCCGCGACCATCGTTGGATGATGCATTGCAACTTGTTTTCCTTCGCGACCGCGTCCGTAGTTTGGAGAAGGAGATCCTTGGAGTTCGAGGCCACGCGGACGTGTGGAAGTCGAAGGCTAAGCAAGCTACCACCAGGGAGGAGTATCTGATGGGGGAGTTGTGGCAGTTGAGCGAGCAACTGCAATGTGAGTTTTCTTGAGTTGCTGCTCATTTTCGGATGCGCCTTGTTTGCGTGTCACCTTATTCTGAATTTTCTGCAGGTGTCAACCTTGTTACGAGGGAGGAGAAGGAGCGCATTGCGGGTCGGATCAATTTGTTTGACCCAACAGGACTTAGAAGCTGGCGGCTTCTTCTGGATGGACCGTGGCCGGGCCACCGTCCTTGCGACGGTGCAAGATCGTGTGCATCATGTTTCGCGGGTGCTGAAGCAGGCGAAAACTTCCGTGGCGTCGGTTCTATACGTCATGTTCCCCCTAGACGAGGCACCTTACACTCTTTGGGGTTTGTTTTTGAAGTTTCGAGACGTGGGTCACGTGAGGGAGTTGGTGCGGCACCAGCTGGTAGCAGGGGTTAAAGCTGCCCTTTCTCTTGTTCGGCTGCATCACCCTGATGTCGATCTTGCGGCGGTGGCAGCCGGGCCGCCTCTTCGACCAGATGGTAGCCTCTGGGACATGCGCCCGTATTATGCGGCTATTAGGCAATATGCCTAAGAGATCATGGATCTCTTTGAGCATCGGGCACACGTGATTCTTCAGAATAGATAGACCCTATAAAAATATAGATGTAAAACTTGTATATATTCGAGTGGGCTTGTTATGCCCTTTTTTGTAAAGTTTATTTGTGCTAGCACGTGGAGCTTTCGTTGTGTGCATGTCCTTTTCGTTAGCCTGACGTGGTCAGTTATTCAGGTTACATGCGTTATTCTCAGTCGACGAAGTCATGAGGTGAGGCGGAGCCCCCGAGCGTGTTATAGCAAAAAGTAATGTAAGGTAAGAAATTTTTTTGAGCGGGGGACTTAGATTTTATTCATATCGTAATGAGGAGGTACATTATTCGGCTGAGTAGCCTTACTGAAAGTAAAGAGATAGATAGGGGTAGAAGCGTCGCAGTTGTGCAACATTACATGGGTTGGAGTATTCGACTCCTGACTTGACGCCCTTGAGGCGGTAGGCGCCACCTGGGATGACTTCGGTGACGATGTAGGGTCCCTCCCAGGGTGACTCGAGCTTCTTTGGCCGCTGTTGCTTGAGTCGTAGGATGAGATATCCTTCGACGAAGGACCTTGGGTGCAGCCAGTGGCTATGGTAATTGCAGAGGCTCTGTTGGTAGACCACTAAGCGAGCCACGGCGATGTCGCGTGCTTCGTCGAGTGTGTCGACGGCATCTTCGAGTGCGGCTGATGATTCGGCTTCTCTATAGGCAATGACCCGCGGGGCTTTATGGCATACCTCTGCACCGGCTCCGTGCACCATGAAGAATGGCGTGTAGCCAGTCGAGCTGTTTGGCGTTGTGCACAGGATCCAAAGTACTGAGGGTAGCTCTTCTACCCAGGCTCCCGCAAGTCGTTCGAGTGGGCTGAGCAGACGTTTCTTGATGCCGCAGCCTATGAGGCCGTTGGCCTTTTTGACATGTCCATTGGTCTGCAGGTGCGCCACGGAGGCGTATGATATGTTGATGCCAAAGCCTTCATAGAAGTCCTGGAATTCCTTCGAGATGAAGTTTGAGCCGTTGTTCGTGTTGATGTTGTGCGGCACGCCGAACCTGTAGACTATGGACTCGAAGAATTTGACGGCCATTTTGCTACTTTGGTTGGTGACGGGCATGGCCTCAATCCACTTAGTGAACTTGTCGACTGCGACCAGGAGGTAGACGTGACCTCCTTTCGAAGATTTGGGCAGCTTGCCAATCATGTCGAGGCCCCATTGGGCGAAGGGCCAGGCTAGTGGTATGGACCTGAGCTCCGATCCTGGTGCGTGTGGCTTGTCCGCAAACCTTTGGCAGCCCTTGCACCTTTGGACAATGTCCTTGGCATCGTTCATGGCTGTTGGCTAGTAGAATCCATCTCATAAAGCTTTGGCGATGAGGGCGCGGCTGCCTACATGATGACCGCAAATGCCCTCGTGGATGTCTTGGAGGATAGTTTTATCGTCACCGATGGTGACACACCTTTGGATTACACCCGAAATACTGCGCTTGTACGGCTCGCCATTGATTATGGTGAAGGCCTTAGACCGGCGAGATATGCGCGGGGCGTCCGTCGGGTCATCAGGTAGTTCTCTGTTTATCAGGTACCAAAGGTACGACTATGTCCATGTTTCTTCGATTGCCATGACCTGCTTCAGGCTGACCAACTCGACCTCAGTGTCGAGCTTTTCGGGTCCTTCCAGTCCTTTGGGTAGCGCAGCCCCCAAGTGCTCTACTTCTTCGGGTGATCCCTTGGGGAATTTCCTTTTGATAGAGGGTACGCAGATTTGTTCGAGGAACACTCCTGGTGGCACCTTTGCGCAGGTGGAGCCGATCTTGGTGAGTCTATCGGCTTCATCACTGCTTTCCCTTCCAACGTGCCAAAGCTCGCAGCCGTCAATGTCTCCTTCGAGTGAGTTGTAGAGTGCACGGTACGTGATCATGTTGGCGGCGTGGGCGTCGCGTTCGTTCATCGTCTGTTGGATGAAGAGGTTCGAGTCACCGTAGATGACTAGGCGCGTTGCGCCGCAGATCTTTGCCATCCTCATGCCGTGGATGAGGGCCTCGTTGTTGGAGGCATGAAATTTCATCCGAAGGACGTATTTCATCTTATCGCCTTGCGGGGACGTCAGTATGACACCAGCTCCTGCTCCAGCCTCGCGCTTGGAGCCGTCGAAGTGCATCGTTCATGAATGTGTCATGTCCGGGTTGTCTGGAAGTGATGACCCACAAGTATAGGGGATCGCAACAGTCTTCGCGGGTAGTATTACCCAATTTATTGATTCGACACAAGGGGAGCCAAAGAATACTTGCAAGCCTTAACAACTGAGTTGTCAATTCAGCTGCACCTGGAAATAGTTCTTGCTCATAGAAGTTTATCAGTAGCAACAGTTTGGTAGTAGCAACAACAAAGTAATAGCAGCATCAACAGCAACAGTGAAACAGTAGCAATAGTAACAATAACGATAACAGTAGAATTCGAGTGCGGTAGGTATAGGGATGGATGGACGGGCGTTGCATGGATGAGTCTAAACATGTAACTTCAAGATATAGGGCACTGCAGATAAATAATAACAAGCATCCAAGTACTAAACAATCCTAGGCATGTGCTCCAAATATAGTCATGCGTGCTCGCAATGAGAACTTGCACAACATCTTCTGTCCATCCAGCCCGTGGCAGCGGGGCCTCTAGGGAACTACTGGCAATTAAGGTTCTCCTTTTAATAGAGCATCGGAGCAAAGTATTAATACTTCGTGAACACATGTGATCCTCACACCACAGCCATCCCCTCCGGTTGTCCCAATTATTGTCACTTTGGGGCCTTTGGATCTGGAAAATGATATGTGTACACAGCTTGTAGATAAGATCACACACAATACTATCATAATGATTCAATAATAAGTTCAGATATGAGATAATGGCACTCGGGCCCTAGTGACAAGCATTAAGCACAACAAGTTGCAACAAAGTCAAATAGCACAAGAGATACTAGGCACTATTCCCTATCAATCATATTCGATTACATGATAGAAATCATCCAATACCTACCATCCCCAAGCCTACATCGAGGGATTACTCACTCATGGATGAGGGAAACATCGGTGGTTGATGGAGATGCGTTGGTGATGACGATGGCGATGATCCTCTCCAAATTCCCCATCCCGGCAGGGTGCCAGAATGGAGTTTCTGGATCCGAATCTTGGTTTCTGGTGGAAGCGGTGGAGCGTAACTCTTTCTGGAAAACTATCAAACCCCTCTCGGTTTTTAGGTCGAAAGGAAACTTATAGGAGCAGAGGGAGGCCGAGGCTGCACTGGGTGCACCCGGTGCGGCCATGGTGGGCCGCCACTGGTGGGTCTCCCCAGTCCCTCTCTCCGTCTCCCCTTTTGGCTCCGTGGATCTTCTGGTGAAATATAGTTTTTGGCATATTTTCCTGGATTTTTCCTGATAGTTGATTTTCTGCAGAAAAACAAGACACCAAAGTAATTCTGCTGAAAATAGTGTCATTCCGTGTTAGTTGTATCCAAATCACACAACTTTAGAGGAGAAACAATAGCAAAGTGTTCGAGAAAGTAGATACGTTTTGGACGTATCAACTCCCCCCAAGCTTAGCTTATTGCTTGTCCTCAAGCAATTCAGTTGAAAACTGAGTGCGATAAAAGAACTTTCACGAACACATTGCTTCATATGATGTAAATATTCTCAGTAAAGGATTAGATGCTTAGACAATTCATAATAAGGAGTATGCAACTAAGTCTACTCAATAGTCATTTGTAAGCTATGAAGAGAAACCAACTCAAGAATAATAAGTAGCATGAAACATAAACATAAGCAACATTGCAATGCTCATAATAAGGTATGATAGAGTGGTATCTTGCTTGCCTTTGTTTGAAGAGCACAACATAAATGCTAAGGCACCTCTGAAGTTCAAGTCAAGACTAGAGATAAAGATATCAGTGATACAAGCATCAAAGTCATGACATAATTAACCAAGTTTTGAGACAAACACAAGAATGAAAACTATGCTCTCAAGAAGGTGCTCATAGAGTAGGTGGTGACTCAACAAGGTTGTGAAAATGGTTCTGTAAGGTTTGAAAGGCTTCCAAATGCTGAAAGAAAGGTACTCATTAGCTTTGAGCTCTCATTGCCCCTATCATAAGAATCTTTATGTGGTTAAGGTGAAAGTGAGGTCCACTCTGAATCATATGCTTGATAGACCATAGACTGGAAATCCCAAGTCCCTTGAGTGCGAGGGCCACTCCGCATACTACTAAACTTTGGGTCCAGGCAAGTCCTTGTCATTGTAAGTATTTGCATATCATCGAGAACCGCCATGACGGTACCTTGCATATGGAGTGCAGAGCTTTCCCATAACCAAAATGACAAGGCAAGCAGACGATGAGCATCTCAGTAATCTTTTTATTTACTATATGCATAGTTTTTTATTGAGGATGCTTCATAGATGACTCACTATGGTGATGCTGCAAGTTTCCACCATGATTAGGCATGGCTTAGGCTGGCGGCCCAGGCGTTTCTGTAACACAGAATACAAACTCCATGGACTCACAAGTCCCCCTTTCATTTTGCATCGTTGACATCCGCAAAACAAAAGAGAAAAGTATCAACTAGATATGAATATATCTAATAGGTGTTGAAAGCGTTCCCCGTGACAGCACGGTTCTGCTGACTCCCAGCATATAATTTGCAAGCATATAACTTTCATGGACTAGTCACAATGGTTCAAGATTATTAAGTGCAAGGAATAAAGTGTGCTATCAAGTTCGTGAGAGCTTTACTAACTAACTTTCTCAAAATAGACAAATATTTTATTTTGGAAGAAAACACGGTATAAAATATGCACTGAAGTAGGAAATGATGCTAATAGGTAGGTATGGTGGACACAGATGGCAATATTGGTTTTGGGGAGTTGGAAGCACAGGTAGAGAACATACTCAGTGCAAGTGAAGGATAGCAGTATAAAGGGAGCGACAAACGAGAGAGCAATAGCTGTCATAATCATGCTTGCAACAAAACATGACTAATTATGGCATGAAAGTGATACAAGAACTCTGAGGCAAAATAAATCATTGAGGCTTACTGACTATTGATTAGTCATATGCATGCGTGAGCATGTGCCAAGTCGATTCACATGAACAGTCAGAGGAGGATACCACAATATCATACCAAAGTATGAATAAAACAATGCAAGCAAACATTCATATGACATGCTACAAACTATTAGCAACCTGGAGCTAATCATAGACAAGCAAGAACTACTAAGCATCCATAATGACATACACCTTACACAAACAGGCTAAGCATGCTCACAATGATGAGTATATGTACAAAAATGAAACAAATAGAGTTCGTTACCAGCCTCTTACCACTCCTAGAGTTGTCTTAATACTCATTATTGCTCTTCACTTGTGTGACTTGCATGATAACATGAAACCAAAATCGACTGAGAGCGTTTGAACCATGCAAACAACTCACAAAACCAAAGAAGAACAAAAAATATTTTTTTGGTGTTTTCAATTTTTTAGAAACAAGCAAGCAAAGAAAAACAAACCAAACCAGAAGCAAACAAAGCAAAATCTTTTTGTATTTTTTCTTTTAAGGCAAACCAAAGAAACAAACCAAGAGAAACAACAAAAATATTTTTGGTATTTTTTTGTTTTTGAGAAAGAAGCAACAAGAATCAAAAAGAAAGCGAAAACAATGGATATACAAAGTACCGACCGAACATGATATACAAATGAGCGCGATGTCGGTATACCTCCCCCCAAGCTTAGGCTTTTGGCCTAAGTGGGCTCAATCCCATGGTGTCCAAGTAGATGTGTCTCCGTAGTATGTCGAGGAAGCTCCCTCGTCCTGGTACGAGCTCGAGGCCTCCTCCGTGTAATACATAGAGGGGTCGTATGATGGTGCTTCCCCTTGATAGTGCCCGTGGAAGTTAAGAGAGCGCAACATGTCATACATCTCCGCCTTCGAGCATGACAAGGGTCCCTCAGAAATACTGAGCAAAGTGGTTTAGGGTAGAGGGATCTCTCTCTCTTCCCCATCAGTAAACAGCATTCTATAAACCAAGTTCTCAAGGGTAGAGCTGGTGGTGACAAAACGGTGCGCCTTCATAGTAGCAAGATCAAGCCTCTGAGGAGTCAAAACTATATCATGTGGATCAACAACAATATTCAAGGCAGCAGCAATACGAGTAGCAATAATTCCCCCATAAATGGGTCCCTTGGCAGCTAAACAACGAGCAATGAGAGAACCAAGATTATACTTATCCTCATTGTTAAGCGCGGCAGCTAAGAAGGCCAAATGATAGTTGGAGATATTACTAGTGTTCTCCCTACCAAGAACATTGGTGGTAAGATAGTAGGCAAAGTACCTGATGGCTGGAAGTTGAATGTTCTTTATCTTCCCTCGCTGAGCTCTATGGTCGTCATCATTGGTTATTCCTCGGTAAAGCTCTAACAAATTAGTGGGTAGAGCTGTAATCTTCTTTGATGATCCAGTTGTACCAAGTCCCAGGGCCTTGCAAAATTGCTTCAAAGTCATAGAATGAGCCCTGCCATAAATCTTGAAGGACACATGAGGCGTGAACATACTATTAGTAAAGGAGAAACTCTCCACAGATGTTTTAGTACGCAAAGCATATTGTGCGCTCTCATCCTGCATGTAACTTCTTAGTCCAGCCCTTTGTACCAAGGTCATGAAATCATTAAGAATCCCAGCAGCTCGCAAGAAAATTTGACAAGGAAAGGCGGAGGGGTGCGCAGCCCCTTCATCTCCCTCGTCACCAAATTGCGGAGTGATGAGATCCTCATTGTATGAGGGTCTAGTACTGGTAGATGACCTTGGAAACCTTGCCCTTCTAGGTGCATCACTCTCAAATATGTCACCAAAGGTGTGGTGGTCCATGACTTCCCTATTCTGAAATTTTAAACAACCATCAAACCAAGTGATTTCTAAGTTGATAAATGAAGAGCAACCACTATAGGAACTTGCTATAGGACTACACATGCATCAAAATAAAGTTTCTAAGCATAGAACAAGCATGCAAGCTCAAACAACCTGTCACCTATAGCAGCAAAATACTCAAGATACAATCTACCAATCACAAATCTAATTGGACAAGTGGAGGAGGCACATACCAAGGAGCAATCCCTCCAAAAATCAGCACTAGAGATGGGCTGAACAAGGAGATCGAAAATCGTGAGCAAGAACAATAAGAACTAGAGCTTGAGAAAGTTTTCCGGTGTTTTTCGGGAGAGAGAAAGAAGGTGGCTTTGAGGAGGCAGCCTGGAGGGGCCCAGGTGGGCCAGACCCCCCAGGCGCCACCTCTTGGTAGGCCACGCCTACCATGGGTGTGGGGCCCTGGGGTGGCCCCTGGGTCACTTTAGGTACCTCTCTACCCTTTTTTCGAGGAAAAATTTATTTTGAATTTTCTGGGATTTTTCGGGAAACTTTATGTTTGGCCAATTTTCAGGGTATGAAAAATGATTTTCTCGCAGAAACAGTTTTTCAGAAGAAGCAAAATCAAACCAAAAGCCAAACTACAGGATCTCTAAGAAAATCAAACAAACAAACAACTAACAAAACTAAAGCTAAATCAAAGACTAGGAAGGAGAAAAGTAAAAGAAAGAAAGAATAACCACAGTGAAAACATTATTTTGTTCATTAAAATCCTTTTGTTAACAAGGTTGATCAGGTCTTGTTACCAAAACAATCTTAGATGAAGCAAAACGTTGTATTTCACCAAGTGATTATGTTACCTCAAAATTGATAGCAATGGTCCCAATCATAATAGTTTCAAAATTTTCTTGTGGAATGGGACAATATATTTCTCTAACCTTGATGCTCTCAATATTTTCAATGGAGTTCAGGCAATAGCTCTTAGCAACCTTCTTGGGGAAATAGACAGTGTGCTCTTTGTCATTAATATTGAATGTTACTTTTCCTTGATTACAATTGATGACATCACCTGCAGTATTAAGGAAAGGTCTCCCAAGAATAATAGACATATTATCATCTTCAGGCATTTCAAGCACAACAAAATCAGTTAAACCATGCAATTATGAGCTACTTGAACAGGAACATCCTCACATATACCAGCAGGAATAGTAGTTGACTTATCAGCCATTTGCAAAGATATATCAGTTGGTATTAACTTTTCTAGCTGGAGTCTCTTGTAGAGAGAAAAAGGCATAACACTAACTCCAGCTCCCAGATCACATAAAGCAGTTCTAACATAATTATTCTTAATAGAGCAAGGAATGGTTGGTATACCTGGATCACCAAGTTTCTTTGGAACCTTACCATTGAAGGAGTAATTAGAAAGCAAAGTAGAAATCTCCTCATTAGGAATCTTCCTTTTATTAGAGACAATATCCTTCATATACTTTGAATAAGGAGGCAACTTAATAGCATCAGTCAACGGAATTTGCAAAAATAAGGGCTTCATCCACTCACAAAACTTGTTGTAGTGTTGTTCCTCCTTTGACTTGTGTTTTTTACCTGGAAAAGGCATAGGTTTCTGCACCCAAGGTTCTCTCTCTTTACCATGTTTATTAGCAATAAAATCGTGCTTAGTGTATCTAGTGTTCTTAGTGTGCTTCTTAGGTTCTTCCTCAACTTCCTCATTATCAGGAGCATCATTCTTATCATTATCACTCTCATTTTCAGCATCAGAGATAGATATACTATTAGGATCTACAGCAGGTTCAAGTGGTTCCTCAACTATCTTATGTTTCTTTTTCTTTCTCTTACGAGGACTACCACTATCTACTTGTTGGGAATCCTGCTCAATTCTTTTAGGGTGTCCTTCAGGATATAAAGAATCTTGAGTAGCCATACCACTCCTAGTTCTAATTCCATAAGCATGTTTATCTTCTGAAGCATTAACTAACATATCCTTTTGTACCTTAGCAAGTTGATCAAGTTGGGTTTGAACCATTTGAAAGTGTTTACAAAGCATTGCTTAGAAAAGTGATTCAATATATAATCGATCGAAGTAATGAGTCTTCCTTTGTGGTGCTAAATTGCCTACTTAACTCAGTGGTTAGAGTATTGCTTTCATACGGCGGGAGTCATTGGTTAATATCATTAGAAGTTCTTTCCACAATATCTTTCAACTCATTGATAGCTCTAGAGTTTTCCAATAAATGATTCTGAACGTGTTTATTAAAATGACCTTGTTTAACAATAAAAATGTCAAGTTCCTCTAAGCATTGATCATGAGGCTTACTATAGGGAATATCACCTTCATCAAAGTGTTGGAGAGAGTGTACCTCAATAGTAGATGAGTGGGGAATTGGCTTACATAATTCTTCTATAGGAGGTAGATTCTTCACATCTTCAGCTCTAATACCTATCTCCTTTAGACACTTCTTAGCTTCCTTCATCACTTCATCATTTAATGCAATAATTCCTATCTTCTTTGGTGTTGGTGTTGGAATTGGTTCAGGAACATCTGGTTCAGAAGTAATAGGCTCAGGTGTATTCCGCTTAGTTGAAGTCCAATCATCATAATTCTTGCTTATTTTAGCCATTAATTCTTCAGCATCTGTAGGAGTTCTTTTCCTGAAAACACAATCAGCAAAGCTATCTAGGTAGGTCCTAGAATCATCAATCAGTCCATTATAATAAATATCAAGCAACTCATTCTTAGGTAATGGACATCCAGGATAAGCATGAATCAAGGCACAGAACCTTGTCCATGACTCAGGCAATTTCTCTTCTTCTCCCTGTTTAAAATCAAAAAGTCTCTGCAAAGCAGCATCTCTAGCACTAGGAGGAAAATATTTCTAGAAGAAAGAAGCAATCAAACAATCAGGGCTATCAATGGAACTAGCAGGTAATCTATTAAACTAAGCCCTAGCCTCTCCTTTTAGTGAAAAGGGGAAGATCTTAGCAACAAAGTACTTTCGCATCTTAAAATCATCAGAGAACAAAGCACTCATAGTAGAAAGCTCATTCATATGAGCCACAACACTTTAATTTTCAGTCCCACAGAAAGGTTCTTTCTCAACAATATCTAAATAAGACAAATCAAGAGAGAAATCATAATCTTTATCTTTAATGTATATGGGAGAAGTAGCAAACTTAGGATCAGAGGACATCTTAGGCATAATAGTACGTCTAGCAAGGAGACTCTTAATAGCACTAGTACCATGTGTGTTTCGGCACTCTTCAACAAAATCATCAGTGAGCTCAATGTAACCATCGTTAATATCATAACTCTCACTAGACTTAGGTGAGCTAACAGGTGTAACAGTGTCTTCACTAGGAGTTTTGGTATTTCCTAGACTAGCCATAGGAGTATCTAGAAAAGGACCTAATGGACCACTCGCATCAAGCACAGTAGAAGTAACATCATGAGTATCGAAAGCAGTTTCAGATTTAGCAGTAATAGCAGTGTGTGTATCATGAGTATGTGGTGGTGGTGTGACAAGCTTACTTATAACAGTCGGTGAATCAAGAGCAGCAGAGGTGTTTAGGATTGTACCTCTTCTTGTAGTGGATGGTAAAATAGGGAACTTTCCATCACGAGTCTTCCCCATGATGAAAGGAGTAGTAGTGAACAATAATAGATCCAAGTGAACTTACAAATAAAGCTATGCTCTCCGGCAACGGCGCCATAAAATAGTCTTGATGACCCACAAGTATAGGGGATCGCGGGTAGTATTACCCAATTTATTGATTCGACACAAGGGGAGCCAAAGAATACTTGCAAGCCTTAACAACTGAGTTTTCAATTCAGCTACACCTGGAAATAGTTCTTGCTCACAGAAGTTTATCAGTAACAATAGTTTGGTAGTAGCAACAAAGATAGACAATAGTGAAATAGCGACAATAGTAACAATAACAGTAGATGGGATTCGAAACGGTAGGCATAGGGATGGATGGACGGGAGTTGCATGGACGAGTCTAAACATGTAACTTCAAGATCTAGGGCATTGCAAATAAATAATAACAAGCATCCAAGTACTAAACAATCCTAGGCATGTGCTCCAAATATAGTCATATGTGCTCACAATGAGAACTTGCACAACATCTTCTGTTCAGCCAGCCCGTGGCAGTGGGGCCTCTAGGGAACTACTGGCAGTTAAGGTGCTCCTTTTAATAGAGCATCAGAGCAAAGCATTAACACTCCGTGAACACATGTGATCCTCACACCACAGCCATCCCCTCCAGTTGTCCCAATTATTGTCACTTGGGGCCTTTGGATCTGGACAATGATATGTGTACACAGCTTGCAGATAAGATCACAAAAAATACTATCATAATGATTCAATAATAAGTTCAGATCTAAGATCATGGCACTCGGGCCCTAGTGACAAGAATTAAGCACAACAAGTTGCAACAAAGTCAAATAGCACAAGAGATACTAGGCACTATGCCCTAACAATCATATTCGATTACATGATAGAACTCATCCAATCCCTACCATCCCCAAGCCTACAGCGAGGGATTACTCACTCATGGATGAGGGAAACATCGGTGGTTGATGGAGATGCGTTGGTGATGACGATGGCGATGATCCTCTCCAAATTCCCCGTCCCGGCAGGGTGCCAGAACGGGGAGTTTCTAGATCTGAATCTTGGTTCTGGTGGCGGCGGTGGAGCGGAACTATTTCTAGAAAACTATCGACCCCCCCCCTTGGTTTTTAGGTCGAAAGGCAACTTATAGGCGCAGAGGGAGGATGAGGGGCTGCCTGGGGAGGCTGCAGCCCCTCCAGACGCGGCCAGTGGTGGGCCCGCGCCTGGGGTGGGTCTGGGCCCCCCAGGCCCCCTCTCTGTCTCTCCTTCTGGCTCCGTGGATCTGCTGGTGAAATATAGTTTTTGGCATATTTTCCGGGATTTTTCCTGATAGTTGATTTTCTACACAAAAACAAGACAACAAAGTAATTCTGCTGAAAACAGCGTGAGTCTGTGTTAGTTGCATCCAAATCACACAAGTTTAGAGGAGAAACAATAGCAAAGTGTTTGAGAAAGTAGATACGTTTTGGACATATTAGGCAGCTTGAGCTCCATCCAGTGGACGAGGAAGTCAGGGAGGACCTGAGATTTGATCGCCTTGCGCCACTCATAGACTATGTCTAGAGGGGATAGCTCGATGCCCCATAGGTCCACGCGTCCCGTGGCTTCGGGGTTGTTTAGGATGTTGGACAATGGCGCTTCGTTAACAATCATTATCTGGTGTTCCTGTAAGTAGTGGCTTAGTCGACGAGCCGTCATGAATACGCCATAGGCGAGCTTCTCGTAGTGAGGGTACCTCTGCTTTGTTGGTGTTAGGACCCCGCTGAGATAGTAAATTAGGCGTTGGACCCCATGGGTCTTGCCTTCTTCGGGTCGTTCGACCATGAGTACGGTGCTTACCACCTGGTGCGTGGCTGAAATGTATAGCAGCAGAGGCTCGCATTCCTTTGGCGTGACCAGAACAGGCGAGGTGGAGAGAAGCCGCTTCAGGTCTTTGAATGTGTCGTCTGCTTCGGGTGTCCACTCGAATTTGTCAGCTTTGCGTAGCAGCTAGTAGAAAGGCAGGTATTTCTCACCCATGCGGCTGATAAATCTGCTCAGCGCTGCGATGTGCCCAGCTAGTTGCTGGACACCTTTGAGGTTCTTCGGCTTCTCCATGGTCAGTATGGCCCGGATTTTCTTCGGATTCGCCTTGATACCCCATTGGGAGATGAAGTAGCCGAGTAATTGGCCAGATGGGACGCCAAAGGCGCACTTTTCAGGATTCAACTTAATATTGTAGTGATCAAGGTTATCGAACATCTCATGGAGATTGTCGATCAGTGTCTTGGCTTCCCTGGTCTTGATGACTATGTCGTCGATGTAGACTTGGATGTTGCGACCGATTTGGTTTTTCAGACACGCTTGCATGCACCTCTGGTACGTGGCACCCGCGTTCTTTAGCCCAAAGGGCATGGTGTTGTAGAAGAACACTCCGAACGGCGTGATAAACGCCGTTTTATCCTGATCTTCGACCTTCAACTGAATCTGGTTGTAGCCTGAGTAGGCGTCGAGGAAGGAGAGCTTCTCGCATCCTGCAGTTGAATCGATGATCTGGTCGATCCGCGGTAGAGGTATGTGATCCTTGGGACAGTACTTGTTAAGGGATGTGAAGTCCACGCACATCCGAAGGATGTCCATGTCCTTTTTGGGGCCAGCACAGTGTTGGCTAGCCACTCGCTCTCCTTGATTTCTCGGATGAAATCAGCATCGAGCAGTCTATTGACTTCGATTCCAACGGCTTCGGCTCGTGGTTCGGAAAGTCATCGGATCGACTGCTTGACCGGCCTTGCGTCGGGGAACACATTGAGTGCATGCTCGCCGAATTCCCTGGGAACTCCTGGCATGTCTGTAGGACACCAGGCGAAGATTTCCTAGCGCTCATGAAGGAATTCGACAAGCGCGCTTTCCTATGCGGGGCTGAGGTCATTGGCGATCAACATCGTCTTGGTGACTCGACCCATCCTGAAAAAAGCCTAATGGGATGGGATTTTTAGTCCCGCTGGCCAGGCTCCATATCTGTGACCCAAAGGTTGCTCGGGCCAGAGGAAAGGTGGTTTTAAGGGGAAGCTTGGCCCAGATGAAAGTGTGCAGTATGGGTCAGGCTCGGGCCAATATTTGAGGCTTGGCAGCCGGGTCAGGCTAGGATCGGGCCTGGGATTTGTGCGATCGGGCTTTCTTCGGCTCGGCCCGAGCCCGGCCCGACCCAAAAAATGCCCATGTATACATGGAACCAAAAGAATGGCCCTTTTTGCATGAGAGGTTGCATTGCCGCATGAATCTTCTATGGAGCCATGATCTCCAGGTGTCAGGACGGAGAAGCGGTTCAAAGAAGTGCACCTCCACACTATTGCCCTCAAGAAGAGGAAGAGGTCGCTGTTGGGAGAGGAGGATGTTTTCTCCATCATGTGCATGACTGAGGCCGTGAAAGTGATGGCGACCGCCATCACCACTGCTTTGTTAATAGGAAGAAGTTGTTGAAAGGAATATGCCTGAGAGGCAATAATAAAGTGTTTTTTATATTATTCCATGTTTATGATAAATGTTTATTTTTCATGTTGTAGTTTTGTTAATAGGAAATATTAATACATGTGTGATTTATAAATAGAAAAGGTTCCTAGTAATGTCTCTCTTAATACTAGCTTGTTGATTAATAGATGATCAAGGTTTCCTAATCATGAACATTGGATGTTGTTAATAACAAGATCACGTCAATCACTTCCACCGGAAAATCCACCCACAGTAGATTTAGCAATACAATCAATTCTTCAAGTTTATATTGATATCACATTCGAAGTAACTCAATGTCCTTAGACCATGAGATCACGTCAATCACTTCCACCGGAAAAGTACTTTGATTCCATAAGACGTCACACCATAACAGGGTGGTTATAAAGGTGTTGTTAGGTACTTGGAAAGTGTTAGTTGAGGCTCGTGGATCAAGAGTGGGATTTATCCATCTAGATGACGAAGAGATATACTCAGGGCCCTCTCGGTGATATCACATTTACATAGCTTGCAAGCAAGCGATTTGATCACTAGAATGTTATATCATGGGAATGAGAAAAGGAGTACTTGTCAGTAACGAGATTAAACAAGGTATGGATGATACCCAGTGATCGGATCCGGGACAAGTAAAATATCATGAGACAAAAAGAATTTGATTACAACGAAAAAAGTTCAAACGATCATTGGATTTTCATGGAGCTAGTGGGAGTCATTATGGATCTCCAGGTCCTACTAATGATTATTGATTGGAGAAAGTATCGATCATGTATACATAGTTCTCGAACCCATAGGGATATACACTTAATGGTAGTCGATGCATTTGAGTGGATAGGAAACGCAGGAGAAGATATTGAACATCGCAGGAATTGTTTTGTCGAATCTATCGAAATGGTTTTGGTGTATCGAAACAAACAAAGGGGATAAAATGTTAATGTGTTCATTAAATGAAGAGTTCATTAAATTAAGTACTCATTAAATGAAGTGTTCATTAAATTGAGTGGCATTAAACCAAGTGAATTAAAGTGCTTTAATGGAAATACATTTGATTTATTGGGTGGGAATTTAATGAAGGATGAGGGGAGGTGAATTATGTGAGTGGAGTGTACACCCACATAAATGGGGGAGAGGTGGGGGCACCACCATGGATGCCATGCCATGGACCTTTGGGGTGCCCCCCTCACCTATAAAAGTACCCCTCCTCCTCTTATCTCGCTCGTTCACCATTCCTCTCATATGCCCTTTGGATGGTATCCCCCCTTGCTAGCTTTATCCATTGAAACGAGCATGGTGCTTAGGTGAAGCCCTGCTCAAGATCTTACCCGCCACCACTACCATGTTGTAGTGCTGCTGGAGTTCCTAGGGATCCACTACTTCTGCTACCTGGCTGGAGCGAGGGACATGAGTCGTCGCCACATCGTATGTGTGACTGATTACGGAGGTGTTGCCCTTGTGGCGCTGATCGTCTACATGTCCTTGAGGACGGTCATGTATACTCGCAGAAACGTTATCCTCTTATCGTCTTCAAGGGTGAGTCATTCTGAAACCGTTACAAAGCGTCTCATATATTCGATCTTGGTAGTTGCAACCGTAGATTTTTTTTTTGTTTTCTATGCAACGAACCCCATCAGTTGTATATTTTGAAGTAGCTATGGACTTGATGAAAAATTATGCTTGTTTATTGTGAGGTGGTATATACTAACCCCTCACATGATGGAGAACTTATGCGGTGGTAAGATTGCACCCCTTTTGATGTGGTGGTAGGATGGCACCATAGATGTTGGTGGTGATCAGTAGGATCACACTAACTTGGTAGGTTGGAACTGCTGATGATTTTTCCCATATGATCATGCATGCTTAACTAGTTTATGTTTATTGCCTTGTGTTTGTGAACTTGATAAGCCTGCTTTTAGTTGTGATTCTTATGTTGCATATGTGTTATATCTCATAGAAATACAATTGGTATGCAATATACTATGGCAAGAAGCCAGGAATCTACAACACATGGGAGGAGTCCAGCCAACAAGTGACGGGTTACCAGCACAACCTCCATAAGGGGTTTAAGACTCTAGAGCAGGAACAAAAAGCCTGCTCTGAGTTCTTGGAAGAGCATCCACAAAAGGCACAGTCGTCACAAGATATGAACATAAATTTCACTCAACCGCCATCAGTTCATCAACAAGTTTAACCACATGAGCAGTTTCCACCTATACGGGGTGCAAGTATGATCAAAGACATCATCGTCGTCGTCCTGATCATGTGGATTTTATACTACCAGTTGTTCTGATTCATGTGATCTCTCATGCAAGATCTTAAACCCTGATGACTAGTTGGTAAGTTCACCATTTTCTATGCGACGCAACCACATCAGGCCGGATGTGGGCTCCCAAACGTGCAACTTTGCACCAGCCAAACCAATCTGGGAAACAAAACAAAGTGGACATATGGGCTCTCCTAGTGGGAAAATGAAAATACATGCAACCAAATAAACATCCTATCTTGGCCCAAGGGAAATCCCCCCCCCCCCCCCATGCAGCATCCGTCGGACAAACTCGGAAAAACGTGAAATTTAGGCCCAAGCAACCAAACATGCCCTTGTATGTTTTTAAAAGATGTACAACTTGTAAATATTTATTTTGGTAATATGTTTTTTGGTGCATGCATCAAATAAGATTTTTTTTTGGTAATATATTTATTTTAAAGTATTTATGTTTTGAATGTTAGGTTGCAAGGAAAACAACGGGCATGAGAGAATCTCCACCCGCATTCCCAAGACGGCGTTTCGAGGGACTTTTTTCGTCCAGACGATGATTTTTCGCCTAGTCGCGTTCCTAGGACGCCGATTTCGTTCGGATTTGGCCCAAATTTCGTCCAGAGTTCCCAGACCGATCCCAGTGCGCTGGGAACGCCCTGGAATGCCGGACGAAGCGAAAACGTGGGTGGTCCAACCTTGTCAGCGACTGTAGGACGAGCTCCCACCCTTTTCTTCTTCACCCTGATGACCCACAAGTATAGGGGGTGTATCGTAGTACTTTCGATAAATAGGAGTGTCGATCACAATGATGAGAAGAAGGTGTTGACTAGTGGTAAGGAGTAGGAAATCCCTGTGAATACTTAGCAAACGGATTTTTAGTGGTTTTCTGATAAAGCAACAAAACAAAGTACAAGTAATAAAGAACAAACGCAGCAAGTGGCCTAATCCTTTCTTAGCAAAGGACAAGCCGGTGGAAATACTTATAAGGACCAAACGTTCTCGAGGACACATGGGAATTCTGTCAAGTGCTTTCGCTTCAAATAACTGAGTACTCTTCTTTGGTGTTGTAAGTGTTGTGTGGGTGAACACATGCTAATGTCTTGACCTTACTTGGACTAATACATACTTGTCATTAAACCCCCGAAGCATCCAACTACTGAAAGTAATTAAGATATAAACCTAACCATAGCCTTAAACTCGAGGTCCTCGCTCCCTTATGCAAGGTGTCCTAACGGGGTTTAGGTTTACATCACTCCAACCCCACAATTAGTAGCCAAATACACAATGCATTCCCCTAGGCCCATAAATGGTGAAGTATCATGTAGTCAACGTTCACATGACACCACTAGAAGAATAGCACCACAACTTAAATACTAAACCATTGAATAATAACTCAACACAAATCCACTACTAACAACATGACTTCTCCCATGTCCTCAAGAACTAAACGAACTACTCACGAGACATCATATGGATCAAGATCAAAGATGATATGGTGATGGATAACAATCTGAACATAAACAATAATCCAATGGTTCCACTCACAAGCATCAACTACAATAGTAATTAACACCAGGAAAGTTTCCCCTAATGAACTAAGGCAATATCCAACACAATTGTTACAGCGGGTCGGAGTGGTGATGATGGTGCTGGTGGAGATGATGGTGTGGATGATGATGATGATGATGATCCCGATGAATCCTAGCTTGATGATGGTGTTGATGGCGATGATCTCCCCTCTCCGGGAAGGAATTTCCCCGGCATAAATCTGTCTGCTGGAGAGATCTTTCTCTGTCGGTGTTTTCCGCCCCGCAGAGGTGGCACAAATCTATCTGTGGTCGCTCTCCTGGTGTTAGGGTTCCATAAGGAAGATATAGGCGAGACGGCGGAGCCGGGAGCCGATCAGGTGGGCCACACCTGCCCTAGGCGCGACCCAGGGTGGGCCCGTGCCTAGGGTGTGGGCTCCCTGTGGCCCTTCTTCGCCCCTCCTTCTGGCTTCCTCCGTCTTATGGGAAAATATAATTTTCCAATATTTTTCTGGTATTTTTCTGATCTTCACGAAATTACATCAAAACACCTCTTTTTCCATCAGAATCCAGACTCCGGCAGTTCATCCTCCAAGAATCATCCAACATGCAAAAACAGTGGAAAAGACATAAGTAATACCTCATAATGAGACATATGTCAATGGATAGAGGAAAATTATGATATAGAATGGTGATGCAAATTGGACGTATCACACCTCCCACCATTCATCTACATTCCCCCCCCCACTCCCGCCAGTTCGTCGAGCTCCCGCCCACCATGTCGCCCAACGGTTTCGTCAAACCCCGATCCACCATCGGTGAACCAACAGAGAAAAAGGTGAGAAAACCGAGAGCACCGATAAAGAGGACGGACGGCTTGACCAACGCCGAGTGGTTGCCCTTGTCCAAAAGAGGAAGGTTGACTCGGACAGGTGCAGGGACAGGACGGCGAGGTCCAAGGCGGCGAAAGCGAACGCCGAGGAAGAAGCGATGAGCGCAACGCAGGCAGTGAAGTCGCGTGCGACGATGTTGTGCACGAGGCCGACCGTCCTCCTGTAGTACGACGCTCACTAGGGGAGCCAGCCAAGCATCGGATCACCGGTCGGGTTCTTGCCGGAGGGGAGATTATCCCAGAGGCCTTCTTCATCATGTCAGCCTCCGGTATGAAGCGTGAGTAGTTCCACCTTGGACTATGGGGCCATGTATTAGCTAGATGGTTGTATCTCCTCCTTTGTGCTTTCATGTCTAGATCTTGTGAGCTCCGTTCGTGATCAAGATCTCATCTATTTGTAATCATGCATGTTGTGTTGTGGGGATCCGATGGATATTGAGATTACTATGTCAGATTGATTAATGGTTTTGTCTTATTGATTCTATCATGTCTGTGTTGTTTGTGATCTTGCATGCTCTCCGTTGTTAGTAGCTATCTTGGCCAAGTAGTTGCTAGTGACTCCAAGAGAGGGTATTTATGCTCGATAGTGGGTTCATGCCTCTATTTAATCTAAGGGAAGTGACAGAAATCTCTAAGGTTGTAGATGTGTTGTTGCCACTAGGGAGAAAACAACAGTCTTTTGTTCATGGAACAAGTGGATTGTTTACCTTACACACTTTGCTTAAAGCGATTTATGCATTGCTTGCAACTTAATCTTTGGAGGGTTCGGATGACAACCCAAAGGTGGACTTCTAGTCATAGATGCAGCTGGATGGTGGTCTATGTATCTTGTTGTATTGTCCAATTGAATCTCATAGGATCATGATGTCTAGTATTGCATTGTTATGCCTTGCTCAGTCCTGTCAATTGCCATCCTGTAATTTGTTTACCCAGGATGCCATGTTTATTTATCTAAGGATAACACCTCTAGTGAACTATGGACCCCAGTCCAATATTTACCATTGATACATCTTCCACTGTTACTATTTACTTGCTGCAAACCACTATTACCTTCCACACCATATAGTTAATTCTTTGTTATAGCAACCGGTGAGATTGACAACCTCACTGTTCATTGGGGAAAAGTCTTGAGTTTGTGTTGTGCAGGTCTCCAAGTTGCTTGCAACACCTTTGAGACATTTCTTTCCTCCTACTGGTTCGATAACCTCGGTTTCTTACTAAGGAAGACTTGCTGTTGTGCTCATCGTACCTTTCTCTTGGGGTTTCCCAACAAAGCGCTCCCACGTTGATAGAGCTCCATCACAAGTTTTTCTGGAGCCGTTGCCGGGGAGTCTAAGGACGTCTTCACAAGGGGAGTCATCCACAACCTTTCTCTTTACTTTGTTTTTGTTTTGCTTAGTTTATTTTTCTTGGTTTTGTTTGCCTCTTTTTATCAAAAACTTCAAAAAAAAATAGTTTAGTTTGGTTTTCTTTATCTTATCAAAGACACAAAAAATTAGTTCCAGCTCTAGTTGTCACCTTGATCTAGCTCACCATGTTGATCTCCAAGTTCACCCTGAAAGACCTTTCAATAGGTAGTGGCTCCATAATTGGGAAATAAAATATTGAAGAATTCTTTAATCATGTTAGCAAACATGAGGATATTGAGGATAGATCTATAGCAGAACTTGATCCTAATTACGAAATTGCTACAGCTTCTTTAGTTCATATGTTGGAGGCTAGGTTTGTTAACCTTAACCCCATGATGCAAATTTTGTTTCTCAAACTAAAAGAAGAAAAGGATGCTAAAAGAGAGAATTTATCCTTGAAACTTTACTAAAAGATTTCAATGATGTTGCTAAGGAAGCCAAAAAAGTCTTTGAGCATTTTAATATGCTAGGCTCATGTGTATATGTTGTGGGTACTTTAGATAAAACCAAACCTAGAGAGTAAATTAAGATACCCATACCCTTTAAACTTGTTGGAATGCATGAAGCCTTAGAAAAGAATTTTGATTGGATTGTTCCTAAAAATCCTTTTGATGAAAGTAGTGAAACAAGGAGAGATGAGAAGGGACCCTCCAAAACTCATTTGGATGAGATACCTTTCCTAGTTGAAGAGATTGCAAGTATTGATCTTAATTCTTCATTTGAAAATACTTGATTCTTGATTCTTCTGCCTAACTTAAAGGCGTTAAAGAAAAATACTTGTTGGGAGATAACCCAAGAGTTTTATTGAGTCCTAGAAGTTATTACTTCAGTAATGACCTCTCATTATCCCTTTTGTTTGCTTTTTGTGCCAAGAATGACCTCTAATGAGAGGGAAGTAAGATTTGCGGAGTTGTTGTCCCGAAACAGATTTTTGTGCTCCACCGTAAAAAATCGTGAGGAAACCTGTAAGTCGGATTGAGATTATATTTTATTAATTAATAAATCCCCCACTATGTTATATAACTTTCGTTAGTTCAACACTTTTTGATTTGAACAACAGAAGGTCTTCGAAAAAATAGGTTTCTACCTGCTGGTCTATTTTGACAGATTTCTGCCATTATTTGCATTTGCTTCTTATTGATTCCTTTTTGGGTTCTTTTTGGGAAATTGAGATTTTTGAGGGAATTGCTACAGTAGCTAGTGTTTTTAGTGAAAGTTTTGCTGTTATAAAGCTAAACCCAAGGGTCTATTATCTTTTGAATACACTAATGTTGCTAATGAAGATTGTGTGAAGTTTTGTATGAAGGAAAATTTTCAGGTGTAGAGAGAGAATTATGTAATGAGATGAAGAATGGACAAAAGCTCAAGCTTGGAGATGCCACCTGTGTCACCCCAAGAAATATTCAAGAGGTACACGTGTCAAAGCTTGGGTATGCCCAAGGCATCCCCTTCTTCATCAATAAAAGGCTCAAGTCTTTCTAGACACTTTGTTTTTATTGTTTCATGCATTATTGTGTTGTTCTTGGAGCGTCTTAGTTTTCGTTTGCTTTGCTTAGTTTGCTTAGTTTTCTTGAATAAAGTAGTTTGGACCCCCGTTCTCGCTGTGTTGTTTCAAATAAGTTGATTGGTGTTGGAAAGGAGTAGAAAGTTCTTGCTTGAAATAGTGCAAGAGGAGCTTGCTTTGACTATGACTTAGACTTTCGCATGTCATAATAGGTGTTGTTTTTACCTTATGCTTAGTGATTATTGCTGTAGCATGACTTGTTCCAAACAATTTGGGATTGCTTAGTGTGCCTTGAAAAAATCATGCATTGTTTTAGCATGCAAAAGCATAGTATTGTGGCATTCTCCTTTGATGCTTTGTTTGGGTTGACTTGGCACATGATCACACCATGTTATGACTATGAACAATTCACCATAGCCTCTATGATGATTTAGTCCTTGATTTGTAGTACCACTCTCTGCTTTGATTAGTAATGTTTTGTCGCTCTGCATGATTATGGCCATTATTGCTCTCTTAGTTGGGTTTTTTTTGAACAAGGAAAGGCCCCGAAGGACCGAGAGACACTGCATTAATTTTCGTTGGTGAGGACCTCAAAGAAAAGAAAGAATACAGTCAAGTCCTCTGAAAATGCATACAGGACCCTAGATCTGAAAAGAAAAATGGCATCAGGTCCTTCTCCACCAAGATCGGATCTTAGCATCGAAACGCGGCCATCTTCTCCATCACCGGGGACTGTACCACTTGGGATGGAATCGACGAGGAGCGCCGCGCTGAAGCTGCAAGAGGGCCTCCTTCTAGGCACGCCGGCCAGGAGGTTGATGTAGAGATGACGCCAGCAAAGCAGCGCCAGAGCTCGGAGCAGCCGCCCTTCGGCTATCTGAATCGACAGAATAGCGACCCAAGGCCGACAATGCGCCGTCGATGATGAGCTCCAGATTGCAGTGTCGATCTCCTCTTCACCCACTCCACCTTCTCCACCACGAAGATCTGCAGAGGCATGAAAAGGAGAGGCCAAATCCCACGGATCTGACCACAAAACGAGCTTATTTGGGAGAGCAGTAGCTTTGGGACCTCCGGCCGCTTCGATCTCCGGCCACTGGAGCACTTGAAGCAGGAGGAGGACAAGGCTAACGCCCTGGCACCTCGGGAGCACCTAGGACAAGCTCGGACGCATGGCGCCCGGACTCCACTAGGGGTAAACTCATACTAGTCCTACTACTACTGCAGACAGCTGCTATCATCCTCGTCCACGCGGCCGGCGCCACGGAGAGGATAGGGGAGCGAGCCGGGAGAACCTTATCGACTCTCAAGGGAGGGCGGTGGTGGGAGAGCAGTGCTCTCTTAGTTGGTTACTCCCAGTCTTTTGCTAGCCTCCACTTGTATGAGTAAGCTCTACTCATGCTTCCAACTCTCAAGAAACCAAGTTATTCCAAAATGTCCATTATAAATTCATATGCATGGTGTGTTACACCATTCCAAGTATATTCTTGTTTTCATCTATCTTCCAATTAAAAAGTATTTTGTTATGTGAAAACCTAGTGATTAAAGCTCTCACAAAATTGATGGCACACTTTATTTTTCTTGCCCCTAATAAACTTGAACCATTGTGTCATCTATGTTGTATATGCTTGCACTTATACGTTGGAATTAGCAGAACTGTGATGTCATGGGGAACGCTTTCAACATTGCACATGTACTTTGTACACAGTTGATATCATGCTCTTTTGTCTATAGATGTCATCGGTGTGAAATAAAAGGGGAGCTTGTAAGTCCATGGAGTTATGTATGTGTGTTAGAGAAACGCCTGGACAGCTAGCCTAAGCCATGCCTAATCATGGTGGAAACTTGCAGCATCACCATAGTGACATCTATGAAGCATTCTTCTTATAAAAAAGAGACATACTGAGAAAAGAGGAAAGAGAGAAAAAAGCACCATATTCCCATGGTAAATAAGAAGATTGCTGAGATGCTCATTGTCTGATTGCCTTGTAATTTTGGTTATGGGATAGCTCTTGTACCATGTGCAAAGGGTACCCCGTTGGCGGTTATCTATGATACACATGTACTTACTATGACAAGAATTTACATGTGACTAAAGTTGAGTAGCATGAGGAGAGGCCCTCGTATTCAAGGGACATGAGATTGCCAACTTATACTTTGTCAAGCATATACTCCATAGTTTGTTCACTTTAATCTTAATCACTTCAAGATGCTTATGATAGGGGCAATGAGGACTGAAAGCTAACAAGTACCATAATTTTTGGAAGCTCTTTTTGAAATTTGAAATCCCTGATTCCCTTTATGAAGGGCTTTTCTTCCACAATTATATTGAGTCTCCACCTTCTACCTTTAGGCACCAGTTAAGAGAGCATAGTTGCCATTCTTAGTTCTATGTGCATTGTCCCAAAACTTATTGATTGATGCATATTGTTGATATTGCTTGTTCTTGTGCTATTTGTATCTAGTCACACTTATGAACTTTGAAGGTGTCCTATGCATCTATTTGCTACTCTATGAGGGACAATGTAATTGCCACTATGCCATGTTTTCTGTATGTGAAACAAACAAACGTTTTTCAATGCATGCTATTCATGATCTTTGTTTGTAGCCTTTCATGTTGCATGGATGGTTACTTTGTCTTACTGTTAGAACTTCATATTTCATGCACATGTTTAGAGTTCTTTGATCCTAGCTTTCAATGCTTGAAAATGGTTTGATCTTGATTTTGATGGTGCATATCACCGCAAAAATTATACTTTTATCACTTACCTACTTGAGGACGAGCAGGAGTTAAGCTTGGGGATGCTTGTTTAGTATCTAGTTTGCTTTGATTTGTCTACACTTTGAAGTGTTTTTATATGTTTTCTGGTACTAACCTATTAACAAGATGCCATAGTGCCAGTTACATGTTTTCTTCTGTTTTTGGTTCCAGAAAGGCAGAAAATCAATATTCTCGGAATTGGACGGGACAAAAGCCAAAGTCAATATTTTACCATGGGGAAAACAGAGCGAGAAGACTAGACGGAGGAGGGCCTCGAGGGGGCCACAACCCCTGGCGTGGGTGGCCCACCCATGCACAGGTGCGCAGCCTCGGGCACCCCCTCGGCCTCCCTCTTTGCCTATAAGAAGCCCCCGATGCCTAAACCCGAAGGACCCGATCAATATTCCACGAAACCGTCTGTAGCCGCCGCCACCATCGTCCCTAGATCGGGGGGATCTGAAGCTCTTCCCGGCACCCTGCCGGAGGGGAGATTATCCCGGAGGCCTTCTTCATCATGTCAGCCTCCGGTATGAAGCGTGAGTAGTTCCACCTTGGACTATGGGGCCATGTATTAGCTAGATGGTTGTATCTCCTCCTTTGTGCTTTCATGTCTAGATATTGTGAGCTCCGTTCATGATCAAGATATCATCTATTTGTAATCATGCATGTTGTGTTGCTGGGATCCGATGGATATTGAGATTACTATGTCAGATTGATTAATGGTTTTGTCTTATTGATTCTATCATGTCTATGTTGTTTGTGATCTTGCATGCTCTCGGCTGTTAGTAGCTATCTTGGCCAAGTAGTTGCTAGTGACTCCAAGAGAGGGTATTTATGCTCGATAGTGGGTTCATGTCTCTATTTAATCTAAGGGAAGTGACAGAAATCTCTAAGGTTGTTGATGTGTTGTTGCCACTAGGAGAAAACAACAGTCCCTTGTTCATGGAACAAGTGGATTGTTTACCTTACACACTTTGCTTAAAGCAGTTGTTTGTTGCTTGCAACTTAATACTGGAGGGGGTTCGGATGATAAACCAAAGGTGGACTTCTAGTCATAGATGCATTTGGATGGCGGTCTATGTATCTTGTTGTATTGCCCAATCGAATCTCATAGGATCATGATGTCTAGTATTGCATTGTTATGCCTTGCTCAGTCCTGTCAATTGCCCTGCTGTAATTTGTTTATCCAGCATGCCATGTTTTTTTTATCTAAGGAGAACACCTCTAGTGAACTATGGACCCCAGTCCAATCTTTACCATTGATACATCTTCCACTATTATTATTTACTTGCTGCAAACCACTATTACCTTCCACACCATACAGTTAATCCTTTGTTACAGCAACCGGTGAGATTGACAACCTCACTGTTTGGGGCAAAGTCTTGAGTTTGTGTTGTGCAGGTCTCCAAGTTGCTTGCAACACCTTTGAGATGTTTCCTTCCTCCTATTGGTTCGATAACCTCGGTTTCTTACTGAGGGAAGACTTGCTGCTGTGCTCATCACACCTTGCTCTTGGGGTTTCCCAACGAAGCGCTCCCACGTTGATAGAGCGCCATCAGCGCCGCAACCCCGGATCAAGTGGACGGCGCTTGAGGACCTTTGCCTCGCCGACGCCTAGAAAGCGGTCAGCATGGAGGTCGACCGCACACCCATCAGCGGGGAAAGCATGGATAGCAAGGTATTTCGCCGAACA
The DNA here is from genome assembly GCA_030063025.1 of Avena longiglumis. Classification (NCBI taxonomy): domain Eukaryota; kingdom Viridiplantae; phylum Streptophyta; class Magnoliopsida; order Poales; family Poaceae; genus Avena; species Avena longiglumis. The sequence continues at coordinate 52,222,311 of CP125973.1, read as the reverse complement.
CTAGCTGAAGGTATGCCGAGTTCATGGCTGTCCTGGCACACTTTGCCCTGCCTTTGCATCTCCTTCGTGCACTCGGCATGTACCGGGACGGCACGAAGATGGAGTTCAAATTCCACCATGTGTTTTCCGTGATAGAAAAATGTGAGAGATGGGTGAACACTCGCGTGAGCCTCGCCAAGACCAAGGACGGCGTGTATAACCCAGAGGCTCCTACCCCTGCCGTCGGCAAAGGAAGGCCGAAGGTCGGCCAGAAGAAGGCGAAGATGCTCAAAGCCACAGGACCTTCCGCCGAGCGTCTCCACGCTTCAATCGAGAAGTGCATCGCCGACACCAAGGCCCGTGCCGAGAAGAGGGAGGAGAAGGCCGACGAGAGGTGGGCGCAGTTGCTCCAGAACCAAGACCGCAAGCTCGACCTCCTCAAAGCCAACTACGCCGCCAAGAAGAGGAACACGGATCTCCGGTTCCTTATGGGCGGCGAAGAAACCTTGGCGGTGAGCACGCCGGTCAAGGCCTGGTACATGGCGCGCCGCAACGCCATCCTCCAGGAGGACACCGCCTCTAGCACGCCAAGGTCAGCACCGACTGCCTCCGCCGCCACGACTTCGCCGAGCTCTGCTTCCACCTCCTCTAACCAGTTGGCCGGCCACGCCGCCGATGCACCCATCCCCATCTCACCGGACACGCCGGAGGAGGCCATCCCCATCGACAACTGATCGCCGAGCCATTTTATCTAATTCTGTAATAATTTTGTCGCCGAACTTTTTGGGCGTACTTCTGTCGAACACCCTGGGCCGAGATTCGGGAACAAAAAAAATTAAATATATCGTCGTTTTGCTTCGCATGAGAACACGGCTTAGGAACGCGAGTGGAAAACTAAGCATTCCCATATTTGTCCGGCGCTATTTAGCTCCGGATTTCGGGCTAAAAACGTCTAACGAGCAGAGGTGCTAGATAACATGTTAACAAGGGTAAGTTGTCCCTAAAAAAACAAGGCTAAGTTGTTTATTTGCTGTTTATTTGCATCAGGTGCTGTGCAAGGTGCAAAAACGATTTTATTTCTATGTTCTGTGTAACAAAAACCACAAAAGCTGGTGTTAGCTGCAATTTACTTGCAGCAATGGAAGAGGGACTCAACGTGGCGTTCCATTGGACATCAAGCATCATCGCAGAGACCAACTGTGCGGAAGCCTTTGAACTTATAAAGAACGCAAATGCATCCATCTACGCTGGGAGAGTAAGCCTAAAATGGTTAGGCAATTTCACTGAGATCAGCCAGCGCCTAGCCGATGGTTGTACTATCATTACTTAATTAATAAAATTATATTTCCTGGCAAAACATCTCTGCCACCGGATGGCAACCAACTGAAGGGCAATCACACAGCAATGACAGCATCCGCATACCAGTCCCACGCTCTAACAATGGAGAAAGAGAAGGAAATTTTCCAACTTGCATAATTGTATGAAACAGTAAACATAAAGGTTGTCCAGAGGAATATAACAGTTCACAACAGCAAGTAGCCAGACTTGGCCATGATGAATAGCTAACTCGTTCTTGAGCAGAGCATAAGCCATGGTACTGTACCATTCCAAAGATGAAACAGTTCACATTCCGATGCATTACAGCTCCCAAAATAGAAAACCTCAAAAGCAAAGCACAATGAACTGCAACACGCAGGGCACAAAGAAACTCCAGCACGGTCTTACACCCATCGCAGGGAGCCCAGAGGTAACCAGACAAACTTTCGCATGGTCTTATGCCCAGAGCTAACCTTTTAATCCTTGCTATTGAGATTGAGGCCCAATTACGTAACATGTGCCTACTAAAAATCTATACGATTTGTGAATTATGATAATGTACAGATGACTAATTGTCTGACCCACTGCTGCGTGAACTTCTGACAGGTTGCATAACGAACTTTGACACCGTTACTTTTCTCCATATCCTCTAATTGTAAGTATCTGCCTGCATAGGAAAGTGCAGCACAAAGGAACATTCAGTTGCTTCGTAAAAATGTAAGGATAATTCAGCCAAATAACTACAGTAGAAAAACATGAATAAATGCTTGTTGTCACCAATCTTCTTATGCCAGAAAAATCTACGAACTTTCTAGTGGAAAAAAAGTTTGTTGCCACAAACAAGTCAACAACGGATGGATCAATGCCATAGATGTATGTGAATGAATTGTAAATATTATACAACTCAAAGGATACGCCTCCATAAATGCTACACAAGGATTACGTGTCGACGTGTCGCAACTTGTCGCTGGGGTACCGACAAGCATACAAGTCATGACATGTCTCAACAAGTGTTAGGCTTGTCGACATGTACTTGCCCTCAAGATCTGGCCAGAACGCATACTTCCATCCCGGATCCTTGGACATCGATGGCCTCCTCTTAGGATCCTTGGATGGGTCGTAATTGGGATCATTTTCGGCTGCTGTCTGGGCTGAATTGACCACTTGGGAAAATCGGTGGTGACAAGGTGATGTGCTGCAGCAAACAAGAGCGGGGAAAACGAAATCAACACATGAGAAATTGCTGCAGAGGGGAGTAGAGGAGAGCAGGCGAGAGCTTGGTTATCTGCTCCCCACAGTGGAATTAGCTTGGTGCAGCTTTCGAAGGAGCTCAAGACCCAGGTACAGCAACAACAGTGAAGGAGATCAGAAGGGAGGACCACAGCAGAGAGGTGAGACTTGAGAGGCAGAGACGCCAGCGCCGAGCCGGCGGCGGCCAGGTGAGAGGCGGCGCCAAGGGAGAGGCGGCCAGAGGAGAGGCGGACGAGTGGGAGGCACGATCCATATTTGAGGGGTAGGGTTTCACTGGCAGGTCCTTTATGTCCCAGCCCAGAACTTGTTGCTTGACTCATTGACATTGGATAGTCGTGATTAGTCGTCGGCCTGTCAACTTGTCGATCAACAAGTTCAACTTGTCATGTTGCTCCAGGTTGTCGTCATGCAAGTTGCGACCTGTAGACAAGTCATGCGACAAGTCGACAAGTCGAGCGACACGTGATCCTTGATGCTACATGGTCAGTATACTGCCAAAATGATGCTTAATTTCATAATAATCTCCTACAGTCTCACTATTCACCACTAGTTCATTATGAAGGAGATAAAATTCTCATGTGTAAAGCCATATTGTGGCAAATTAGAAAGCAGATGAACACAGGTCCAGGCATCACCCACACACCACCGCATCACCCTAGCCTACAGGGTGCCACAACCCAATATCACATGTAGATTAATTCACTAACTTTTAGCTGGTGCATCACAAAATCACGTGAAAGGATGCTGCTTCTAGACAGTAGATAGGAGACGGAGTATGTATTCTCAAGGATACAGAACAGGCATTCAAAAATGAAACATACTCCGATATGTTTTCCAGGTGGAAGCACTAACCTTCAAAGCAAGCTTAGCTTTTATGACAGCTGGAGCAGACGTACTTCGCTAGCAATTCCTCCTTTTCCATATCACTCGTATAGTTGTCAAGACAGCGAAAATGGGCCCAGTGATGGCAGTTGGTGCAGCATACGCCAAAGTCAAGTTTGAAGACATTACAAACAGAGCAAATCATCTTGCCCTTGTCCGCCTCTTCCAGGTTCCTCTGCACGCGTAGGAACTCTACCACAATAAACGTCAAACGATCGGACTTGAAAACATCCTTCCAGAGATGGCTAGAAGAAGAAGAAAAAGGTTAGTAACAGGATATTTTATTTACTAGTCTCCAACTTTTGAAATAACTTTGCATGATAATAAGTAAACTAATGACCAATGTTTCAAATAATTACCATCTTGGTTGGAGCCTGTTTCCCAGAAACCCTGAATACTCAAGCAACCAAGCATCAAAGGATGCGGCAGCTTCCAACCTGAAACTCTCCTCACCCATTGAAGACCACAGAAAGTTAATGCCTACAATGCAAGGTGGGATATTGTTGCCACCAAGAGATGGAAGAGTGATCTCAAAGGTGGCGTCTGCCTTTGGATATATACACAGAGCTCTACTGGAATCTGCAAGAGAAAGAAAGCATGGGGAAAAAAATAAACGAAGTACTCCATGTATGCCAAAACAGATGTTTCTTTTAAGTGGTAAACTGGCATTTTTTTACAGACTTAGTACCATCATTGCTAAAAAATGCCACATTTGAAGTTGAATTCTAATTTGTAGAGTTCAGAAAAAAGTATGTGAAGAAGCATGTAAACTTCAGGGTCCTAGGTGCGATTGGCTAGATATTTTGACATGGTCAGTTTATTGTCGACTATCAAGTGTTAAAAAATGGCAAACCTCATTCTTATCAAAAGTTACCTCCCCATAACTAATTGAGCTATTTATAGCTTAGACCTAGCCAATAATTATCTATAGAGATTTAATTTAACTATCTGATTGCTTACACATATGAAGCAATCAACTGTGCAGGTTCTGTGCTATAAATTTCCATTTGGTAGATAACTAGCTAGGGAGATTTAACTATCTACACCTGGTTCAATAGCCACTATGAGAAGTTCACGTGATAACCTATCCATAGAGCTACATTAAAGAGACACTTAGTTGCAACCTATGTTTAATGGCATTTCTTTTAGGCATGGCACTTACCATACACAGCCATGGAACTCTTTAGCAGGAAGACAAAAACATCATAACCTGTATATGAGAAGTAAAGGATGAATATATTGCAGTATAAGGATTTAAAGTATTGCTACTAAAATAACTCACCTGTGGTGAGCGCAATCTCCAAAGCTTTCCTCCGACCAGCAATGTCTTCTCTCGCTTCAGCTTCATCCAGTGGGAGCCCAAAACGGTATCTGGTGCAGAGTTGTTACTAAAATGTCAAGACAAAATATTATATAACATCACAGTATTACTTTTGGTCGTACAAAATATGCAAAGGAGAAATATTCAGTGACACTTAATGTATCTATTTTCATTAAGGTGGTGAGGACGATACGAAAATATTCGATACATAATATGTGGATATGAAAAACACATTCCACACACATCAATCTATGCCATAAAGTGATTAACATTAAATGGGTTACCTTCGTATTCATTTTAGCTCTGTTGTGGACAGCAGACTGTAAGATCAGAGGATGTATCTGCCTAAGACAAACCACCAAACTCCAAGAGCAGACTCCACGAACAGCAAAAGGCCTCTGACCAAATTAAGAACAGTCAATTTCTATATCTTAGTCTGAGCAATGTTAGAAGTGGTCGGTACCCCACAGGAGAGCAACCAGGAAAACTCGGGATGTCGTGGGAGGCGGGAGCTACCTGCTGGTTGCCGAGGACGAGGTGGGAGGCGGCCGGTGCGACCTGGAATCGGGTTGCCAAGGAAGAGGAAGTCGGGGAGGGAGGTGGCCAGTGCGACCTGGAGTCGGTGGGACGCCGGAGCAGGAACCCGAGGTGAGGTGAGGCGACGCGGGAGTAGTTCTTCTGGCGGCGAAGGTACCGAACGGGAGATGATGAGAAAGAGAAGGAAGAGGAGGTCGGGGCCGGGTCTGGGTGGAGGCGGGAGCTACCTGCTGGTTGCCGAGGACGAGGCAGTCGGGGTGGGAGGCGGCCGGTGCGACCTGGAATCTGTTTGCCGAGGAAGAGGAAGTCGGGGAGGGAGGCGGCCGGTGCGACCTTGAGTCGGGGGGACGCCGGAGCAGGAACCCGAGGTGAGGCGACGGGGGAAGAGTTTTCTGGCGGCGGAAACCCTAGGAGGACGAAGGAGATGACGAGAAAGAGGAGGAGGATTTCTTTTTTAATAAATATGAAATATTTAATTAATATTACGAATAACTGGCTAAATGTTGTGCGATTGCTACGGCCTCTAAAATATTTTATGACCAAATTATAAATCTCCATTTGTTCTGTGCACACTCTTCTCCACCTCGCTTCACATTTTCAATTGCGATGCTCACTATTCGTTCACACTCTGCAAACTGCATTCAGATTATCAAGCACACATTGCACAACAGTTGCAAAACTTATGATTATCCTTATAATTTTAATAAGATGCATACATTGCATGGTATTGTTTAACAATTTTCAAGACACAAGTAATCTCTTCGCATTTCCACATACACAAATGGAACTTGAAAAGCTAACAAGATTGCTACGGGTAGACCACATGTTGAGTCCATGTATTCAGCAAAACAATCATTTTTATTTGCAATTTGTAAATCCACAAATTGTTGAAACAACCATCTTTGTTTTAGAAAAAAATCCATGAAAAAACATGGTAGAGAGTAGAGACCCCAATCCGAACTTACCAATTTTTGAACCTAGCAAAGGCCCACATCATCCAAACCCTAAAAGCCCACCTAACCCCCACGTACTCTCAGCTCGATCCCTGGTCACACCGATGTTATCCCTCATGGGCTCAACCCGTCGACGGCAGCAGTTTCCGCCTTCGGCCGCTCGACTGCGTCACTCACCTACCCCGCTGAATCGCTTACGGAAATCACTTTCATGATAATCTAATCTTGCATAGAACTGGTTTGAAGTGTTATTTTCCTTTGATTTATGTATGAACTGGTATAAACTACGTGACGCTCGTTGCCTTGCGTCCTCTCCTTTTAGCGAACTTCGGATTTCGACTTTGAGATGCAAAAAAAATCCGGGTTTCTCCGCGTAGGTGTCCGTGCTCGCCTCCCCCATCCAACAGCCTCTAGCGCTGCCATTGCCGGCCTCACTGGCGAATTTGCCGACCAAAGTCAGGTACACGGCTCCTCCCATCTCGAACTATCGCTCATTTACCCGCATTCCATACAACACAGCTTACCGACGCCATGGTCCTCCGGGACACCTTGAATCGATCTCGTTGTTCTTGCAGGAGCACAAACAACGTCATCTAGAGATCTTATCAAGCTATGGATGCGGCAGTGGGCGGAGGGCGCAAGCCGGAACAGGTCGCTCGGGCGGATGCGGCCGGATGAAAGAGGAGCGGGGCCCAGCCTGCTGTTGTGCCACCTAAATCCTAAAACTCCACGGGCAGAGGCGCACATGGACGCGCTCATGGATGGATACGGTGGCCGGGAGGTGGAGCCAGACGGACGGAGAGCAGAGGAAGGGCTCTATCCACTTAGAGGTGGAAGTGCAAGCAATATGTCCAAAGTCGCAACGGTAAAACCGTCAAAATAACGACAGACAGAAAACACGTGGCATAAATCAATTTCTTTCCTTGGCGTATATTAAATATATGGACAATACATGTTTCTCTTTAAAAAAAATACACGTAAAAATTTATATACATAGAATATACAACTGGATAATACTGAACTTGTTACTTATTACTCCACTATCTCATTCAGTAAGTATAATCAGAAGAGGCAGCTCATTCCCCATCTCATTTGGTTGTATAGAACTTAGCTAGTCTTTATCTGACATCATTGAGTAATCCATCCATTATATCTCTAGACTAGAAGTGAGACATATGTTGTAACAAAATTTAGATATGCTTGTATATAACGTTGCAATGGAATAACTAAATAGTCTTGGACATATCTATCAATTGTCCTAATTTTTACAAATGTGTTAAACATCTCGATCGGCATGTCGTTTCTATTCATACAAAAAAATACTAATTCTGTCTCCACTTCTTTCGTCCTTGTTGCTATGGGTTGATTGTAACCGACAACGCTCTCGATTTTATGCAATACAGCTCGCTACCATGTCCATGTACTTGTGTTGATTGTAATATACAAAATTTAGATATGCTTGTATGCAACGTTGAAACAGAATAACTAAACAGTCTTGGACATATCTATCAATTGTCCTAATTTTTACAAATGTGTTAAACATCTCGATTGGCATGTCGTTTCTATTCATACAAAAAAATACGAATTCCGTCTCCGCTCTGCAGATGTTTGTAGCGCCACGCCGCAAACGAGGATGAATCTAACAATCCTCAGCTTACACAAACATTAAACCAGAACGAAGAAGAGAGGAACGAAAAATAAATCAACCAATCAATCCTTAAATTTCTGATGCAACTTTTGTAGCGTGAGCCGGAGCAGTATGAATAAGGCGTTTATGTCCCACTGCAGAACAGTCATCACCGACACGCACCATCTAATCCCTTTCCATCTTTCCTTGCAACCTCCGCATCTTGTAGTTTACACTCTGATCGTGTAGTAGTTTTGAATCGCTCCCTGGTTGACGATGGCGCTGGAGGTGAATTGCTCCCTGGTTTACGATGGCGCTGGAGGAAAGAGAAACGAATGGAAGATGCTGCTCTGGTCTAGGTCCCCTCCTCGCCCTCATCTGCAGCCTCTCCATCCTCGGTTCCCACTCATATAGCCGGTGGCCCACCCGCCGGCGGGGTTCGTGCGGGGTGTGAAGATTGGGGAAGGATGGGGATGGCCATGCGCCGGCCATGAATCCTCTCGCTGGTGGCTGTGGAAGAGGATAAGTATTTTTTTTTTGAAACCAACATATATATAGATGAGTCAGCAAGCCGTCTCATTAAAAATTCATCTCCTTAGATATTCTGAAAGGAAAAGAGTACCTCTGCTACCTGCCGCTACAAATCAGAGTACTTTTACATCATTCAGTATAAAAGGCAAAATAAAACTAGGAGGGACATCATCCCATCTAATTACAGAATTTGAATCATATGCATATCTAGCTAACTCATGGGCCACTTCATTTGCCTCCGTGAAGCAATGCACAGACGAAATTGAATTAAAACTTTGCGCTGTCAAGAAACAATCTGCTAAAATAGCCGAAGCTGGCTCCATACTTCAGTCTCAGAGTTGCAAGCCTTGATCAGCTTAAGTGAGTCCGCTTCAATGCACACAGACATGACTCCTAGTTCTTGAAGAAATTCTAAGCCTTTCAACAAAGCTGTTGCTTATGCCGTCAACGCACTGAGCACGTTTGACAAAGGGCAGGCTAGGCCAGCAACCGCCTCCCCCCGATCATCTCTCAGAACAACACCTGCAGCACCAGAACCATTCATATGAAAAGAAGCATTAGTGTTAAGCTTATAACATCCCCTCTCAGGTTTCTTCCAAGTAATTTCACGGATCCCAATATTTTCAGAGGATGCAGGGATATAATTTGCTGCTAGGGCTTGAATAGCAAACGCAGTACGCCTCGAGTCGGTAACTTTCTCGCCCTTCACAATCTCCCTCCGTTGCCACCATAGGTACCAACAAGTAACAGCAACAGTTTCTTTTAATTTCAAATTTCCAATAATCAGCGATCTCTGATTTGTCCTACACAGAATATCCTCCAGAATAGTAGAGCCTGATCGCTCCATATTAATCGCCTCGTCAATATAATCCAACAACCCCATCGATCTCCAAACCTCCCGTGAACAAGCACAAGTGAAAAGTAAATGCCGCATATCCTCAACACCTCCATTACAGACAGGGCATTCAGGATTTACCTGCATATGTCTATTAGCCAAAATTGATCTCCCAGGCACAACTCCATGCAATGAACGCCACATAAAATTTTTGATCTTGCTTGGCACTTCCAAATCCCACACGTTGCCCCAGACAGGATTAATTCTTGCAGCTCCTTGACCATCGGCCCTTTTCATTTTGCTACCAAACTGATGCTCCCACTCGATATAATAGGATGATCTAACAGAGAAAGTATGGATTCTTGTCATATTCCAAGCAACGAAGTCCTCTCCCAGATTTTCGCTCAAAGGAATTCTCAAAACAATTTCAGCGTCAATGCCCAATAGATTTTCCCTTATAATTTCTTCATCCCAAGCCCCAGTTATTGGGTTAATCAATTCCTCCACATATTTCAAAATACTTTGACCCTTTCTAGAGATAACTTTCCTTGATGGCCTATTTGGAATCCAGTGATCTTCCCAAATGTTGACTTTCGCCCCATTACCTATTCTCCAAACGTGACCTCTTTTAAAAGTTTGTAAACCCGTTACAATACTTTGCCAAGTATAGGATGATCCCTTCTTAGGGCCAGCTTTTAGAATATCTCCATCAGGGTAGTACTTGGCCCTCAATACTTGCGCACATAAAGACCCAGGATTAGATACCAAGAGCCACACCTGTTTAGCAAGCATGGCTAGGTTAAAAGAGTGTAGGTCCTGAAACCCATACCACCCATCTTCTTAGGAATACACATCCGCCACCAAGCAAACCAATGAAGTCTCTTTTGTTCATCTATATCACCCCACCAAAATGCTGACATGGCGTCATTCATCTCCTTGCATAGTCCCTTTGGAATTTTAAAGACTCTCATGGCATATACAGAAATAGATTGAATGATTGTTTTAATAAGAATCTCCTTACCGCCCATAGACAAGAACTTCTCTTTCCCGCCTTTTAGTCTCTCAATAATTCTTTCCAAGAGATACAAGAAACTCCCACTCTTATCCAGGCCCACCATTGATGGTAGTCCTAGATACTTTTCAGAAATCGCCTCAGTCATTATGTTCAACTCTGTACATATTTCCGCCCTCACATCCACATTAACGTTAGGACTGAAATAAATGCTGCATTTTGATTCACTTACCATCTGCCCCGAACTAGCATAGTAATCTTCTAGTACTTGTCTCAATGATGTTGCATTAGTCATGTATGCTCTCATAAGTATTAAGGAATCATCAGCAAAAAATAAATGAGATACTGATGGTGCATTCCTGCACACCTTAACACCTTCAATGCCACCAACATCCTCTTTATGAGCCAATAAACTAGAGAGACCCTCTGCACATAGAAGAAACAAATAGAGAGACAAAGGATCTTCCTGTCTAAGACCCCTGCTTGGGGCAAAACAGTCTGTTTCTTGATCATTAAACCTGGCCCTATATCTCACCGAATTAACACATGCCATGATAATCTCAACAAACTCCTGATGGAAACCTAGTCGGGTCATCATTCTCTCAAGAAACACCCACTCTACACGGTCATAAGCCTTGTGCATATCAAGTTTGACTACACAATATCCTTTTTTTCCCAGTCTTCTTATTTTTGATACAATGCATACTCTCATACGCAATCAGAATATTATCAGTAATTAAGCGCCCAGGCACAAATGCGCTTTGAACATTAGAAATCACCTCATCCAAGATAGCCTTAAGACTCAGGGCAATCTTCTTTGAAATAACTTTATAGAGAACATTGCAAAGACTTATGGGCCTGTATTGAGAAATCCTTTCAGGAGAACCACTTTTGGAATCAGAAGAATGACAGTATCATTCCAACCATCAGGGATAACTTTTCCATTGATAGCTTCCAGCACTTCTTTAGCAATAGAATCACCAAAAATATTCCAACATTTCTTGAAGAAAAAAGCGTGAAGCCCATCTATACCAGGTGCCTTAGTATCACCTATTGAGAATAGCACCATTTTAACTTCTTCTGCAGTATAAGGTTTCAGAAGACCATCATTCATCTCCGCTGAAACTCTCGGTATAACCTTATTCAACAATTCCGGGTTTGGTTCATCAATCTCCGTTGTAAAGAGTGCTGCAAAATAATCAGAGATACGAGGGTTCATGTACGCAGTTTCTTCAAGAATAATTCCACTATCATCCACAAGTTTTTTAATATGATTCTTTTGCCTTCTTGCAGTAGAAAAATTATGGAAGTAGCATGTATAAGGTAGAGGTCAGGGGAGTGCCTGTTGACTTTTTGGAACAGTTTTTTTCTGCTTAGCGGTGGCAGGGTTGTTATTTGACCAAACTAACAAGGGCAAAATGGACAAATCAAGGAAGACAGAAAACTTCATGGGCGACGAATGGCCCAAATCTTTTTAATAATAGTATATATATAGATACACAAAATTAAGAATTTTCAAAAGTAACACATCCCGAACTACCGACCAATATATATATAGATACACAAAATTAAGAATTTTCAAAAGTAACACATCCCGAACTACCGGCAAGTATTGGTCGGTAGTTGAGCTACTAACTGGTACTAGTCGTTAGTTGAACCACCGACAGGCCGGCCGGCGATGGCACACGGCAAGAGTTTTGTCAAGTGCTTATCGATAGTTGAACTACCAACTACCGACAAGTACTAGTCAGTAGTTCTACTGACTAGTACTTGTCGGTAGTTCAAGTATCAAGCCGTGTTACTTTTGAAAATTTCTAATTTTATGTATTATTCATGATATTGATTAAATAATTTGTATTATTAAAAAAATAGCGGAGGTCGGACGGGTGGCAATGGATGGCAGTCCAACATAATTACGTGACACGATCAAGGGCGAGTAAATTACTTACTATAACCGCTCCTATCTTAGCCGCCTCCTCGGAGCTTCTCCTTGCGCGCATGCATCTCAGTCGTGCAATCCTCCATAAATAGTATATTTTCTCCCACTTTTCACCATAGCCGTTGGATAAGTAATTCCATTTCTCACTTCTTGTCTATCAGTATGGTTCACTGACAGTGAACCTACGACACAAAATTTATTACAGCAATCTCATAACTAAGTAAAGAACCAAATTATTACAAGCAAAGGTCACTGACTATAAACATCAAACAATGGAAGGAAAATTATGCTATTAAGTATAGCAAACTTAACAAATGACCTAAAAGGCCTGAAGCATAACAATGACGTCCCAGCCCATAGATTCCAGGCTGCCGGCCGGGAACCCCAAGCTACTCGTCGGTGTCGATGTCGTACGGAACTCGCCTTCAGAGGAACACTTACTCTGCTACAAAAGTATCAATGAAGCAAGGGTGAGTACAAGGTGTACTCCGCAAGACTTATGGTTAGTGGAGTTGTTTTGCGTAAAGTCGTCTTTGTTTTTAAAATAAGAGAGAGAAGAAGCTCGTCTAATCAGAACATTTTAAAAGGGGTAAGAGAGCGACATCTCTGAAGTATTGATCATCATCTTTGATATCCACCAAGTCAGCATTATCTGAACCCTAACTAGGATCACCCTCTCATACCTATGAGGAAGCATCCTTAAGCATACGTTGATCTGCCAAGTTTTACGATTAGGTTATATTTCTCTATGATCTTAGAATTCAGTCACCAAGCATTCATAACCATGAACACGACTTTTTGAAAAGATTTAACCCTGCAGGGGTGTACAAATTTACCCACACATACTAACCTTATCCTAATGCCACTTAAGATTAGCCCTCTTCCTTGGAAGGCCGGCAGAGGGTGGTTAGACACGACCTTTACCTTGCTTTCGCCAAGACCATAAGTCACGCCCTAAGGATGATTCCGCCGTAACGGGTCAAATCCCGAAGTCGATCCCTAGAGATGTGAGGCGAGGTTGGTTTACCATGAGCTCCATCCACCCCAAGCAACCCCGACCATGCTTACCTACCTGTTATGAATGCACCTCCTTCACCGCCTTCGAGAACAACCAGAATGCATATGTCGAATGGAACGCCTTAACTATGTGACTCATGGAATCTACTAGGCAAGTTAGTTAGTCATGAGGTTGTCCAGTTCCTGTGTGGTTGTACGCTTGTCTCGGTTCCAAAGGCAAGAACTCGGATCCTAATAGTGGCGAGCATGGGACTACAAAAACCACATCCCACTGTGGCCTCCAATACAAGCCTTAGCATGTTTAACCTTTACCACTAATCTCATCTCATCATGTTCTCCTATCATACTAGATTTCTCTGCATCTGATACATCATCTGGATGAACCAGAACTGAAAGCTAAGCATGGCTAAGCAGGACACAAATATAAGCTTTAGTAGTGCACACAAGCCAAACCTAGTTATGCTAGGAGCAGTGGATCAGGTAATATAAGCTCAAAGAGGGTAATGCAACAGATAGGATACTCTATCTATCGATAAAAATACCATAGTAGAATCGTATGCATCAATGGCAAGAATTGAAATGCTTTTGAAATCATAGGATTATATCATGGTGGGGCTATGCTTGACTTTGCCCGTTGATAACCGATAAGCAGATCTTCGAAAGCCTTGGTCTTGACTTGATTATAGGTGGTCAAATATTGATCTTCGATCTTTGATGGTCTTGATCTCTGGTTTTAATCTCGATCTCGATATCATATTCTACCAAGAAGAACCAAATCACCAGAAAGAAAGGGAAACAATCAACACATGGCATCGATGCAATGCTCAGGAAAGGATGATGATATGACAAGATTAATAGTATTGAAATGTAACCCTAATACATGCTCTACAATTTAAACGGGGTTCCGAGGGGTATACACCCTAGTTCAGAGAAACTCCAGAAACACCTATGAGGGGTTACTATGTTCTTCTAGCAAACTTGTTAGGTGAAGTTGCTTATTAATGCATGATTATATCTTTAATAGATAGATATCATTTTTCTGAACATTTTGATATATTATTTGTATTTTTTCTGACTTGTAAATAATTAGTTATTGAATTTCTTGTATTTATATAATTTTCTAAAAATAAAACCAGGATGGGATACTATTTACGGTAGGGGTTCGTAGCATGGAAAACAAAAAAAATCTACCGCATGCACACAAACAAGCCAAGATCTATCTACTAGATTGTAGCAACGAGTCAATTAGAGTACTCACCCTCGAAGATTTCAAAGAGGTTAACGAGAGCAGATTCTCGTGGGTGATGCAGTCGTACACTTGTCGATCTCAAGATCGTGAGCGATCCTTCCGCGCTATGTTTGGCCTCGTAGTCGATCACACATTCCGATTTTCGATGAATACCTTCCTCTCCCTTGTTCCAAAGAAAGCAGAGGTTGTAGTTCTCCTCGTGATTCCAAATGACCTGACAGTGGTGTCGAGTAGAGGAGAATCCTCTGAGCTTCTGGCCGAGCAGTTATGGTGGATCTAGGGTTTCCGGTGATCTAGGGTTTAGAGGGCCGGAGAGGAGGAGGCATGGCCGACAGCGGCTAGGGCGGCGATGGTGAGCAATGCCTTGTGACAGCGGCTGGGGCGTGGCGGCAGGCGCCGACTAGGTGGAGGGTTGGTGTTGTGTGGCCTTGGGACACCCCCTCCCATCTATTTATGAGAGAGGGGCTGCTTGGGAGAGGGGAGTTTGAATCCTTCACCAACTCCCTATCCTTGTTGGCTTGGAGTGGAGGGAAAGAAGGATTCTTTCCTTCCTCCACCAGGACACATTGTCCCAATTTGACTTTTCAAACTTGCCTTTTGACTTTCAATTTGGAGCTTGATTTCTTTCTTGCTAATGCCCAGCCAAGTGACCTAGAACATGATCCAATCATTCCACTTATCCATGACACATTCATGTTCCCTTCCCCTTCCGGTCCGGTGAACCTTCTAGACCTTTCTAGAACCTCTCAAATGAAATCATCGGAATCATTTCCGAACTCCGGAATTGGACTTTCCTTGTATGAATCTTATTCTCCGGACGATTATGGATGTCCTCGCGATATCCCGGATCCTATCCGAGACTCCGAACAACATTCGGTCTCCCTGCTTACATTCCATATCTACTAAACAACATTGAATTCTTAAGTGTGCCTCCCTACGGTTCGTGAATTACGCGGACATGACCAAAACACTTCTCCGATCAATAACCAATAGAGGAATCTGGAAATTCATATGGCTCCCACATATTTCTATGATTACTTTGCGATCGAATGAACCACTTACATACGATACCAATTTCCCTTTGTCTCGCGATAGTTTACTTATCTGAGGTTTGACTGTCGGTATCTCTGCATACCTAGTTCAACCTCCGATAAGTACTCTTTTCTCGTTCCTATGATATGTGATCCCTTCTGAGCCAGTCATATGCTTGCAAGCTAATTGGATAACATTCCACTGAGAGGTCCCAGAGTATATCTATCTGTCATATCGATGGACAAATCCCACTCTTGATCCATGTGCCTCGACACATACTTTCCGAACACTCAATGCCACCTTTATAGAAACCCAGTTACGGTGTGGTGTTGATGTCATCAAAGCATCCATCCGGTGATGGTTATTAGCATGATCTCATGGTCGAAGGATTTAGGTTACTATGTATCTAAAAGCTTATAGCAACTGAACTATATTAAATGACTTGATCTTTATGACATGCTTAACTATAGGAGTATGTCCATCACACCATTCTCCTAATGATATGATCTTGTTGTTAATAACAACTCAATGTTCATGATCAGGAAACCATGATCATATATTAACCAACAAGCTAGTTTAACAAGAGGCTTTACTAGGGACTCTTTTATGTTTACAAATCACACAAGTATTAATGTTTCCGGTTAATACAATTATAGCATGGTATGTAAACATTTATCATAAGCATGAAGATATGATAATAACCTCTTTACTGTTGCCTCTTGGGCATATCTCCAACATTTACACCGCAGCAACAGTTACCCACGGTGAATGACAGAGGGGCCCCATGCCACCTCAGCGTCCACGTGGGCAGGAAAGGGCCTAGCCCGGATTTGACTAGATTTGACCGCAAGCTATTGACGTCATGATGATGTCAACACGACATCATCACACCAGCGCCTCAGATCGATGGTGGTGATGGTGCGGGATGCGATGCGATGTTGTGTGGTTGCGCATGTTAGAATCAGCGCGTCGCGGGATACCTAGTAGGGCGGCGCCGCTACCCTAAAGTGAACGGAGTGCGGTCGGCAGTGAGCTCAAGTGGCGGCGCTTGTAGGCGAGGGTGGCGACAGCAATATAGAGAGGAAGGGAGAGATTGAAGGGTATCCTAAGCACGAGTGGCTCACCATGAAGATGATGGAGGGGTCAACAAAGCGAACGACGGTCGGAATCAACGACGAAGGCGGCGGCCGAACCTTGGGGAGAAGCGGTTGATGTAGTTGATTCCAAGCGCGAGTCTTCGATTCCTTCTACAAGGAGTACCAACACGGTGAGGCAGAGCTCCTGGGCTGCTTAGCAGGGTCTGGGTGACCAGGAACGATGACGACGGATGGCTCTGGCCGAAGTTAGGGTTCGGTTCTTGCTTGGGTAACGAGAGAGAGAGCACCAGGGAGAGGGATAAGACCAGAGGGGAGAGGGAGGGACTCGGTCCTTATTATCCTCTTATAGACGTGGAACAGCAGCGGCGAGCATCGCGATGACGTCGGGCGGCATCCATGCGGCCACGCAGCTGCTTGGAGGCGATGAGGAAGATGACGAACAAGGGGTGAAGGGGTACGGGCCTCTGGTGGGCTGGACTAGGCCGTGGTGTGGTGCTGCGTAGTAGAGAGAGAGAAGAGGAAGCTAGGCTGGCCTGCTGTGGCTGATGGCTCCATTTTTATTTCTAAAAACATTTTCCAATTTCTGTTTGCTCTTTTCCATTTGTATTTCAAACCCTTTTTTGTTTTGAGTCTGTTTAACAATAATAGAGAGTTTCAAAATTAGTTACAAGCACTCAGGGGCCCTTTATTCAGTTTGGTCTCTAGATTTTTTATACTTTTAAAATTCAAAACCATTTTGGACGGTTTTTCAAGAGGGGGAAGATTAGGGTTTAGGGTTTTATTTTATTTCTTCAACGCATACATTTTTAAGAGATGATGCTTATGATGCACAACAGACCCTAATGTAATAATAACTAAAACTGGGGTGTTACACTCATCTCCTCTCTCCCCGCACCTCGCCTCCACCCTCCCCACTCGATCCCCACGAGCTCCGGTGGCGGGCGGCAAGAGGCACCACAGGAACGCGCCCGAGAGAAGAGTGACGGTGCAAATGGTTTGGCTGAAGTTATCGGCACCACTGAGGAGCAGGAGGTGGCTGAGGGGGTCGAGGGCGGTGACGGTGATGTTTGGAGAGGATGCAGGAGGAGGTGAAGGGGCCATGCTCTTCCTTGCGAGAGGAGAGATGAAGGAGGAGAGGGCGAAAAGTCACGTTCTTCCTGGCTAGGAGGAGAGGACACGTGAGGAGGAGGTCTAGAAGGGGTGGGAGCGCCACTCCTCTCCAAGCATACTAGACCATAATGGCTGATACGTCGTAAACGTATCTATTGATGGGGGAATACCAATCGGGGTATACCCATGAAGCGGATTCGCCAGCTGGATCGAGTCGACTGAAGCCAAGCCAGGCGGGTCGACTATTGTCTGACGACGATCTTTGGACCCAAACGAGTGGCGTCGACTGGAGGCCCAAGACGGCGAGTTCAATACAAAGCCCACCAAATACTTGTAAACCCTAGCTGGCTGCATATATAAAGCCATCAGGGGCACCCCCACGGGGTATCATCTCCCACAATAGATTAGACCTAGTCTCTCACTCCGTCTACGGCGGCTCCCATGTAAACCAATCTATGATCATATACTGGATTGATAGCAGGACGTAGCGATCCTCCACCGAGGGGACGTGAACTTGGGTATATCGTGTGCCAATCTCGATCCCGGATTCTCCTACGTCGCCTTGCTCCCTCTACGTAAGCTACCCCCATTAGCATCTGCCGTGCAATACCACGGCGGTTACGCCCCGTGAACAGCGGTGCTTGGAGGGTGATAATCCGGACGAGATCCATCACCATCGTCGGCTGGCCAGATTGCATCTGGTCGCTCATCTGCGCGGGTGCAGGCTACTTCTTCCTCACCGATTGCAAGAGCTCACCCGTCGCCTCGCCTGAGAGGTGTCTTCGGGAGACTCGAGAGCTAGGGAGCCGATCAAATCTGATCTTGCTTCCACCCAGCATGGCCAAGCCACGTGAGGCGCTGGCTTGGAAAAATCTGCCGCATGCAAACATGCATGATGGACATGCAAATTTGCAAGATCGATCCAAGTGGCTGAGTTTCCTAGACAATCCCCTTTCTCTCATAATTCTTCTGTCGATACATTATTTAATTTAATCTAATCATGCATGTATATTGTCTGTACGTATCTTTGGGAGGATTTGATAGATGCAGGATTGAATCGGACGTTCTGCCGGCCAGCAATCGCTATGGAGCCGTGCGTTCAACAAACATGGCGTGGCCAGACCTGAGTTGCAGCGCAAGCGGCGGCCGCCGCAGATCAAAATTCCGTTAATATATGGGCAAGCTGATCCAGCCAATTTAGATACGTACTAGTTTTTAACATAGTAAAAGGTGAGTGCTAAAATAATTAGGAATTACAACACCTCACCAAACTCCCGATCACATGCCCTGTGCTATTTGCCTTCTTTTTCGGTTCATGTTAGATTAAACTATCAATACTAATCATTATCGTTTTCTTGGTGAACCTCTATGGAATAATTCTGGGAACTGCCCGAGTCTGCCTCGAGACTAGGGGCGTTTGTTTTCCGGACGGGGTCTCTCGCCGTCGACCGTGACCAGGTCGCACCGGGTCGGGCGTACGGCACAAAAACTGCCACCAGGGACTTGGGGTTGGAGCTGATCGATCATGTCTCGTTGCTAACAACAGCAACAGGCGCGTGTACAGATGATGACTCGATAAGTCAGGGGCACGTAACCAACCATGATCGGTTTGCTTGAGCTTTGCCGATTACACCAAGTTGGTTTCACATGCCGCAAGTTCAATTACCTCAACACGATTCGGAGATCCGGTCGGACACGCTGTCGTGGCCACTTCGGAAGACTCCATCAATTGTGCTACCACAAGCTGCTTCACCGTCGTAGCTGTCTACAATTCCGCCATCGACGACTCGGCTATGGCCGAATAATTTTCTCCCAGTTGATCTTATTTTAAATATTTTATTTGTATACTAATAATCTTTTTACTAAATGTGTGTTGATGCATATGTGCGGAGAAGAAGCAAATTGCACTCTTGCGGCCCGGATGCGTGCGACACGCCTATCCGCCGCGTACTCGCCACGTCCGGCAACTCGTTCATCGCGGACTCGACATGCTCCGGACCTCGCCTAAACGCGGACTGTTGGAATTATGCCCTAGAGGCAATAATAAAGATGTTATTATTATAATTCTTGTTCATGATAAAGTTTATGTTCCATGCTAGAATTGTATTAAGCGGAAACTTTAATACTTGTGTGGTTTGTAAACAACACCGTGTCCCTAGTACGCCTCTATGGACTAGCTCATTGATCAATGATGGTTAAGGTTTCCTAACCATAGACATGAGTTGTCAATTGATAATGAGATCATATCATTGGGAGAATGATATGGTGGATAGACCAAACAAAGCGTAGCAATTAGATCGTGTCATCGTGTTCGTCTTTGCGAAGCTTTTCCTATGTCAAATATTGTATTCCTTAGACCATGAGATAATGCAACTCCACGGTATCGGAAGAAAGCTTTGAGGTCATCAAACGTCATCCTATGAGAGGGTGATCATAAAGGTGTCTCTCGGTGATCGGAAAGTATCTGTTGGGTTGTATGTATCGAGATGGAATTTGTCCCTCCCAAGTCGGAGAGATATACTTGGGCCCACTCGGTGTCGATATCAACACCGCTTGCAAGCATGTGGTTAAGGAGTTAATCACAAAGTGATATCGGATTACGGAACGAGTAAAGTACTTCGTGAACGAGATTGAACTAGGTATGACATTACCGACGATCGAATCTCGGGCAAGTAAAATATCGCGAGCGAAGGGAATATATATATGGGATTGATTGAATCTGGCATCGTGGTTCATCCGATATGATCATCGATGAATGTGTAAGTCAATATGGGTGCCTGCAGACTGTTGATTATTGATAGAAGATCATATGCATATTCTCGAACCAGCGGTCACAAACTTAACGTATCTCGACGCTAGGATAGATTGGATAATTGGTTTATGAATTTTTGTTGAGTCTCGGATGGGATCCGGGATATCACGAGAGGTTCAAATGGTCCTGAGAATAAGATTCATATAAGGCGGTGCAGTTTTGGAGTTGAATTGTTAGGTTAATCGGTATTGTCTGGGAAGCTTCTAGAACCTTCGGAAGGGACCAACGTGGCCCCACCTTCCGGGAGGGCATGGGCCTATGAGGGAGTGTCCTGGCGCATTGGGCCAGGGCACAAGGCCCCATAGGGCCCAGCCGATTCTAGAGAGATTTGACTCGTTTAAATCTCGGGATAGAATTTCTAGATAAGGAGAGTTTAAATCGTTTAAACTAGAGATAGGATTTTAGATAAGGAGAGTTTAAATTGTTTAAACTAGAGATAGGCTTGGAGGAGGGGCAGGCTGGCGCCCCCTCTATATATATGGAGGTGGTGCGCCCCCTCCCATACACACCTTCCTCCAAGCCCTAGCAGCCTTGCTACCTTCCTCTCTCCCTCCCCCGATTGTTTGTAGGCGAAGCCTGCAGTGAAATTCTCCACCATATACACCACGCCGTCGTGTTGTAGATCAATCTATCTCTCCACCATACTCGCTGGTCCGAGGAAGGAGGAGGCGTCGAGTCTTTGCGTGTGCATCTCACGGAGGCACCGCCACTTGTGGTGCTAGATCGGATCGGATCGCGAGGAGGAGAAGCGAGTCGACTACATCACCCACGTTCGATGAGCGTTCATTCTTGAATCTTCAAGGGTATGAAGATCTAATCCAATCTCTCTCGTTGTTTGCATCTCCTAGATTAGATCTTGGCTTTCCCTCTGTTCGCTCGTAGAAAATTTTGATTTACTATGCCGCGAAACCCTTGATGGTATCGAGCTAGATCTATGCGTAGATGTGTTTCACGAGTAGAGCATAACATGGTTGTTGCGGCGTTGATGTTCTGTTGCAAGCCTCTTGTTTGTGTTCTTCTTATGGCCGGGATAGTGAGATTGAAGCGGTCCGAGGCCAACCTTACGCGACGTCGTTCGCGAGACCGCACTTGACGTGTGGCTTGTTCCACACATGCGGTGGTGGATGTCGGTTTCTCTCACTATAGTTGTCATGGGATTAACACGGGTTTGGCAACCATAATATCACCGTTGTGGCTTTCCGTAGGTAAGAATCGTTCTTAGCATCTACTCCCATAAAGCCACGTAAAACATGCAACAACAAAGTAGGCGTCTAACTTGTTTTTTGCGAGTGTTTTCTGTGATATGGTATGGCCCAAGATGTGATGTGTATATTGTATGCGATGATCATGTTTTGTAATGTTTCACGACTTGCATGTCGATGAGTACACAACCGGCAGGAGCCATATGGTTGTCTTTATAATTGTGTATGACTTGCGAGTCAACTTCTTATCGCCATGTAATAGCTTTACTTTATCGCTAAGTAGTTAGCAATAGTTGTAGTTGCTATTAGTGGTGGAGGCAATCATGGTGGAGTGATGGAGATCATGCGGAGCGCACAAGATGGAGATCATTCTTGCGAAGATAGGTTATACCATGTCACATAAAGTTATATGCATGTGATGTTTATCCTTTTATGTATCTTATCATGCTTAGATCGCGACGGTAGCATTATAAGATGATTCCTCATAAAGATCAAGATAAAAGCATGTTCTCCCCAAGTATGCACCGTTGCGAAAGTTAAATCGTGTCCAAGCATCACGTGATGATCGGGTGCTATAGACTCTCGCTCACATACAACGGGTGCAAGCCGGTTTACTGCAGCGGAAATACTTGGGTCTAACAGCGAGCCTAGCATGTACGGACATGGCCTCGGAACACAAGAACCGAAAGGTTAAGCATGAGTCATATGAATGATATGATCGACACTTTGTTGTCCACCATTGAAACCACATCTCTTCTCGTGATGATCGGATTAGGTGTGGTGAATTTGGATCGTGTTCACTAAACAACTTGAGGATGTTGAATTTAGTGGGAGTTCATCTAGTAATTTGATTAAGTTGAACTATTTATCATGAACATAGTCTAAATTGTACTTGCAAATCTGTAGATCACATGGCCAAATCCAACTTCAACTTCAGCGTTTTCTTTGAGAAAGAAAAGCTTAGGAACAATGGGTCTAACTTCACCAATTGGTTCCGCAATCTAAGAATCATTACATCTGGCGGACAAAGGACTATGTCCTTGGTAAGCGTTAGGTGACCCCCTCCGCTATGGTGATGAAAGCTGTCTGTCGGTCGGCAAAGATGATTATGGTGTGATTAAGAGCACCATGTTGTTTGCTATGGAACCGAGCTTCAAAATCGTTTTGAAACCTATCCGGGCCCTTTGAGATTCTCGAGGCTGAAAACCATGTTTTAGACTCAAGCCCGTACGAGAGATATGAGATCTCCGAGAAGTTCTTTAAGCGCAAGATGGAGGAAGGGAGTTCCGTTAGTGAGCACGCCATAAAGATGTCGGGCTACACTCAGCATTGAGCAAGCTGGAATGCGATTCGGAGGAGCTCAAGATTGACAGGTTACAATCACTCCTCCCGGCTACAAAAGTTTTGTAGTGACTCATAATCAGTTGGTTCCATCGATCGATCACGAGCTCTTCGCAGTGAAGGCTGCGGAGTGGACATCAAGAAGGATAATCATGTGTTGATGGTCAACAATCCTCCTTTAAGAAAGGTAAGGGAGCAAGAAGCCCTTCAAGAAGGGCGGCAAGCCTGATGCCCTGGCGAGAAGAAGCTCAGTCTGGTCCCAAGCGGACCTTTGAGTGCTTCTATTGCAAGGACAAGGGTCCTTTGGGCAACTGTCCAAAGTACTTAGAGGACAAGAAGGCTGGCACCATCAAAGGTATATTTGATATACATGTTATTGATGTTTTCCTTACTAGCCCTCGTTGTAGTGCACAGGTATTTGATACGGTTCGTTGCTAATATTTGTAACTCGAAGCAGAGCTACGGAATAGGCGGCGGCTTGCGAGGGATGAGGTGACGATGCGGCGTTGGCAGCGGATCAAGAGTTGATGTGATGGCGTCGGCACTCTCCTTAGTTTTACCTTCGGGATTAGTTTTAAACCTTAATAAATGTTATTATGTACTGCGTTGAGCATGAACATCATTTCAGATCGTGTTTATTGCAAGGCGGTTATTCATTTAAATCGGAGAATAATGGTTGTTCTA
This sequence comes from Avena longiglumis, assembly GCA_030063025.1. Taxonomy (NCBI): domain Eukaryota; kingdom Viridiplantae; phylum Streptophyta; class Magnoliopsida; order Poales; family Poaceae; genus Avena; species Avena longiglumis. Next base: position 52,198,583 of record CP125973.1, on the reverse strand, counting down.
TTTATATGAGTAACATCTTTTATGGTCATGCACCTCTTGTGAATGGTTTATTTCTTCTAAATCTCGAAAGGGATGAAACACACATCCATAACATTGAGGCTAAGAGATGCAAAGTAGATAGTGATAATACTACTTATTTGTGGCTTTCGTCTAGGTCATATTGGAGTAAAGCGCATGAAGAAACTCCATTCGATGGACTTTTGGAGTCTCTTGATTTTGAATCATTTGACACATGCGAACCATGCCTCATGGGCAAGATGATCAAAACCCGTTCTCGGTATGATGGAGCGAACAGCGGACTTGTTGGAAATCATACATACCGATGTATGCGGACCGATGAGTGTTTCGACGCGCGGTGGATATCGCTATTTCCTCACTTTTACCGATGACTTAAGTAGATATGGGTATATCTATTTAATGAAACATAAATCTGAAACGTTTGAAAAGTTCAAAGAATTTCAGAATGAAGTGGAGAACCATCGTAACAGAAAGATTAAGTTTCTACGATCCGATCGTGGGGGCAAATATTTGAGTTATGATTTTCTCACGCATCTTAAAGCAAGCGGAATTGTTTCGCAACTCACGCCACCCGGAACACCACAGCGCAATGGTGTGTCGAGCAGGAATCGAACCCTATTAGATATGGTCCGATCGATGATGTCTCTTCTTGATTTGCCGTTATCATTTTGGGGTTATGCATTAGAAACGCTGCATTCACTTTAAATAGGGCTCCATCTAAATCCGTTGAGGCGACACCGTATGAGCGTGGTTTGGTGCTAAACCTAAGTTGTCGTTTCTTAAAGTTTGGGGATCTGAAGCTTCGTCAAGAAGTTGATGCGGACAAGCTCGAACCCAAAGCGAGAAATGCGTCTTCATAGGATACCCTAAAGGAAACTATTGGGTATACCTTCTATCCAGAGCGAAGGCAAAGTGTTTATGCATAAGAGCGGTTCCTTTCTTGAGAAGGAGTTTCTCTCGAAAGAAGTGAGTGGGAGGAAAGTAGAGCTAGACGAGGTTATTGAACCTTCTCTTGAATTGGAGAGTAGCGCGACACAAATTGTTCGCACTTTGCACCAACAATAGAGGAAGCTAATGACAAGGATCATGAAGCTTGGACGATCTTGCTCTTGAGCGTCGCGGTCGACAAGGTCGCGTGCCCTCACTGATGCAGCAACCTGTCTTGACTGTCTTGTTGGTAGAAGGCGGTGAACCTCTGAACTATGAGGAAGCGATGATGAGCCGGACTACGAGAAATGGCTGGAAGCCATGAAATCCGAATTGGGATCCATGAGCGAAAACCAAGTATGGACTTTGGTGGATCCTCCTAGCGACCGAAAGTCCGTTGAGTGCAAATGGATTTTCAAGAAGAAAACGGACGCGGATGGTAATGTTACCGTCTATAAAGCACGGCTTGTCGCAAAAGGTTTTCGACAAGTTCAAGGTGTTGACTATGATGAGACTTTCTCTCCCGTAGCGATGTTTAAGTCCATTCGGATTTTATTAGCAATTGCTGCGTTTCATGATTATGAAATATGGCAGATGGATATCAAGACTGCTTTCCTCAATGGCAACATTGATGAAGAGTTGTATATGATGCAACCCGAGGGTTTTGTCGATCCTAAGGATTCTAGTAAAGTATGCAAACTTCAGCGTTCCATTTATGGACTGAAGCAAGCATCTCGGAGTTGGAACCTTCGTTTTGATCAAGTGATCAAGAGCTTTGGATTTGTTCCAAATTGCTCTGCTTGCATCTAAAAGAAAGTGAGTGGGAGCTCGGTGACGTTTCTGGTACTGTATGTGGATGACATATTGATTATCGGAAATGACATCAACATGCTTAACGATGTGAAGAGTTATTTGAACAAGTGTTTTTCAATGAAAGACCTAGGTGAAGCTGCTTATATATTGGGCATCAAAATCTATAGAGATAGACAAAGACGCCTGATAGCTTTAAGCCAAAGTACATACCTAGACAAAGTTCTGAAAAGGTTCAGAATGGATAAGGCAAAGAAAGGTTCACTGTCTATGTTGTCAGGTAAGATATTGAGCGAGGCTCAGTGTCCAGCTATGGTAAATGATAGGGAAGCTATGAGCAAAGTGCCTTATGCCTCGGCCATAGGTTCCATCATGTATGCCATGCTGTGTACTAGACCGGATGTGTCCAATGCTCTTAGTTTGACGAGCAGATATCAAAGTGATCCGAGTGGAACCTTTGGACAGCCGTGAAGAACATCCTAAAGTACCTAAATAGAACTAAAGAAATGTTCTTAGTCTATGGGGTGATGAGCGACATCGTAAAAGGTTACGTCGATGCTAGTTTCGACACCGACAAGGATGATTCTAAATCTCGAGACGGGATACGTTTATATTTTGAATGGAGGAGTTATGAAATTTGGAGAAGCGCAAGCAAAGTGTGATCGCGGGATCTGATGAAAGCGGAATACATGGGCTGCTGCGAAGCGTCAAGTGAAGGAGTTTGGATCGAAACTTCATCCTTTGAGATTGGCGTGGTTCCAAGTGCATTGGACCCTTGGAGATATTGTGTGACAACAGGCGCCATAGCACTCGCTAAGGAACCAAGATATCATCCAAAGACCAAGCATATCAATCATAAGTTTCATATAATCCGAGATTATATAGCGGATGGAGATCGAAGATTAGCAAAGTACATACGGATCTGAATGTCGCGGATCCATTGACTAAACCTCTTCCACGTGTAAAACATGATCAACACCTCGATTGCCATGGGTGTGAGATTGTTGCCGGATGTAAACTAGATTATTGACTCTAGTGCAAGTGGGAGGCTGTTGGAATAATGCCCTAGAGGCAATAATAAAGATGTTATTATTATAATTCTTGTTCATGATAAAGTTTATGTTCCATGCTAGAATTGTATTAGCGGAAACTTTAATACTTGTGTGGTTTGTAAACAACACCGTGTCCCTAATGCGCCTCTATGGACTAGCTCATTGATCAATGATGGTTAAGGTTTCCTAACCATAGACATGAGTTGTCAATTGATAATGAGATCATATCATTGGGAGAATGATATGGTGGATAGACCCAAACAAAGCGAGCAATTAGATCGTGTCATCGTGTTCGTCTTTGCGAAGCTTTTCCTATATCAAATATTGTATTCCTTAGACCATGAGATAATGCAACTCCACAGTATCGGAATAAAGCTTTGAGGTCATCAAAAGTCATCCTATGAGAGGGTGATCATAAAGGTGTCTCTCGGTGATCGGAAGAAATACATTGGGTTGTATGTATCGAGATGGAATTTGTCCCTCCCAAGTCGGAGAGATATACTTGGGCCCACTCGATAATCGATATCAACACGCTTGCAAGCATGTGGTTAAGGAGTTAATCACAAAGTGATATCGGATTACGGAGCAGTAAAGTACTTCGTGAGCGAGATTGAACTAGGTATGGATGCAAGCGATCGAATCTCGGGCAAGTAAAATATCGCGAGGCAGAAGGGAATATATATATGGGATTAATTGAATCCTGGCATCGTGGTTCATCCGATATGATCATCGATGAATGTGTGGGAGTCAATATGGGTGCCTAGACCCTGTTGATTATTGATAGAAGATCATATACGCATATTCTCGAACCGAGGTCACAAACTTAACGTGTCTCGGCGCTAGGATAGATTGGATAATTGGTTTATGAATTTTGTTGAGTCTCGGATGGGATCCGGGATATCACGAGAGGTTCGAATGGTCGGAGAATAAGATTCATATAAGGCGTGCAGTTTTGGAGTTGAATTGTTAGGGTTAATCGGTATTGTCTGGAAGCTTCTAGAACCTTCGGAAGGGACCAACGTGGCCCCACCTTCCGGGAGGGCATGGGCCTATGAGGGTGTCCTGGCGCATTGGGCCGGGGCACAAGGCCCCATAGGGCCCAGCCGATTCTAGAGAGATTTGACTCGTTTAAATCTCGGGATAGAATTTCTAGATAAGGGAGAGTTTAAATCGTTTAAACTAGAGATAGGATTTCTAGATAAGGGAGAGTTTAAATTGTTTAAACTAGAGATAGGCTTGGAGGAGGGGCAAGGGCTGGCGCCCCCTCCCCCGACACACACCTTCCTCCAAGCCCTAGCAGCCTTGCTACCTTCCTCTCTCCCTCCCGACTGTTTGTGGCGAAGCCTGCAGTGAAATTCTCCACCATATACACCACGCCGTCGTGTTGTAGATCCAATCTATCTCTCCACCATACTCGCTGGTCAGGAAGGAGGAGGCGTCAGTCTTTGCGTGTGCATCTCACGGAGGCACCGCCACTTGTGGTGCTAGATCGGATCGGATCGCGAGGAGGAGAATGCGACTACATCACCCACGTTAAGCGAGCGTTCATTGTCTGAATCTTCAAGGGTATGAAGATCTAATCCAATCTCTCTCGTTGTTTGCATCTCCTAGATTAGATCTTGGCTTTCCCTCTGTTCGCTCCGTAGAAAATTTTGATTTACTATGCCGCGAAACCCTTCACGGACACGCTTAAACGCGGACTCGCTAGGCTCGGGGACTTGCCTGTTGCAGACTCGCCTGTCGCATCGACATCGCCATAGCGCGATCTCCGTCCGCCGCGTCAACTTCGCCATAGCGCGACCTCCGTCCGCCGCGTTGACCCCGTGTCCGCCGCGTCGACCCTTTCCGGCTAAGTCGAATGCATACGCCGTGCCTACTAAGGGACCTTCATCGTCTGAGTTGCCAGAGAGGGTCACATGCCACGCTGCATGGACTCACCACTGGGCTTCTCTTCCCCTCGGGAAAAATCAATTTGCATTTGTCAACCTTTGAAAGAGCGACTCGCAATGGCCAAGTAGTCTTGAGACGAGGACTGCATGCCGAGCCTCGGATCGTCCACTAAAACGCTAAAGAGCCATCATTGGAGCCGCCTTGCTCGACTAGCCTTCGGGTCAAGACAAATGGTAGTGCTACAAACAGCACCATGTCCTCCTCAACCTTACGGTCATGACTGACGGCTAATCTTTATGACGAGGACTGCATAAACCGAGCCTCGGATCGTCTAGGAAGAACGCCAAGTCGAGAGCCATCTTTGGAGTCGCCCTGCAACTGGCCCCCCGGGCCAAGACGAGAGACTCGCTAACAGAAACAGCACAATCAACATCATCGCGGACTCGCAGTCAACACGGACTCGCCACGCTCGGGGACTCTCCCCTCGCGGACTCGCAATCATCGCGGACTTGCCACGCTCGAGGACTCTCCTCCCGCGGACTCGCAATCATCACGGACTCGCCACGCTCGGGGACTCGGCGCTCGCCGGTCGCCCGACCTCGCCACTCGCCGCGCTCGGCAGCAACCACTACTATTTTCAGAATATGGATCTCTAAAGAGCCTCAAGTCGCCTCTACAAGCCAACTCGAGCCTCGGGGACTACTCCTAGGCATGCGGCGTGTACGCGTGGTTCCACGACCGCGGCTCGCCCTCTCCGACTCTCCACCGCGGACTCGCCCTCGCGTACCCAACGCGCTCGGGGACTCGCCCTCGCGTACCCAACGCGCTCGGGGACTCGCCCTCACGTACTCAACAAGCTCGGGGACTCGGTGTGCTACAGACAGCGCCACTCGCCGGTCGCCCAACCTCGCCACCGTGGACTCGCCCTCGCGTACTCGACACGCTTTGGGACTCGCCACCACGGACTCACCCTCGCGGACTCGACAAGCTCGGGGACTCGCCACCGCGGACTCACCCTCGCGGACTCGACACGCTCGGGGACTCGCCCCCGCGGACTCGCCCTCGCGTACTCAACACGCTCGGGGACTCGCCACCGCGGACTCTCCCTCGCGTACTCAACACGCTCGGGGACTCGCCACCGCGGACTCTCCCTCGCGTACTCAACACGCTCGGGGACTCGCCACCGCGGACTCGCCCTCGCGTACTCAACACGCTCGGGGACTCGCCACCGCGGACTCACCCTCGCGGACTCGACGCGCTCGGGGACTCGTGGCCGCGGACACTCGCCCTCGCGTACTCAACGCGCTCGGGGACTTGCCACCGCGGACTCGCCCTCGCGTGCTCAACACGCTCGTCGACTCGCCACCGCAAACTCTCCCTCGCGTACGCCACACGCTCGCGGACTCACCGGTCGCTCGACCTTGCCACTCGCCGCGCTCGGGGACTCGGCACGCTCCACGTTCGAGGACTCGTCGCAACTGGCAGCTTCACCGACACCCTGCATCTTTCGCCAACTGGCCATCACCGACTGGCTCACGCCGACCTCCTCCCGCTTCACGGTTCTTTTCTCTGTTCAGGAGCTCGTTGCCGATTCGCCATGACCCATCGTCAAGACTCTCCGCGCCCTGCCTCAAGCCCACGTCAAATCAACAACGCGCTCGGGGACTACTGATGGGGGAATACCAATCGGGGTATACCCATGAAGCGGATTCGCCAACTGGATCGAGCCGAAGCCAAGCCAGGCGGGTCGACTGCCTAATCTGACGGTAGCATCTTTGGACCAGACGAGTGGCGCCCATTGGAGGCAAGGCAGCGAGTTCAATACAAAGCCCACCAAATACTTGTAAACCCTAGCTGGCTGCATATATAAAGCCATCAGGGGCACCCCCATGGGGTATCATCTCCCACAATAGATTAGACCTAGTCTCTCACTCTGCCTACGGCGGCTCCCATGTAAACCAATCTATGATCATATACTGGATTGATAGCAGGACGTAGCGATCCTCCACCGAGGGGACGTGAACCTGGGTACATCGTGTGCCAATCTCGCTCCCAGATTCTCCTACGTCGCCTTGCTCCCTCTAAGTAAGCTACCCCAGTAGCATCTGCCGTGCAATACCACGACATCTATAATTTTTGATGTTCCATGCTTGTTTAGTATCAACTGTGCTATGGTTTGTCTACACTTTGAGGTATTTTTATACATTTTCTTGGACTAACCTATTAACAAGATGCCGTAGTGCTAGTTGCCTGTTTTCTGCTGTTTTTGGTTTCAGAAAAGCTAGTAAGGAAATATTCTCGGAATTGGATGGGACAAAAGCCAAAGTCAATATTTTACCAGAACAAACACAAAAACCGAAGGGCAACCGAAGGGGCCATGGGGTGTCCACACCCTAGGGCCACGCGAGCCCACCCTAGGGCATGACCCCCTATGGTGTGTGCCCCCTGTCCGCCCTCCTCCCTCGCCTCTTCGCCTATAAAAGCCCCCCAATGCTAAAACCCTAAGTACCCGATCAGATCTCCACAAAACAGTCTATAGCCGCCGCCACCATCATCCCTAGATCGGGGATCTGAAGCTCTTCCCGGCACCCTGCCGGAGGGGATAGATCATCTCGGAGGCCTTCTTCATCACCATGCCAGCCTCCGGTATGATGTGTGAGTAGTTAACCCTTGGACTATGGGTCCATACCGTAGCTAGATGGTTGTTTCTCATCCTTTGTGCTATCATGTTTAGATCTTGTGAGCTCCGTTCATGATCAACATCATCTATTTGTAATCATACATGTTGTGTTTGCGGGGTCTGATGGATATTGAGATACTATGTCAGATTGATTATTGATTCTATCATGTCATATTGATTATTGATTCTATCATGTTTGTGTTGTTTGTGATATTGCATGCTCTCCATTTCTAGTAGCTATCTTGGCCAAGTAGATGCTAGTGACTCCAAGAGGAAGTATTTATGCTCGATAGTGGGTTCATGCCTCTAGTAATCTCGGGAAGTGACTGAAATCTCTAAGTTTGTAGATGTGTTTTTGCCACTAGGGAGAAAACAATAATCTTTTGTTCATGGAACAATTGTATTGTTTACTTTACACACATTGCTTAATGCAATTATCCGTTGCTTGCAACTTAATACTGGAGGGGGTTCGGATGATAACCTGAAGGTGGATTAATAGTCATAGATGCAGTTGGATAGCGTTCTATGTATATTGTTGTATTGTCCAATCAAATCTCATAGGAATCATGATGTCTAGTGTTTGCATTGTTATGCCTTGCTCAGTCCTGTCAATTGACCCGCTGTAATTTGTTCACCCAGCATGTTATTTATCTTAAGGAGAACACCTCTAGTGAACTGTGGACCCCGGTCCAATCTTTACCATTGATACATCATCTACTGTTACTATTTAATTTCTACTACCAACCATTACCTTCCACACTATATGTTTAATCCTTTGTTTTCAGCAAACTAGTGAGATTGACAACCTCACTGTAAGTTGGGCAAAGTCTTGAGTTTGTGTTGTGCAGGATTCCAAGTTGCTAGCAACACCTTGGAGTTTTTTCCTTCCTCCTACTAGTTCGATAACCTTGGTTTCATAACTAAGGGAAAACTTGCTGCCGTGCTCATCACACCTTCCTCTTGGGGTATCCCAACGAAGCTCTATAGTGAGACTTTTTCTAGCGTTGACATGGTTATACCCTACGGGTACATAACTTCAGCATACCTAGTCCAGCCCAAAGAAGGCCCATGGCAGACATACGCTGGCCCATGAAGATTTTCGGGTGGCCAAGGCCCATGACGTCTTCGGATCCTTGGAGAGCAAGACTAGAGGAGATAGGAAATTCAAAGGGGTAAAACCCTAGAACTTGTAACCGACTAGGACTAGGCCGACACCTAAGTCTATATAAAGGCCGGAGGGCACGTCCTAGTAACTCGACTCATACTTTCGCACACGCATCCACACTAGATCGAATCTGCGCACCTGTAACCTTCGGTTCCTTCGTAATCAAAGAGCGAACAAGCGAGTAGGGTTTTTCCCTCAAGGGGCTGAACACAGGTAAATCTCGTGTCCCCTGGTTTCTTGTCTGTTAACCGTGCCACGATCTCCAGCATCCCCATCTTCTCCAAAACCCAAGTCCATAACAATGGGCATTGACGAGATTAAACCTCGTTAATTGGCGCCATCTGTGGGAATTGGGGCTGCTGATTATGCGTGGCGGTTCGACCGATCGATCTACAACTCCGCGATGGAGAATCACCTCCTCTTGGCTTTCGACTTCGCCCACTCGTCGGATACCATGAAGGATTTGAGCCGTTGGCGGCGGACTCAATCTTGTTCGAACCACGCTTCCGGTGGGACAAAGCGGCACCTCCGCCTCCGGCGGGTGCCGTCTCAATCAGGCCCAAGTGGGCTCCATATCCCGTAGCGCGCGTCACCATCAACAGATGAGTTCTCGGCATTTCTGCTGCAACTCCGATCTGTGCGATCCACCTTCGGATGAAGGGACCTACGATTCGGATCCGAAGCTGCGGCAGCGATAACCAATCTGGGCGCTATATGCGCGCATCATCAAACGGCGAGAAGCGCCTAACCCGCCCAACCCCAACCGGGATGAAGCGGCGGTGGAAGCGTCAGCAGGAAAGCATGGCCACCTCATCCAACTTAGCAAAGAAGGATGGGTCGAAAGCGCCAGCCGTCAAAGCGAAATAGTCCTACCTCTGGACTCCCCCGTGATCTGCTGAGGGTATACCACTACCTCCTCATCGAGGAGCACAAGCAAGTCAAGATCACGAGGCGCTCGACAAGCAAAGCAGCCTCTGAGTCCGGTCTTGACGGCAGTGCGCTCTCCGCCATGGGACCCGGCTCTAGCACAAAAGCAATCGAAACAAGCACCGCTCTCGGGTGGAAAACATGGACCCCAAGGAGCGGCGTGACGTGACCCGAACTCTCCATACATCGTTCATGGATATGGACGCTGACGGCAACATCATCCCGAAGACGCCACAAGCTGCGATCATGGCAGCCACTGCGTATCTCGCAGCTCACCCACCTCCAGAGGGGGACCCGAAAAGGGCCATGCATAGGTCCGCACTCACCGGACTAGGACTAATTGGAGTTGTGCTCCACGAAGACGCTCCTGCGAAACCAAAGAAGAAAGCTCCGGCCAGGCGCGACCGGAGCCCCACCCCCTCATCTGATGAGGAAGAGGAGCACGATCTTCCTCGAAGGAAGAAGATCTCGCACCGCCATAAAAGCGACTACGACGCCAGAGACAAGCTTACACAGCGCAAGATCGATAAAGCACGCGCTAAGCGCGCATGCTCGTCTGAATCGAGATGGATGAAGCGAAGGAGAACTCTGGGCTCGATGCTTCGAGATCCGTCCGGCGAACAGATGCCACGCAACAAGCTTCCTTCGGATACTCCGAAGTTCAGCGACGCAATATCTAAAGTCTGGCTCGGTGACCATCATCATCCGTCAAGCTTCACGGAGGCAACAAAGAAACGCCATGCAATGCCCTCAAGCTGCCATTGCGGTAATGGCGGGTCATGCAGCAGCCTATCATCGAGATCCATCCGGGAGGAGCTCGCTTACAGCTTCATCCGAAACTTCAAAGGCACCAAGAGGCCCACCTCAATTGAAGAATTGCGAGCCGCACTCGAGAAGGTGAATCTATTAACTCGTACATACTGTTGGTCTACAACCAAGAACTCCAAACACACATCTCGAGAAGCGGGCCATCGGCGCCTTCGGGGCCAGCGTCAACGCCCAGACTTCAAGGAGAAACTTGGACGTGTAAAGCCCAATACACTCGACCAGCTCATGGAAATCGCCAACAGTTGGGCAGACGGCGAAGATTGCATCCAGCGGGCACAATCAGATGAAGAGGACGACTATGGCCGAAGACGCAAACGCCGCAGCAAGAGGAGATCGCGCGTCTACGAGGAACGCGACGGACCCGACATGGTCGCAGCCGGCTACGCCGACCGCCGTAATGACAACAACCGCAACAGCGGAGGATACCGCAGCGGAAACTTCCGCGACAACGGACGACCAACGCCGTCATGGCAACGCCGCGACCGCGAGAACGGACCCTCAGCATTCGACAAACTTTCGGGTCCATGCACCATCCACTTCTACATCGACAAACAAGATGGCAAAAAGAAAGCTAGCCACATGCTCAAGAATTGGCACGCGAGTTCGAACTCAGCGAAGGCATGATGCGATGAGGCAACAAGCTCCAATCCTGCGTTGAAACACACTGCGCCGGTGAAATAGCACACGAGCTCCTCCACGCCGCCTATTGAGGCCCAATCAACCAATCGCACCAGTATCAAAACAACGAGTCGCATACCCCCACCAAAGGCACTCAATATGATCTGAAGGCGCCCCACAAATAGGGTGCGAAGAAAATCACCCGACAAATCAACTTGGCCATGGCTCCTTTGCAATCACAGTACCTTAGCGGATCGAGTCACGCATCACATTCACTCGCGCGGATCACCCTTGCGGATCCCTCGCCAGTCATCTTGCCACAGTCTTTGGGCGAGATCGGAGGCGAGATGAGTCATCTTCATGGGCAGCGGCGGCATCAACCTAATGTTACAAGCACTCTAGCAGCTATGTGGATCCGCAATGCGACTGGAACAATCGACACAACGTTCCGCGGCATTGTCGAGGAAGGCATCTTCCCCACAGGCAAAATAGGGCTCGGCGTCATCTTGAGCCGGACAACTTTCGGCAGGCGCCTAGAATTGAAGTGGTGGGTGGCGTCGCAATACCATGCCATCTGGGGCGTGTAGCATTCGCAGGTTCTGGCCGTCCACACTCGCATACCTACTACTCAAGATGCGGACCAAGGCGTCATCACGATCCACGGAGCTTCACCGATCGGACCAATGCGGCGAGGATTTCAACAAAATCTCGGTCCTTGGTATGCAAGAGGCAGCTCGTAAGGCTCCGCGAGTGGCCGGACAATGGGCTACCCCGGTCACAAGGCATAGCACCCGACATGTCCTTGACTCCACCGTCAACACCAAGAAAGTGCAGGTCCATCCGGGACAGACGCCTCAAGGCGGCGCGATGCCAACGACCTCGGACCGCATATGAAGGCGCGCTCGTCAATTCCTCCGTGGCTGGAAATATTACTGGTGTCTGCGGACATGCCGGGAGTTCGTGGAATTCGCGAAACGCACTCAATGTCTTCGGACACCAAGCGATCAGCGGTCTATCCGAAGACCGGGCCCTGACGAAGCTATCGGCAAGGAGATCAACAGTTACTCAGCAGACTTCATCCGGAAATCAAGGAAGCGAGTGGCTGGGAAATACGGTGATGGTCCCGAAGAAGGACACGGACATCCTGCGGATGTGCGTGGACTTCACGTCACTAAATAAACACTGCCCGAAGGACCACTTCCCTCTTCCTTGGATCGACCCGGATCATCGATTCGGCAGGTTGTGAAGCTCTCCTTCCTCGGCCTACTCGGCTATAGCAGATTCGACTCAAGGTCGAAGATCAAGAGAAAACGGCGCTCATCACACCGTTCGGAGTATTCTGCTACAATACAATGCCCTTCGGGCTAAAGAACGCGGGTGCCACGTACCAGCGATGCATGCAGGCCTGCCTCAAGGACGGATCGCATAGCGTCCAAGTCTATGTCGGCGACATAGTCATAAAAACCAAGGAGGCAAGAACACTTATCGACGATCTCATGAGGCGTTCGACAACCTTGATTTCTACAAGATCAAGCTCAATCCAAAAGTGCGCCTTGGCGTCCCTCGGTCAGGCTCGGGTACTTCATCTCTCAACGAGGATCAAAGCGAACCGAAGAAAATCAAAGCTATCATGACAATGGAGAGCGAAAAACCTCAAGGCGTTCGGCTCAAGAAATGATAGCGGCACTAAGCGAGTTCATCGGCCGCATGGCGAGAAGGCCCTACCATTTTACCGACTGCGCCAAAGCGAGACAAGTTCAGTGGACATTAGAAGCCAACAGCGCGTTTGAAAGCCTCAAGCGGCTCCTCTCCACCTCGCCTTTGGTCACGCCAAAAGCGAGCCCCATTCTTTGTACATAGTAGCCACACACGGTGGTCAAGACAGTACTGCTCGTGGTCAAATGACCGAAGAAGGCAAGACCCACGGTACAACGCCCAATTTACTACCTCGGCGAGTTCTCACTCCAACAAAACAGCGGTACCGTGAAGGGTTCGCAGCATAGAAAAACAAAATTTTCCTCGATGGGAACAACTATGTACCAAGATCTATCTACTAGATACAAACAAGGCGGATGTATATCCGTAGAGAACATACCCTTGAAGACCGACAAAGCTTACGAGTCCAAACTCGTGGTTGATGTAAACGATCTCTTGCGATCTCAAGATCGAGAGGAAGTCCTAAGCGCAAGCAACAGCGGCGTTCCGTGCTCGCACACACGTTCGAGGCACCGAGCAACCTCCGCCTCCTCGCTCCCAGCGATGCAGCGGAAGCACAACTCTTTCTTCTTGAAAAGCCACGGGAACATGTATCTCGCTAGTCAAGACCATGGGATAAATTCTAGAGGGAGAGAGATCCTTCACGAGGAGGTGTGTTGTGAGAGGAGGAGAGGGGCCTTTTATAGGAGAGGGGGCACCCAGGGGCATGGCGCCCAGCCATGGGGCTGCCCCACCTCTTCCACATTCATGTGGGTGGAGCTCCACTCAAAATGAAAAGCCTCCACTCCCATTAAAAGCCTCCACTCAAAAATCCACTCACATGCATTAAATTTCCACCAAATTTAATGTAAGCTCTCATTAAATAAAACTCTTTTATTTATTTATTCAGAATTTTGTTAATTACTTTAATTAACAAACATTCACATAAAACCCTTGCTAGTATTCTATTTCACATGCGAACGGTTTGACAATTTCAGCAAAAGCTTGATTTGGTGTCTAGTGAAATAAATTCCTAGCTTTCCTTTTCTTTCGGCATGAAACTTTTGCTCCAAATGGATGTCGGTGTCTCTTAAGTGTGTCACCCTACGGTTCGCGAATAATGCGGACATGATCGAGACCCTCTCGGATCAATAATCGAAGCGGGATCTGAGACCCATCGACTCCCACATTCAACGATGACTTTCTTGTGATCGTCGGAACCTTTACGCTAGTATCTTAATCCTTTTGTTTCGATATATTACATGTCGAGATTCGATCATCGGTATCTTCATACCTAGTTTGATCTCATTCTTGACATGCACTCTTTTCTCGTTCCGTGATATAACATTCTAGTGATCAAATCACTTGCTTGCAAGCTAATCAATGTGATATCACCGAGAGGGCCCGAGCATATCTATCCGTCATCGGGATGAACAAATTCCTCTCGATCCATGGGCCTCAACATAACACTTTAGTAGTTCGAATCCATCTTTATAATCACCTATTACGGTGTGACGTTTGATGTTATCAAGAAACTCTTAGGTGTTAGTGATTGACATGATCTCATGGTCTAAGGATTAGGATCACTTCAGTAAGTTGTTATAGCAATATAAACTCAATGACTTTGATCGTAATGCTATACTTGGATGAATGTTCATCACACCATTACACTAATGTTGTGACCCGTTATTAACAACATCCAATGTCCATGATCGAAACCTTGATCATCTTGTTAATCAACGAGCTAGTTTATGAGAGGCATAACTAGGAACTTTACTTTGTTTATTAAACACACATGTATTAACGTTCGTATTAATACAATTATAGCATGCAAAATAAACATTTATCATAAACAAGGAATATGATAATAACCACTTTATTATTGCCTCTCGGGCATATTCCTTGATCTCCACTTGCACTAGAGACAATAATCTAGTTTGAAAACTCTGCGTATTGAACACCTATGGCTTTCGGTGTTCCATACGCAATTGCAAGTGGTTAACATAATCTATGGATCGGCTCGGTCCGTGTGTATTTGCATGTCTTTGCGTCTCCACGCATCACTCATTCTCAATGAGATGGCATTGTATAAATTTGGTCTTTTGGTGAGACCTTTAGTTCCTTGGGGTTAAAACACATCGATACTATTGTCATACAATATATCTTTAGTGTTACCGTTCACGAACCACACCTTAGTTTGATAACAAACTACTTGACACAAATTCCCTCCTTTGTCGCTACTATAGCGGTCATACTTAGCCTTTTGTTGTAGTATTAGTCACAATGTCTTAACTTTGGAACTCTTCCAAATCCATCATGGAATATCCTTTCCATTACATTGTGCCACCCATAGTTTAAATCGAGATAAACTTAATTTGTATCTTGTGACAAAACTAGTATCAATGTAACGCTTTACAATGAACTATTTGTAATTGTTTGTCACCTCTACACAAATATATTCTTAGTTCTTCCAAAAGATCATAAGAATATCCTCACTATCGTCGAATGATCATTTTATGATTCATTCTGGTATATGCTCATAACACTTAGAGCATAGGACATATCTGGATGTGTACATATCATGGTATGATTGATCAAAACATTCTCGTGATTGCACTCATCAAGTGTCAAAGCACTTGAATCTTGTTTCACTTATCAAGTGTCGATACACTTGAATATTGATTCAATTCCTTTCCATGCAACAAGAACCGTTTCTTGTCGTTTCTATATTGAACTCCTTCAATATCTCATATATGTATGTTTGGCATAACCATATTGGCGTTCTGATTATCCACTATAGACATTCATGCTAAATATTCGGTTTTGCCTAAGTCTTTCATCGAAATGAAATTCTTAACCTTTGTCAATAAAGATACATCATTTCTAATCAACAAGATGTCCTTCACATAATGTATTAGAAATATGTCTCAGCCCCACTTAATTTCTTGCAAATGCAAGCATCTTCATCGTCTCTAGATGAAAACTCATTTTCATCATGGTGAAGATTCCAACTCCGATGCTTACTTCAACCATTGAAGTTTGCATGCCCTTTTAACATCCTTTGAATTTAACAAAACCCTTTGGACCGTGTCATGTACACGTCCTAGGTAACCATTCTATTAGAAGAACTTTGTTTTGTTTATTCATCTACCATATAACAAATTATATGTAGTGGTTGCTACTTTAATCGTCCGCACTAAATATCGCTATGAAAGATCAAATCTTGTCATAGTCAACTCCTTGAACATTGTCATAAAATACTTTACGACATGTCGACTATTTCATAGATGTGAAACATCCATATGCATTCTTTATAGATCCAAATCGACCGATAGGTTTTACACCTTTAGGAGGGTCTTCCAAGTTCAAAACTTGATTTCTGTGTATGGAACTATCACGGATTTTATGGCTTCAAGCCATTTGAGTGAGTCAGGGCCCATCATCGCTTCTTTGTTTGTATTCGGTTCATCATTGTCAAACAATAATGATTTACTCTCAAATCTTAGCATTTGATTGTTTAACCGACCTACTTGGTTCAATAGGAACTTAGATCTCCGTGACCACAACCTTTGAGGCACATAAGCTATGAGCATTATGGCAGCCTCGGAACCATTTCCAAGACCTTTCGCAAGACATTTAGCTAAGGTTAGTTAACCTTATCAAAGTTCTATTGTCCTCCCACTTAACATTTATGAAAAATTCCTTCTTCAAGAAACTTTACATTTCAAGCGACAAACCCTTTTGTACTCGGTGTTATGGAGGAATAACCAATTGTTATTCAAATAACCTAAAGACATGCTCATCCGACTTTGGTTGTAAACATCTTACTTATGTTTAGTATACCAAAATTTAAGAAATGACAACTTGGGTTTACCCCAAACCATAACTTCCATGGTGTCATTTCAACGGATCTAGATGGAGCTCTTTTTTGTAAAAGCGGTAGTCTCTAAAGCTTTAATCTTTTAAAACATAATGGCAGTTTTATAAATAACACCTTTGATCCAACCATGTCTCACAAGGTTTCATTACAAATCTCAAACACTCCATACTCCTATGGTGTTTGGGATATGATATAGCAATCGATCGATGGAGCCGCACTTTGGCCTCTTAGGAAGCTTTATTTCGTGAAGAGGCGGCGTTCTTCGGATGGTGTGTATCCCATTGGGGGTTTCATCATCTCCTCGGTCCCAATGTGCAATTCTTTTCCTTTTCAATGTCCGAATCATCGGTATTGTTGGAGGAAATGGTTTTACATCCGTGACTCCGTCTTGCTGGGCAAGATTTTGGTCTCGTTCCTTTGACCCTCCCAATTGATTGAGAAGAAAGATCCGAAAAACCAAATCTTAGGCGGTGAGGTGGCGGAGATAGAGGCCACTGTCTGTCGGGTGGAGGATCTCCAGCGATTCGATAAGGAGGTGAGCAGTGTCGACATCATCCGGACGTTTCTTGGCGTCAGTGCGGCCTCTCAGCGGCGCATCCGATGTTTCTTTACTCTGGCGCCCGTGATCCGATGAGGGTTTCGAGTGAGAAAATCTCAAGGTGGAACTTGACAAGGCTCTTCGCAGCCTGTTGAAGTTCAAGGCCGACGAAGAAATCCGGGAAGTCGACTTCTCACTTTTCTTCGACGTTAGTCGTCTGAAGGTGTAGATTTGTGCCGTAGTGCTCCTTTTTTTTGTCATGTGTACTTTTCCTTTGTTTGCTAACAAAGTTCCTTTTTCCTTTTGCGAGCTTCAAAGTGCGGGCATGGCACCACCGTTGCCGGAAGGTATCCGAATGCCGGATAATGAAGTGGTGGATTCCGTGTCCGAGCTACCGTCGGTAGCGATCCCGCGGAGAATGCCGATGAATCGATTGAGGACCATTCATAGCGATCACGGAGCTCTAGCGAGTCGTCGACGCCTCGACTCCTCCGACTCCCGAAATCCTCAGGCCTTGGCGTCATGATGATGTTCATGGGGTTCCTCTCCCTTCACTGCCATTCACCATGCGGGCTGTTGCTCGCACCGCCTTGAAAGCGGAAGAAGGAATAAAATAAGGAGGAGAAGAAGGAAGAAAAGAAGGAGGAGAAGAGGGCCCGAAGGGCTTCTCCTATCTTCGACCTGAGTGCGTTCGGCTCGTAAGTTTTCTTGTTGCCACTGTTGTCCTTGTTCCCTTGTTATTTTTGCACCTGTGTTGATTGGTTCGTATGCAGGCAATCCTCCGACGGCTCTAGTGATGGTGCGCGTGAGATGATGGGGGAGTTGAACATTGCATCGCCTCCTCCTCAGACGGTGGCGACTTCTGGTGATGCTGCGCCAGTTCCTCCTGTGCAGGAGAGGCTGGTGGTTGCGCCTCAGAATTTCGCAGGCGGGCCTGCGGGTTCATGCCTTGAACGTAAGTTTTTACCTTGATGTTACGGAGGAGCCCGAGTGTCTTCGTGCTGATGTTGTTTATGCTTATTTGTGTTGGGCGTAGCCCCAAGTCCTCTCTTACTACTATTGCTTTCTGCGCCTTTTGTCCAAGAGGCTACAGCGGTGGAGGACGCTTGTTGGGCGAAGCTGCAGCCTTCAAGGTATTAAATGCGCCTTGTAGTACTTCTCTTGCTTATCCTTCCTGTTCTTTGACACTTGCTTGTTGTAAATGCAGAGGAGCATAACGACTCTCTCCGTGAGGTCGATGCTCAAGAAGAGCCTTGTGTCGGGCGGAGGCCGAAGCTGTTGGTGCGAAGGCGCTTGAGCTGGAGGCGAAAGGCGGTAGCGAAGCGTCTGCCCGCAGGAGGCGGATCGTGAGGAGCTGGCCACCGTTGCGGCTGCTTTCGTGAAAAAAGGTGGCGGATAAGCTCATGGCTGCCAAGGCTATTTCGGGTGAGTACAAGCTTTTGGACTTGTTTCTTTTTCTGCGGATCTTCTTCTATGCTGCCTTTCTTCATGTTTTCTTCTTTCTTGTCGCAGATGTCGCAGGCATCGAGTTCGACCGCGGTGCTCTGGAGCACGGGAGTGCTCTAGATGATGCCACTGTGGCGGTCGAAGACCGCTGCAGCACCGTCGTCAACTCTCTTGCCAAGGCGAAAGAGGTCCTTGGTCGCTTCTACCAGGAGCTTTTCCCAAGGCGCATCCCTTGAAGATGTGGATGCCTGGCGGAAACTCTGTCGGCAGCGCTGCGGCGTAAGCGCCAGCGAGAAGGGCATCGGCGCGTCCGTCGGGCTGGCGATAGCCATGGTGGGCGGCTGGACCTGCCCAGTTACTTCTTGGATGCCGGCTGCGGATGGATCCGAGGTAGCCTTCCGCCTACTCCGCTCATTGCGCGATATGGGCCCCTCATTGACTTGCTGTTTGAGTACGCATTGCGGCGCGAGGCGAGGCCAAAGCTAAGCGATGGTTACGAGGCGACTCGATTGCCCTCCGCCTTAGACATAGTAGGCGTGGGGTAGTTTGTAGTCTATGTTTGTAAATATCTCTGTAGTACCATCCTTATGCCACGTGGTGGCCATATATTTTAATGAATTCCTCCGAGTTGTGCTCTATCCTTGGTGAATGTATGTGCCTTCTTTTTACTGCCGCTATAGGTTCCTTGGTCTTGACCAGTTGACACTTCATCCGAAGGCCCTTGCGAGCATCATTGGATGATTCCTGCTTCGCTTTTCTTGAGATCGCGCAGCTTGGAGAGATTTGCTTGGGTTCTACGATCGCGACGCGTTTGGAAATCCAAAGCGCACTGGTGCAGCCGGAGAGGAGTATTTGATGGCGGCTGGGTGTTGTCCGAGTCTGCAATGTAAGTTGATCCTTCTTCGGTGGCTCGGTTCTTGGTGAGCACCGCTTTACTCTTGTTTTGTGCGGTTGTCGCGGGTACCAATCTTGCTCGAGGAAGAAAAGGGCGTATTGCTGTTAGTCAATTGCTTGACTCAACAGACATGGAGGCCAATGACTTCTTACAGATGGATCGTGATCGCGCCATAGTTACGCGGCAGTGCGGGATCATGTCTACCGGAGTTTCGGGTGCTCCGCCAGGTGAACATCACTTTCATCGGTGCTTACGTCATGTTTCCGTTGGATGTCGCCGTAAGCGACCTTGCGTGTCTTCGGCGAGGTTTGGTGCCGCAATGTCAAGGAGCTGCGGCAGCGGCTTCGTCAGCGGTGAAGGCTGCCTTGTCTCTTGTGAGGTGCACCAGCGTAGATTTGGTTTTGTGGCGGCTGGGCCACCTCCCTCGACGAGATGGTGGCGAGGGAATATGCATCCGCATTACGCTAGTAGAAGGCGATGTATGCCGAACAGATTGTAGATTTGTTTGAGCAGCGTGCTCAGGTTATTCTTCAGAATAGGTAGGACCTGAAAATAAACATATAGATGTAAAATTTGTATATTGCGGTTGGGCGTGTATGTGCCCTTTGTTGTAAAGGTTTGCTTGTTTGCAAGCACGCATGATGCTGATTTAATCGTGCCTTTTCGTTTGCCGACGTGGTCGCCACTGTGTGTACACGCTTTGTCCTCGGTCGATGATATCGTGAGGTGGGGAGCCCTGCGTATGTAGCATGTAGTAAAGTTAGAAAATAGTCAACCGAGGATGAGGAGGTACTTAGCTTTATTTATATCATAATGGAGGAGGTACATGGTTGGGCCGAGTAGCTGGCTAAGCCTTATTGAAAGTAAAGGGGTAGGTTACTGGTGGAACCGTCAGCGAGGCGTTCCATGGGTTGGAGTATGCGACTCCGGACTCCGCGATGCTTGAGGCGATAGCGCCACAGGATGACCTCGGTGATGGCGTAGGGTCCTTCCCATGGTGAATCGAGTTTGTTGGCCGCTTTTGCTTGAGTCAAGACGAGGTCTCCTTGACGAAGGACCTTGGCGCATCGTTGTGGTAGTTCGCGGAGACTCTGCTGGTACCGCCGTGATCGGCGGCTGCTATATCCAGCTTCATCGAGTGTGTCGGCGGGCGTCTTGGTGCGGACCGGACTCGGCCGCTGGCGACGACTCGTGGAGCACAGTGGCGTGCTTGGTAGTAGCCACGACCTCGACTCCGTGCACCATGAAGAGCGGTGTGTGGGTGGAGCTGTTTGGCGTGGTCGTAAGCTCCACGGAGATGGAGCGATAGCTCTTTAATCCGATTTCGACTTTGTGCTCGAGTGAGCTCATGAGGCGCTTCTTGATGCCGGTAGCGATTAGGCGTTGGCCTTTTCCACTTGCCCGTTGTTTGCGGGTGTGCCCTTTGAGCATACGTGATATTGATCCGAGGCCTTCGCGAAGTCACAGAATTCTTCGGAGATGAAGTTGATCCGTTGTCGGTGATGATCTTTGTGTGTACGCCAAACCTATAGACAATGGATTAGAAGAACTTGTGGCGGTTTTGCCCTTACGGTTGGTGGTGGCATGGCTTGATCCACTTGGTGAATTTGTCGACTACGACCGGAGGAAGGCGTGTCCTCCTCGAGGATTTTGGCGGTTTGCCGATCATGTCAAAGCCCCATTGGGCAAAAGGCCGGCTATGGGTATGGGTGAAGTTCGGACCCAGTGCGTCGCGGTTTGTCGGCGAACCGTTGGCACCGTTGCATCTTCGGACGATGTCCCAGCGTCGCTCATGGCCGTTGGCGATAGAATCTGCTCGCGAGCTTTGGCGGCGAGGAAGGCTGCATGGTGGCGCGGTGCCTTCATGGATATCTTGGGTATGGCCTTGCCGTCTTTGATGGTGGCCTTACCGTTGCAATACACGTAATGCTACGTTTATGCGGCTGCCGTTGATGATGGTGAAGGCTTTTGATCGATGAGATATCGCGGGCATCATCGGTGTCGGGCAATTCTCCGTTTGTCGAGGCTGGAGGTATGGCGTGTCCAAGTTTCTTCAACTGCCGCCCTGCATCGGGTTGACCATGGCAACCGGTATCCAACTTTCGGGTCCTTCATGACCTTGGTGGCGTAGCACCGAGTGTTCTGCTTCGGGTGATCCTTTGGGAATTTTTGATGGATGGCACAGATCTGTTAGGAACACGCTGGTGGCACCTTTGCACAAGTGGAGCTGATGTTGGCGAGTCTATCGGCCTCGTTTCTCTCTCCAAGCGTGCGAAGTTCGCAGCCGTGAATTCTCCTTCGAGTCGTTGTATAGCCTGCGATGCGCGATCATGTTTTTGGCATGTCGTCGCACTCATTCATACGTCTGTTATGCGACAAGGTTGGAGTCACCGTAGATGACCAGGGCGTTCGCCACATATTTTACCATATTCATGCCATGGATGAGGGCTTATTGACCTCGTTGTTGGAGGCTCTGAATTTCATCCGAAGGACGTACTTCATTTTGTCACCTTGCGGGGAGGTCAGTATGACTCCTGCCCCTGCTCCTGCTTCGCGCTTGGAGCCGTCGAAATGCATTGTCCAGGACTGTGACATATCTGGGGTGTCAGGCAGGCGTACTCCATCCGATGTACCGAAAGTGCGGAAGGACACGAGATTTGATTGCATGCGCTTCTCGTAGGCGATGTCCGGTGATAGTTCAATGCCCCCACGGGCCACGCGTCCTGTGGCCTTTTGGTTATTAGGGATCTTGTTAGGGGTGCCTCATTGACCATCACGATGCTCCAAGTAGTGGCTCGGTCGTCGAGCCATCATGAACGCCGTGAGGCGACCACAGTAGTGAATCTTCTTTGTTTTGTTGGAGTGAAACCTCATTGAGGTAGTAAATTAGGCGTTGTACCCGTGGGTCTTGCCTTCTTGGTCGTTCGACCCACGAAATCTTTATCTTGACCACAATGGTGTGTGGCTGCTATATACGAATGAGGCTCGCGCTCTTTTAGGCGTGACCAAAGCGGGCGAGGTGGAAGGAGCCGCTTAGGGCTTTCGAATCGTCGTTGGCTTCGGTGTCCACTCGAACTTATGCGCCTTGGCGTATTTGGTAAATGGTAGGGCCTTCTCGCCCATGCGGTGATGAACACCTTAGTGCCTACTAGCCTGCTGAGCTGCTGAACTCCTTGAGGTTTTTCGGCTTCTCCATTGTCATGATAGCTTTGATTTTCTTGAGTTCGCCTTGATCCTCGTTGAGAGATGAAATGCCAGCGGTGGCGGGGGCCGAGGCGCACTTTTCTGTATTGAGCTTGATCTGTGGCGATCAAGGTTGTTTAACGTCTCGCGGAGATCGCCGATAAGTGTTCTTGCCTCCTTGGTTTTTATGACTATGTCGTGACATAGACTTGGGCGTTACGACCGATCTGGTCCTTGAGGCGGGCTGCATGCATCGGTGGTACATAGCACCAGCGTTCTTTAGCCGAAGGGCATTGTATTATAGCGAATAATCCGAGCGGTGTGATGAGCGCGTTTTCTCTTGATCTTCGACCTTGAGTGAATCGGTTATAACTTTGAGTAGGCGTCGGGAAGGATACCTTCTCACAACCTGCGGTAATCGATGATCTGGTCGATCCGAGGAAGAGGAAGTGGTCCTTTAGGCGATGTTTATTTAGTGGCGTGAAGTCACGCATCCAGAGGATGTCCGTGTCCTTCTTGGGACCATCATCGTTTGCCACCATTCGCTTTCCTTGATTTCCGGATGAAGTCTGCTGCGAGTAGTCAGTTGATCTCCTTGCCGATAACCCGGATCGTAGCTCCGGTCTTGGATAGGCTTGGCGGCTTGGTATGCAGGAAGACATTGAGTGCGTGTCGGCGAATTCACAGGAACTCTGGCATATCCGAGACACCGGTGAATATTTCCAGCGCTCACGGAGGAATTGACGGCGCGCCTTCCTATCTGATCTTGAGGTCGTTGGCGATCGGCGCCGTCTTGGAAGCGTCGTCGGATGGACCTGCACTTTCTTGGTGTTGGCGGTGGAGTGAAGGACATGTCGGTGCGTTACGCCTTGTGGTGAGGTAGCCCATTATCAGATCACCTCGCGGAGCCTTACGAGCTCGTCTTGCATGCCGAAGAAGCGGAGATTTTGTTGAAATCCTGTCGCATTAGTCCGATTGGGTGAAGCTCCGTGGTGTGATGGCGCCCTTGGTCTGGCATCTTGAGTAGTAGGTATGCATGTGGGGCGGCCGGGAACCTTGCGAATGCTACCGTCCCGGGGATGGCATGGTATTACGGCGGTCCACCACCAATTCTAGGCGCTCCTGAAAGTTGTCGACTTCCGAAGATGACGTCGGCCCTATTTTGCCAAGGGAAGATGCCCTTCCACAGGACAATGTCGTGGAGCGTTGTGTCCGATTGTTCCGGGCTGCATTGATCCGCATTCTTTGCTAGAGTGTTTGTGAACATTAGGTTGATGCTGCGCCGTCCATGAAGCCGACTCATCTCAAGCCTCCGATCTGCGCCTCGGCGGGGCTGCATGACCTGGGCGAGGATCTGGCAAGGGTGATTGGCAGTGAATGTGATCAGACTCCGTCCATTGAGGTACTCGAGGGATTGCGGGAGTTGCCAGCCAAGTTGATTTAACGGTGATTTTCTTGCACCCTATTTGTGGGCGTCCCTTACATATCATATTGAGTGCTCCTTTTGGTGGGGGTATCGACCCGGCGTTGTTTTTGCTGGTCTTGTTGGTTGATTTGGGCCTCAATAGGCGGTGGAGGAGCTCCGTGTGCTATTTCACTGGCGCGGTGTGTTTAGAACTGAGGATTGGAGCTTGTTGCCTCATGCATCATGCCTTGGTGAGTTTACCGGAACCTCATGGCAGTCCTTGAGCATGTGGCTAGCTTTCTTTTTGCCATCTTGTTTGTCGATGTAGAAGTGGATGGTGCATGGACCCGAAAGTTTGTCGAATCTTGAGGTCCGTTGTCGCGATCGCATGGCGTTTCCAGCTGAATTGGTCGTCGTTATCGCGGAAGTTTCGCTCACGGTATCCTCCGTTGTTGCTGTTGTCATTCTGGCGGTAAAGGCGTGGCCGCTACCATGTCGGGTCCGTCGCGGTCCTCGTGAGCCTTGATCTCCTCTTCTTTGCGGCGTTCGCGTCTTGACGTAATCGTCCTCTTCATCTGATTGCCCATTGGATGCAATCTTCGTAAATCGCCTATGGCTGGCGATTTCCATGAGGCTGGTCGAGTGTCTTGGGCTTCTGCGTCCAAGTTTCTCCTTGAAATCTGGCGTTGTTGCCGTCCGAAGCGTCGATGGCGCGCTCTTGAAGATGTGTCTGCGGAGTTCTTGGTTGTAGACCGTAGTAGTAAATATGTCGGCGAATAGATTCACCGTTCTCCGAGTGCTCGCAATTCTTCAATTGAGGCGGGCCTCTTGCTGGTGCCTTTGAAGTTTTCGGATGAAGGCGTAAGCGAGCTCCTCCCGGCTGGATGGATCGATGATAGGTGCTAAGCGGACCAGCATTGCAGCGTGTTAGCTGCTGTTGAAGGCATTACATGGCGGTTTCTTTGTTGCCTCCGTGAAGCAGCCGGATGGATAGTCCACGAGCCAGGACTTTGGATCTGCGTCTTGCGTTGAACTTGGAGTATCCGAAGGAAGCTTGAAGTTGCGTGGCATCTGTGTTCACGGACGGATCTTGAAGCCTTCCAGCCCACGAGTTCTCCTTCGTCTTCATCCATCTCAGATTGACGAGCATGCAGCAACAATGGCGCCATACGTCAGCTTTATCGATCTTATACTGCGGTATAAGCTTGTCTACTGGCGTCGTGAGTCGCTTTATGGCGGTCTGAGCTCTTCTTCCTTCGAGGGAGATCGTGCTCCTCTTCCTCTTCGGATGAGGTGGGACTCGGTCGCGCTGGCCAAAGCTTTCTTCTTTAGTTCGGTTTCGCAGAGGCGTCTTCGTGGGCGCGGCTCACGTCTAGTCCGGTGAGTGCGGACTCCTGCATGGCCCTTTTTCGCGTCCCCGGGAGGTGGGTAATCCGCGAGATCTGTGATGGCTGCCATGATCACCTTGTGGCGTCTTCGGGATGATGTTGCCTTCGTCCATATCCATGAGCGATGTATGGAAGTTGGGTCACGTCCGCCGCTCCTTGGGTCCATGTTTTCCACCGCGGCGGTGCTTTTCCCTGATTTCCGTTTATGCTAAGCCGTGTCCCATGGCGGAGGCGCCTTCGTCGCAGCGATGGACTCGAGGCTACGCTTGCTTGCGCTTGTCGGCGTCTCTGCATCTTGACTTGCTTCTTGTGCTCCTCGATGAGGAGGTAGTGGTATGCCCTCGGCCAGATCACGTGGGGAGTCGGTAGGACTATTTCGCTTCTTGACGGTATGCGTGCTTGACCCATCCTTCTTTGCTAAGTTGGATGAGGTGGCCCATTATTTTCCGCATTTCGCCCGTTTCCACCGTTTTCGCCGTTTACATCTGCGGGTTGGGGTTGGCGGCCGGGTTAGGCGTTCCTCGTCGGTTTGGATGACTGCGGTAGCCGCAGATGGCGCCTATGCAGTTGGTTAGGCTGCTCTTTGCTTTACGCTTTTGGATCCGAACGAGGTCCCTTCATCGAAGGTGGATCGCCTGAATCGGAGTTAAGCATTCGGTGCACTAACGCCAGAACTCATCATTGATGGTGACGTCATGAAGCATGGGGTGTGGAGCCATGAAGCGGGCCTCGATTGACAAAGGCGCACTACACGTAACCTTCGGTGACCGGAGGTGCCAGTTTGTCCCACCTGGCGAAGCGTGGTTTCTGAACAAGATTTGAGTGCGTCGCGTCTCTGAACTCGAAATCCTATCATAATATCCGTGATGAAGCGTGGTTTGAAGCGCCGAAAAGCGCCGAAGAGGAGATGATTCTCCGTCATGCCTTGCGAGTTAATAGATCGACGGGTCGGAACCGTCCACGACCACCGCACAATGACCGCGAGCCCCAATTCCCTGAGCAGTATTACGGCCATTTGTGAGGTTTAATCTACGTCGGTACCCATTGTTATGGACTTGGGTTTTGGAGAAGATGGGGATGCCGGAATCGTGTACAGCAGTTAGCGGCTACAAGCAACCCGGGGGACACGAGATTTACCGAGGTTCAAAGTTCCCGGAGCGAAAAACCTACTCACCTCGCTGTCTCTGCTCTTTGGATTCACGGCCAAGAACCGGAAGGTTCACGGTCTTGTGATTCGATCTCGGGCGTTGATGCGTCAAAGCGAAAGTATGAGTCGAGTTGCCCTAGGGCGTGCCCTCCTAGCCTTTATATAGACTTAGGCAGGTCCGGCGTAGTCTAGTCGGTTACAAGTTCTAGGGTTTTACCCTTTGAATTTCTCTCTTTATCTCTTCTAGTCTTGCTCTCCAGGATCCGAAGGCGTCATGGGCCTGTGTACCCGAAAAGAAATCTTCATGGGCAAGCGTATTAATATGCGTGGGCCTTCCTTAGGCATTTGGACTAGGTATGCTGCTTTTGAGTTACGTGCGGTAGGGTATAACCATG